>CM066036.1:714984117-715584117 GCA_033557465.1 Ichthyophis bannanicus | reverse complement strand
CTGCAAGCCTGCTATGCGTGACACTGCATCTTTAGCTCTCAACGTATGGGCCAAAAGCGCACTCGCCCGATTACTTTCGTGATAATAAACACTTTGCTGTGCTTTAATCTGTTGCTGTGCTTCAGAGCTTAATATGTGCATTATATTGATAATGCAGCCTCTGCAGCCATACCAACACCATTGGATCCGTTCTCTTGGTTAGAATCTGCTCATCAGCTCTGATTGCCACATTTAACTCATCCAGCTTTCCTCTTCGGGCTTTCCTCTGCTGTATACTATAAGTGGTTATACACCCTCGAATGGTCGCTTTAAAGGCTTCCCACCATGCCCATGTCGACATTGCAGCTTCCTTATTATGATCAAAGTATGTAGTGATACCTTTCTGTTCATGGCTAACAAAATCCTTATCAGACAACCACACTTTATCAAACCTCCATCTCAAGTTGGGTTTCCTGGGCACACTTGTGTCCAAAGAGAGCAAGACTGCTGCATGGTCCGACACTGTTTTTGTGTTCATCCCTACCCCTACTATCTGAGGCAGCAGCGTTTTTGAAATCAAAAAATAGTCTATTCTCATTTGCGTACTGTGCGGCAAGGAAAAGAACGAGTATTCTCTATCACTCGGATGCATAAGCCGCCACGGATCTACTAGCCCCAATGTCTCAATCAGGCATTGCAGGACTCTACCCGCTTTGGGTTTGGTCTGCTGCTTGTAGGGAGTGCGGTCCACCAACGGGTCCTGTACAATATTAAAATCGCCTTCGAGGATTATACGCGTTGATGCCATCTCGCTTAACTCCACTGTGACTTGCTCAAAGAACTGTGGGTCTTCAATGTTGGGGCCTTATATAGTCATTAACGTGTAATCTTCAGATCCGATCTGCACCTGGGCTTTGGCCCATCTCACATTTGGATCTGTCTTGGTTTCCTTAACAACCGGTTCCAAAGTTCTCCGAATTAATATAATTACCCCACCCTTCTTTTTTACTGCTGGCACTGCAAGTATGTTTTGATATACTCCACTACTTACTTTATACGACTCAGACAGTGACAGATGCGTCTCCTGTAGATAAAGTACATCAGCTCCTTGCTGTTGACAGTATGTTAACATTTTTTTCCGCTTGATAGGATTAATGATACCCTGAACATTTAAAGTTAATACTCTTACCCTGCCATTAGCCATCTGGAATGTTGCAAAACCCCGTGAGGACAGTATCTGCCATCAGGTGTGACTCTAAAATTCGTACAAGATATGACATACTTATCATACATAGCAAGTTTTAAACAGAAAAACTACTATATACACTTGTGTGGTGGAGTACATCCCACTCTTTGCGATCAGGCTACCCCCCCCCCCGCCCCCCCCCTACTGTTAAGATACAAATCATATTCGCCTCTCTCCCCTACATCATTTATCATCTTTATCCCCATAGTTCACTCCCCAATAGAGTTCTCACCAACCACTTACATATTTTACACAACCCTTAACCCTTCCCACATTCAATAACAGGAGATAACAAATATAGGAAAAGAAACACTTTCAATGCCACTCATCCTGAACAGAAAAACCTCACAAAATCCAACGCAAGGCCTTCTGAGATCAAGCAACTGAGGCCTAAAAGCAACTCTCATCAATCACCTAGCCATTTTGTCCCTGAGCCTCAGCGTCCAACCTCCATCTGAACGTAATCTTGCAAAAAAATCCGAAGCGTTGCAGCATTGTCGAAGGTGCATGTTGTATTGTCCACTGTGACCCTCATCTTGGCAGGATAAAATAAACCGTATCACGCTTGGATCTTCTGCATCATAGGCCTGCATGCTAGTAGTTCTCTTCTCCGTTCCACTGTTTTTTTTGACAAGTCCGGATAAAAAGCAACCCTATTACCATTCACTTGTAGAGAACTTTTCTGCTTGGCCACCTGTATGATCTGCGGATACCACAGAACGTTGATCACTATGGGTCGCGGCCTTTTCCCTTGACCAACTACATGCGATGGTACACGATGCGCCCGATCCAACTCCAACGGCATAGTAAAGGTAATCTGCAAAAGCTCCGGGATTAATTTTTCTAGGTAGCCAATCGGGTCCGCCCCCTCTGCTCCCTCCGGTATACCGGTAATACGAACATTGCTTCTTCTTGCTCAGTTGCTTTGCTCCTCCATTTGTATCTCCAGCGCTGCCACCCTTTTAGCTAACGGGCCTACCTGCGACAGCATACACTCATGTTTTTGCATCAAGGCCTCTACCTTAACAAGGCGTCCATCCATGTCATTTAATTTCTCTTTTACTTCCTGCAAATCTTCTTGCATTTGGCTAAGTGTCACTCCATTGCTAGTGAGTAGTTCCTTCATCGCTTTCAACTCAATTAGAATTTCTCGCATGCCATCACTGGCCTCCTTCTCCATTTCCATCTTCTACGGGGATAGCGCTTCCTGCTTCGCCCGTTTCGCCACTTGGCCCATCAGTTGCTGAAAGTCTAATTTAGCTGGTTTTAAGGATGCCATTTCCCAGCTTATCTTTGCTCAATATTAAGCTAACAAGCACCTAATCTTAGGGGAGAGGGCACGAATTCTGTAATCGGGAACAGGAGCGATCTCTTTAGGCAGCCATCTCGCTTCGCAGCAAGCTCCGCCCCCCCACAGGAGCGATCTCTTTAGGCAGCCATCTCGCCTCGCGGCAAGCTCCGCCCCCCATGAAGGCTCGATTTAATGAAAACAAGTAGGCGTCTACTTATCTTTTCAAAATACTTGTGTATGCAGCAGAGAATGCACCGTGAATGTAGGCACAATCACACCTGCTTGAAAGCAGGTGAAAATGACCATGGGTAATTTGCACACATACACACACGGGTTAAAGTATTTTATGATCTATGCATGTGAAAAGTCCACCCATGCTCAGTCTAGACCTGCCCCCAGGTATGCCTTCCAGGAGAGTACACACTTGTATGCCAAAACATATACTTCTACGCGTCGGTATGTTTTAAGTGATCATTTACATATGTACTGTATGTGTCCACATACATTTTTGTACATTTGTGAGCTCTTGGCTATGTATCCATTATCGCCTTCAGTATTCTTCTGTATTCCCCATAACGAAGTATTGTCTGTTTGTAAAAGAAATGAATAGATTGTGTGCAATTCTGGAGACCGCACCTTCGGGTTGGAGTTGGTGCAGAGGAAGGCTACTAAAATGGTTAGTGGTCTTCGTTATGAAGCATATGAGGACAGACTTAAAGATCTTAATATGTATACATTAGAGGAAAGGCGGGATAGGTGTGATATGCACAGGAAGGTCTCTTTCAATTAAAGGCAAACTCTGCTACGAGGGGACATAAGATAAGAGTGAAAGGGGATAGACGCAGAAGTAATATGTGGAAATATTGCTTTACAGAAAGAGTGGTAGATACGTGGCATAGTCTCCCAGTGGAGGTGGTGGACATGACAATTAAAAAAAAGCATGGAACAAACATAGAGGATCTCTAAAGGTAAAAAGGAGGCTATTATAGTTGATATGGAGGGGCAGACTAGTTAGGCCATGTGGTCTTTTTCTGCCGTCTCTGTTTCTGTGTTTCTAATATTCCCTGATTACAGATGTCTAAACAGGATAGTAAGTGAAAAAAAGTCATTGGTTACTTATATTTTTATGTTCAAAAATATATGTGCTCGGTAGCTTTGCACAGTGAACTTAGGCTTCTTTTGCATCAAATTACAGAAATCTCGTGTTTTGGCCATTTTTTATTTTCCTTTAATGTGTCACTGGCCTTACAATTGTGGCTTTAGGAATATTTCAGCTTTAACTTTGACAGTGTGAATATATGAGAAGTTGTGAACATTCAGAAGGGAAATATATGCAAATTTCAGAAATAGCACAATATAAAATTTGCTTTGTCACAGTTAATTTACCAATTCCATGCTAAATGTAGTCAAATATTTTTGGCCAGCTCACCCCATACTTGCAGCTCATGGGTAAAAAACTAGTCTACCCTCCTCACTTCGACTATAATGACCTTTTTAAATCATTTCTGTGATGGTAGAAAAACAGAATTCATATTTTTGACAACCTTTCGGAAACACGTGATTACAAGCCTTCCTTTTTTGGTGAAATGTTTCACTCTGTTCTATTCACAATTTCTTTTAGATTGCATTCAATAATACATTTAAAACACAACAGGATATTCAACGTCAGTAGCTGGATGTCCAGCAGTGATGAATATCTGGTTTCAGTGCTTACTCTGGAGCAGTGCAGATAGCAGTGGCGTTCAGCTGCTATCTGGATAGCAAACCGCATAAAGTCGGGGCTGCTTTTTTATGGCCTAACTTTGTTGCAGTTTATTATCCAGTTAGTGGACTGAATGTAGCTGCTAACCAGGTAACCACAGAAGCCCTATTGAATATTGGCCCCTATGCTCTCATTTTTAACATTCACACAAATTTCGAGGAAAAATACTGCATTTTTCCTCCTTAAAAATTAGTAAGTACAAAATATGTATGCATACTAGAAACCTCTGCATATATTGCAGCTCCTATTCATATAGGCACAGTAGGGGTCAAAATAGAAAGGAAATCAAAACATATCTCTTCATAGAACACTTCGGTGAGCTATCTAATAAAAACAAAATATACCCAACTTAACAATGAGCATTTTAGAAATATGCTCTCCTACTTAAGTTCTCCAGATCTCATAACTACACAACCCAACTGCTCTATCCAATGCTGACGATCACTAACTCACTTGTAAATAAGTTGATTGTAACATATGTTCTCTGTAAATATTGAATAATATTACCTGTACATTCTCTTGATTTAATTCTTTGACTTCATTGTACCATACTCTATGTCTGTTTTTGTAAGTTCTACCTACCAGTTTAATGTAATTGTTTGTTACTTGTAAACCACCCTTGATCTCTGGAAAGGGCGGTATAGAAAAACATTTAAATAAATAAATAAATAAATAAAATAGCATGCATGCACTGGAAAGTCAAATGCATATACTCTGTTCTCTTCTACTAATCTAAGCATGTTCTTGGGTATGTCTCTTTTCAATGCATTATTCAACCCCTGTGCAATTTTAGCCACATTTGAGGAGAGCAATTTACAGCTAGACCAATTTACCAGGGTAATACTTCTTTAATTGGGTTAATGCCATTTGAATGTTTCCCTCAGTAAGATCATAATCCCCATAAAATATAGGGGGCATGTTTATTAAAGAACACGCTAGTAGATCAAATTCAGGCCACAAATCTGGCTTGGAGGCCCACACTAACTTCAGGGAATGTGTGTGAATCCATCCCTCTATTAATCCCAATTTCAGGCCATGGAAGTGGCATGTCCAGGCCATCTGGATGGCCCCAAGCAGGATAGGCCCATTCAGACCTGATTCTGAAACGCGGGAGCAAAACATTCCAGCGGCAGTTAGAATTGAACCAAATGATGGCCCGGCTTGCCCCTCCTGCAGCTACAGGGATGTTCACGGGACTGAACAGCCAGGCCCCTTGAACCCGCCGGTGAGTGGATGCCCGATGCCCCCCATCCAGTGTCTACACTGCATGGCCCTTTATGGGCCCGCCGGGACAATGGTTGGGTGGCGGGCCAGTGCCTGCCGTGCATCTGCTGTATTGGGGGGACTGCTGGGCCAGGGTGCATGGGGGGCCAGTGCTTATTCCACCTCCGAGGTAGAATAAGCAATGCGTCCCCCTTGTACCCCCCAGACGTACAAGGCATTACCTGAATCGGCCATGTACGTCTGGGTGTCTGGCCCACCCACACCCCGCCTATGATTCGCCCCCATCTCCATCTCCCCGCACAGCGTTTCCGTGCATGCGGGGAGACAGTGATCTAGAATTCAGGCAGGATGGATGGCAGGGCTGCACGTCCCACTAGGACATACAGCTCCACTATTCTCCTTTCTGAATCTGGGCCATTGTTAGCGCGTTGCAAATGTGTAGCACCATGCTAAATGTCATACAGGTGCACTTAATGTCAGATTTTACCTGCTGAAAAGCAGGCCTAAAGCTAAATGGAGTGCTGCCAATGTGGTAACTGCTTATATGCACATTCAGAGCCGTTGGATAGACTTAATGTTAAGTGCCGATGACGGTACTGAACTTTAATGCTGGCTGAATATCAGGCCCATAGTTTCTGCTTATCCCTGCAGCCATAAATTATCCTTCTTAAATACAGATGTTTGCTACATATGACTTCTGTCAGAATAACTCATTTTCACTTCTTAAAATGATTCTGTATGTGCTCTCATCTTGCATAAGCCTCAGCCGTGCTTCTAGTAAATAGGAACAGAAAAGCCGGAGGAGATGCGGTATACCATGTATGCTTACGGGTGGGAGATTTGAGTTCAGGATCAGTCTGCACTACTGCTCATCAGTGCTTATGAGGGGTTTCCCTTTTTGTGACTATGTCAGAAGTACACAATATATAGACCATAGGAGTTTTTTTAGAAGACACTTCTGAAGTCAGAACAGAATATAGGGTAATTAAAAGAAGTATTATTGGCCTAGTGACGATGCCACAAAGTAGTGTCAAGCCAGTAATTGACAAGCCTTTTTCCACATGTCCTCCACTTACATCTTGACAAGAAATGCTTGTTTTCTGTTATTCTTACTCAACGCGACTCAAAACATTACTTGCTGTGTGCAACTGGTGTTGCCAACTCCCAGCCCTGCCTGGCTCTATTGCAACTTAAGCCCTTAGACTCTAGACAGCCCACATGCATCCTATTTCAGGGTAGGATTGGCAGGAAACAAGAAACTTCAAGAATGGAAGAATGGGCGATCAAGAGCCATAGAAGAAGTTGCAGTAACTGGCCCCAAACCTCCCTGTCATCAAAATTCCCAAAGCATGTGGCAGCAGGGAAAAACTCTCACTGGATTGGGCTGTTGATGAGGGCCTCCACCAGGCAACCAGAACTGCCTGCCCATATCTAGGGAAGCCATTGGGGGAGGGGAGGGTGTTAACCCAGTGGTATCACACTCAACTGATCAGCAGACTGGCCATCAGGAGGAGTTTTCGAGTATCACTTGGATTGTGCCTACTCCTTCCCATACAGTATTGGACTGTTCCTTGACACAGTATGGCCTAATCGTGCCAGATTATGTCAAAAGCTCAAGCTACTCCTGATCCCTGAGATCAACTCAAGGCAATCAACTCAAGGCAATCACTCCTCAAGGCATCCCAAAAGGGGGGACCCCTCATTCAGAACCCTGGCCAGGCAGTTGCAGCAAGAAAAAAAGAAAGTAATTTATATTCACAAGACATATAATTTAAAATTTTCAATTGCATTTAATTATGTAGCCTGGGACTCTAATATAAAATATAGTGACTCCTGATATTGCATACTGGGCAGTTATGGTGTCAAATGTACTTACGAAAAAGGGGAACATACTTCACTTGTATAATCACAACAATAAAGGGTTTCCGTATGGATGTATGTGTACATTTGACCACAACAACAAATCACCACTCCTCTGGGTTTAAATCACAGTGGAAAATTCTAACAATATGTAAGGAGATTTTCAGACCTATAATAGCACCTCCCCTGGTATAATATCAATCGGAAATTTATATTGATTGATGAGGAATATAAGGTCTTTTCCTCCATTAAAAATATTTTGTGTTATATCTCAATTCTACTGTGATTTAGACCCTGAGGATTGGTGATTTGTTGTGGTCCAGCGCATACAGACATGCATACATTCCGCACATTGAATGAAGAGCAGAACTAGAACATTTCTCCAGAGATCTCATCATACAAAATAAAAATAATAATCAGATTTTGGTGTAATCTCAGTAACAGGAACATAAACCCTCTCCAGGATCAGAGCATACTGTGAAGTAATAGAAAACACTACAAAAGTTACTCAGTACAGCAAATCTGAATTCACACAGAATTCACACAAACAGGAAAAGACAGTATCATATTGCAGTGGGCCCTAAAACACCAGTGAGAAAGCGAACAAGCCAGATTAATATAGATCATTACTCTAAACTACCAGAGTACCTGGCCTTGGTCACAAATGCAAAATACAGATGCTTACCAAGTACAGAATAATTGACCACAATCTTAAAATAGAAATATGTAGAAAACTTTACACTGAAACCCCAAGATGTCATACTCTCCATGTAGCACAACATCAGAGAAATAGAAAACAACAAAACATTTCCCCTTGCACTCTGCAAAATATAAAGATAGAAGATGTAAACTCCCAAAACTGACATGTTTCAATCACTAAATTAAAAAGAAAATTATCATTTCTACCTTTGTTGTCTGGTCATTTTATTTGTACAATTGTGTTGACTCCAATCTCTGGTTTCTGCTTTTCTCCATCTTCTCTTAATTTTCTTTTCTGGGTCTTAAATCTTCTGCCACTTCTTCTCTTACCTCTTATCTTCTTTACCTCCTCCTCTATATCCATTTCTGGCATTGATCTTTTCCTTTCAGTTTTCTTCCATTTATTTTTTTCTGCCTCTATCCACTTCTCCTTCCTACTATCCATTCCTCAATCTCCCTCTTTTTACTGTATCTGCCTACAGTTTCCCCTCCATTTCCCTTATCCCAGACTCCCATTTTCCAACCTTTAATTGCCCCATGTTTCACACTGTCTCTCCCAGCCTTCGTCCAGCATCTTCTCTCTCTCCTCTTTTCATTTAATATCTCCCCTTTGTCTTCTTAAGGTGGCTAAACATGTATAACAGGCAATGACAAAATCCAGAAGGATGCTTGGGTGCATAGGGAGAAGGATGGACAGCAGAATGAAAGAGATGATAGTGACTCTGGTGAGACCTCATTTGGATTATTGTGTGCAATTCTGGAGACCAGACCTTCAAAAGGATATAAAGAGGATGGAGTCAGTATAGAGCAGGGGTCTCAAACACGCGGCCCGCGAGAGAACTTTGTGCGGCCCGCGATGCAGAGGAAAGAAAAAAAAAACCCCCAAACAAACCCCTGGCTTCTGCTGCTGCCGCCGCCGTGGCAGCGGCAGAATCAACTGTCCCGCGGCCCCTTCCCGTCTGCCCGGCAAAGCATCTTTAACATCTTGTCAGCTCCATCAGCGGCAGCTTTCAGGGCCGCGAAGGGAGTAGTATTTCCCTCTCGCGGCTCTGTTAAGCCTGCCGGGGCTGATGGGAATTCCCATCAGCCCCAGCAGGCTTAACAGAGCCGCGAGAGGGAAATCACTCTTCTCTTTGCAGCTTGAAAAGCCCGCCGCTGATGGAGCTGACAAGATGCTTTGCTGGGCAGACGGGAAGGGGCCGCGGGACAGTTGATTCTGCTGCTGCCACGGCGGCGGCAGCAGCAGAAGCCAGGGGTTTGTTTTGTTTTTAATTTTTAAATTTACTTGGGCTGATGGGGGGGAGGGGGGGTTAGGACTGAAAATGGGGTGATGGGGGGATAGTACTGAAAATGGGGTGATGGGGGGTTAGGACTGGTAATGGGCAGATGGGGGTTAGGACTGGAGATGGTCTGATTGGGGGGCTAAGACTGAAAATGGGGTTATGGGGGGGCTAAGAATGAAGATGGGGTGATGGAAGTGTTAGGACTGGAAGTGGGCTGTTGGGGGGCTTAGGACTGGTAATGGGCTATGGGGGGGCTACAACTGGTAATGGACTGGGTGGGGGGTGCTAGGACTGGAAATGGGCCGAGTAGAAGGGGGAGCTTGAACTGCAAATAGCTGATGGGGACAGGGTTTTGGAATGGAAATGGGCTGAGTGGAAGGGGGCTTGGAATGGAAATGGGCTGATGGGGAGGGGGTTTGGAAAGGAAATGGGCTGTGAGGGGAGGGAGCTAGGACTGGAAATGGGCTGATGATGCGGGGACTAGAAGGGAGCGGATGCTGGGTGGGGCAGGAGCTAGAAGGGAGTTGATGTTGGGGGACGATTAGAATGGGATGGGATGGGGCTGGGAGAGAGTGAAATGGAGAGGGGAAACTATTTTGTGTGGGAGGGAAGAAAAATCTACAATTGGCCGGGTATTGGGAGAGTAAGTGGGGATTGAGGATGGAGGGGTAAAATTTGAGTGGATGAAATAGGAATGAGGAAAGAGCAAAAGGAGAAAGATTAGTATGTTAAAGCAGATGTAGAGAGAGAATGGAAAAAAAAAACTAGGAGAGAAGAAAGGACAAATGGACAGCAGACAATGGAGCGTTAGCAGAAGACACGAAGAAACCAGAAGAAAGTGGCTGGAACAATTGCAACTGAAAAAAAATGCACAAAAGGTAGAAAAATATCTCTTTATTTTGAATTTATTAACTGAAATATGTCAGCTCTTGGAAATGTGCATCTTTAACGTCTGCACTTTATTTAATACAAGAGGAAATTAATTTATAGTTTTATTTCTACAGTGTTGTACATTCTAAGTTTGGCTTTTGGGGTTCCCAGTTTAATTATTGTCTTCCTGTTTCTAAATTGTGATTCCTTGTTTGATGATGGTGTATGTTCTGAATGTGTAACTGAGCTGAGGTATTCTGTTTATGTAATTCCTATTAGACATTGCCACTTGTTCTCTTTCCCCAGTACGTCATGTATTGTTATTCTCTGAAATGTATTGATTTAATATTTGCAGTGTTGCCTTTTGATAGTTAGGGTATGGTGCTTTATGAGTCCTGGTAGTGCTGTTAGGATATGGCAGGTTTGCTATGGGTTCTAAATGGGCAGTGTTTGTAGTAGTTCCTAATGTGCTTGGCGGTTGGCACTGGTTTATAGTAATGTAGAAATCTTTTAGTCTTTCTTTATCCATACACTCATTAAGAGGCATGTTTACTAAAAGTTAGTGTATGGTAACATTATGCAAATATTTATGCAAATGATGCCCCTTATGCAAATGAGGCCCGCGTCTTGTGCGGCCCCCGGGTTACTCTACAAGTCCTCATTTGGCCCTCAAAGCAATTTGAGTTTGAGACCCCTGGTATAGAGGGTAACTACCAAAACGGTTAGTGGGCTTTGTCATAAGGCATATGCGCACAGGATTAAAGATCTTAAAGATCTCAGAGAAAAGGAGGGAGAGAAGATATATGATAGAGACATTTAAATACCTCCATGGCATAAATGCACAGGAGGAGAGCCTCATTCAATTGAAAGAAAGCTCTGCAATGAGGGGGCATAAGATGAAGACGAAAGGGGATAGACTCAGGACTAATATATGGAAATATTTATTTACGGAAAGAGTGGTGGAAAGAGTGGTAGTAGAGGTAGCAGAGACCAGAACATTATCTGAATGCAAGAAATTTGTGACAAACACAGAAGAGCTCTAAAGGTGAAAAGAGACTATAGTAGTAGTATGGAAGGGCAGACTGGATAGGCCACACGGTCTTTTTCTGTCATCATGTTTCTAAGTTTCTTATTCACCCCATTCTCCTTCTGTGTCCTCCGTCCCCCTACTTGGATCAAGCATCCCTTCTTTATGTCTTATCCCCCATCCCATGCCCAACATCTCCTTTCTCTCTACATACTCCCCCCAAATGTCCAGCATTCCCTTTCTCTGTCTCTATTCCCCTCCTATTTTCAGCATCTCTTTCTGTCTTCTTATCCCCTGTGTCCAGCATTCCCGCTGTCAGTCTACCATGAACCCCCTCTCCAGTATTCTGCTGGGTCTCCATCTTTCCTATGAGTTTCTTTTCCTTCCCATGTTCGCCATCTCCCCCTTCCCCTCTCAAGTATCTCCCCGTTCGTTCTTCTTCCTCTTATCAGCAACTTCCTTCTCCCCATTCCAGGCACCTCTTCTCTCTTCCTCCCACCATGATCCAGCATCTTCCTTTTAGTACCCTATTCACCACGACCCTATTTCTAACATCCCCCCTTTTTTCCTTCAAGCAAACATATTCCTTTATTTCTCCCCTTCCCCATTCCAGTATCTCCTCTTCCCATTGTCTTGAATGTTGTGGCTTTCCTGGATGTGCAACAGCATCAATAAAGCAGAGAGTAGGCCTGGGGCCAGAGAGCTTCCGCTTGCTGCTCCCTTCTTCAGAAACAGGAAATGCACCTCGGAGGGGGTGGGACTGGCCGATCCTTTACCCATGTCCACATTTTTTCATTTGTGTTTGTGCTAAATGAGATGTGATAGTGTTGTTTGTTCCAATATACTTTAGGTTTACGTTGGTTAAAGGCAAGCAGATATGGAGTGTAAGGGTATACTAAGGGCTCTATTCTGTAAAAAGAAATATTTGTTATTATTTACTATCATATACAGTATCTTACTTTGATATACATCTATTTTTGTGCAAATTTTTAATAAGTGTCACTGTGCAAAGTGTACAAAACAACTTATGCTTAAGGAAAACTTTTTTTCCTTCAACGTTTGAGGCATAGTTTGCAACTAGTTGTGTAGTATTTACAAAAACGTTGCATGTTTATTTACTTATTAAGCCTTTGTGCACAGTTGCTGGAAACTGTGCCAGCTGTAAACTTGGAAAGTGCACATTGGGCTTCTGGGACCTTGAACTGTGTTTGAAAGGCCAGGCCTGGGACCGTGTGTTGTTTTGACTTTTCTGAACAGTTCCATTTTTAAATTCAATTTGAAATCTAAGGTTAATTGAGAAAGTTGAAAATGAACGAGTAAATGTAAATTTATGTGACAGTGCTTCATATACAGATAATGAAAGCAGCACATTAACAGTCGTTCTGTAATAAGGAATCCTTCATGTTTTCAGAAAAGAAGTTAAGAGCTCACTTTGAAGCCAGCCTTTGAAAACCTGCCAAACCCTTTTTGTATTTGAAAGTCCACATCAAGAAGGAGCAGTAAATAGTCACTGAGTGGAGGAAAAAGGAAGCTATCAGCATTGTTTGCATTTTAAGATAAAAGGAGCACTACACTGCAAAACTTCATAATCTCTCAAATGTGCATTTGCTAAGTTTCAATTAGAAACATTTGTCATGTTTAAGCTATTTTAATCTTTTCCACTAGAACTGTGTAAAGTAGCTCGATACGTTCTCCTAGATTTTAGGTTTCACGTGCATCTCGGTACTGTGCAGGCTGAAATCTTTCCAATTAATTGCAGATTTTCAGCCAGCGCCAGGATTGTGTAGAAAACAATTTGTGTTTTTATTTTTTTCAAATCTATTGTAATATATCAGTGCTTCTTAGTTTTATGGACGCCTGTATTTGATTTACACACATATTTCAAAATTTGCATTATTGAGTCCTGGTGTATGTCTGACTGAAGATATTCCCTGGAATAATCTCTCTAAAGGGGGGGAGGGGGAAGCTAAGTATGACTCTGTACTTGATGCAGCCTTAGTTAAATAAATAGATGTCACCACAGTTGTAGAACTCAAACAATTTCTTATTATCATCAAATGAGACATAAAAAGGGGGAAGGGGGGCTTTAAGGTGTCTATAACATATTTGCAATTATGTTTTTAGTTGTTATGATTATTTCATGTTATTTGATTTAACATTCTACTGTTATTGTTGTTAAAGTGTTTTTGGATCAACGTCCACTCATGGTGACCCTCTGGACTGCTTGGCCAGTGTTCAGAATGAGGGATTGATCTCATCCCTCACCTCAGGCAGCAGATTGCCTTGAGCTGTCTCTGATCTGAGGAGTCAGGAATAGCTTGAGCTTTTGGCACAACTTTGCATGATTAGGCCATACTGTGCCAAGGAACAGTCCAATCCTATATGGGGAGGGGTAGGCACACGACCCAGGCGATACTCAAGAACTCCACCTAATGGCCAGTCTGCTGATCAACTGAGTGTGGTATTGGGTTGTCAACATCCGCCTCCCCCCCCACTCATGGCTTGTCTAGGTGTGGTGAAAGGCAGGATGGAATGGACAGGTGGCTAATTAATGACAGAGAGACACATTATCTTGTACAAAGTTCACATATGTATGTTCAATTTTCAAAGTTTTATCATGTTTAAAGTTCAGTTATGTTCAATATTCGATGTTCTATGTAACCCCATGTTATCTGTTCTATGCAAATTGCTTTGGCTCTAAGAGTAGGCAGTATATAAGCCACGTAAATAAATAAATTACATTCTATTGTGCACATGAATTATGTTTTATTATGTATGTTAATTGTTCCCTGCTTAGACTTTTAGATAATGTGGGTAAGAAATCTGTATAAATAAATAGATATTTTGGGGGATTAATATTGCAAGTGGATTGGGATTGGGAGGGGGAGGTATGTTTGTCCTTCCACTTTTTTATTTAAGGCCAAGGGAGGGATTTGGACAGGATGGGAGGACTAGGCTCCTGCTGTTTTGTTTTTCCTAGTGGGATCTGTTGGTTTGGTTTTGTCAGCACTGGTCAGCACTGATTTTCACAACTAAATTTGTAAATCTAGTAGGTCTAATTTTGACTGATTCATTTCCTAATACTAACCTTTAAAGAGGCTGTTGACTAACAGCGTGCACTTGCTGTGCAATTAGTGGCAAAACTAACATGTGGTAAGTTCAGCTGTCATGTGCTTTCTATCAGGGACATGCCCAGCAGTTATCACTTGATTGTTTACCCAAACGGCTGTCGTGATTAACGTGGTGCATGTAAAGGCGCCCATAGAGCAAACTTACAACAAAAAGCACAAGAAAAGAAAAAAAAAAGATAAACGAGAAACCTCAGCATTTAAGTGTTTTAGACATTTATGATAAGAATATTTATGTGTTTAAGACAAGTTGTTTAAGTGAATTTTGCAAATCTTTGCATATCAATCTACTAAGCTCCTTTCTGATGGTTCCTTCCACTATATTACAAATTTTTTTATAACCAAAAATTCTTTTTCAAATAGCGTGGTGTGTGTGTGATGTCCATGGGAGGTGTTTTCTTTGATTTTGTGGGGTATTGGGAAAGGAGCCATAGAGGCATTGCACTTGCAGTAAATTGCCACATTGCACTGAGTATGTGACAATTGCCCTCACGCTAGCAGCAATGCGCTCTCCTTGCCCACACTCCATCCCTAACCTACCCACTCTCAACCCTACTTATGCATTTCAGTGTCTGGTTGCTGGCATGCGGTTATCACACGGTTACTGGCAGTTGAGAATGCAAAAATGCACATTAACCAGTTAACGGCCTCTAGTAAAAGGGCCCCTTAATATAGCTAGTTGTCCTACCCACTCAATGAGGGTTTGAAGACTGGCTTCTAACTAGCTGGGAATTGCATAATTATAATCCTGCCATTTTAACATAAGACATAAGAAATGCCTTACTGGGTCAGACCATGGTCCTTCAAGCCCAATATCCTGTTTCCAACGATGGCCAATCTAGGTCAGAAGTACCTGGCACGTTCCCAAAGAGGCACACAAGTTCCACAATGCTTGTAACTGGGGCAAACAGTAGATTTCCCAGCTCCTCGTTAATAATGCTTTATGGGCCTTTCCTCCAGGAACTTGTCCAAACCTTTTTTAAATCCAGCTACACTAACAGTTTTTAATACATCCTCCGGTAACGAATTCCAGAGTTTGATTATGCGTTGCGTGAATATTGGGCCCGATTTTCAAAGGCTAGCCCTAGTTCCCCGTGTAAATGCCTTAACAGGGAATTTTCAAAAGCACCTACACGAGTAGTACCCTCGAAAATTCCCTGGTTTGTCCCTTACACGCCCTGATGCTTTGCGGTTCGCATCGGGGCATGTCGGGGGCATTCTGCGGCAGTGAAAAGGCAAGCCATGGCACTACCATGAGGCACCGATTTTTGATGCTACATGGTTAGTGCTCTGTGCCTTACAGATAGGCGAGGGAAACCCTCACCTATCTGCCAGTGTCGGGGCTAACCGTGTAGCATCAGAAATTGGTGCTACACAAGTAGCTCCTGCGGTCTCCTAGCTGTGCGGCGATACCCAAATTTTTTTATGCTGGGGCTGCATATGACCCCGGCATGGAAAATCTGGGTTAGGCGGGAGGGAGCGGGCTATCTGTCGACATGACGCATAGCACCGCTCAGATCAAAATTGGGCGCATTGTCTCTTATTACTCATAAATGGGTTGCATTGTAGCTTCATTGTGTGTCCTCTAGTCTTTCTACTTTTTGACAGCATAAACAACCAATCTACATTTTACCCATTCTACTACATTCATTAATTTATAGACCTCTACTCCCCCTCAGCCGTCTGTTTTCCAAGTTGAAGAGCCCCAACCTTTTAAGCCTCTCCTCATAAAAGTACCTACGGTTCACTAAACATACCCCTAAGTCTTTTCTGGAGCAGGACTGTAGCTCTCCTTGAACATAGGCTTGGAAACTTAAGTAATTAAATCCAAAAATGAAAAGCAGATATAAAAATTCAATCAAATCTAAAGATTTATCTTTTTCTTTATTGAGTTTTTGATATACTGCTCAGGCAGAGCATCAGAGCTGTGTACATAAAATAAAAACAGCTACATAAGAGAAAAGGAAAGGAGTGCCATTATCAACAGGAGAACATAAGAGACTAATGAATGTTAGGAAAGGACAGGTAAGAAGAGGACAGTACAGACTAAGGTGAGGGGTCGGGAGGGAGACTAGCTAACAGTAGGCCCTATGCTAAAATGCAGTAATCACAAAGCATCTGCAGTAACTAGTAGGGGCATTTCCAACACCTACTAATGCACTTAATGCAGAGAAAATACATTTAGAGCACACTGTAAGGGTTATTTTAGAAGCCCTATTTGTACTTTGGATGTCTAAAAACAGGCATAGAGATGTCCAAAGCACAGAGATGTCTCCAGAGGCATTTCAAAAGCTGGGTCTGCGGACATCCTCAGCATGAGGATGTCCAAGTCTGAACAGGGGCATGGTGGAGGCTTGACTGGGACATTCCTATGAACCTGGACTTCACTGCCTCATCTCAGAAATATCCTGGAAGTCTGGCGTCACGTCTAAGGTTATACTTGCTGCAGTTACGAATAGGCATTGGGAAAGTGCTTGCGTTGGCATAAGACATCCAAAGGTGTAGAGAAGATGGTACTCTACCATCCCCAATATTCTGCACAATCACAGAGATAGAAACAGTGGGATGTCAACCCTGGCTTCCTTGGTCTCAGTTCACTATGATAATCATTAGGCTTTTCCTATTCTGGAATACTATTCTGGGAATGTCTATGTAGACACCCCGGCAGATATTCATATTGAGCACATCCATGTTTGTAAAATGGTGCCTGAACTTGGATGTGCCAACTTTTTTTCAGACATTGTGGCATGCAGATAATGTGGGCATACTTTATACCCCCTATTGAGGTGACATTACGTGATCTGTGTTATCTGCTATAGTAACAGTTTATATCTGGTACGTTACAATGCATTAGCATCAAGGTGCAGCTCTTGCCCATTCCCCACATTTTCCACCCCATTCCATGTTATGCAGTTAACAAGGGAATTAGCACATGCTAAGTGTCAGCTGTGATGTTAACTCTTAAAGTGACATTTGCAGCATACTCTAATTCCTACATTAGCCTCTTAACACACTAGCAAAAGGTGCCCATCATCCAAAATCCTTCTCAGATTTCCTAGTAGCTTCAAAATCTGTTCAAACTCACACTGGGCCTCATGCACTAAACTACAAAAATATTCATGGGTTGGTATCCATTGCTGTGAAATTTAGCTCTGGGATGCAAATAAGCTTCTGACTCATATTCTTGGGTAAATATCACAAAATTGCTAGTGTACAGATTCCACATGCTGGTAGTTTATTAATGAGGGGGTCTTCTTCTGGGCCCTCTCCCAAGTAACATAGATCTTCCTTCTGATCCTACCCTGCTACCCTTGCAATCCGAAGCAAATCAAGCTTCTAGAAACTTGAGTGTCATTAAAAAAAAAGAAAGAAAGCTGTGTGCATGTGTAGGTCACATATTGTGCTGATCCAAGCATGGATGTCGCACTGCTCACTCTACATATTCAGTGACTAAAAAGATTGGGTGGTTTGAGTCAGTTTCAAATGAGAAATCAAATGATGAACCTCGACTCTTCTGTGCTACTCATAGAAAGAAGCAATATCCCCTCCTCTCTGCAACCTTTCACTCAATTCAGATTACCTACCCCCACCGAAAACCTCATATCCTTCCATAAATGTTTCCTACCCCATCAATTTTGAGCCAATATGAAGAGGTCTCTTACTACTTGACACAAAATTATTCAAAGTTATTAAAACATGAGAGGATTGTGGAAAATTGTAAGAGGATCTTGATAAATTAGGAGAATTGGTGTCTAAATGGCAGATGAAATTTAATGTGGACAAGTACAAAGGCATGCACTTAGGGACCAACAACCCAAACTATGGTTACACGATGTAAGATTCCACATTAGGAACCACTGCCCAGGAAAAGGATCTAGGTGACATTGTAGATAATACATTTGAAAATCTCTGCCCAATATGCAGCAGTGAACAAGAAAGCAAATAGAATGCTAGGAATCATAAAGAAAGGAATGTAGAATAAAACCAAGGATATTATAATGCCTCTGTATTGCTCCAAGGTGCAACAATACCTTGAATATTGTGTGCAATTCTGGTCACCATATCTTAAAAACGATATAATAAAATTAAAAAAAGAGAAGAGCCACCAAAATGATAAATGGGATGGAAGGTTAAAAGGTTAGGGCTCTTCAACTTGAAAGAAAACAGCAGACAGGAGATATGATAGAGGATTATAAAATAATGAGTGGAGTGGAACGGGTAAACATAGATCAGTTGTTTCCAGTGATTTTCCAGAAGCTGCATGTGGGGGAAAAGTGTGGAAATGTCCTCCACATATTCATGGGAAAAGCTTTTGAAAATCGTTGTTCCCACTGTACATAAACAATCCAAGCCAAAAAGGCCAGTTCCCTCCCCTTTCTTCTGATCCCTTCCCCAATATTTTCCCCCCAGATTACTCCACTCACTTCAGTCACCCAGAAAGCCTCTCGTGTTCCAACAGTCTCCCTGATACCCCTGACAGGCAATTCCCCTCAAATCATCTGACTCCCCTTAGCCCTCAAAAGCATCACATCCCACACCACAACCAAAGCCCCCCATCATGGAAGACACTTCCATCCCTCCTCCCCCTTCTTGGCAATGAACCCACCTAAGCTCTCCCTTGCAGATCTCCCCCCCCTCAATATCCCTATCCCCATCCCCAGCTTTACCAGGGTCCCTGGTGTCTAATATGATCAGAAGCAATCTGTAGTTGCTCCTGCTCTAAAGGCACCAGGTTCTAATATGTGACTGACAACCTCTAATAGTAGCCTTGTGGTACTACCGCAGTACCCCAAGATTATCACTAGGGTCATCAGCATCATTTTGGAACACAGTCCTGTAGCAGCAGGAGAAAATGGGAATCACTCCTGCTCCCATTAGATACCAGATACCCTTGGCAAGGCTGGGGAGAGGGATCAGGAGGTGGGAGGGTCTCCTAGAGAGGACCATAGGGGGAACCATTGCTGCTAGGGTGTTGGGTAGGATTAGTTTGTGGAATGGGATCAGATGCTTTGTAGGGAGGGATTGAGATTTCGGCGTGATCCAGGGGGAGGAAGGAAGTTAATATAAGGGAGATCAAAGTTGGGGAAGGTGGTCAGAGGGAGACATAGTCCTCTACATTTTCAGCTGCCCCTTCTGGCAGGCACTTACACATGCCTAAAGGTAGCTAAAAATGCTGAGCTCTATCATTTTTTTATAGACGTGTCCTTAGGCGAAATGGGGAATCCATGTCTACAGTATAAGCATGCCCAAACCACTCCCTTGAGGGGTTGCTTCTAAAATAACCCCCATATTCTCGTAAGGTGTGCAGATTCCAAGATTTCTGGATTCGATTTTTATAATTATGGACTGTCCATTCTATTCACGCTTGCACTGGAATTTTACCTGGATGAACTATACAGTGTTGATTTTTCCAATCATCTCTTGTTATTCAGTAAATAATTTAGTTTCAAACAACCCTCTAACCGATCTGATGTTGTCTTTTAAACAGGGTATGCACTAGAAAAACCTCAGAAGCCCAGCAGCCTAAAAGACATCATTCTTCCTGTTCACAAAGGCCTAGGATGCATGGGGAACCGGCTTCTTCTTCCTTTCCCATATGTGCCCCTCAGGTCTGCTAGTCAGGCAAGAAAAGTTACCTATGTGAAAACCAGAAAGGACACAATGGAGATGATTCACCAAAACCTCTTTCCCATATTGCATCTGTGTGAAAGGATCTTGATTAATCAGATTCTAAATGCACTGACATAGAACAAGGTATTTTTTAATTTTCAAAATAAAAGTAAACATTTTATAAAAGTATTCTCCCTTCGGAGGGAAGGGTAAGTTATAGAGATTTTGCAGGGGAGGAGGGTGGAGAGGGACATTGAGTGTGCTCCCTATGTCTCTGGGGGCCCCCTTTTTTCTCTGCTGCTCCTAGAAGCAGAGCTGCAGGATGTCAGGCCAAGGTTAAAAGGGAGAAAAATTGGCGCCGAGTGAAGATACCACACATTAAACAGAAAGCAGCAGTTGAAAAGCCAGAAAGAAGTCAGCAGCTAGTGTAGGACTCCAGCTCCAATAAAGTGTGTTTCTTCCTTTCCAGGTGAATGTATACACATATATTTGACATGTGGAGGTAATTAATCATTGAGCATCTAGCTTTGGAGGTCATCTATTTTACAGAGACACATAGGTGCCTCTGTATTTTTTATAAAACACTAGAACAAATCCTGCAAAAACAGAGGGCAATTTTATAAGGCAATTTTATAAGGCATGCCTAGGTTAACGCTGATGGTTTATACACGTCAATTGTGCCTATTTTATAAAGTCAAGTATGCATGTACTTTATACGATAGGGGCGTAAGTATTGGGAAATATACATCGAATCAAGGCACGATCACTTATACCAGCCTAACAACTGGCAAATATACACTAAAAATTATTCCTCCCCTCACTCACTTTAAACTTTAAACAGTTATTTAAACTTTAAACAGTTATTTGTATAAAGTTACAATGTTATAAATCTCTGTTAATAACTATTATCTGTATAAAGTTAAAAAATCTCTGTTCCATGTAATGTATACATTAGTATACAAATTTGTTTACTTGTTCCATGTAAACCGCCCCTGATCTCTGGAAGGGGCGGTATAGAAGAAATAGATAAATAAATAAAACTATATGTGTCTCCCTACAAACGAGTGACTCAAAAGTGACTAATGTATATCTAATGTGCATTAGTCACTTTTGAGTCACTCGTTTGTAGGGAGACACATATAACAACTGGCAAAGGCAACTGCATGTACGTACACCCGTACTTTATAAAGTACATGCAGTGAAAGTACACTCCATTGGCTTAATGCACATACAGTACACATAGAATAGTGACTGGCCAAAGTACCGTATGCGTGTAAAGGCCTATCAATGAGGGTAAGTTAAGGAAAATGCGTGATGTATGTGCAGTGATGGCATGCAACTTTCTGCAATAGCTTAGGAAATTACCCGGTGCCTCGAATTGTGAGCACTGAGATTTGCGCCTGCTCGGGACGTAGCCTAAATGTTAGCATGGCAAATATGAGCATATATACATATTTTATAAAATATGAGCATAAATTGTGACGTCACCCATACTCTTCCCCTGAGCCCACCTATTCTACAAGTATGCTCTTAATTCACCACATAGGCTTAGGCACGGCCTAATTTTATAGAAGGCATTTATGCACAGAAAAGGTTTATAACATTACTTTCATGGTAAATGATACAAAAAGAGGTTGAACTGGTACGAGTTTGACATTTGTGAACAGAAGAGCCAGTTGTCGGGGCTTTAATCTTGTTCCACAGGGCTGCTTCTCAACTTTGAGAGCAACATATTCTTCACTCTAGCAACTCAGATTGGACACACTAGCATGTGCCAGACAAGATATGCCAGACTTACTAGTCATTGCCCTTTTCCCAGTACTAGGCTTGGAACTATCAGCTGTAGGAAAACTGGCATACAGCAGTTGGAGTTTGTGGCAGAGGTAACAGAAGGATCTGCAGCCATCAGAACTCTTACTCAGGTATGAGCCTCTATGTTTATATTGCCCCTGGTTCAACCATTAGGGTCGAGTACTGTCAATATTTAAAGGAATAATGTCTGTCCTGCAAGGCAGAAAGGAATCTTGTACTTCTGTTTGGTCATAGATAGCAGTCTATAAAAATGAGTGAAGAAGAGTGAGATGTGTCTATATAGTTATGTACGAGGGCCGTTTTTTTTTCAACCTCCGATCGCTCCGTGCAGACGCTACGCGGGCAGCAGAAAGCGGGCATGTGCTGTAGGCGACTACGCAGCTCTTGCACTACACACTCTGCCATTGTTGACATTCAGGCATCAGTCGGCGTTGTGCTACAGCCACGTAAACATGTCCACCATGATTGATGCTCCCTCCAAGTGTGAATTGCGAAGTGTGATTCGTTTTCTACAGGCTGAAGGCCATAGTGCTGCAGAAATCCATCGGAGAATGAGTCGTGTGTATGGGGAAAACTTCATGAGTGATGGTGTTGGGCCAAGGACGCAAATCTGTCATTTCAGATGACCTGGTGCAACGAGTTGACAGAATGGTTAAAGAAAACCGCAGATTCACCATTACTGCTTTGTCTACGGAATTTCCAGAGGTTTCAAGGTCTGTTTTGTACTCTATTGTTACTGAACGGTTAGGCTACAAAAAACTTTGTGCACGTTGGGTCCCAAAAATGTTGACGGACGGCCACAAAAGCGCTTTCAAACCAATGAGGACCTTCAAACCAACGTCAAGGACTACTTGAATTCATTGGCGGCAACTTTCTTTGCAGAGGGTATTGAAAAGCTTGTCCACAGATATGACAAATGTCTCAATCTCTTCGGTGATTATGTCGAAAAGTAACCGTAAGTGTACCAATCTTTTGGTAATAAAATTATTGTTTTATATGAACTTGTCTTTTATTTATAGCCTATCGGAGGTTGAAAAAAAAACGGCCCTCGTACAAAGGTTTGCCATCCTTAGTCAAAGCTATGTTTCAATGGATCTATAAGTGAACAGAAGCTGGCACAACCTTTACATGGTACACAGTTAAAATGTGATACAAATGCATCACATTATCTTTCTGGAAATTTTGATGCATAATTACTATTTACTTGTGGGGGTTTTTTACGGATTCAAAACAGGAAAACAGTGAATATGGCAAAAGAGTGGCACCCTTTCAAGCAATAGACGTCCTGTGGCAGAAAAAATAGCTTCCAACCATTGTTTGTAACCAGTTGAGTCTTTCTATTCCTATTTTTGGTGAGGGGAGGGCATCTTCAGCAGCAGAGGCCAGTACGATTAAAGCAGCTAGCCATTACCATTTTAAATAATGCCCCGATATTCAGTGCTGGGGCCCTATCTGATCAGCAGCATTGAATATCCAATTTGCCCAGATAGCGACTTATGGATCCTGGCAATGATATTCAGATTAAAGTGAAGTAAGGAGACTTTTTTTAGCTATGTTGAGAGAGGAGAAAGATCAGAAATAGAATTGTAAGATGGAAAGATGCTGAGGGCTACTGTGTGGAGTGCAAAGAGGAAAAGAGTAGAAATTCTGAGCAAACCCTTTTATTCTGTGTTCATGGAAGAAAATCCTGGAGAAGTGCCACAAATGAATGACAAAGATACTTATGGAAATGGAGTACCTATCACACCATTCACAAAAGAAAGTGTCTGAACACCTTAAAAAAGTAAAAGTAGACAAAACCATGGAGCCGAATGAGATACATCCCAGGATACTGAGGAAGCTCAGAGAGATTCTGGTGGATCCTCATAAGGATGTGTTTAATAGATCCTTTAATTTGAGAGAGGCTCTTCAGGACTGGGAAAGGGCTGATGTGATTCCTCTTCATAAAAGTGTCAACAGAGAAGAGATTGGAAACAGCAGGCTCGTATGCCTTATCTCGATGGTTGGATTAGAGATGCTCCTAAAAGAGCATCTACAGTCCATGTTGCAAGACCTCAGGCAACATCCTTTTCCTACAGGCAGATTTTGCCAGACAAATATGATTGATTTTTTTGACTGAGTAGCAAATCACCTGGACCAGAAGGTATACATCTGAGGGTATTGAAAGAACTGAAATATGAGATTGCAGACCTACTATTAGTAATCTCTGAACTACCATTAAAATCATCTGCTGTACCTGAAGAGTGGAGAATGGCCAATGTAATGCCAATATTTTAAAAGGGCTCCAGGGGTGATCCGGGAAACTACAGAGCGGTATGTCTGATGTCAGTACAAGGCAAAATGATAGAAACCATTATAAAGAATACAATTACTGATCATGTACATAGTCATGGTTTAATTGGAGAAAGCCAACAAGGATTTAGACAAGGAAGGTCTTGTCTTACTAATCTGTTATATTTTTTGAAGGTGTGAATAAACAGGTAGATAAAGGTGAGCCGGCTGATATAGCATATTTGGATTTTCAGAACGCCTTTGACAAGGTCCCTCATTAGAGACTCTTGGCAAAATTAAAAAGTCATGGGATTGGAGGCAGTGTAGAACTGTGGATCAGAAACTGATTAAACGATAGAAAGCAGAAAGTAGGGCTAAATGGCCAATATTCTCAATGGAGTAAAGTAAATAGTGGAGTACCCTATGGATATGTGCTGGACTCACTTCTTTTTAACATATTCATAAATGACCTGGAAATCGGAATGACTGAGGTAATCAAATTTGCAGATGACACAAAATTATTCAAAGTTGTTAAAATACAAGAAGATTGAAAAACATTGCAAGAGGATCTTGATAAATTGGAAGACTGGGCATAGAAATGGCACATGAAATTTAATGTGGACAAGTGCAAAGTTATGCATCTAGGAAAGAACAACCCAAACTTTGGTTACATAATGCAAGGTGCCACCTTAGAAACCACCACCAAGGAAAAAGATTTAGGCGTCATTATAGATAATATGCTCAAACCCTCAGCCCAGTGGGCAGTGGCGGCCAAGAAAGCAAATAGAATGCTAGGTATCATAAGGAAAGGAATGGAGAATAAAACAAAGGATATTATAATGCCTCTATATCTTTCCATGGTCCAACTGCAGCTTGAATATTGTGTGCAATTCTGGTCGCCGTATCTTAAAAAGGATATAGTGTCATAAGAAAAGGTACAGAGAAATGCCACCAAAATGGTAAAGGGAATGGAAGGATACCCCTATGAAGAAAGGCTTAAAAGGTTAGGGTTCTTCAACTTGGAAAAGAGAAAGCTGAGGGGAGATATGATAGAAGTCTGTAAATTAATAAATGGAGTGGAACTGGTTAACATAGATCAGTTGTTTATGCTATCAAAAAGTAGAAATACTAGACATTCACCTGGAAAGGAAGAAACACACTTTGTTGGATCTGGAGTCCTACACTATCTGCTGACTTCTTTTTGGCTTTTCAACTGCTGCTTTCTGTTTAATGTGTGGTATCTTCACTCGGCGCCAATTTTTCTCTCTTTTAACCTTGGCCTGACATCCTGCAGCTCTGCTTCTAGGAGCAGCAGAGAGAAAAGGGGGCCCCCAGAGACATAGGGAGCACACTCAATGTCCCTCTCCACCCTCCTCCCCTGCAAAATCTCTATAACTTACCCTTCCCTCCGAAGGGAGAATACTTTTATAAAATGTTTACTTTTATTTTGAAAATTAAAAAATAACTTGTTCTATGTCAGTGCATTTAGAATCTGATTAATCAAGATCCTTTCACACAGATGCAATATGGGAAAGAGGTTTTGGTGAATCATCTCCATTGTGTCCTTTCTGGTTTTCACATAGGTAACTTTTCTTGCCTGACTAGCAGACCTGAGGGGCACATATGGGAAAGGAAGAAGAAGCCGGTTCCCCATGCATCCTAGGCCTTTGTGAACAGGAAGAATGATGTCTTTTAGGCTGCTGGGCTTCTGAGGTTATTCTAGTGCATACCCTGTTTAAAAGACATCAGATCAGTTAGAGGGTTGTTAGTCTTAAATGGGTCTTCCTACTTTTTGTAGAAGCTACAATGTAACCCATTTAAGACTAATAAAAGAAAACATTATTTTACTCAACGCGTAATCAAACTCTGGAATACATTACCGGAGGACGTAGTAAAAGCTGTTAGTGTAGGCGGATTACAGAAAGGTTTAGATAAGTTCCTGGAAGAAAGGTCCATAAATCATGCCAAACACAGAGGATCTGTAAAGGAAAAAAGGGAACTGTTGTAGTTCTTGATATGGAAAGACAGACTAGATAGAGTAGTTATTCACCTGTAACAGATGTTCTCCAGGAGCAGCAGGAATCAGTCCTCACATATGGGTGTCATCGATGCCGATGAAGCCTCAGCGGAGCATTTCCCCAGCTTTCTATGAAAGCCTTTGGGAATGCAGGCATGCATGCGCAGTTCCCTTCCCGCCTAAAGGTGCCATCTTACCTCAGTCAAATGACATAGCTAAGAACAGCACACAAAGATGAAAAATAAACTATGTACAACTGCAACTCCAAGGGGAGGAGGGAGGGTTGTGAGGACTGATTCCTGCTGCTCCTGGAGAACACCTGTTACAGGTGAGTAACTACTCTTTCTCCAGGACCAAGCAGGAAGTCAGTCCTCATATATGGGTGACTCCCCAGCTCTGGACTACCGAGGAACCCAGGCTGAACAAGAGAACTCCCTTTAGTCTCAGCAGCAAAGAAAGGCTTTTCAAGGACACAACCTCCACCGGTAGCCCAACAGAGGGCAGGAGGGCAGGAGTTGCCTAAACCTCAAAGAGATTCCGGAGTACTGCTTGGCCAAAAGCACTGTCCCTACGGGACTCCCTCTCCAGACAGTAATGGGCCGCAAAATTCTGGCTTGAAGACCAAGTTGCAGCCCTGCAGATGTCTACCAAGGGCACAGAGCAGAGATGAGCCACTGAGGCAGCCATTTCCCTGACACGGTGGGCCGTAACCCGACTCTGCAAAGGAAGGTCAGCCGCCTTGTAAGCCCAGGTGATACAGTCAGCCACCCAGATGGACAAGGTACACTTGGACACAGCCAACCCCAACTTATTAGGGTCAAAGGATACGAAGAGCTGAGTAGCCCTCCTATGCCCCTGCGTACGGTCAAGGTAGAAGGATAAGGCCCTCCTACAGTCCAGGACTGCTTCAGCCTGGCTTGCATGAGGCCTAGGGAAGAATGTTGGAAGAACCACCTCCTGATTGAGGTGGAAAGAGGAGACAACCTTTGGGAGGAACTTTGGATGAGTCCTGAGGACTACCCTGTTCCTATAAATCCTGGTGTAAGGCCTATCACAGACCAGGGCCTGAAGCTCACTCACTCGCCTAGCCGAGGTAAGGGCTATCAGGAAGAGTGTCTTCCAGGATAGGAAGCGTAGTGGACAAGTAGCCATCGGCTCAAAAGGTGGGCGAGTCAATTGCTGCAAGACCACATTCAACTCCCACTCAGGGGCAGGAGGACGGATTGGAGGCTTGAGTAAAAGCAAGCCCCTGAGAAAGCGGGACACCAAGGGGTGACCCGACAGAGAATGTCCCTCCACCAGTGAGTGGTGAGCTGCTAGAGCTGAGAGGTGGACCCGAACAGAATTGGACTTAAGTCCCTGATTTGATAAGTGTAGTAAGTATTGAAGCACTACTGGCACAGTACAGGAGAAAGGATCCTCTGTACATAGCTGACACCACACAGAAAACCTTTTCCATTTGAGAGCATAGGTTTTCCTAGTGGACTGTTTCCTAGAGGCTAGGACAACCTCCTCAACTTCCTGAGGTAGGCCCCAGGGAGCCAAAACTACCCTTGCAGCCTCCAGGCCATCAAATTGAGAGCTTTGAGATTGGGGTGCAGAAGGGAACCCTGCTCCTGTGAGAGAAGGTCGGGTTGCAACCCCACAGGCAGTGGGGGGTCCACCGCCAGTTGAAGTAGAAGTGGAAACCAAGGCTGTCTCGGCCACCTGGGAGCCACCAGCAGGACCGAGGCCTTGTCTTGAAGAATTTTGAAGAGAGTTCGGGCCACCAAGGGCGTGGGAGGAAACGCATACAGGAGGCCCTGAGACCATGGAATCATAAAAGCATCTGTTGCTATTCTCAGAGGATGCGGTTGCCTGGAGCAGAACTTTATCAAATATATAAAAAGCACCGAACCTCAATCAGTGACCACCAAATAATTATTCTTTATGTCGGAGCTAGCCGTAGGAAGGTCGGAAGGGAAACCGACCTACACCAGGCGGGTAGCTACTTTTATTATTAAAGGTTCTTCACCAAAATTAAAGTTAAAATTCATTTAACCATTAGAATATTAGTCAAAAGACTTATCTCAGTCCAGAAGCGCCAGTTATAGTGAGTACACGACGTGCACGTTTCGGGCACTCTAACCCTGTTTCAAGTGTAATAACTAGGATTCCATCGTCTTCAAAAACCGTGTTCCAAACGCCGGCGGTTTTTGAAGACGATGGAATCCTAGTTATTACACTTGAAACAGGGCTAGAGTGCCCGAAACGTGCACGTCGTGTACTCACTATAACTGGCGCTTCTGGACTGAGATAAGTCTTTTGACTAATATTCTAATGGTTAAATGAATTTTAACTTTAATTTTGGTGAAGAACCTTTAATAATAAAAGTAGCTACCCGCCTGGTGTAGGTCGGTTTCCCTTCCGACCTTCCAACGGCTAGCTACGACATAAAGAATAATTATTTGGTGGTCACTGATTGAGGTTCGGTGCTTTTTATATATTTGTTATTGATTTGCCCTGACCTGAAGGTATATTTTGATTTGCTGGAGCAGAACTTTGGCAGTTGCTTGTTCATTGGGCTGGCAAAGAGATCTACCAAAGGGAGACCCCATTTTAGGAAGATCTTCTGAACTACTGAAGGATGCAGCTGCCACTCGTGGGGCTGCAGAATTCTGCTTAATCTGTCGGCCAGGTAGTTCTCCTGGCCTGGAAGGTACACAGCCTTGAGGAGCATGTTGTGCTGGAGGGCAAATGAACAAAGGTCCTGAGCCTCCCGACAAAGGAGTCTGGACCCAGTCCCGCCCTGTTTGTTCACATAAAACATGGCCACTTGGTTGTCTGTCTGAACCAGGACAGATTGATGAGCCAGGGTAGGAGAGAAAGTTTTGAGTGCTAACCGAATAGCTCTGAGTTTGAGGAGATTGATCTGCTGTGCAGCTTCCCAAGGAGACCACAGGCCCTGGGTGCACTTGCCTAGACAATGAGCTCCCCAGCCCTGCAGGAAGGCATCTGTGGTCAGTACCACCGTGTACCCAGGAATCTGAAAAGGCACCGCCTCCAGTAGATTGGGTGGGTGTAGCCACCAGTGGAGGGAGTTCAGAAAGTGTCTGGACACCCTTATCCTGTCTTTGAGGCTGCCTGTGGCCTATGACCACTGAGTCTGAAGGCACCACTGTGCAGGCCTCATATGGAGCCTGGCATTTGGGGTCACATGCACTGTCAAAGCCATGTGGCCAAGCAGCCTCAGGCAGAGTCTGGCGGAGACCAATGACCTGCTGACAAACTGATTTGCCAAGGCTATCAATCTTTTGGCTCTGTCTTCTGGCAAGAAAGCCTTTGCCAGCAGAGAGTCCAACCTTGCCCCATGAACTCCAAGTTCTGGGAGGGGAGCAAAGTGGACTTTGCGAAGTTTATGACAAACCCCAGGCTTTGAAGAAGAGCAATAGTTCTGAGGGTGGCCTCTCTGGCCTCCTGGCACGTCTGACCCCTGATGAGCCAATCGTCCAGATAGGGGAAGACAAAGATTCCCTGATTTCTCAGGTAGGCCGCCACCACTGCCAGGCACTTTGTGAAGACTCTGGAGGCGGAGGTGAGGCCAAAAGGCAGCACTCTGTACTGAAAATGGTTTCCTCCCACAATGAACCTGAGGTACTTTCTGTGGTCTGGATGAATGAGGATGTGAGTGTACGAATCCTTTAGATCTAAGGAGCATAGCCAATCTCCCTGCTGGAGGTAGGGCCGAAGTGTTCCAAGAGTAAGCATCTTGAACTTTTCTTTCTCTAGGAACTTGTTGAGGTTCCTGAGGTTAAGAATGGGTCGAAAGCCACCGGTTCTTTTGGGCACCAGGAAATACCTGGAGTAGAATCCGTGACCTTGCAAGTGGGGAGGCACAGGCTCCACCGCCCTGTCCACCAACAGACCTTGAAGCTCTTGCAGGAGAAGGTCTGTGTGTAGGGGAGGCCTTGGAGGCTCCCCTGGAAAGTATGGAGGAGGCAGTTGGTGAAAATGCAGTGCATATCCCCTGTGGACTATGTCCAACACCCAACTGTCCCCGGTGATGAGGGGCCACTGGTGGGCAAAGAGGGCGAGTCGACCTCCTGTGCAGGGTTGGGAGAGCAGGGATGGAGAGGCTAGGCTCAAGGAGTCAAAAACCCCCACCCTGCTGAGTGGTAGCAGGGGCCGGAGGCTTGGGGGTCCTCTGCCTATGGGGCCCATTACCCTGCCCCTTGGCTTGCTGACCCTGGGGGGCAGCTTGGGCAGCCTGATATTGAGGGTACTGTTTGTAGGCAATGCCCTTCCTTGGGTAAAAGGGCTTTTTACCCGAGCCCTTCTTTTTATGAGAAGGGGCAGAGGTCTTCCTAGACAGTCTTGTCTGTGCAGGGTGCTCAGTTTCGAGCTGGGCAACATTCTCGGTCATGGGCTTGCCAAAAAGGTTCTCACCTCGGCAAGGGACATCGAACAACTTGTCCTGAACCCATGGCTCGAGGTCCGATGACTGCAGCCATGCCTGGCGTCGAGCCGCGATGCCGGCTGCCGCAACTCGGGCCGAAGCCTCGAAGCCATCATAGGCAGCGTGGGACATGAACTTCGAGCAGTCCCGAATCCCCGAGGACAAGGACTTGAATCTCTGCAAGGGTTCCCCGGAGTGTCCAGCAGAGAACCCGGCCAACTCCTTGGCCAGGTCCCGCAAGTACATGCCCATGTACAGCTGGTAAGACTGGACACGGCAAGCAAGCATCGAGCCCTGGAAGCACTTTCTACTGACGCCATCGAGGTTTCGGGCCTCCCTGCCGGGGGGCACCACAGAGTGCATCTTCTGGTTCTTCAGACGATGCATGGCCGATTCCACAACCATGGAATGGTGTGGTAGCTGTGCCTTTTGAAAGCCAGGGCTCTTTCTGAGTTGATAGATCAAGTCGACTCGCTTGCTTAAAACCGGCGCCGAGGCCGGTGCCTCCCATATACGGAAGAGGAGCCACTCCAGCATCGGAGGAACCGGGACAGTAAAGGCCTCCTTCAGAGGAGAGTCATACTTCAGCGCCTCGAGCTCGAGGCTCGAGGCTCTTCCTCGGGGTCCGCCGGAATAGCCAAGGCAGTGGCCATATCCCGGACGAACTCCGAGAACCAAGTATCCTCCAGAGGGGATCTACTCCGGGGCTCAGACTGCAGTGAGTCCGACGGGACACACCGAGTCTTGAACGTATCGGGGGACTCCTCATCCTCCTTCTCCCAGGCAGACTCATCCGACGAGGAGTCAGGGTCCGACCCCGCGGGGCCCTGGAGCACCCGCCCCGACGCCGGAGGCACCAGCGTTGATGCCCTCGGTCCCGAACGGGAGGTCGAGGGAGACCTTGACCGTGGTCGACTTCGAGCCATGATGGACTCGAGTATTGGCTTGGTCTCCGGGGTCGACTTCGAAGTCGATGTCCCGGTGGTCGGGGCAGATGCGCCAGACAGGCTGGCCATCAGTGCCCGCTGCTGCTCCATGAAGGCAGACAGTCTGTTCTCCAAGGCTGTCATCCTGAGACTCAGCTCGGGAGACGCAGCAGCCACCGACTCGGGCCCCGGCGGCACCGGGCCCAACGTTGGCTCTCTGGGAGGAGAGTCCTCGAGGACTTACGGGGCTTACGTGTCCAGCAGACTCTAGCTCCACGCGAGGAACTTTGGCAGGCTTCTCTTGTTCCACAGGCCCGGGGCGACGGACGGGGGTCTTAGACCTGGCCCTCGAGGAGCCAGGGACCTCCTCCTCCGACGCCCTCACGAGCCGCTTCTTCCTCTTGCATTCACGGTCGGGGGACCCCCTGTCCGAGGAGCTTCGACAGCGCTCGGGATCCGAATCCCGAGATGTCGAGGCCTCAGACGAGGTCCAGGCCCGGCTGGAGGCTGAGTCCGAGAAAAGCCTTTCTTTCTGCTGCTGGCGACTTCGGAGTGCCTTGGAAGACATCTTCCCACATGGTCCACATGACTTAGGGTCGTGATTAGGACCGAGGCACCAAAGGCAGCAGTCGTGTGTGTTGGTGAGAGACATTAACTTCTTACACCGATCACTCTTCTTGAAACCGCTGGAAGCCATCGGGGAAAAAAGAGTCCCCGCGAGGTCAAAGGACAAGCCTTCCAGGGAAAAAAGGAAAAAAGGGCGCGAACGCCAGCCACGAAGGGCAAAAACCGAAAAGAAGAATCGGGCTCGATACCGGTGTACCGAACCCGGCGGGAGGGGAACCGGCGTCGAACCGGGAGAAAAAACAGCGAGAATCGCCGACAAAAATCAACTTTTATCTGGGATGACAGGACACACATCCGGTGGGCTTCTCAGAAAAAAAGAGACTGGGGTAAGATGGCACCTTTAGGCAGGAAGGGAACCACGCATGTGTGCCTGCATTCCCAAAGGCTTTCATAGAAAGCTGGGGAAATGCTCCGCTGGGGCTTCATCGGCGTCAATGACACCCATATGTGAGGACTGACTTCCTGCTTGGTCCTGGAGAAAGGCCATGTGGTCTTTTTCTGTCGTCATATTTCTATGTTTCTATTATTAAAGCAGACCCAGAAAATCCACTGCTTACCCCAGGACGAGCACTGTCGAACTGTGTGCCTCTTTGGGAAACTGCAAAGTACTTGTGACCTGGATTGGCCATTGCAGGATACTGGACTTGATGGACCTTGGTCTAACCCAGTATGGCATTTCTTATGTTCTTATGAGAACTTCAAGGGCATGGGCTGGACATGATCTACTTGGATGTCAGCAAAGCTTTGATACTGTTCCTTATAGGAGGCTCACAATCTGAGCAGCCTGAAACTAGGACCAAAGCAGTGAACTGGATTAAGACCTGGCTGACTGACGGATGGCAGAGGGTGGTGGTAATGGAATTTACAGGGAAGAAAGAAAAGTGAGTATTGGAATGCCTCAAGAATCTGTACTGGGATCGATTCTGTTCAATATCTATTTAAGAGATATTGCTAAAAGGGTTAGAAGGAAAAGTTTGCCTTTTTTTGAATGACACAAAGATTTGCAACAAAGTTGACACCCACTCTAAAAATTAGAATGGTCTAATGCTTGGCAGTTAAGATTTAATGCAAAGAAATGCATGTGGGGTACAGAAATCCGAAGAAGCAGTATGGGATAGGGGGTGAGAGGATGATGTGTAGGGGCCAGGATCTGATAGTGCCTGAAGATCTTAAAGTTGTGAAACATTGTGACGAGGCATTGGCCAAAGCCAGAAGGATGCCAGGCTGCATAGAGAGGGGCATAATCAGTCCTGTGATAATGCCTTGCACAGATAAGTAGCGAGGCCTCACATGGAAGATTGTGTTCAGTTTTGGAGACCATTAACTTGCTAAGGATATAAAAAGACTTGAAGCACTTCAGGGGAGAGTGACTAAAATAGAATGGGGTTCATGCTTGAGCTGTATGAGAAGAGATTTGAAGATCTGAATATGTATTCCTTAGAGGAAATAGTTACAAATGTTCAAATACTTGAAAGGTAATACTGGGTAAACAAGCCTTTGCTAAAGATTGGGTAATTGGACATGAAAGGATGATGAAAAGATGATCAGGAAAGACTTTTTCATGGAAAGGGTAGTGGATGCCGAAATATCTTCTTACTGGAGATGGTAGAGATAAAAATGGTGATGAATTTAAAAAGGGTTGGGATAAGTACAAAGGAAAAGGAACATTCCAGCTCAAAGCAAAACTTAAATGACTTTCACACTTCAAAAAGGCATAGCAGGGGTAGCTGTCACAGAGCAGCAGTTACAACCCAAAGTGAAAAGCATAGCATCGGAGTAACCTACACAGAACAGCAGTGAAAACCCATAGTAAGAAGCATAGGCAGGGGTAACCTCCACTGAGCGGCACTTACGACCCTAATCATTTTACTCTACAGCTTGGATGACACAATTTCTAGTTTTTATACCCAGCCACTGTTAGTGTAGCTGGGTTTAAAAAAGGTTTGGACAAGTTCCTGGAGGAAAGGTTCAAAAAACATGATTAAAAGGAACCCAGAATATCATTGCTTGACCCAACACAAGCATTGTGGAACCTTTTGGGGAAACTGCTAGGTACTTATGACCTAGATTGACCACTGTTGGAAACAGGATACTGGGCTTGATGGACCTTGGTCTGACCCAGTATGGCATATCTTATGTTCTTATGTTCTCTCCCACAGCTCCGTGTATGTCACCAAATTAGATGTGCCCCTCTGAGGCTCCTCATGTATCACCTCCATGGCCGGGTGCAGTGGTGAAGACGAATCAGACAAAGTCGAAGATGATGATGAAGTCAATGCACGCCGACACCTATGTAAATGTTTATGCTTTGCCTTCATCTTTTTCCCAGAGCCCAACACTACTGGCTCAATGACAGAACCAAGCCCCCTGGCAGTAATATGCTCACCTGCTGATGGGGACCCCCGATGGGTGTCTTCCGGGGCCTGGGCCACCTGGCTCAAGCCTTCCTGGATTGGGACATCCTGGTCCAACATCCCTGTCCACTGCTGGTGTGCCACCTCCAAGCAGGTTCGCGCATGCCCTTCCCCTCCGCTGGTCAGCTCCAGAGCAACCTGAAAGCAAGGAGAAGAAGAAGACCTGCCAAACACATCATCTGCAGAGGGACCCCAGTTCACATAAGATGGTCCCTGTCCCCCCGCGTCCCAGGAACCAGGTCCTACAAAATCACCCTCTAATTCCCCACAAAGTCAGCTACTTCCCCTTTTCCTCCTCTTCACTCCCAACTCTCCCCCCTACCTCTGCTACCCTCTCTTCCTTTCCTGTGATCTCTGAAGAGGAAACTGCACACCTTCTTTCTTCCTCCAAACTTACCACCTGCTTCTCTGATCCTATCTCCACCCATCTCCTAAGACCCATCTCCTCCACCGTTGCCCCATCCATCTCTCATATTCTCAACCTATCGCTCTCCACTGCTACAGTCCCTGCAGACTTCAAGCATGCTGTGGTCACACCTCTCCTCAAGAAACCATCACTTGATCCCACCTGTCCATCTAATTATCGACCCATCTCTCTCCTTCCCTTCATTTCTAAACTACTTGAACGTGCGGTTCACTGCCACTGTCTCGACTTCCTCCCCTCTCATGCCCTCCTGAATCCCTTACAGTCTGGCTTTTGTCCTTTACACTCTACTGAAACAGCTCTTGCCAAAGTCTCCAGTGACTTGTTCCTGGCAAACTCCAAGGGCCTTTACTCTGTCCTCATCCTTCTTGACCTCTCTGCTGCTTTTGACACTGTTTACATTTACATTTACATTTATTCAGGCTTGATATACCGCCCAGGACCGGAGTATCAGGGCGGTGTACAATAAAAGGCAGCCACAGAAAAATAAAGAGAGAAAGGAACGCCATTAAATAATAGGAAAGAATGAGTGAGAGATAGAGAGAGAAAAAAGGACAGAGACTGGAGAGCTAGACACAAAAACGCAGGGGGAAAGGAAGAGTGGGGGGTAGCAGTCGAGTGGGACATGGCGGGCAGGAGTGTTGGATGATGGTTATAGTTCGGGGGAGGCTGGAAGATCAAATGCTTGAGAGAAAAGGTGGGTTTTGAGGAGAGCTTTAAATTGAGGGAAGGAGGACTCAGTACGGAGGGTGTGAGGAAGAGAGTTCCAGAGGGCGGGGGCTAAGAAGAAGAAGGCGGAATGGCGGGTAAGTTCAAGGTGGGCCTGAGATGGGGAAGGGAGGAAGAGGCGGTTGGTATGAGATGAACGGAGGAGACGGGGGGTAGGCTGATGAAAGATAAGATCAGAGAGATACCGAGGAGTGCTAGTATAGAGAACCCTGTGAGTGATGATGAGATATTTATAGATGAGCCGAAATTTAATGGGGAGCCAATGAAGGGAGAAGAGGCAGGGTGTAATGTGATCAGAAGGGGAAGAAAAAGTGAGGAGAGGGGTGGCAGTGTTTTGGAGGAGCTGAAGACGACGGAGTTGACAGGAAGGGAGGCCAGCAAGGATGGAGTTACAATAATCCAGACGGGAAGTTACAAGAGAAAGAACTAGAGTGGTGAGGGATTGAGGGGAAAGAAAAGGCCGGAGAGAACGAATACGGCGTAGGTGAAAGTGACAAGTACGGACGAGGGAGGAGATATGAGGATGAAAGGAAAGGGAAGAGTCGAGGGTAACACCCAGATAGCGGAGGGAGGAGACGACGGGAATAGGGAGGGAGGACATCACAGGGGCTAAGCTAGGCGAAGGAGAAGAGAAAGAGAACCAAATAGCAGAGGATTTAGAAGGGTTAACACAAAGAAAATTTTCGGAAAACCAAGAGGCGACACGGGATAGACAGGTGTTGAGTGTAGAAAGGTCAGGAAAAACAGAACTAGTGTGATGGACGAGGAGAATGTCATCAGCGTAAAAATAGAAAGAAACACCGGATTGCTGGATGAGAAGGGCTAGGGGAGCAAGAAAAATATTGAAAAGTAGAGGGGCAAGGATGGAACCCTGCGGGACACCACAGTGCAAGGAAGAAGGAGCAGAAGTAGAGGCACCTGAGCGAACAGAGAAGGAACGATGGGAGAGAAAAGAATGAAACCAGTGTAGTACAGTACCATGGATACCGGAATCGGACAAATGAGTGAGAAGGGTGCGGTGATCAATAACATCGAAGGCAGTGGAAAGATCTAAAGAAACAGCAATGGATAGGTCACCACAATCGTGAGAACGGTGAAGGTCACTAAGGAGGGCGAGGAGGACAGTCTCGGTGCTGTGACCAGATCTAAAGCCAGATTGGCGAGGGTGAAGGTAGAGGGTAGAATCCAGATGTGCTGAAAGTTGTGCAAAGACCAGTTTTTCAAGAACCTTAGAAAGAAAAGGGAGGTTAGAGACGGGGCGCCAATTGGCAGGTAAGCTAGGGTCAAGAGAGGGTTTTTTCAAAAGAGGGCGGACTAAGGCGTGCTTCCAGGAGGTGGGAAAAGTACCGGAGAAAAGACTAGTGTTGACCATAGCGAGGATGTATGGAAGAAGATGAAGAGAGGGATCAAGAAGCCAAGTGGACGGAAGAGGGTCAAGTGGACAGGTGGTTTTGTGGGAAGAAGAGATTACCTGAAAAAGCTCAACAGAGGAGACGGGAGTAAAGGAGCACCAGGTATGAGAACAGACATTGGAGGGAGGGGGGGAAAGAGTAGAGGAAGCAGAAGGAGAGGGAGGGGGGGAGAGGGGAGGGGGGCAGAGAGGGAAGGACACAACCTTCTCCTCGATGCCCTGTCCTCGCTTGGTTTTAGGGGCTCTGTAATATCCTGGTTCTCCTCTTCTACCATCGCTCTTTCAGTGTGTGTTCTGGTGGCTCCTCCTCCTCTTCTACCCCGCTCCCAGTTGGTGTACCCCAAGGATCTGTCTTGGGTCCGCTCCTTTTCTCTCTCTACACCCAGTCCTTTGGTGCGCTTATCTCTTCCCATGGCTTTCAGTACCATCTGTATGCTGATGACTCCCAGATCTACCTCTCTACACCTGAAATCTCTCCGGCAATCCAGACCTGGATCTCTGCCTGCCTTTCTGACATTGCTGCCTGGATGTCTCACTGCCACTGAACATGGCCAAAATGGAACTTCTTATCTTTCCCCCTAAAACCTCCCCCCCCCTTCCTCTATTCTCAGTCTCTGTGGATAACTCTGTACTCCTTCCTGTTTCCTCAGCCCACAATCTGGGGGTTGTCTTTGACTTCTCTCTCTCTTTCTCCACACATATCCATTTGATAGCTAAGACCTGGCATTTCTTTCTCTATAACATCAGCAAAATCCGCCCTTTCCTTTCTGAACACTACTAAAACGCTTATACACTCCTTAATCACTTCCCGTCTTGACTACTGTAACCTACTCCTTGCTGGTCTCCCTTTGAATCATCTCTCTTCCCTTCAATATGTTCAACACTCTGCTGCACAGTTAATCTTCCGCCAGCCTCATCATGCCCATATTACTCTTCTTCTCAAATTACTTCATTGGCTCTCTATCCATTTCCGCATCCAGTTCAAACTTCTCATGCTGACCTATAAATGCATTCACTCTGCGGCTCCTCACTACCTTTCTTCTCTTATCTCTCCTTACAAACCCCCTTGGGAACTCTGCTCTTCTAGCAAACTGCTTCTATCTGTGCCCTTCTCTTCTACTGCTAACTCCAGACTTCGCTCCTTTCACCTTACCGCGCCTTACGGCTGCAACAAACTACCTGTGTCTGTACGCCAGGCACCTTCTCTAACCCTCTTCAAATCCAGGCTGAAAACTCACCTCTTCACTGCTGCTTTTGGATCTTGACTCACCTGATCTCCTTTTTCTTTCCCCTTGCTTTATCCCTGCCTATACCTTCTGTGTTTGTCTTGACTAGATTGTAAGCTCTGATGAGCAGGGACTGTCTTTTACATGTCTGTGCAGCACTGCGTATGACTTGTAGCACTATATAAATGCTCAGTAGTAGTAGTAGTAGTAGCAGTAGAACCTGCCCAACCATGTCCTCCAGCTCCCAGCCCACCACTCCCACCGACCGCCACCCCCATACCCATTGCCCCACTCACAGGGACGCCCTGAGGTCCATGGCCCTTGCCCGAATGGTGGAGAAAGTGCCACTCCAGGACCACCAGTGGAGGTCCACCAACCACCCTGCCATACCAACCCAGCCCATCTGGTGTCCTCAGGATAGTTGCCCCCCCCCATCCACTTCTATCCATCTCCCCACCTAGACCCCGGCTTCCAACCCCTGAAGGATGTCTATGCCCTACCAGCCCCGCCACTGCCTCCCTACACAGCCCCTCCCAGCCTGAATGCACCTCCGCTCTGTTCTGCTATTCCTCCGCCTCCCCACTAGATGTCCGAGCTGCCACTGTGCCATCATTGCCCCGAACAGCAGCTTCACCCTCAGCAGAATCCCTTTCTCCAGTCCCCTCACCCCACCTACCCACAGCCCCCTCTCTCCCTTCCTGTTCTCCCCCTCATGAGAACCCGCCCACCTCCCGTTCTAGCATCTGCCATCTCCCCCATGCCTACAGATGCTACTGCACCACCCCTGACTCTGGCCATCCTCTGTTTTCCGGCTCTGATCTGCCCTGCACTCCCAAGCACCGCTCTTCCCCTCACCACAGCTTGCTCACCTGGTTCATGCTACCCACTGCCTAGCCCACGGATTCTACCCCCCCCCCCCCCGATGAAAAAGCTGTGCCTGCTTTCCCCCTCGCCTTCACGTGCTTATATATAAATGTTGAAAATGATTGCAGATGAGGAGGATCATACTGTAAGTTCCATATAGTCTGCTCAATTTCATGCCTTGTGGATAGCCATAGACTCCAGTTGATTTCTGCCTTTGCTTTCACTTCCCTGCATCTAAGAATCCTCCATGTTTATCCCATGCTTTCATGAACTCAGTTACCATTTCTGGTTCCATTAACACTTTCGGAAGCTTTTCCATGCACCCACCGACCTTTCCATGAAGAAATATTTTGTGATGTTACTTCCGAGTCTACTTCCTTGGAGCATCATACCATGACTTCTTATTGGACAGTCTTCTTTCCACTGAATACTGAAATGTTTCTTGTACCTCATTTATACTCCTGTCTTTTAGTATAGGTCATGCATTGTTTTGTTCTTTCTTTCTCTAGACCATCTCCTCTCTATATTTTTCATATGTATGGCCTTCAGAACTGGGTAGAATATTGTAGATGCAGTTTTATCAATGTCCTTTACAGAGGTATTATTTTTTTGTATACACCTTTACAGCTCTCTGACTTTAGCAACCACCTTATTATATAGTTTTTCTACCTTTACACCAGGAGTACTTTGTCCTTGAGATCCACAGCCCAGTCAGATTTTTGGGATTTCCATAATGGCTATATATCTTTTGCATACAATTGAGGATGTGGCTGCAAACAAATCTCATATATATTCATTGTGGAAATCCAAAAATGTGATTAGGTTGAGGCCCTGCTTTAGACCATCAGACTCATGTGAAAGAGTTTGTAAGGCCACAACAACAATATAGGGCTAAAGATTGCTGCGTATGCTTGGCCATGGTCTTATGAATGTCCTTTCATAGGCAGGGCCACTGCTATTGAAGGATATAAAGAAAGATGGTGTAGAAGGGAGAAAGAAAGTGTTTTTCAGTATCTTGGCACAAACTGGACTGGCCTCATATGCCAGTAGTTTCTCGTGCACTACAGATTGCTAGGTCATTTCTATTTTTTTTCTTATGCTGTTTTTTATCCTTTTGTGAGAGTTGAGTTAACTACATTTATTCGTATGGCGTCAGGTCAAATTTATTTTATTTATTTATTTATTTATTTATTTATTTAAAGTCTCTTTTATACCGCGCTATTCAGCATCAGTGCGGTTTACAATAAACAACGAACATACACATTTCCAATAGTACTTTGTGTTTACATATGAACAGGAAATTCAACTTGGCTAACAGGGTAACTATATACAATAACAATATACAATTTACAGGCTGGTCATGAGTTCGTATGGTTTCAGACAGAGGAGATTTGTGAGGTTTCGGTAATTGGTGCTGAGCTTTCATTGGTTTCCGGGTAATGTAGGAGGAAGAGGTAGTGTTTCACAGCCTTCCTGAATTGGAATATGTCTGGGATTGTTCGGATGTTGTGAGGGAGGCTGTTTTGTATACCACCTTATCCTTCAATCAAAGTGGTCACAACACAATGGGGGGATACATTTAACACGAGGGGATATGAGAACACATACACTAATATTTACAGGGAACATGGGCAAATACGTTTTGGGGAGAGTATACAAATATGGATTCTCTGCAACAGCCATATTTTGGCTTCTTGCCCTTATTTGGCACTATGGTTATGATCCATGCATGCACAATGTCTACAGAAATCCACTATTAAATGCAGCTAGTAAATTACAGTAAACCTGGTAATGCAATTTTTGTTTTCAAATTCATCTGGTCCCAGATGCCTCATTGTATACTCATCTTTGCCTAAGTAACTGTTATTTTACCTTCTGTACAACCTGTGTTCACGTGCTTAATTCTAATTCTTTTTTTTTTGGCCTAACCTTTTCGTAATAGCAATTTTTCACTGCATCAGTTGTAGTCTCAGATTGGGTGGATCAATCCCAAAGAGATCATTATGTCTCACCAATGATAATACAATGTGGTTATGTTTTAATAACATCATGATTCTTGTATGCCCTTGACTATTCTTTTGCCTCTGAAAGAAAATCTCCTACAGATTACAATTTATAGATTTTAGTTGCCCTAATTCTATCAGGAGCTTTATGAACTGCTGAGGAGAGCCTAAACTTTCATGCTCAAGAAAACGAATAGTGATACTATTTTGAAAGCTTGGTTTGGAAAGAGGATAGATATTAGAATGAGGCGTGCACAAAATTTCTTGGAGGTAAAATGAGGTTCTCAATTTCACCACACCCACTGGTGATTACTTTTCTTGACTACATGCCTCTAGGTATAGCTGATATCTTGCAATAATATAACACTCCCAGTCATCTATCTAAAAAATCACAAATCTGGATTCTAGATGAAGGGTTGTGTACGTGATTGACTTGCATGTTATTTCAACAGTTATCAAGATGGTATTGTTATAACCTTTAGAATAATAATGTAATTTTCCCATTAGTTTTTCTTGGGATTGCAATAATAGCTGTATATGAAATAATATGCAACTTCAGTTACCGCAGCAAATATTTTCTGCAGTAGGTTAAGAGATTCACCATTCCAATGAAGCACCCTTCCCTTCTGTGTCTGTAACGCTGCTTTACATGTATTTAACCTCAGAGAATACTTGATGAAATATTATTTTGAAAGTTGCATTCAGCAGTAGCTCCCCACCACTGACTTTCTCTTATTTAAGACATTCATATCACTGTTTTCTGATGAAATCCCACTCCAGCGAAGTGACTCACATTAGAAGACATTCCAGAAAGGAGAATAATTATGCCATTGCTGGAATTGATGTAATGGTATTTTTTCAGGATCCTTTAATAGGCATGAGTGATGTTTTGGCAGAGAGTTGAAATAACCCCACATATCTTATTGCATTATTAACTACTAGCAAGGGGTATCTCAAGGGACAGGGTATTACTTAAGGTACTTTTGTCCATATTTTAACTTGCTGCAGTTATTTGTGTAAAAGGCTTTTCAACAGTTTAAGAAGCAAAAGAAAATGCTGTCCTTTTCCTTGACTAAAACCATACAGACCAAACAGATACCTACTGTCTGAGAAAGGTATTTGTAGAAAAGGTATCATGAATACAACTCTCCAGATTTTTGTTTGCTTTCAACAAAAAGTACAGAAATTTTAACTTTTCGCTTTTTTTAAATCCAAAACAGGTCTGGCTAGATACTGACCATCCAAATGTGCACCTTTGACCAATGATGTGGTGATACTGGTAAAAATAGCCTTTAGAATAAATCAGATATATATTGTACACTGTTACCAAGCCCCAGTTCATTTGTTGGCTCCTCTGTGGGGCTGGAACCAGCACCAGCACCAGGGCCCACTTAGAAATGGAGGATAGAAAAGGTAAAACACTTTATTGTCAGACATATGAGTAACTGAAAATGTCTGCGGTTAAACGCAAGAGGTTTTATTACTTGTCGTGAAAAGGAATCTTCCCAGCTGGGCACTCATAGGAGGCTTCTAGGCTTTATGGTCCATGTAGTGCCTGTGGGGCTTTGTCAGCTCTTGGCTGAGCACAGGGCACACAGCCAGCCTTACCAAAGGGCTACAGCAGGTAAATCGCCATCAGTCAAGGTCAACAGGATAAGAGCCTCTCAAGGAAAAAGTCCTTCTGTGGTCAAGCAGACCCTTTTCAGGTTAAAACAGTTCAAGCAACAAATTGAAAATAAAAAGAAGTCTCTTGGAATTCCAGGCTCGCTTTTACCCACGGATATCAAAATGGGCCTTGCAATTCCACAGCATTACAAAGTTTTCAGTCCTTCCCCCCATCTTCGTACCTGAAGTTCACTGACAGAGATAAAGCCTTATTCAAACTCACAGAGCTGTCCCTGTTTAAAAGCCTGTCTTTCAAAGTTAGAGTTCACAAAATAAACATATCTTAGAAAGTCCTTTGGCAAGAGTCTTCGTTCAGCAAAAGACCTCAGCAGATCCCAGCTGTAAGATGTACCCGTGGATGTCTGACTTTATCTCCTCTGCTTGGTAGAACTCTAAGAGTGGGCAGAAGGGGGGAGACTTGGCAAAGGGGGAGGGGGGGAATGCTGGGGGTCCAGTGGTGTGTGTGTGGGGGGGGGGGTACATTTCTGGGTAACAGAAGGGGTGAAGGCACTCTGATTAGGGTTGGTTAGCCTGTCCTTTAGTATCTGGTGCCTCTGGGGTATTTCTCCCCCTTCTGGAGGTTTTTCTTCCTGATCTTCTCTCCTTTAAAAAGGACGGGTGTCAGAATGGTGGGGAGGAGAGTGGAAGGAAGATTTCTGGGTCAGGGGGAATGTTTTTGACCTTTTATTGCTGTGGGTTCTTTTAAGCGGTATCTTTGAGAGTTTTGAGGTTCAGTTATGAGCAAACTGCATGCTCAGGTTTGAGTCTGTTAACTTGTTTTTGTTGTTTGGGGCAGCTTAGCTCCCTTTTGGACCATTAAAAAATTAATAAACAAAAAAAAGAACAGCAAAGAGGTAAAAGGAAGAACAATCTGTCTGTCTGTATCTCCTCCTAATAACTTGCTAGCAAATATATGCTGGAGAGAGAGCAGAGAGAACAGAGAACCATGGTGACTACTGAGCTTCAGTCACTCCTCCCACTCGTACCTTCCCCACACAAGTAAACAAAAATAAAGTTCATGGCATATCAGCTCATTCCGTTTTCAAAGCTTCCTCACCAAAGGGAGACCGAGAAAGCAAACGTAAGCCTTGTAGCGCTATACAAAAGTTCAGTAGTACCTTCATTTGTTCACAGGGTTCCTGCAGGGCTGTCCGACTTCAGGAAAGAGTCCTTGCGAGGCTTTTAAACTCCTCCCTGCTAGGCTACAGGCTGTACCTAATACGCTTCCAGGGGAACTGCTTGTCTACGTCCCCTCTATCCTGGGTTACAGCTGACTCACTGCCCTCCAGTGACTGGGTGCTAGGTTGCAGCAGATATTGATTGTGCTTCCAAAGGATCAGTCTATCCTCTCCCCTTCCCCCTGTTGCTGATTCCCTGCCTACTAGAGATTGATCCGGGGGTTTCTTCAGGTCTTAGAGAGTGCTGTCTCTAATTTTTTTCTTAGGTAGGAAGGAAAGGGGATCTTTTGACCAGGTTTGGGTATTCCACCGCTGTCCAGGGACTGCCTTTGCCACAACATGTACATTTGAAGGCATATTCCAGATATGCCCCTGGCTATAAAACTCTCCTCATGGATTGCATGCATCCTTACTAGCCCCAAAAGGAGTCTGAAGTAGTACTGAGGAGGGCCTGAACTTATGGAGTAACCTTATAAGGGGTTGCTTAGATTTAGGCAGCAAGATCACCTAAATGTCGGTAATTTAGTCATTTACAGATGTAAGTGGTCACTTTGAGTATAACTGACCACGTTCACTATGGGCTTACTCATGGGTGGAGTTTGGGATGAGTTCACAAATATGCACATAGATTATAAAATATAATATTTGTGCATACCTGAAAAATCTAGGTATGGGATAAGGGTCCCATGCCTGAACTTAAGGCATGTTCTTGGCCACTTACACTGGTATTTTATAACAAAATGTAGGTGTCTACATTTCCTCTGTCTATGCCTAAATCTGGGCCTGGCACAGCAGGAGTCATAAAAGGTCAAAAACTGAACTTAGAGAATGTGAGCTCTCATCTTTGTCACTAATGCATTTCAGGGAGTAATTATTATAATGCACTATGGCAATAATACACGAGATTTGTCCCTTGCTGCACGATAAAAGCCAGAAACGCATATTATTTTATGATAATACACAATTTTTTACTCTACTACTCAATGAGTACTAATGAGATGCAAAGCATGCAAAACACATCACCACATATTGCATCATTCTTGGGAAGAATAATGCCAGCTCAAAGGTGGTATTAGTTTTCCCAGCTGAGAGCATCAGGCTGCTAACATTAGGCCCAAATGCATCCAGCAGCACTCTTAAAGGGTCCTCACACAAGAGTGCGAAGGGTTGACCAGGGGTCTCATCCATCAGCTTAAACACAGTCAGAGAACTGCCTCCTTAACATACCCCCCCACATATCTGACACCCCTAAACCACACTTCAACCCTCCCCAGAAGACCTATAGCTCTCAGAACCCAAATCACAAACCCTCCCAAAAGGCCACACTACATTAGTAGTGTCGTGGGTGACAGACAAGAGTAACCCCCACTTGTTTCTGTCTGGCTAGCATCAAGTTCAAAATGGTGCCTATGATCTCTAGTGATAATCTCACCATTTTGAGCTCATCACTAGCTACTCAGGAGCAAGTGGGGATCAGTCCTGTCTGGCACCCACTACATTAACAATGATTATTCAAGGTAGGCCCAGACGGTCTTCAAAGGGAGGGTGAGAGGGCTGGGAGAGTGCAAATCTTCTAATGGGTGAAATGTGTTTGAGGGGATGGGTCTCTGTGGGGAGAGAGGGGATGTTAAGGGAAGATTTCTGACTAAGTGTTCAGGTTGGGGGATGAGAACCTTTGCCCTCCCTTTACATCTTTGTGCAGTGGCCCCTTTCAGAAGCATATAGCCAGAGCTGGTCCAAGGAGTTTTGCTGTCCCAGGCAGAAACCCCGGCCGTGCCATGCCCCTGGGCCATGCTGCTCCCATTGAGCCTTTGTTGCACCCTGCTGTCATCTAATCCATCTTGGGGGAGGCAGGCGGCGGCAGCGGCGGCAGTGGTAGTATTTTAAAACTACTGCTTTGTTGCCCATAGCAGGCCATGGGCTTCAGTACACATGGCCTGACGCTTCTGACCTCCCTCTGACAATAAGTTGCATCAGAGGGGGATCAGAAGCGGCAAGTTATGAGTGCCAAAGCACATGGCCTGCCACAGGCAACAAAACGGCGGCACAAAGCTGCCCATTCGGGTCATCTGCCCTAGGCAGCCGCCTAGCTCACCTAGTGGCTGGGCCGACCCTCCATATAGCTTATGCCAAGAAGATGAAGGGGCTAGTTATTAAGCTGCAATCAAATCTCTGGGACAGATATTCTGAACCGTTATTCAGGTAGCGCTGGCGCCGCCCTTGCTGTGGCCATGGATCTTCCCCTGTTCTAACCGAACAGTGTTACCTACGGGTTGCCCCTGCATTAACCAAATAGTATCTCTTTTCCTTCACGTCTGGCCTTCTGTAGCTTGAGGAAACATTTCATGGTTGAATACACCTGTTTTTAAGTTTATTCATCCAAGGTGAAAGGATGACTGCATCCCAAATCCTTGTTTATGTTTATTAGTCTTGTCGTTGTAATACTATCCTTGGGTGAATCGAGCTTCTCCTTGGTCTGGCACACTGATAAGCCTTCACACTCGGCTGGGCCTCAGTACATTTGTGCAAAATCAGATTGTTAACATACTGAGCAAATTCAACTGTTCTACCTGGATATCTGGGCCAATGGCCAAAAGATTTCCTAACATTTCAGTCGGAAATGTTGGCCTATAAAGCCGTCCATTTTCTTGTAGGTTTATTGGCCCATACTATGGCTCCAACATTCTTTTCATTTAAAAGGAAATCAGCATAGAACTTCAAACAGAACAGAAATTGTTTAGAAAAAAAATCTGCTTAACAGAGAAAAATTTGGTTTTGTTTGTATTGCTGGCAAAATTGTAATAGTAACCCCCCCCCCCCATTAAAATGCTGTAGTGTGTATTTACTGATGTCCTTCAGCTAATGGTGTCTGCCCACCCATCACAAACATTTGATTTTAAATTAAAGAAAAGAAACTACTATCAGATCAGGTGTACCAAGCACGCTTGCTTAGATAAAAGCATTCATTGGATAGCATCAGAAACTGCCATTGTTGCTTGAATCAGATAACTAGAGAATCAGGCCGTCGGATTCAGACACCAACAGGATAATTACTTTGGAGCAAAGAACAGCTATTTAGTGTAATTGTCCATTCCAGTATTGTCCCCCATGCCCTTCTTCTTTTTCCAAATTACAGCAGCATCTTCAGCACTTTCACTGCCATTTAGAATGAAGTTTATTTTGGCCTTAAGAAAAAGGAGCCCAAGAGGACAAAGTGCTGTCTGCCTTTGACAAAGACAAATATGTTCATTCTGTCCTAGACTGAAGATTCTGCTATTGGTCAGGACTTGGGTGGAAATATTAGTAGAGACAGTGAAGATATATAGCCAAGTTAGGAACCTATTTATTAAGCTGCGTTAGCTCTTTAATTTAAATTAAATTAAATTAAATAGCATTCATATCCCATCTTTTTCCAAAAAGATTTCAAAGTGGGTTGCATCATTAAATGTAGCCATATAATAAAAACAAGTACCCATAACATCAATTGCAGCTTAAAACATGATCACCTAACTAACCAGAATCATGTTAACTTGCACCCCGTCACCCAAGCTCAAGACCTAGGAAACAGCTACGATCTCAGAGGTTTCCTAAAATCAGATAACTGCTTGGGATTGTGATAATGTTTTTCCAAGGGAGAACGCAATCAGACGTCTTTCTGTGCTGCAGAACACAAATTCCCTGTGAATGGTATTTTGCCTAATAATATAGCCTGGGCACAAATCCCACAGTGCCTTGTGGCGAGTTATTAACAGCTTAATCTGAACTTTCTTAGATATGGGCAGCCAATGGAACTCATTGAATAATGGGGAGGCCTTATCGTACCTCTTTGTACCTTTAATAACACAGGTACACTACCAAAAAACTGCCTCCAGTTTTGCAACTGATTCCTATAGATTTTGGGGTGCTGAATCCAGGAAAAATAGCCAAAATGTTCCATCACGTCACGTTTTCTTGCAAAATTAGATTTCTTACCCATATAAGGAATGTTCACATAATTTCTTTTTAGCCGACTGCAGTTTATTTTCTTGGCCCAAAATAGAGGTTGTAATGGTTAACTAACTAGAAACACTCCCTCATGATATTTTAGAGTGTTTTGTATTCATTTTATACATTAACAGGACAATTGGGAGGCGGGGGGCTAAATCCAGTACTCGCGCTGGCGCAGGTTCTTTCCTGTTCGCCTCGCCTCGTTCGCTCGCTCAAACACGGTGGTTGCGACATGAACGTTCCTGTCAAATTTCAGTTTCTTGCAAGTTCATTATTACCTTTTGTTTGCTCAGTCGTAATCCAGCTTTATTCCGAAGTGGTTCACTATAGTTGTAGTTTGCAGTGCTGTGTATTTGTGATGGCTCACAGAGCCAGAGGTTGCGTCAACTCTCCGGACAGTTTTTGTTTTATTTGTGGGGAATATACCGTGAAAAAGCGGCAGAGGAACATTTCTGCATTTATTAAAAAAGTATATTTCGCCTATTTCGGTTTGAAGTTAGGCGATCAAGACAAACCGTGGGCTCCTCACAAAGTGTGCAAGACATGTGAGGAAGATCTACGCTTATGGATGAAAGGTAAAAAACAAGCATTTCGTTTCGGAATACCTATGATGTGGCGTGAACAAAGAGACCACAGCAGTGACTGTTATTTTTGCTCTTGCATTGTGAAGGGATACAACTTAAAAAATAAGAACGTAATAAGTTACCCCAACCTTCCCTCAGCAATTAGGCCTATGCCTCATAGCAACGAAGTACCTGTGCCTGAACCACCAAAATCTTTGGATCATATTTGTGTGGACGGTTCTGATCATGATGAGACTCATCAGATGGCTTTTCCCGATGAGTCCAGTACTTCCGAGTTTGAAACTGAACCAGATCCGAAACCTGAACTTTTCTCTCAAGCTGAATTGAATGATTTAGTCCGGGATTTAGGACTCCCAAAAGATGCTGCCCAACTGCTAGGTTCTCGGCTTAAACAGAAAAATCTATTGTCACCAGGAACAACTTTTTATTGGTACCGCAACCGCGAGACACAATTTTTGAAGTATTTCAGCAAAGAGGAAGATTTGGTATTTTGCAACGATATATACGGAGTGATGGAAAAGTTTAAACTCAAGTATGATCCTGCTGAATGGCGGCTGTTCATTGATTTGTCAAAAGACAGCATAAAAGGTGTTCTTCTTCATAATGGCAACACATTCGCTTCAGTTCCTATTGCTCACTCTGTTATTCTCCAAGAAAAATACGAGAATTTGGCCCTGATTCTTCAGAAGATTCGTTATGATGAGCATAAGTGGATGATTTGTGGAGACTTTAAAATTCTATCCATGCTATTAGGGCAGCAATCCGGTTTCACCAAATATCCCTGCTTCCTTTGCTTGTGGGATAGCCAATTCGGGAGTATTTGAGACCCGGTGAGAAAAATGTTCTTCATGAGAGCTTGGTACCTCGTGATAAAATTCTATTACCACCTCTCCACATTAAGTTGGGTCTCATTAAGCAATTCATCAAGTCCCTTCCAAAAGATGGTGAGTGCTTTCGGTACCTTTGCTCAAAGTTCCCCCGACTTTCTGAAGCAAAGCTAAAGGAAGGAGTGTTTGTTGGCCCTGATATAAGGAAACTCATTTCAGATGGAGCATTCGCTGAAACGATGTCTGAGAAGGAAAAAGAAGCCTGGGATTCCTTCAAGGATGTTGTTCTCAAATTCTTGGGGAACAGGCGGGATGAGAACTATAAGGATATTGTTGCCAGGATGCTCAATGCCTTCAAAGAACAAGGCTGTAACATGAGCCTGAAAGTCCATTTCTTGCACTCCCATGTGAACTACTTTCCCGAAAACTTGGGGGCGTACAGTGAAGAACAAGGTGAAAGGTTTCACCAGGACATCAAGGACGCAGAGAGAAGGTACCAAGGAAGATGGAACACCACTATGATGGCTGATTTCTGCTGGTTACTGCTGCGGGAAACCCCAGATGAAAAATACGCCAAGCAGCGCACCAAGAGAAGCATTTGGGGGAAGAAGAAACGGGCCCACCAGGAGATTGATTGACCCAAGAATGACTTTAAAATCTAAACTGTGTTGACAAATATCGTGTTTTTACTAAACTTTGAAATAAAAATTTGCTAGTTATTACCACAGTGTCGGATCTCATTTATTAGAATTTTATTTTCACACCATCGGGTGTTTGTCTTCATGTATTGCAATGGTGCGGTTTGCGTTTTCTATTCTTACATACATACCTGTACAACATTTTTTGCACATTTCTTTGCTTTGCTTTGTGTCTAACCTCGCTCTTATATGCTCAATGTTTGTGCACATGTATGTGGCTGTTTTAAGTGCAGACAATTTTGCTACCATCACAGTGTGTTTTGTTGACATTACTCTATTCTTATGTGCTGCCTTGTTACAATTTTCTTTATTCTTATTTGAATAACTACTAAACAATTAGTATAAAGAATTCATCCAAGAAACTTTTATCTCGATCGCACTCAATCTGAAACGTTCACCTCAAACTGCTAACCCAATGTAGCAAAAAATCTGTACGTGATGGAGCAAATTGGTTACCAGATTTGGATTCAGCGCACCAAAAAACGTAAAAATCAATCGAAACATTAGAGGCAGTTTAAAAAAATTTTTTTTAGTGTACCTGTGTAATTTTTGCTGCTGCAAAGTTGTCAAGTTTCTTCATGATTTTTTGCCTCTAAGGCTGAGAGTTTCCTGCAGATAATGGATGCTGACTGGGTGGGGACTGTGCCTTAAAGATAATGTGAAGGACATCACCTCATGCTAATTGTTAACACAGCATATCATGCGGTGCATGTAATACCACCTGAATAGATATAGTACCTGCAGTGCAGTATTCTGGAGTGCATTTAATGCATATTAAAGACATTTCCTCTGCATTAACGGGGTCATTCTGAGGTATTAATAGCAGGAATGGACGTCTCATTGGGACGTCCATCCCCAGTATTCAGACCCTTCCTGACCCCGTCTACCTTCCCCTTGTGTTGTATGGAGAAGGTAGACGGGGGGTGAGAAAGGGGCGGATCAAGGATGGTGTTAGGGCAGGCAGTGGGTGGTTGTTGGCCCCGGACATACAGTGCCAATTCTAATGTCGACTCTGTACTTCTGGGGCTGGCAGCTTGCACAGGGAACTTATTCCACCTCAGAGGTGGACTAAGTTCCCCAGTCGGGCGGATCTGGCTGTCCTGGGGCTAGGAAGTGGCAGGAGGGGGCAGAGGAGCTTCCCCGCAGCCTGACCCTGGCCTTAGGAGGCCAGATTGGAGGTTGGGCTGTGGGGAAAGCACCTTTGCAGCCGGCGGCCTTAGATCGTGGCTTTTCAATGGAGCCCCGGTGCCACGGCAAGCAGATGCCACGGCACCTCGGCTCCATTGAACTGCCCTGACTGAGTTAGCTGAGGAAGGTCTGTATGTGCAGACTGGATGGAATCGGGGTCCCGGCCTGAATGTACTGGCCTGGCCTGATTCCGTGGGGCTAAATGTGCCCCGTGGGATCAGAATCGTGACTCCCTCTGTGCGTCTGGTTCCAACCAGACGCACAGAGGGCCAGGAGTTCCGGGATGGAATTGGGCCCTAGTGTATAAGGAAATGCTGGGAATAGCCTCAGCATTAATATAGAGGTTTCACAGTTACTATGTAGTCATTTTGGCAATTAGCATATGGTAACTGTAAAACCATAACACTTTTTATCACCACTATAAAAAGAATTCTTATAAAATAAAGATAGACTGTCGCAAGAATTCCATAGCACTGGTTCCCCATTCAGCACTTTCTTCTAGAGCTTGTTCCAGTTCTGTCTAATGCCTCTGGCTACAAGTTAGACGCCATTATCTTTTCTTGTTTAAAATGACATACACAGTTTTACACAAGTATACCCTAAATTTAAATTCCATAACTTTCTCTGATTCCCAGGTCCTGATAAACACATTCATTTATTCTCACTACTAGATCAAACATCAGTCACCCACCCTTGGTCACACATGCTGGAATCAAGGGGCTGGGGAGCACAGAGTGGGCCCAGATTTAAGATGTTAGCGCCATGACAGGAATGATGAATGGTAGGGAAGGAGGATTTCTCCCCAAAAAATCCTAAACAGCCTCAGGCTCGTGTTTGGCCCAGGTATAGGGTGTCTCTAAGATCTGGTAAAGACTGTGTTGCCTATGTCTAAATCTGGGCCTATGTCTAAATCTGGGAATATAAGCCTGAACCCAACAACAATCACTGCTCTCCTCAGAACTGTAAATATCATCATTGTACTGCTGCTATCCCCTGCACTAGGAACACAGTCTTTGTCTATTCTTATAATACACTTTTCACCAGCTTAGAAGTGAGGATTAAATAATTTAAGACAGGTATGTATTAATTCTGGTCAGTACACATGTTAGATTTTGATCTCTATAATTCACCAAATCAGATAGGCTTCAATTCTGTCTCCATAGTTTTACAGAGAAGATACAACTTTCTAGAAATAATGGAAGGAATTTTATAAAGGCTTTCGACTAGGGGTGTACATGACCAAAAAATAGTTCAATTAATGCTTCTTTCCAATGAATGTTTTCTGATTTGCAGGTATTTTTTCATGCTTGTTTAGCAGTGGCATAGCCAAAACTGATTTTTTGGTAGGACCTGGGATTTATTTGGGTAGCACAAGGCATTGTGAATGCTAACACCCCCTCTAGTTCTCCTTGCATTCAACTGGTCAGGTACCACTGATTTGGAGGGCCAGACACCAAAGTGGAAAGGCCATGTTCTACACAGGCCTACCCTCAGCATGCTCCTGTTGTTTGCATTAGACATGTTAGGGGAAATGTGAACTGTCGGTACACATAAAGTTAAAACCAGACACAATCAGTTGTATGCATGATAATTCATAGGTAAGCTCGTGCACAAGCGATTTCTGCCTGCTTTCACTTTTGAGGTGTCCAATCAAACCTAATGCATGCTCACAAATTCATTTCCATACATTCTACATGCAAAACTGGGTTTTATAAGTAAAAAGAATATTTTATAAAATCCATTGCCATATACAAATATAAACAATCCTATGCATACTTTCATACATACTTAAAGTGAGTGCTTCGGGGAGTGGAATTAGGCAGAATTTCAGTAGACATATAGGAAGTCATTTTAGATGGTTGGCATGGCTGTTGCTTGCATAAATAGCAACATTTGCATATGTAAACAAACAATTGTATTTAACTATTTCTTTCTTTACCTGAGCTTGATATACTGCATCGAGAATTAATGTCTGTCTATGTGCAAAAGAGCTATTTTATAATGGTGCTGCTTACACATAGATCTGCAGTATACGCAGTTTTCAAAGGGGGCATGTTTGTGGTGCACATCGAAGAAAGGCATAATTGTCAGGTAACTGCTCAATTATACTAAGTACTTGCATCAGTGACTGTGGGGGGAAATGGTGCTTATCTTTGTTTAAACCATCTCAAAATGGTCAAAAAAGATTTATATTACTCAGTTCCTTTATTGGTTGTCTCTGACCATGCAGTTTTGTAAAATCCAGCACTTAACATGTAAATACTGAAATTTATGCATGCACATTTGCAAAATTGGTACTTGCATGTGTAACTATTGGCACTTAGATAAACAAAACCTCCAGTAATTTTGCTCATTTTTGGGGCATTTCACTATGTAAAATACACGGGATATGATGGATTTTGTAGCATGAGTTTCCCATTTCCTCTTGGAAATTTGCAAAAAAGAAAACAGTCCTCAGATCAAATAAATTTCAAAAAGACATTTCATAACCCAAGAAAATAAAGTGAAAAAGTATATATTTATATAGCATTTGCCACAGATCATTATAAAAACACTTTGGGGCCCTTTACTAAAGAACAGTACGTTTTGGTTTCCTGGACCATGGCATCATTTTCCAAGGACTGCTGAGCAGAGATAAAATCTACCTATCAAAGAAGGGGAGACAACCCCTGGACAACCTACTGAGGAGGGCTTTAAACTGGGTTCATTGTTACTGGATGAGCAAAGCCCTCAGGATAGTAAAACATTGAAAAACAATATAGAAAAAGGAATAAAGGGCAACATCTGAAGAGCTGCACATACTAATGCCAATAGTATGCAAAATTCCAGATTTAGAAGCTGTAATGGAAGAAGCTGACTTCGATATAGTGGCGGTCATGGAGACGTGGCACACAGAAAACAATGCCTGGGATGTAGTGGGCTAAAACCATGGAATTGAGGATTCAAATCCCACTGCTGCCCCTTGTGATCTTTGGGAAGTCACTTAACCCTTCATCATCTCAGATACAAAGATAGATTGTAAGCTCTCTGTGGACAAGAAAAATCCTACTCTACCCAATTGTAGCTCACTTAAACTAAATCCAACTCCCTTCTGTAGATATACCAGGCTATAATCTATTCAGGAAAAGCGTGGCAGGGAGGAGGAATGGTGCTATATATAAAAAATAACATTAGAGCTTCAATGCTTATGAGGGAAGGAGGAGGCACTGTGATTAGTCTGATATACAGATGTCCCTCTCAAGCAAAAGAAATAGACAGAGATCTAATTGTAGACATTCACAATATTGCTATGAAAGAGGAAGTACTATTGGTAGGATATTTCAATTTGCCAACTTTTGATTTAAATATCCCGACTGCAGTGTCTTGCAGATGTAGGGAGATCCTGGATTCTCTACAGGGAGAACTGCTTTGGCATCTGGTAATGGAACCCATGTAGGAGGGGGCGATACTGGACTTGGTGCTTACAAATGAAAAGAGTGTTTCTAATGTTTTAGGGATGGCCATCTGGCTCGCAGTGATCAGCAGGCGGTGAGTTTCAATTTTAGGATGCAGGTAGAGATGGTTTATTCAAAAGTGAGGGTCCTAAATTTCAGGAAAACTAAGTTTGCAAAGATTGAACAATACTTCAGTCATTAGCTGGATGGGAATATTTGGGGGAAGTAGAACAACAGTGAGCAAAACTGAAAGGAGAAGTTTAAAGGCAGCAAACCTTTTGGTTAGGAAAATAAATAAAAGAGGAAAAGGAGGTTGAAAGCTAAGTAAAAAAGAGGTTAGCCGTTATAAACTATAAAAATGACAGAAAGAAGAAGACAAACAAACAACAATATCTGGTAAAGGAGTCAGGAAAGCAAAGATGCTAATGGAGTTAAAAATACCCACAACTTGGGCATGCTGCACTCCCTTCCGTCTCCCCTTTTATCCTTCCCCCCACAAGCACCAGACACTAGTCCTTGGTACCCCTGCTTTTGTCAGTGAGGTCTTGCCCAAGCTGTGACATGCTCCGCCCCCCATGTTTTACCCCAGGTGCGAAAGGTGGGGCTTGCTTTTGGGGGCAAAGAGGGGGTCGCACACTCTGCCCCCACCTCTTATACCCGTCTCTGCCCCTCCCCCCACCCTTTTCTTTCTCCCTACCTCATCTGCAGCCCGGGTTGTGGGCCAGCCCCTTTCTAAGCAGGCCTGTTCTTGCAATACCATAAAAACATGGGAGGAAGACTTTTTTTTAGGTATGATAGTGACAGGAAGACGCACAAAGGTGGCATTGTAGATCGATTGTTTACCTTATCAGAATATAGAAAGACTAGGGGACATGCAATGAAGCTACAGGGTAAACTATTTAAGACTAATAAAAGAAAATAATTTTTCACTCAACGTGTAATCAAACTCTGGAATTTGTTACCGGAGGATGTAGTAAAGGCTGTTAGTGTAGCTGGGTTTAAAAAAGGTTTGGACAAGTTCCTGGAGGAAAGGTCCATAAACCATTATTAAGAAGTGACCGAAGATATCAATGCTTGACCCAGTACAAGCATTGTGGAACTTGTGTCTCTTGGGGAAACTGCTAGGTACATATGACCTAGATTGGCCACTATTGGAAACAGAATACTGGGCTTGATGGACCTTGGTCTGACCCAGTATGGCATATCTTATGTTCTTATGTTCTTATTGTGAGACTTAAGGGTGGAGGAATACCTAGAACCTGATAAAGATAAAGGAGAATTGCTTTACAAAATATTTCTGTTCTGTGTTCAAACTACAGGCCCGTGAGCCTTACCTAGGTGGCAGGAAAAGTAATAGAGGCACTTCTGAAAGAGCAAATAGTGGACTTACTCAAAACCAACAGGTTGCAAGATCCGAGGCAATATGATTTTACCGAAGGACGATCTTGCCAAACAAATCTGATTGAGTTCTTTGACTGGGTGACCAGAGAACTAGATCAGGGGCATGCGATGGATATCATCTACCTGGATTTCAGCAAAGCCTTTGATACTGTTCCTCATAGGAGGCTTATCAATAAACTCAATAATTTGGGGGTGGGACCCAAGGTGATGAACTGGATCAGAAATCGGTTGATAAACAGACGACAGAAGGTGATGGTAAATGGAGCTCACTCGGATGAAAGGAGGGTGATTAGTGGGATGCCCCAGGGTTTGGTCCTGGGACAGGTACTGTTCAATGTATTTGTAAGTTATATTGCTGAGGGACTGAATGGAAAAGTCTGTCTTTTTGCAGATGACACAAACATTTGCAACAGAGTGGACTCCCCTGAGGGAGTGGAGAACATGAGATCTACAAAGGCTGGAAAAATGGTCTAATGCTTGGCAGTTAAGATTTAATGCAAAGAAGTGCAGTGTCATGCACTTGGGAAGCAGAAATCCAGGGGAAAAGTACGCAATAGGGGTGTGAGAGGTTGATGTGCACGGACCTGGAGAAGGACCTTGGTGTGATTATTTCTGCGGATCTCAAGGTGGCAAAAAGTGCGACAAGGCAGTGGCAAAAGCCAGGAAGATGTTGGGTTGCATACAAAGAGGAATTACCAGCAGAAAGGAAGAGGTACTAATGCCACTGTATAAGTCACTGGTGAGGCCTCACTTGGGATACTGTGTTCAGTTTTGGCGACTGTATCTTGCAAAGGATATAAAAAGACTGGAAACTGTTCAGAGGAAGGCGACCAAAATGATTTGGAGCCTGCGTCAGAAGCCTTATGAGAAGAGACTTGAAGACCTAAATATGTACACTCTGGAGGAGAGGAGGGACAGGGGAGATATGCTTCAGACCTTTAAATACTTAAAGAGAAATAATGAACAAACAAACCTCTTCCAAAGATGGGGAAGCTGTAAAATTAGAGGGCATAACATGAAACTGCAAGGGGGTAAATTGAAAGGCAATGTCAGTAAATACTTTTTCACTGAAAGGGTGGTGGATGCTTGGAACGTCCTCCCGATGAAAATGTTGGGGGCAAATACAGTGACAGAATTCAAAATGACATGGGACAGACACAGTGGATCCCTTTACAGCAACAGGATAAGATCAAAATAAACTTAACTAACCTATTTCTCAACATACAGGGGTGTCCTATACGAAGCGGTGGGTTCACCCCTAAGACAAAGACATGGGGAGGGGTGGCCTGCACAGAGTGGCAGGTGCATCTACTCTTGCCATCTTACTGGGAAGACTAGATGGACCATACTGGTCTTTATCTGCCGTCATTTACTATGTGTTCACAGATGAAGGACCAGTAATGGGACCTCAGAAAACAAATACATAATTGGAATGGAAGTGAGGAAGAACTTGAACTACTTTCAGAAGACTGTGTTCATAAGGAGCTAGCTAAACCAAAAATGCACAAAGCGATGGGTGCTGGACAAGATTCATCCAAGGGTATTGAAGGAACTTAGGGTACCGATGGCTGACATTTTCAGTGCTTCTTTAGAGTTGGGAGCAATCCTAGAGTATTGGATATGGGCAAATAGGGTTTCTAGCCATAAAAGCAGAAGTAAAGAAGAGGTTGGAAACAACATTTCAGTTAATCTGATGTCCAAAGAGAGTTAATTAATGGAAATGCTGGTAAAGAAGAGGATAGTGCAGCTTCTGGAATTCAAAGGATTACAGAATCATGACAGCATGGTTTATTAGATCTAGGTCTTATCAGACAAAACTAATTTATTTGGGTGGGTATCATGAGAATTGGATCAGGGGAACGTGCTAGATGTGGTATGCTTGGATTTCAGTAATGCCTTTGACAGTGTTCTGCACTGGAAACTTCTAAATAAACTGAGTGCTGTTGGGATGGACCCTAAAATGACTGTCTGGGTTAGAAACGGGTTTAGTGGGAGGTGACAGAGAGCTATAGTGGTGTGTGGCATGGATTGATCCTTGGTCATGATCTTTATAACATTTCTTAAAGCGATATCATGGAAGATCTATCGGGAAAGGTAAGCATTATTGCAGATAATTGCAAACTGCAATAGGGTAGCTTCCATAACTTGAGGAGAGTTCTAGTGAATCTGGAAGAATGGTTGAGAATTTGACATCTAAAATATAATGCTAAAAATGCAAGGCCATGTATTTGGGCTGCAAAAATTCAAGGGAGTGGTACACAAAGGAAGAACAAGACCTGACAGTGATCATATTGAATGATCTTAAAGATGATGGCAAAAGCTAGGATGCTTGCATGCAGAGGGAGAGGAATGACCAGCAGGAAAAAGATGGTGATAGTGCTGTTGTATGAGTCTCATTTGGAGTATTGTGTACGATTCTGGGGACCACACCTTCAAATGGAAATAAATAGGATGGAGTCGGTCCAGAGGGCTGCTATTAAAATGGTTCATAGTCGTTACCATAGGAGGGAAGAAAGATGGGAGAGGGATGATGTGATAGAAACATTTATATACTTCCATGGTATAAATTCACAAGGGGTAGCCTCCTTCCAGTTGAAAATAAGCTCTGAAACGAGGGGATGATAGGGTGAAAGTGGAAGGAGATAAACTCAAGAGTAATATAAGGATGGGGTGATGTTAAGCATGCAGGGACCCAGGGCAGAAATTGGTGAGGGGGCCCCAAAGTCTGCCTGCAAGCTATGCCTCCTTCAGCTTGAGGCAGACTTTGGGGCTCCTGTAGCATGGAGGCCCAGGACAATTGTCCTATTTGCCACTCCATAATGCCATCTCTGCCAGTGCAGATGGTGATGATGAGAACTACCTCTGAATTGAAGAAAGCATAGGATGAGTACAGAAGATCTCTGTCTGGAGTAAGCGGAAGGAATCCTAGAACTCAACAGCTCTAATGGAGGATTGGGAAACTGGATTTAGTTCACACCTTTTCTCTGAAATTAAAGGCAAGCTACATTAGATACAGTAGGCCCTTTTCCTGTCTCCAGAGGGCTTACAATCTAATATTGAGCCTGTGGTAATGGAGGGTTATGTGATTTGCCAAAGATTACAAGGAAGTGTGAAAGGATTTGAACTTGGCTACTTTGGTATTTAGTCTGCTGCTATAACCATTAGGCTATAGTCAGACAAGGCAAGCTATGTGCTCTTTATCTGCTGTCATTTTCTCTGTTTCTATATTTTTACCTTTATCGCACTTTAGGAAAAAACCCAACATACATTAAGTACAAAGCTATGTTGAGGGTGTTTCTAGCATGTCCCCTGCAGTTACCGTATAGAAACTTTATTATGCATTAAGTTCATTCACAATCCCCTTCTCTTGAGGTGGCGCTATGAGCACCAACGCTAAGTGCAAAATTGACAACATGCCGCAATTACCGTGCTATAACCATAATGGGCAATCCATGTCCTCTGTCTGTCCACTCTTCGCCCCATTGTATACTAAGCAGTTAACATGTGATTTTTATTACTCTGACAGATTTTAACATGCGGTAGCATTCCCTGAGACTCACGCACTTTAAAACACTTGTTAACTGCTTATCACATGTGGAGGCCCATTCTGATAGGGTCATGTCCGGCTTGTCCGGATGTCCAAAATCTGGTCTGACTGGATATGGCCCCAATTCTTCACCCGTGGGATCTAGACGTCCCTGTGGGAGCAGAATCAGGGCACTTGGATGGGCTGGACATACCCTGATTCAGTGGGCTGAGACATGCAGCACTCTCTCTGGCTACCCCTCCCCATGCTCCTGATGAAGCCCCAGTGCCATAGTGTCTGTTGCCATGGCACCAGGATGTCATGCAGAAGCTCCAATTCCCTACAACACCATAAAAATGCTTTTCCCCGCAACCCAACCCCCAGAGGGGCCTGCCAGGGCTGGGACTGGGTGGCGGGGAACCTCCTTCTGTGGCTCACCTCCTTTGGGGAGGGGGGTCCTCCATCACTGCCAGCCATCGTTGGGGAGACTTATTCCACCTCTAAGTAGGCACCTACTTGGCCTCTTAACCTATGCACCCTCTTATAAAATATTACCCTCAAAGGGGGTAATTTTATAAAGATCTATATATATTTACACATGAACAATACACGCACATGAAAGTACATATGTAATTTGCACTGCACACACTCTTACTATAGTTGTGCATATGGGCAGAGTGTGCTCTGTTCATAACAAAAGAACTTTCAAACCATCAGCAAAACAGATTGTAAGAAGGAGAAAAACTTGAACTTAAATGAAGGAATACAGCACCAAAAAACTGTGAAGACTAGGTATCTTAGCCTACAGCACATGGTACTCCTGATAGTTACCCTTCCAAGTGTTCACCAGGTCCAACCTTGCTTGACTACCAAAATTAGACTCACACTATCTGATCTCATAGACAATCAGAGGAAAGTCTGGTTAATACTTGGAACTCCAGGTGCTGGTGGTTGACTTGTCTGGTCTTTATTCTTTCTCTTAAGTTAAGCTAAATTTTTGTCCTTATTACACTCTGGTTTGTTGATGGTTTGAAAAGCATTATGCATAACACTCTTTATTTATGAGCAGACCTCTAAGGGGGTAATTTTATAAAGTCATTTTCACCTTTTATAACATACCAACTGGCTTTAATATATGCATCTTCTGCAAAAAACTAAAGACCTGCCTCCATTCCGAATACTTTGGACACATCACTTAACGATACATAAACTGCCGGACACATGCCACCCAACAAACCACCTTTACTGTATATACCATATTGTATATATTCCCCCCCCACATACAAGTTTGAAGTTATAATATATTACCATGTTCTAACCATGTTTTAATGTAGCAGACATTGTTTCTTCTGTTGTCTGCATAAGTTAATATTCAAAGTAAACGCTCTGATTGAAGGATAGAGTGGTATAAAAAAATTGTTAAATAAATAAATCTTGTCAAGAAGGTACAGTTGGGCATATGGTGTGGGTGGGCATATGGTCTTGCGAACTTTACATGTGAACATTTCTCAAGCAGGTGTAAATATCTGTGCCTGTTTTCAAGGGGAACTAGTATTTTATAAAGATATAGGCATCTATGTGTCCTTTTAAAATAGTGTCTAAGTAGGCACCTACTTGGCCTCTTAACCTATGCACCCTCTTATGAAATATTACCCTCAAAGGGGGTAATTTTATAAAGATCTATATATATTTACACGTGAACATTACACGCACATGAAAGTACATTTGTAATTTGCACTGCACACACTCTTAGTATAGGCGTGCATATGGGCAGATTGTGTGTAGTGCAAGCAATTACATAGATTATAAAATTCTTTAATTTACATGTGCAATTACACAAAAGAGGCATGGTCATTTATACCGGCTCTAGGGCTGATGTAACATTTATACTTTTGCACTTACGCTCTGTTTTATAAAGTCAAATGCATATGCACTTGACTTTATAAAATAGGCATAAAGAACACACATGCGAAGACATGCACTAACTAGACGCCAGAAAACTTTAATTGTCGATGCAAAGACTTATGCTGAGGGCCTTCGAGGTCCTCTTGATGTTATTCATAAAACAAGTCATTTCTTCGGCTAAAGTAGGAGATTGTCTTCTCTCATCTGTGATTGCACCTGAAGGAGTCATTAGAGGAATATCTGTGGGGAGGAGTTGCATAGCATCAATTAACGGTAATTCAAAAACGTGAAGACAATGTGTGGAGAGGAAGAACAAATCTTTCTGTTGTACTTTGCTGATGGCTGAAATCCACAAGATCACCTTTTAGTGCCTGCAGGATTATGGCTGGAATGTCAGGATCATGCAGCAGATAGTGCACTAAAAGAACGGAAAAACCATCTTGGTCATGAAATTTACCCACAGGAAACAGAATCCGTATGGGGTGCTTACTCCTCAACTACAGTTTTCCTAACCAGCAAAAACTATGCTAGTTGCTAGGGTTGAAAAAAAAAGAAATTGTTTAGACTGAAAAACAATAACACATTTGCATGGATATTTTAAGCAGAAGGAGACACCCAAGGTGGTGACTCTCAGGTGAAAAGCAAGAAAGTCTCTATGCCTTTTCTTGGTGTCTCTAGCTAAGTCAGGAAAAACAGATACTTTGGACCCCATAAATTGAGAAGACATATTATGAAAATAAAGTCTTAGGACAGAGCTTCTGTCTGACTCACAAGCAAAGCCCACCAACAGGGTGGCACAGCTGGTCATCACCTCCAGGGAACGTTCAAAGAAGCCAGTGAGATCAAGATTCACTGGCTCAGCAGAATATTCAGAGAGTGGATGAGCAGCCTAATGGTTAGAGCATTGGCCTTACAAACCAAACAACCAGGGTTCAATTCCCACTAGGGCAAGTCACTTAGCCTTCTATTACCTCAGAAAAATCCAAGTTATCAATGTATTCATTTAAGTGGATTTCTATACCTCCTTCTCCTAGAATCAAAGTGGTTTTCAAGACAACTAAAAAGAGTTACATAGAACGGTGAGGGGAAGGGGGCATTCATGTAGATATTGTAAGGAACTTATAGCGCAGTGGATATAAGGAACTCCTGCAATATGAACTATGTACAAATTATCTAGTGACAGTAATAACATGAGACTGTGTGGAGGGGGGAATCGGATAACATAATGTACATTACCAAGTTTAAGTTATAATGTAAACTGTTTTGACTGAAAAACCTGTTAAATAAATAAAATAGCTGGTAACGCCTCAGCAGGCATCTTAAGAACTTCCACAAAGTACTTACAAACCGAGTTCTGCAGAGTCAACAGTGGGGACCAAGGGAAATTAAGAAACCTCAAGTCATTCCCTTGTAGCTGATTTTCCTTGAAATTTATCTTCCGAGCCTGAACATTGCACTTTTTGATATGAGCGCCTCCAATTGCTTGTAAGTCCCCCACTTGGGTTTCCAGCTGGGCCATCTGAGTAGACTGTTGAGCCAGGTCCGCTACCACTGCTTGATGTTGTTACTTTAAAGAAGAAACTTCTTGGCTAAGTGAATGCATTATAGATAAAAGAGACTACTGCAGTGAGGAAATGGCATCCCATAAGCTGTCTAGCTTTACCAGTGCCAGCTTTTCCAACCTGCCTGGCCTCAGAGGGCAGTTGTGTAGAGATCTTCCCTTGCAAGCTGGGAGGAGCAACAACCGGAGAAAACAACTCCCTGCTCCACTCTCAACTACAGTCACTACCAACACCTGCTTTGAATGGGTGCCCTCTGGAGCGGTTGAGGCACCAAATTTCAGGAGCTCACCAACCCGTTCTTCCTCAGCCGAGTGACTGCTTCCAGGTTGAGGCGAGGATGCCTATACAGGGTTGAATTCTACCCCACTGCTCAGATCTGCAGTCAAGTTCATCAGACCTGCTGAAGAAATGCCGGATGCCACAGGGAGACAGAACCGAGCAATAAATTGCTACACCGAACCTGTCGGAGTTGACACAGAGCCAGAGCACTGGCTCTTCTGTTTCCTCTTCTTCCCTATTGAGGAACTCAAGGGGAATGACACGGCACCAGCAACTCACGGTAGTGCTCCCAACTCAGCAACGTACTCCAACGCCATTTTGGATCCCTAAAATGTACCTTTTTATAAAATACATGTGTGCTTGCTCAGAGGTGGCGCAAGAATATCAGGTGCCCTAAGCAATCCCTCAATCCCGCCGCCCTCTCTACTTCCACCCCCACTCTCATTGCTTCTGCTGCCACCCTTCTCTGAGACCTGCAACAGTGGCAATGCCATTAAAATTCAATACAGCGCTCTCCCTGCTCTCTGTGACTCGCCACTTCTGCCCCCTCCAATACAGACTTCCTATTTGAATGGGGCTGGGTAAGCACTGCATTGTCATTTAAATGGCATTGCTGCCAGTGCAGGTCCCAGAGAGGGCCAGTGGTGGCAACAACGGGTGCCCTGGGAACGTTGCCACTGTTGATGATCATCTACTTTGCCTAGTGGGTCATGCTGGTTGTATGCAAGCATATAAACACATCTTCAAAGCAAGTATAAATTTGTTATCTTCAACAAATTTGAAGATAAATTTGAAGATAAATTATAATTCTAACATCCTATTTTATGAAGATGCATACTATAGGTGACTATCTTGATTTTATAAAATAAACCTTTTATTGGACATTTTACATAGGGACCCTGTTATAAAACTACCTCCTAACAGACTTGTGAAAATTTTGGGAAAACTGAAATACATTTCATGTGATTATTAGCGTTACTATATATGTAGCAAGAATGGAGTCAGTTCTGCAAAGAGTCAATTGAGAAGAGAGAGAGCCTGCGGGACAGGTAATGAAGGCCATCAAACACAGCTTGCACAAGTGACCCTGCTGTTCAGTGAGTTTTGAAGACTTTAAGCCCTGCAGGTCAGCATCCGAAAGACTTAGTGGCTGAAACCGAGAGGGAAGATAAAGAACTGGGAAGATGTAAAGAAATGGATCGAGAGAGGTTTACTAGCTAGGGGGAAGAGGAAATAGTAGAGGTTAAAAGCTGTGCGTATAAGGGAAGTCTGCAAAAATCAGTGCAGCCTCTGTATGCCTGAAGTATGAAAGAACTATGGTAGTCAGGAATGCCTTTAAAATCTTCAAAAGCAATCAATGAAAGGTAAATCTGGCAGAATAGAAGGTTGAGAAGGTTATTCCACACATGTTATTCTACGGACAGAATTCTGAGAAGCACAAAAACTGCACAGGGAGCGCTGAATGAATTTACAGATGAATTTCTAAGAAACATGATGGTGAAATTTATGGTAGAGGGAGTAAAAAGTACAATTGTATGAGAGAGAACAAGTAAAAAAAGACTCTTGACCAAAAGGGTCATTTATCCAAAGAAGAGTAATGATAGGCTCAGCTCCCCCTTCCCCCGCACACATACACTACCAGAGAATCTGAAATCTGCTTAGAGGGTTCAATTTATGCCTTCTCAATTTTTGACCTCTTTGACCTTTTGGATGACCAGGTCAGGTGCCAGTTAATTGTGATAGATGGAGAGGATCTCAGCATGCTACATACAGCAGTACTTCAGCCTGTTTTGAATGCCAGAGATTTCAGGATCAGAACCTTTTGATTTACAGACTTGGGGCCAATATTCAGTGGATCTGTTTAAGTGGATTTTCAGTTTACTTATGTGGTTAATTGGGACAACTGAATCTACATTTCAGAAGTTAGGGAGCTAATCTGGTTAACTTTCAGACCTTATGAGGCAAATGAGCCACATCAGATTAACCACGTATCACTGAATATCTGTGCTATCTAGTAGAAATCATTCCAGACACTTCAACATTTTTTCACTTCTTTCAGGATACCTTTTTGAGTGGATATTGAGTTGTCCGGCCAAAGGTTATGAGGACACCAGTCCTGAAGTTCCCAACCAGTTTATCTGGTTAACTGAAGTCAACTGCATAAATCATTTTGAATATCAGCCTTCTTCCTTGCTAACTGAATTCTCTCACATGCAACTGAAAACTGTGCTGGAGTGGCTAAAATTGGTTAATACTATTCAGTCTGACATGTAGACGCATGATAAAAGCATGATTTCCAATAAATGGTGCTGAGAGAAACACAGAGGTAAAACTCTCAATTCAGAGTAGTTACAAAACCACCATTCTCAGCTAATAAATAATATTTGTGTTGAGTGACTTTATTCTAAATTAGATACTTCAGATATATAATATAACAAAAAATTGACTATATAACAATGTAATTTTGGTGAACAGTAAATCTTATGACACAATTTGTATAATAAATTAAAAAATGAAAATGCAGTCTTTTATTGGTGTCAAAAGATCTAGGTTTTAATGCATTATACTTTTCAGCTTTTAGATTCATCGGCCAATCAGAGAAGCTGCCTAGGCCTACGACCAGACTTGGTGCTAAGCTCCAAATGTGATTCCAATCCTGACAGGGGGATTATAGGAAACAGATGACTTACGCTTCTAATTTGTGGCCTTAAATTGCAAACAGAATTTCAGGAGTCGAGCAGAGTAATAAATGGCAGTAGAGAAAGCCACACACAGCCAAATCAGTATGTGGTGGTTGTAGGTTAAACTAAATGGGAAGAGACAGGTTATGATGGTTTAGTGTATTACGGAGAAGAAAGTCTTAAATTACTAGTGCTGAGAGGTATTGCACTATGGCAGACAGTATTGCATTGTGTAGTCTACAGATATCACAAGCTGAACAATAAAAAGGCATTTAGAGCTGAAAACTTACTGCTGGACCTATATGTCTTTTCCTTAGAAACAGAAGCTGTGCTTTATGTTTGTTTTGACCTTAACTATATGCTTGCCCTTTAACATCTGTATCCTATTCTTGCAGGTTTTTTCACTCAAAATTAACTGTGAATTCAACTGAAAGAGGATTAAAATGCAGTCCCAGATTATAGAAAAGACGTATTGGACCTACAACAGTTTGCAAAGGAAACACCTGGAAATATAGAAGACAGTTGTGAATTACCTGCCATTTACTTTTATTTTAGAAATTCTATTTTGCAATTCAGACCTGGAAATAGGTTAGAAATAGTTAAGGCTATGCTAGCTTTCTCAGTTTAAGAGGCTGATACGCTAAACTGTGTTGCAACTCAAAAAGTTGACTTTGCATGCTAAAATGGACGAATGTGCTGTAAGCTATTTGTGCTTGAGTGCACATAGTTCTTTCACAAACATCGATGAAGGACTGGATTAACTAAAGTGTGCAAAAGCGTCAGCGTGCGCAAATGCAGTTGGGGTGTATTGTTGCAGAAAATGAAACTTGCGATAAAAAATGCTTGTTAGCATGCGATACCACTATAGCACCTTCTAGTAAGTCTAGCCTTTAGGGGGTTGTGGCAATACGTGCACATAGAATAGCTCTTAGAAAATTACATCAGGGTAAAAATCCCCTCAGTGGCATACATGTGCATACTTGTATTGAAGGCATTGTCAGGGGCGCAGTAGGGGTGGAGCACTGACAGAATTAAGATGTATGTACATAGAAGATGAAATGTGTTAATTTACATGCGTACTTCCATAATGTAGGTGCAAGAATATCCAGCTGCTCTTTAGCAAGCATAGTGCCTACATCTGAAATGTAGCCATGATTAATGCAGGATTTACATTAATATTTTATAGGCAAAGTGGGTTGGCAAGTGCCTATTTTAATCTTATTTTATAAATATAAGTAGATGCCTACATGTCTCTATAGTATGTGTCTGGGAACATGCCTACACCAGAGCTGTATTCTTGTCATCACACAGACCAGTACCATGGAGTGATTTTATAAAAGGCATTTTATGAATGTATACTGGCATATAAGTGTCAATTGAACAAGCCTTTATAAAACACCTCCATTGTGTCTGGGCGTGAAATAGGATGTATACGTTTGTAAAGTTGAGCTACCTTAATACATTAGCCTTTATCCATATTTGCCTCTGACCACCAGTCACTGTCTTATTCAGCTACAGTAAGGAAAGTTGCCTAGCTGGAAAAGGTAATTTGGTGCCTATTTTGGTCCTATTCTGTAAAGACACATAGGTGCTTATAGCCCTTATTTTAAAAGCATCTCAATGTGCAAATAGTAGTTTTTAGATTTATTTTATTCACATTCTCTTATATACTGTGCTATTCTGCATCAGTGCGGTTTACATTGAACAAACTGAAATTACACTGAACAGGGCATTATAACTTGGAGATAACTATTTTACAGGGAACATGGGCTATGGAGGGTAAAGTGGCTTGCCCAAGACCACAAGGAGCACCTGTGGGACTAGAAACCACAGTCCTTCCGGCCCAAGGTTGCTGTCCTCTAGTGGGATTTGAACCCTGACCTTCCAGCCTGAAGTACCTTGCCCCAACCACTAGGCCACTCCTCCATGAACATATTGATTTTACAAAGTTGCTATTTACACGTGGTGATCTACAACATGCAGGGAGCGGTTTGGATGGGCCTAAAATATGGATGTGTATTCCCATTTTAGAAGGAGACTTCGTGTGGATATTACAGAATGTATATGTTGGCTTTTACATCTGACTCAAAGTGCCAATTTGACACCATCAGCACCAACTGATCACTCGCTGTCCTTATTCATCTCCATCACGCCACCCCTAACTCTGATAACCCCCTCCACAACACTGATCATCTCCTTCTGATATGACCAGCAGTTATCATTCCCTCCTAACAGCCTTTCAGTGCAGAAAGGACTGGCCTGTTGACTAGGCAGGCTAGGCAGCTGCCTATGGTGGCAGTTCTCTTTGGATGGCAGGCCATGTGCTTCAGCACATATGGCCTACCGTCCCCCTGTGCGCCAAGCCCTGCCACCCTTCCCCCATGCTAAACCACATGCTCTGTTCTGCCGCCCCCCCTCTGCCCTTGATTCCAATGGCGGGGGCAGGGGGGGGGGGCTAAGCTCAGTAGCAGGCCATGTGCTTCAGCACATATAGCCTGCCGCTTCTGAACCCCAAAGTTATGCCGGAAAGGGATCAGAAGCGGCAGACTATGTGTGCTGAAGCACATGGCCTGCCGCTAAGCCGAGCCGCACCCCCCCCTCAACCCTGCTGCTGGAATCAGTCGTGGCACAACTCAGCACGAGCGGGGGGGGCATGGCACAGCTCGGAGGGGGGAAGTATATCTGGGGCTTCTGCCTAGGGCAGCAAAAACCCTTGGGTCGGCCCTGAGTACAGATCATCCCCTTCTGACACCCCATGACAGCAACAACCCCCTGATATTGCCCTGACTGCAAAATCACTCAAGACAAGTCCTTTACTCCCAGTCCCACCCCTGGCTCTTACCAGGGTCCTGTAATGTCTAGTGGTGATCAGGAGTGATCCTCAATCACTCCTGCTCCATCAGAGTCCCATGTTGAAAATGACACCCAGGACCACTAGCAGAACTCTTGTGTTACTATCACTAGGAGTCAAGCTGCAAATTAAGGGTCTTGTCAGAAGGTGTGGAAGAGGGTTTGTTGCTGTCAAGGAATGTCAGGAGGAAGGTGATCTTTGTGGATGAGTGTCAGAAGGCAGTCATCTGTGTTGAAGGAGTGCCTGGAGGGGGTAATATGTGCCAGGAAGTGTCAGGAGGAGGTCATTTGAGCATGCCCATCAGAAAGTTAAGCACACTTGCTACTTAAAAGTACCCACTCCCTTATAAAATTATCCTTGTAGAGGATCTAGGCATACGTATATGTTTAAGCACAAATATCCTGAGCTACTTTCAAAAAGGCCATTTCTGTGTGTGAACGGGCAGCCTAAGACTTTGCCTGCTCACCTGTGTTTCAGTTTTAACTTCCACCACCATCAAGTGTTTAAATGCAAAGTCACTCAGATTTTCAATGCAGGCCGATTTAGATTTGATTTTCTTATTAGTATAGGACAGTCAAAAGGATTTGTCGTGATCTAAACAACTTTTCAGTATGTCCTAGAACCTTTGGCAGCAGTGTTAAAGCAGTTACTGTAGATGTTAAGAAGATAGTCCCTGGGACACTGAACATGAAGAGGAATCAAATTTTACACAGGATTAGACTGGATTTTAGCAGACAAAGTCAAAGTTAAATTTAATGAAAGCTATATGGGGAGTAATCTTGGGTAGCCCGGACACCTGCTCTGCCCGAGCGCTCACGTACCTTTCGATCTCCCCTCCCTACCCCAGCCTCATCCCCGACCCTCCTCACAAAAGATAACACATATTAATGTAAACAAACATGGTCACAGCTTTATTAACAAACACTTCATTAATCGACGCGAGCCAACAATACAACTCCCGTCCAACACATTCATTTCTCACCCCCAACCGGATGATGCCAATCCTCCATCAGCCATATTATTAGCAAAGTGGCGCATCATCCATCCTTGAGACACGCCCCCCTTACCTCCCATCTCCGGGCGAAGATCCCCACCGAGACCTCCACCCATCTCCCCCCGCCCCACCAGGAGCTGAATTCCCTTAGCTCTTCCCACCGACCGTTAGGCCCCGTTGTCACAGCACCCATTGACTCGGGACTCCCCCCCAACTGTGAGAATTCAACCACCCCACACAGACACTCGCTAGGGTGGGAGGGCAGGAAGGCGAAACCGCTACATCCTCCACCATTCCCAATGTGCACTGGCCGAGCAGGAGCACGGAACCTCTATTGCCACGCCTCCCTCCTGGCCAGCGCACCCTTGCACCTCCAATCAAATCGCCCTACATAATAACGCAGGGCAATTTCAAAAGTTGCCGTGCATCCCATCGCCCAGCAATCCTCCTTCCTCCCCCCCTCTTTTGCCTACTGCCTGCACTCAGCACCGGACCACAGGAGCCGGGGAACCCTGTTACTAATCGACCCCCGGGACCCTGGCCCTGCGGCCTCCTTCATAAATACTAGTTTTACTTTTCTATACCTTCTGATTTAGTGATAACTCAGATTAAATGTTTAATTATAAACAGGTAATATTTTATTGAAACACCTAGAAAATGGAAATAATCTTTCCGCTAGCCAAGGAACAGTATCCATATGTTTATTTATTTATTTATTTGAACTTATTTTTATACCGCTCCTTCCAGTGATCAGCAGCGGTTTACATTTTAACATTTAAATTATGCATAAACAGCATTTACATATAACAGTAGGAAATAAAACAGAGATCAAACAAATTTTAAACTATTTACATAAAGAGAACGAGTATGTTTATCTAACTATATACAGGATATTTACAATGGCATACTGGGGAAGTTGCATTCCTAATGAGTTGTATTAATATTTTCTGTTGTATTATGTACATCATAATCATCTCTGTTGGGTTTGGGATCGTGTGACTAGGAGGTTATTGGAGATTCTATGTTGAGATGTATACTTGATATAATCTGGATTTAGGTTATTTCAGATAGGTTATAATATTCTCGGAATAGGTGTGTTTTGAGTTTTTTTCAAAATGATTGGAGATCTTTGTTGGCTCTAAATGTGTCTGGGAGTTTGTTCCATTGTGTGGGGGCTAGGTAAGTGACTGTTCTATTGCTGGTATTCATTTTTACCTTACATATAGATGGTGGAATTTGCAAGGTGTTTTGATTGTGTGCTCGTCTTTTTCTGTTAGGGGGTTGTGTTTTAATAAATGTGTTAAGGAAGGATGGAGCGATATTGTGTATTAGCGTGAACGTTGTGATTATTATTTTGTAATTTATGCATGCTTGGATAGGTAACCAGTGAAGTTCCATTAATATGGGTGTGATGTGATCTGAAATCCGTACATTCATTAGTGTTCGAGCTGTGACTTTTGGGCCATTTGGAGTATATTGATTGTTTTTTTGGGTAGACCTTGTAGGATGCCGTTACAATAGTCCAAGTGTGGAGTTATAATTGCTTGTACTATTGTTCTAAAATCAGAGTGTTCTATGATATTACGTAGTGGTTGTAGGATTTTTAGTTTATGGAAGATTGCTCTGTTTATTAATCTTAGGTGGGTTTCCATGCTAAGGGTCTTATCAAGAGTCACTTCTAAGTATTTTAACTCTTGTTTGATGTTATAGGAAATATTGTTTAGTAGTATTGTGGGCGGGTGTTTAAATTCTGGGTTTTTAGCTATGAACATTGCCTCCGTTTTTTTATGATTAATGTTCATATTGTTTTGTTGAAGCCGTATCTGGGACTCTTTAAGGCAGGTTTCGATGTGGCTATAATCTGGGTTGCATATATCCAATTGTGTATACAACATTATAACATCTGTATATAAATGATAGTTAATTTTGTGCTTTTGAAATATTGTGCATATGGGTCTTAGGTATAAGTTAAAAAGTGTGGCGGATAGAGCGGATCCCTGCGGAATACCTTGTGTTTGAGGGAATGCAGTGGATGAGCTTTGGTCAAAGTATACTTGTTGTATTCTGTTAGAGATATAGGATGTGAACCATTTTAGATTATCTCTAACATAATATAAGTATTATAAGTATTATGTTAGAGATAATCTCATAATTGTCCGGCATATTATGGGTTTATTTAGGGGCCTTTTCCTAAAGGCCGCTAACCGGATAATGTACATTTTAGCGAGTGGCAATTGGCAGCTGAGAACACTAACACACGTGCATGTCAGATTCCAGTCACTTAATTGCACTTTCAGTGGCCATCGCACACTAGAGTGGGCAGGTTAGGGGTAGAGTCTGGGCATGGAGAGCACATGGCAATTGCCGTATAGTCATTGGCAATATAGCAATTAGCACGAATGCATGTAATGATGCGTCTATCAGTTTCATCAGGTGCATCCATATTACTTGCACTACGCATATGGGTGCAGTATTTTCAGTTCTATCAGAGAAAAATGGCAAGAGGGAGTCACTCACGCTTCAATTTGACCTTGGATGTTTGTGAAACAAACAAAATCTAAGTAGTGTCACTGAAACTGCTCAATAAAACATCTGATTCACATTTGATTTACTGTGCTATTATTACTAGGTTAATTGATCATCACACCTCATTTAGACATATCAATGATATTATTTCATTGGGGGAAAGACATTTTCATTTTTTTACATCCCCATTCATAATATTCTCAAACAAAGCACAGATGGCTTATTGCTGTTTTCAATGGTCCATATTGGTGGGAGTTGCATATGTCCAGAGCTTGTTATAAGCACATAGTTATTAGATCAGCCCCCCCGATCCCACGGTTGGGGATTGGCCTCTATTTCAACAAAACTTAGGCAGAGCTGCTCGTACATTTTCCACACGCCCTTATAGATTTCTGAATGGGTTAAAATGTAGTCTGTGAAGTCACTATATTATCAAACAACACAAGCATTTTATTTTTTGGCATCACAGACTGTTCCTATTTTAAAACAAGCTATTTAGGTGTCAAGCAGAGCAAAATTGTTTTCATTGCAAAATGGTTAATGTTTTAAGCATGTCTGTTGATTATCATTGTAAGAGACTGACTAAATACATTTTGATTAATCCCTGGCAAAAATTATGCTGGTTGCAGCTATTTTATATTCTGTGTCACTGTGATCTTTGTAGGTTTTAGTCATTACTTTATATCTGGTATGATTTAAAAAAAATCACCTGGTGAGAAAGCCAAACAAGTCTTAGTTGAAAGCTTTTGTCTGTAGCATAAACTCGACGCTTTTCATTCCTGTTTCTTAAAAAATGCTCAATTATCGGTATTGCTATGGGGAAAGAATAGAGGCTATGCGGGACCTGACGCTTTTCAGAAAGGAGATGGCTTTTGTTTTTGCACCTCATCAACACCGAACATCTAATTAAATCTGATATCTCTGGCTAAAGCAAAACGATTTCTTAATAGTTCTATTGGAATTTACTTAATGAATGTTGATGTCTTTTGTAGGGTAGACAAGGGGTGCTCGGAAAAATGGAGCTCATAAAAATGGGGTTAAGGGAACGAACACTCATTGAAAGCAGTGCATCAAGCAACTTTGTCCCTTTCATGCAGGCAAGGTGTAGTCTGAATACAAAAGCTCGTGGACTGAAGTTAGTCATTAGTTGAGAACAGAAAGCAGAGCTTCTGAACTGTAAAAAGCTTCCCTGTTAAATCTAAACATGGACATCTGTCAGGAACTCAGACGTTACACCTTGATCAGCCCAAGACACTGACACCATTTTCTTTAACAAACACCAGCGGCCCTTTTTTTGCCTTCATTTTAACATTTCTCAGGGGTTGGATTCCCTTTCTTCTCTTGCTCTGTGGAGAGTAAAGGGAGCTTGTTAACTTGCTTAGATATTTTGACTGCTGATGCACTTTGCCCACTTGCCTGTGGTAAGAGTGTCAAAGCATAACTCGGTATAATTGCTATATTTGCAGTCTGAAGAGTGTTCTGACTTCTTGTTCAAGCTGCTGTAGAAAAAGAAATTGTCATTTTGGAAAATTCTGTAAATTACCTTGGAAGCTGAGGCCTATACACTACTCTAAACATGAAGTTATGTGCCTATTTGTCATTAAAATTCAGGCAAATACTATTTTAACCACTGATCCTTCATAGTATGCAGTAACTAAATGTTCTGTAAATGTTTCTGTCTATAGTAATGGACTCTCAAGGCCTATTAAAATAGTTTTGGTTTCCAAAGTGCACAGTCACACAGTTTTATTTTGATTTCATTTAGAATACAGAAAGTAAACTTTTGTGGTTGACTTCTTTCAGGCTTATCAAATAAAAATGATTACTGAACAAAAAGGCAGAAATATGGACTTGGCACTCAACTATTGGCAATTGTCTATTAACATTGGCATTTTATTGCAAGTGTTCAAGTTGACTTTAACTTGGTTTGTGTTTGGATGGGATGAAGACAGTGGATGAGTGGGCTAGAATTAGAGTCACTAAACACCTAAATATATGCTAGTAGCCTATCTTTATAAATGGCCAAGATCTCTTTTTGGGGTTAATTAAATGCGAGGTGTGGTGGACTTCCATTAGAGTATTGCTTGACTAAACTAAGTATAATGTTTTAAATAAAAACCTGGTGAGTAGAAAACCCTAGTTCCCGTTTTGTCTAAATTAAACCAGTTAGTCATGTTATAACAGGCATTTCTATTTTTCCAATTATTTCTTTCATAAAGCTAGCTTTAGGAAACCTGGAGAGACTCTTAACATAAATTTTGCTAATTTCTAAGTAATGGAGTAGTGCCAATCACGTAAAACAATGTAGTTGATACTCCCATCAGGGAAGACTCCTTTAAAAAAGAATGTTATAATAGAATATCAGGATGACATTTTGTTCAGATAAATGTCGTCAGTAGAATTTGATTAATGTAATGTAATAAAAGACGCTCACTAAAGTGTCTATATGTCTTGTTAAGTATGTTTGATTCATTTTATGTAGCTGTGCTCTGTTCTTTTCACTTCCTCAGTTCATTTTTTATCTTTTCAATAATGCATGTATAAATATGAAAAAGATAGCACTTTCAAAATCCTTGACGTCTTACAGCTATTAATTCATAACGGTAAAAACTATACTGTTTTAAAACCCGAACAGCTTATTGCATTAGGTAACTGGGGTTACAAACTATGTTTTGAACTTTATAGCAAGGAGATACTGTATAAAAAAGGAAAAGGCACAGAAGTTCTTGAAAAGATCCTCAGGTGGAGAATGTTTGTAAAATCCCATGACAAGATCACCAGCCAAAAGTAGTGCGATTTCAGAGTTCCTTGAAGAATATATATATCTTAGACAAGGGAAAGCCATTGAACTCCCCAAAGTTCCAATATAATTTAGGTACGGTTAAAGTCTGTTGTAGGCAGAGACATGAGGTTATTAGTTTTATATTATAATCTATAATATATTTGGTTAATGGATCAGGCATCTTTTTGAGCTAATACAATAATAGCTTTTAAGTTAGCTATGCTAAAAGAACAATTAGAGAACTGGATAATATTTTAAATTGTGGTTGATTAGTATACATTAGTAAATGTACAGCATCAAATATAGAGCTGGCTAATACAGGCCAGCATTGACAATATGAAAATAGCTATTTCATTTATTTGACAAGTTACTTCACTGTGGGTACATCCAATAGAACATCCTTCTCTGAGAGAGGCAAATAAGATTTAGCCCTAGGCTTGTGGCCTACACATGGCTCTGCTCCAACATAAGCCCTGTGCCTCTCTCTAATTGCCTGCACCACTGCATCTCAATAGCCACGCAGCAGCAGACCCAGGTCCGGCGTTACTCTCTGTGCATGCAGCCCCGGCAGCAGAAGAACATAAGAACATAAGATATGCCATACTGGGTCAGACCAAGGTCCATCAAGCCCAGTATTCTGTTTCCAACAGTGGCCAATCTAGGTCATATGTACCTAGCAGTTTCCCCAAGAGACACAAGTTCCACAATGCTTGTACTGGGTCAAGCATTGATATCTTCGGTCACTTCTTAATAATGGTTTATGGACCTTTCCTCCAGGAACTTGTCCAAACCTTTTTTAAACCCAGCTACACTAACAGCCTTTGTGACATTGTGTGGCATTGTACAGCAACATCCCATGCTTCATCTCGCTTTCTCTGAGTGAGTAACTGCAGCCAGTGCTGCCTATAGCATTCACTTCCATTGCACTGGGCCATTGAAGTGTGCACCAGGAGGGAAAGTTACTGGCAGCCCTGGCTGCTGCTTGCTGACTTGCAGAAAGAAATATGAAGATGGGGTTGGTGCCATGCAATCTTTCTGCCACTGACTTGGAGAAAGAAAGATGGTGTCAGGGATAGTATCATCTGATACTTTTGCCAAGGGGGAAGGGGGAACATCGAAAGACAAAGCAGAGAGAGAGAGAAAGAGGGAGAGAGATGGGATATATTGGACTGGGGCTGAAGGAGGAAACAGAGGGAGACAAAGAAGATGCTGGGATAGAGGAGAGATGCTGGACCACTGGAAGAGGAGGGGATGGAGAAGGGTAAGGGACAGAAAGCTGTTGGGTTATGGGGGGAAGGAAAAACATTGGGGAGATGCTGGACCTTGCAAATAAAGGGTAAGAACGAGGGGATTGGGAGATGCTGAATTGGGGTAGTGGGGGGGGGGAGAGAAGGGGGATGGTGGGCCTTATGGAACTGTGCAGGGGAGGCCATGAGAGGCTGGCAAGGAGATGAATGAGAGGAGGATAGTGAGTACAGAGGTGGAAATGTGGTAATAGGGATTGGGTGAAAAAAAAGGGACTATGAGATTAGCGAAGGAGTAAGACAGGGGACATGGGAGAGCTGAGGAGATGCACTGAGCTGGAGGTAAGAGGAGAAGATTGAAACTTGATAGGTAGGTGAAAAGTCAAAAGGGGACTGAGGATAGGAGGGTGAAATTTGAATGGATGAAGAGGGAGTAAAGAACGAAATGAAGGAAAAAGGAAAAAGGGTAAGATCAATATGTCAGAGGCAGATGTAGGGAGAGAACTGAAAAAGAGAGAAGACAAACAGAAAGCAGACGCTGGAGAGTTAGCAAAAGACAGATGAGAAAAGCAGCTGAGAGAGATTGCAGCAGTTATGACTGAAAAATAAAATGCCCAAACAATAAAAGGCAGAAAAAAATATTTTATTTGAATTTATTAACTGAAATACACTCGCATGTCAGCTTTGGGAAATGTTCATCATTTATTTATTATTTTATTTATATTCTCTTATATACCGCGCTATTCAGCATCAGCGCGGTTCACATAGAACAAAAATCTCAGTACAGTCAACATGCATGAATTTACAGATAACAAGGGTAATTATTTACAATCTATTTACAAGGATAATACTACTGCATAGGTACCTGTTACTAGGAGTGGTTACTAAGAATATATTCATTACTTATAGAGAATCAGCCTTGGCGTGTTATTGAGACACCAAGGAATTGTATTACTGGGTGGAATCACTGAGGTCTATGGGTGTCATTGACTCTATAAGGTACTTGTTGAAGAGATGGAATTTGAGGGCTTTCCTAAATTGTGTTAAGCTGTTGATAGCCCGGATGCCAGGGGGTAGTGCATTCCAGAACCTTGGGGCACAGAGGATAAAGGCTCTGTTGGCTGTAGACGAAGAGCAGCTTGTTAGGGCCTTTGGGAGCTTTAGGGAGTTGATGGTCGTGGATCTTCTTGCTTTGTTTGGTGTAGTAGTGTGAATAAGGGCAGATAAGGATGTGGCGGAGAGCTTATTGAGAGCTTTGAACGTGAGAAGTAGAGTTTTGAAGATAATTCTGGCCTGGATGGGTAGCCAATGTAATTGAATCAGCAGAGGTGTAACGTGGTCAGTCCTGGCGGCTCCATGAAGGACCCTTGCTGCGGCATTCATTGCCAGCTGTAACGGGTTCAAGGTGGATTGAGGAAGACCTTGAAGAATGACATTGGCATAATCGAAGTGGGATATGATCAGTGCTTGGTAAATTGTCCTGAAATCTTTTGGCTCCAACATGGAGCGTAGGTGTCTCAGTGAACGGATCTTATAGAATATTGTTCTGACTGTGTTTCCTATGTGGGACTTCATATCCAGGCGTTGATCCAGAGTGACTCCCAGGTAACGTATTGAGGGTTTGGATTGCAATTCAGCTTCCTTTGTTTTGAGATATTGTGGTGGGATGAAGTTGGGGTTCCTCGTGATGAAGAGGACTTCCGTTTTCTTATGTTGTATACGGAGGTTTTGGGAGAGAAGCCAGTCAGATACTGCATTGAAACAGTTTATTAGAGGGGAGAGATCTAAATGGTCAGTGGAGAAGGGGGTGTAAAGTAGAACATCATTGGCATAAAGCCATGTCTTTGTGTTTTGTTCTGAACAAGAGGAAATTATTTTTTAGTTTTAGTTCTCCATTGTTGTGGTACATTTTAAATTTAGACTTTTGGGATTCCCAATTCGATTATTGTCTTTGTATTTGTAAATTGTGATCCCTTGTTCTGTTTTTGGTGATGATCTGTCTGTGTTTGGCATGTGTGACCAAGCTGTAGTATTCTGTTTGTGTAGTTCCAGTGTAGCAGTCCCACTTGTTCTCTTTTCCCAAAAGAGATGAAGTAGTGTTCTTTCAGATCTATTGTTTTAGTATTTGCAGTGCTACCTTTTGATACACAGAGTTTGGAGTTGTGTGAGTCCTGGTAGTGCTGCTATGATATGGTGGGTTTGTTATGGGTTCTAAATGAACAGGGTTTTGTAGTACTTCTTAATGTGCTTTGCAGTTGGCACTGGAGGATAGTAATGTAGAAATATGGTAGTCTTTCTTTATCCTCACTGTACATGTAAATGTTATGCAGATACTCATATACTCTTTAAAGGATAATGTGCATTCTTAAATATTAACGCATGCTAAGTGCAGCAGCACCCATTTATTTCTATGGCACTTAACACATATTAATGTTTAGTAAACATGCCTGTAAGTTATTGTTGGGACAAAAAAGAGACCTATAAAGCACTCCTTTGGAAGTCATCTATGATTTTAGATGGGCAGCATATAAATTGTAAAATAAATAAATGTATGCAAGTGAGGACCTACAATGAGTCTCCACGCATGGCCCCACATAAGCCTTTGGCCACCCTGTCTTAGGGGCTGATGTCTTCTGGCAGTTGATTAGGCCCAAAAGGGGAAGGGGAAGTTGAGATTTCCATTGTTCTGCTGAGACCTGAAATATGCCAGGGCAAGATTGACCCTGTGATTGCTCTAGTCACAGAAGAGCAAGGAAATAGGGTATACTTGTGCTTGTGTAAGACTCCCACTTCCTTTAATTTCCCAGTGGATTGGCATACTTCCAATGTGCCAGCTTTATTATTAAATGACGGCTTTTTCAGATGACCACAAATATATTTTTTTTTTCGCAAGGCTGGACTAGGATGTTCCCCACCTTCTTGTGCATCTGCTATATCCTTCTCTTTTTTTTTTCTGCCCATCTTGAGAATATTTATCTAAATGAAACGAGTCTGTTGTGCTTACATAGGCATACCTTATCACAGTTATGCAGGATGTTTTGCATTAGTCGCTTAAATAGGACCAATACATTGAAGATATGAGTCCCTGGTACAATTACACTTTGACCATTATGTGTGATTCTTGTAGCTGCATTTCAAAGACGGTATAATGGAACTAGAAAAGGTTCAGAGAAGAGTAACAAAAAATGATAGATTTGATGGAATGCATCCTTTATGAAGAAGGGATAAACAGGTTAGGGTTCTTCAGTTTGGAAAAAAGAGGACTGAGGGGGGTTATGTTTATAAAATCATGAGTGGGGTGGAATGATTACATAAGGAACAATTGTTTAACCTTTCAAACAGCAAAAAGTAAGAGGATGCTCTATGGAACTAATGACCAGCAGACTGAAAACAAATCAAAGAAAAGTCATTTCATGCAGCACATAATTAAGTGATGGAATCTGTTGTTTGAGGGTATGGTCAAGCCGAATAAGATAGCCAGGTTCAGAAAAGGTTTGAATAAGTTCTTGGAGGAAAAATCTATAAAAAGGTTTTTAGCCAGGTAGCATCGGGTGAGCCATTGCTCATTCCTGGAAATCAGCTATGAAAAATAGATCAACTTTTTGGGATCTATCAAGTATTTGTGACTCAGACTGGCCACTCTTGAAGATAGGATGTTGGGCTTGATAGATCTTGGACTGACTCAGTATGGCTACATATAGTCAGTTGTAGGTTCCCTCAATTAACTTCTATCCCTATGCCCAAAATCTGAATTTACATATGGAAATCTTTTTTGAAGGTTACTGATAATCATCTTTTGGTAATTCCAAGGATCACAAAACCAACTACTTGCAGTTTAGATCCTTCTCCTTTATCAAATTACAGACCAGTGTCCAATATTCCCTTGTTTAAGAAAATTAAATTAGGAAATGTGCACTACTTCAACTTGAAGATTTTTTGGAAGCACATTCTATTTTTTGATGAATTTCAATCTCACTTTATTTGCAGCAACATTAGACAAACTGTATTGTTGGATCAGTCAAGAACTGAATATGATTTTGATTTGTTTAGATTTGTCTTCAGCTTTCAACATAGTCCAGCACTCTCTTTTGATTGATCAGCTAAGATTGATTAGTAGTAATTGGTGAGGCTTGTTCTGAGAAATGGATTGTACCTATGGGGTTCCACAGGGTTCAGTCCTCTCCTACATTATTTAATTTATTTATGTCCCCTTTCTGCCAAGCCCTTGAATATTTATGGGGTCATGATGATCCCTGAATAGCGGGGATGTACATCTGGGTTGGATGTGCAACCTCACTATTCGCAGGGATCATATTCAGTGGTTATGGCTCACCGCACACACAGAGCCACTGTACTGGGAGGGCTGGGCAGGGTTTGGAAGGGGTGGCATGGAGGCGGAGAGTGGCTGGAGCATGGATAAGCCACAGCATCCAGACATACAGGGCCTATTCTGGTCGGGGTCCTGTACATCCACCAGGGGCAGGATGTACATCCGACATATTCCACTTCAGAGTGGTAAAAGTCCCAGGCACAAGTGCGATCGGGGCAGGAAGCCCCCCCCCCCCCCAACATACAGCACCACCGCTGGTATGCTCCCGTCACTCGATCCTGGCCCTGTTTTCTCTCACCAAGGGTTGGGCAACAGGGATGTTGGCCATTGTGCGCACCTTTTGGGCATCCTGGTGCCCTGGCGATGATGCACCATGATGCCGGAACACCAGCAGGAGTGCGGTGAGGGCTGGATGGGCAGGGCTATGTGCATCCCTGGCAGCCGAACATGTGGTATGCTGGGCAGTCCAAGTGTCCTGATTCTGCAACCTCGGGAACATATAGGGCCCACGACTGCAGAATCAGGTACAAAATGGCCCCATCAAACCTTTGGCCATCCCCCACTCTGAATTGACCTCTTAGGTTTTAGATATCACTTATTTGCTGATGATATCAAAATTTTATTTCCAGTAGGGGAAAAGTGGCAAGATGATTTGACAGAATTGAATGCTGGTCTAGACTGTATAGCTGAGTAGCTGAAGAACAGGTGTTTGGTTTTGAACACTGAGAAATCATAAGTTCTCTGGTTGGGTAAAAGGGAAATGTACCCTAATTTTGTAGTCTTGAGCGGGGGAAGCCAGATCCTGGAGAAATGGTCTCTTCATAACCTGTGGATATGGATGGATCATATATAGTTGTGGTCAACATTACCTGCACCCTTGCAGTTTAACCCCTTATTTCCAATATCTCCTAAAACAAATTTGTTAGTGAAATGGCTTTGGACTACATATGCGCACATATTTGGCACATACAATAAAAAAATCAAATGAAACAAGACCAATTAAAAAAAGGAAATAGTAGGAAATAGTATAAAAACTGAGACATTGCCAGGACATGATTACTGGAACCCTTATAAACAATTCAAATAAGTTTAAACAGAAGAACCACATTCCCACTGCAGTAAAATTAAATGTACCTGTGATCAATTGTCAGTACTCACATGACTTGAATCAGCCAATGGATGATGGCTCTAATGTTTAAAATGGCCACACACTCCCTGTTCCATTTTTACAATGGTGAAGAGAAGAGAGCTCTCTGAGACCATTAGAAAAGCCCTTATCATGAAACATCATACTTCAAAGGGGTATAAGGCCATCACTAAAGACCTTGGGATTCCTGACTCTACAATTCGCAAAGTTATTAAGAAATTTTCTGCTCATGCAACTGTCAAGACCTCCCAGGATATGGTGGGAAGAGGAAAATTAATCCAAGAAGCCTTCAAATGTTTGTGCGAACTGTTGGAAAAAATACCATGTGCAACATCCAAAGAGCTTAAGGCTTATCTGGAGCATTCTGGAGTACTGGTTGCAACCTGCAACATACACTGCACACTAAACATTCCCCCTGACTCCTAGGTTCCCTCCTTCCCTTGGTCAAGATCCCTCTCCTCCCATATGTGACTGGTGCATCTGTCTCTCCTTCTTCTGTCTATCTCTCCATCTGCTGCTTTCCTGTCTAAATAATGCTGTTCTTTTCTCTCTTTATTTCACCTGCAGCCCATATTGATTGTACACCGCTCTGATGCTTCGCTTGGGCAGAATATCAAGCATTGCAATAAAGATAAAAAAGATAAAGAACCTCATGGGTGAAGGCAAAGGAGGACTCCACTGCTCAAAGACAGACATAAAAAGGCATGCCTAATCTTTTTCCAAACCCACCTTGAGAAACCACAATCCTTCTGGGAAAATGTTTTATGGACAGATGAAAACAGAGGAGCTCTTTGGCAATGCAGACCCAAGTGCCATCAAGTTGGTGTAGACTCATGGCGACCCTTTGGATAGTTGTCCTAAACTGTGGTCGGTCTTCAGTCAGGCAGCTCATTGTTGATAGAGTGACACCCATAGCTGCTGTTATTGAATCGATCCATCTCATTGCTGGCCTTCCACTTTTACGATGACCATCTACCTTGCCAAGCATGATGTCTTTCCTTAATGATCTCTCTCTTTGCATGATGTGTCCAAAGTATGAAAGTCAAAGTCTTATCATCTGAGTTTCTAAAGAAAGCTTAGGTTTGATCTCCTCTAGTACTGACTGGTTTGCTCTTTTGGCAGTCCATGGTATGCACCATATTCGTCGCCAGCACCATAATTCAAAGCCATCGATTTTCTTCCTGTCTACCTTTTTCATTGTCCAGCTTTCATATCTATATGATGTTATTGAAAATTCCATGGCTGGAGCAAGTAGAATTTTTGTATGGAGAGAGACATCTCTTCTCTCGAAAATCTTTTTAAGTCCTTCATAGCCATTCTGCAAAGAGCAATGTGGCATTGGATTTCTTGACTGCTTGTGGTTTCCTTATTGATAGTTGATCCAAGTAGGTTAAAGTGTCAACTATGCTTCTCCATCAACGATGAATTTATTAATTTTGCCAGTTATCAGGATCTTTGTCTTTTTTTCATTAAGGTTCATATCCATTTTAAGACTATGTTCCTTGATTATGAGAAGCAATAGTTTCAGATTGTCTCCACTTTCAGCCAGCAATGTGGTATCATCAGCATAGTGAAGGTTGTTGATGAGTCTTCCACCAATCTTCACACCTTGGTTGTCTTTATATAGTCCTGCTTCTTTAATGATTTGTTCTGCTTATAAATTAAACAGGTAGGGGGAAAGTATGCAGCCTTGTCATACACCTTTGCTGGTTTTAAATTCTAGAAACATAGAGATATGACGACAGAAAAAGACCACATGGCCTATCTAGTCTGTCCTTCCATATCAACAACTACAACAGTCCCCTCCTTTCCCTTAGAGATCCTCTGTGTTTGTCCCATGCTTCTTTGAACTCAGATACTGTCCTCATCTCCACCACCTCCACCGGGAGACCATTCCACAGATCCACCACTCTTTCCATAAAGAAATATTTCCGCATATCACTCCTGAATCTATCCCCCTTCACCCACATCCCATGTCCCCTCATAGCAGAACTTGTTTTCAATTGAAAGAGGCTTTCCCCTTGTACATTTATGCCACAGAGGTATTTAAACATCTCAATCATATCACCTCTATCCCACCTTTCCTCTAAGCTGTACATATTAAGATCGCTAAGTCTGTCCTCATATGCTTTATAATGAAGACCGCTAACCATTTTAGTAGCCACCCTCTGTATTGACTCCATCCTGTTTATATCCTTTTGAAGGTGCGGTCTCCAGAATTGCACACTATACTCCAAATGAGGTCGCACCAAAGACTTATACAGAGGCACTATCACCTCCTTTTTTCTGCTAGCCATTCCTCTCTGTATGCACCCAAGCATCCTTCTAGCTTTTGCCGTCGCCTTTTCTACCTGTTTAGCTACTTAAGATCATCTGACACAACCACGCCTAGGTCCCGCTCTTCTTTAGTGGACAAAAGTACTTCACCCCCTATACATTTTGTTTCTTCTTGTTCTGTTCAAACTGTTGCTTCTTGATCAATGTAAATGTTGTACAAGAAAACTATCAGGTGTTCTGGTATACCCATGCTTTTTAACGTGCTGAGAGTTTCTCATGATTTACAAATTCAAAAGCCTTGCTGTAGTCGATAAAAGACATAGATATCTTTTTGGTATTCTTTTCAAGGATCCCTCTCACATCTGCAATGATGTCTCTCATTCCTTGCCCTTTCCTGAACCCTGCTTGTACTTCAGGCAGTTCTTGTTCCAGGTATGGCTGTAGTCTCTGATGAATAATCTTGAGTAGAATCTTGCTGTCATGTGGGATCAGAGTGATTGTGCGATAATTTCCACAGTCATTTGGATCACCTTTCTTTAGCATTGGTATAAACACAGATCTTTTCCAGTCAGTTGGCCATGATGTTTTCTTTCAAATTTCCTGGCAGAGTCTTGTAAGTATGGTAAAAGCTACATCAGATTGCTGTAATACTTCAATGGGAATGCCATCAATGCCTGGTGCTTTGTTCTTTGATAAAGCTTTCAATGTTGCTTCGACTTCTTTCATCACCAATGGTTCCTGATTATAAGGTACAACTGTTGGGCCACTTGATCTCTATGGTATAATGACTCTATTTATTCTTGCCACCTTTTCTTAATTATTTAAGCATCATTCAACATAGATCCTTGAGCATCTTGTAGCATTTCAATTTGAGGCTGGAATTTTTTCTTTAACTCTTGTACCTTTAGGAAAGTCAATCTTGTTCTTCCTCTAATAATTTCTGATTCTATTTCCTTGTATGCATCATTGTAGTACTCCTCCTTGTCTTGCTGCAAGTTGGAAATCTCTGTTGAGTTCTGTGATTGCCTCTCTTTCTCCTCTGGCTTTAGCTTTTCTGCATGTCTGGGCAATTTTCAGAGTTTCTTCGGTCATCCATTTTGGCCGTTTTTGCTTTTTTACTTTTTGTTGAGACTTCTCACTTTCTTAAAACACAATCTTCTTGATGTCATCCCATAACTCTTCTGGAGCTCTGTCATTTGTATCTAAAGGAGCAAATCAATTTTGCAGGCAGTCTTTAAATTTAGGTGGTATATTCTCAAGGTCATATTTTGCTACATTCATGAATGACTTGCTCTTTTTCAACTTTGACTTGGGTTTGCATATTACTATAGTAGTTGGTGATCTGTACCACAGTCAGCTCTAGGTTTTGTCTTTGTTGATGTTATAGAGCAGTGTTTTTCAACCTTTTTTGTGCAAAGGCACACTTTTTTCATGAAAAAAATCACGAGGCACACCACCATTAGAAAATGTTAAAAAAATTTACCTCTGTGCCTATATTGACTATATATAAAGTAATTCTCTTGAATAGGAATCAAACACTCACACCAACCCCCCTCCCCTGCTGGTTCACACCAACCCCCCTCCCCTGCTGGTTCACTCACACCACCCCCCCTCCACTGCTGGTTCACTCACCCACCCCCCTGTCACTTACTCACCCCTCCTGCTGGGTCACTCACTCACTTACCCCCCCTCCCCTGCTGGTTCACTCACACCATCGCCCCCCCCCCCTTGCTGGTTCACTCACACCCCCCCCCTCCACTGCTGGTTCACTCACACTCCCCCCCCCTTGCTGGTTCACTCACACAACACCCCCCCCCCTCTGCCCAAGCCGCTGCTTCTGCTTTGTACAGAGCAGCGGCTGCACTACAGTTACATTGAAAAGTAAAGAGAAACTGTGTCAGGAGCCCTCCGGTCATCGCAGAGCCCGAGGAAGTGATGTCATGGGGGCGGGCTCCTCACAGGCTGTCTTTCCTTTTCAAATTAACTTTATTGCAGCTAAAGTTAATTTGAAAAGGAAAGACAGCCTGTGAGGAGCCCGCCCCCATGACATCACTTCCTCGGGCTCTGCATGATCGGAGGGCTCCTGACACAGTTTCTCTTTACTTTTCAATGTAAGTGTAGTGCAGCCGCTGCTCTGTACAAAGCAGAACCAGCGGCTGCACTGCTATAGGGAATCGCGATCGCGTTCGCGCCGCGGACTTTGGCACAAAAGCCGGTTTTTTGCTTTGGCCGCTCCCGATCTTGCGGCCAGAGCAAAAAACCGGTTTTTCAATGGCCGGTTTTACAACTGTGCCGGCAGCCGGCCTGGCCATGGAAAAACCGGCCAGGCCGGCTGAAAACCGGCCGGTTGGCAACCCTAATTTGTGAGCCGAGGCCACATGTTACGGATGAAATTGGAATTTTTCCCACGGCACACCAGACAATATCTCACGGCACACTAGTGTGCCGCGGCACAGTGGTTGAAAAACGCTGTTATAGAGCATTTCCATTGTTGACTTCCACAGATGTAGTCTATTAGATTTTTGTACAATCCATTGGGTGAAGTCCATGTGTACAGTCACCGCTTGTACTGCTGGAAGAAGGTGTTTGAGGAATAGATCGTTGGTCTTGCAGAATTCTATCAGTATTTCTCCAGCTTCATTTCTGTTGTTAAGTCCATATTTTCCAACCACTTTGCCTTCTTCTTTATTGCCAAATTTTGTGTTCCAGTCATCCATGACTATCAGGATATCATGTTTGCATGTTCTGTCAATTTTAGCTTGTACTTGTTCATAGAATTAATCAACTTTATCCTCTTCTGCAGCTCTTGTTGGGTGATATACCTGAATTATGGTTGTGTTGATGAACATTTCTCGTAGATTAATAGAAATTAAGTGTTCACTGCATTGCATTGTGTTTCATTACAGTTCTTGCAAGTTTCTTCTTGATTATAAATGCAACACCATTTCTTCTTTGTCTTTCATTTCCAGCATAGTAGACCAGCATGTAACCATCAGATGCAAAGTGCCCGATACCAATCCATTTCAGTTTGCTGACACCCAACAGATCGAGTTATACATGTTCCAATTTCATTCTTGACCACCTCCAATTTCCTTTGGTTCATGCTTCAAATGTTCCATGTCCCAATATGTAAGACATCTTTGCAGCTTCTGACTATAATTTCATGTGCAGCTACATCACAGTCAGACGTCCCGGGGTCTTTGATCCAACCACATCATAAATGCTGGCTTTACTCTGAAAAGTCTTCAGCTCCTCCCCAGTAGCCAGTTGAGTGCCTTCCGACATGGGGGTCTCATCTTCCAGCATTATAGTGCAATTTGTTTTGTTGTGACTATCCATTGGGTTTTTGTAGCAATATACTGAAGTAGATAGCCAGGACTTTCTTCCATGCAGGTAATTCTAGTATTGTTGCCATTGTCACAGAAATGTGACCCTCCACCGCCAACACCTTCCCATTCTGCTGCTGCCCAGAAGAAATGAAGCTTATAAGGAAAAAAACACCCTTCTACAGTTAAATATGGTGGAGGTTTCATAATATTGTGGGGCTGTTTTGCTGCTTCAGGAACTGGAGGCCTGGAACGTATTAAGGGAATCATGAAGTCAGAAATGTGCTACTTAGTGTCAGAAAGCTAGGACTGGGTTGAAGGTCATGGGTCCTCCAGCAGGACAATGACCTGAACATACATCCAAATATACAAAAGAATTGTTAAAAAGGAACAAATGAACAGTTTTAAACTGACCAGCAATGAGTCCCTATCTCAATCCAATCAAGAATCTTTGGAAAGAGTTGAAATCTGCTATTGGTAAAGGGAATCCTGGAAACATTCATGAACTGGAACAAACTGCAGTTGAAGAGTGGGAGAAGCTACCAGTGGACAGATGTATGAAACTTATAGATGACTATAAGAAACATTTGGAGGCTGTTATCACTGACAAGGGTTGTGCAACCAAATATTAATGAAGGATGACATTAATTCTGTCCAGGTCAAATTTTGTTTTTTCTCAGAAATGACGTCTAAGTTGCACAGACATCTTTTTTTGTTGTATACCTTTGAACATATTATTAAAATGTGATGATGACATACAGCTGGAATATTTCAAATTTTATTTCTGAAGATATTGTATACAACATACCTAAAATGCAAGAATACCAGTAATGTTGACCACAACTGTATCTGCATTAATTGAAGCTGTTTTTGCTCAGTTGTGGTTATTACATCAAATGGATGTTTTTCTTAAAGTAGACAAGATGCATTCATTAGTTCTATCAATGACATTAGCCTATGTCAACAAAAATGGTGTTGTAGTGCCCATGGAAGACTAATGGATAATGGTGGAAGAAAGGGTACTGCTCATGCTTTCAGTATTGTTTGATGGCAAACCTACACTTTACCCTCTGTCATTCCCACTGTCCCTCTTCATCTGGTGCTGTTTCATTCACCCAAAACATCAGTATATCAGTATATCTGTGCATTGCACTGGATGGCAATACTTTCTTTTCACCTGTGGGTCACATAGGGTGGCTAGCATTTAAACATCCTCCTTGATGAAGAGTTTTCATTTATTCTGCACTTCCAGTCCCAAGAAGTCCACTAGCACTATCTTCTTTGATGTCAATCCCTTTCCTTGCTGAAACCCCTTAATTTCAACTCCGAGATATTCACTATTGGAATGACAATGCCCAGGGTGGTCCTTCGTGACATTCTTACAGGGCTTGCTTGAACCTGATGATTCACAGGGTTTTTAATACCATTATCAGTCTCCAATAACATCTGATAGATGCCTGTTGACCCATGAACTTTTCTCGCATCAGATAGGTGGAATTCCACCTGGTATCAACATCCTGAATAAGTTCATACACAAATGCCCCTGCTTCTCATGCAGCTTGTGGCCACCCTTCACACTCCAGTGGAAAAGCCATGCTAGTTTTCTGTGTTTCTTGACCAATATCTACAGGGCAGGGCTGTTGCTTCCCTTGTTCCCTAGAACTATGGAGGTGCTTACTACAGGTACACTAAGTCTGCAAAATATTGGATACTATAAAAGTCACCCCTTCAATGCCTTAACTATATTCTTCCTACCATCTGTTACACAAATTGAAAAGTATACACCGGCAATGTGACACAACAGCGCATTTCCCCCATTTGCAGAAGCAGACATGTTGGGGTTCCATATGTGTATCCGATGCTTTGCATGCTCGATATGCTCATATAACCTTCTGCTCAAGTTGCTTCATTGACTCCCTATCTGTTTCTGTATCCAGCTCAAACTTCTCCTACTGACCTATAAGTGCACTCATTCTGCAGCTCCTCCCTAGTTTTCCTCTCTTATCTCTCCCCACACCCCTCCCCAGAAACTCCGCTCTTCTGGCAGATCGCTTCTGTCTGTGCCCTTTTCTTCTACCATCAACTCCAGACCTTGATCTTTCCAACTTGCTACTCCTTATGCCTGGAACAAACTACCTGACTCTGTACATGAGGCTTCATTTTTGGCACTTTTCAAATCCAGGCTAAAAACGCACCTCTTCAAGGCTGCTTTTGGATCCTGGTCCGCATAGTCTCCTGCTCTCCAGCTATGTGTTTCATTACCATTCCTCTAGGCAGATCCTTGACCCCAGCTGTTGTGTTTTCTGTCTTGACTAGATTGCAAGCTCTACATGTCTCTGTACAGCGCTGGGTGTGCTTTGTAGCACTATACAAGTAATGAGTAGAAGTAGTAGTAGTATCTCATAGGAAGTGTCAGGGATACATATGTGCGCGCATGCATGTGGGTGTGGCTGTGGGGGCCTTGGGGCATGTGTGTGTGTCTCATAGGGAGTTTTAGGGGCCGCATGTGTGTGTATATGTGTCTCAAGGAGTGCATGTGCGTATGTATGTGTGTGTGTGTGTGTGTGTTTGGATGGGTGTTTGTATATACAATATGGCTGGTGTTTAGAGGCAGGTTTAGTGGGGTTATATGTCTAGCCTGGACAATGGCTGCAGATTGGATGTCGGACTTATTCCACCTCAGACCTGGCTCAGGATTTCTCGATCCCTGCAGTAGCATATGAATCTTTGTTTGTGCATGCCCAGCCACCCGAACCCTCTACAATAGGTGCTATGCCTAAGCAAAATGCACCTTATAATTATTTTTGCATTTGGCTGTGCAATTTGGCTGCCCTGTGTCTTTTGGGGAAACTGCTAGGTACGTATGACCTAGATTGGCCACTGTTGGAAACAGGATACTGGGCTTGATGGACCTTGGTCTGACCCAGTATGGCATATCTTATGTTCTTATGTTCTTAGGTTTTCCACCACTCTTATTTTGGTGTATACGTATTTTTGCAATAAGACATAATTCAGGAGTGGAGGAATAATAGCCTAGTGGTTAGAGCAAAAGACCAGTGTTTGGTTCTTGCTAGCACTCCTTGTAGACTTGTGCACATTACTTTACCTCCTACTGCTTTTGAATAAAGGTCTGGTAATCTACTTCTGGTAAAAAGACCCCAGGGGCCCCTGGGTCACCAGGAGTCAGCACTGACTCAATGGCTTATGCCTCTCTAGTGTGTTCTCTAGCACTTGATCCTTAGCAGTAAGTTAGGACCTACAATTAAGGGTGAAACTTTCAGCTAAGAGAGTGACTCCCTTAGTTGAAAGACTGACCCTTTGTAGTTTGGTCTGATGTCCTGCTATAGGTCAGGCACTATCATTTTGCAGAATATTGGCAGCAAGGAAGAAGCACGTGGGGATTACTCCTGCACCTTATGAAAGATTAATACCATTGTAATGAGTTACATATTGGGGGGATGAAGAGGTTTACCACCATAAGAGGAAATACTTGTAAATAAGAAGGGGCTAGCCATAGAAAAGTGTGCCATAGTAGGGGCTCTTGTTTTTGAAATTTTAGCCCTAAGGCTGGAGAGAAATGGATCCAGGGAGGCCATTGGCCTTGAAGTTTCCCTGGGGGTGGTGGACCTCAGACATCTGAAAAGTGGCTTCTTTAAACATCACTGGGCAAGAAATGACATTTTTAAAATACATTTGGCTGCAAACACATGAAGTCATCAACTGTGGCAATATTTGAGAAATGTTTTTAATCTTTCACTAATTGGGTCCAGCTCCTCGACCCCACGGGATTGGAAGAGGGCTGTTAACATGGATGAGCCCACCATCCCATTAGCTGTGGGGGAGAGGGGGAGGGAGGGGCAAGATGGGGTCAATGATAGTAGGGTTGGGAGAGAATGGAGGCAGAGTGCGCAGGTTCAACTTTTTGGTGGGCTGCTCCTCTGTTGGCGAGCTGGGTCTCAGGAGGTGCGTATTGTGTTCTTTGCTCCTTGCTGTTGGTATTTGCATATTTTCTCTTTTCTGTTTTAACGTCATGAGTTCACTGCTGCCTCGGGAGAGTGAGGGGATTGCTGCCAGAGGCGAGTGTTTTTTCCTGTGGGAGTTGTGGAGGTTTAGGCCGAGTTGGTATCCTGTGTTGGGTTGGGGCATCTGCGGTTGAGAGTCATGGAGGTTTGGTGAGCCGGCATCATGAGTTGGGTCTAAGCATCATGGAGGATTGGCCAGAGCTGTGCCTTCATCCTGGGCCAGGATCGGCATATGTGGGGTAAATGGGGGCATGTCGGTGGCCTGAACCTTCAGGGGCTGTTGTTAGCTGTGGTCGTGGCAGGCAAAATGTTTTTCATAACTGCTGGTGGCAGACTGGGGCTTGCCAAGAATTCAGGTGGCCTCTGGATCCTAGAGCCTGTCAATTTATATTGGATTTGCGTTTTCTTATATTTGTTGGATAAGTCTAAGGCTGTCAGTTGCTTGGGAGGTCTTGGGGGGACTGGGGCACTTTTGGGGAGTGTTTCTATTATGTTGGGTAGTCAGGGCTGGCCCTGGATATAGGATAGAATTGGTGACTCCCTTAATTTAATTTGATTTGGGATGTCCTGCCTCCCAAAGGGGGTAAAGTCCCTATGGCTCCTTAGGTGAGATGTCCTGCTAAGTAGCCCTCAAAATGTTCAGCTCACTTCATAGAGGAGATTCAGGGTCCTCCTTCTTCTCAAGTGAGACCGCCAAAGGGGGGTCAGGGTGGCCAAATTAGCATTCAGGGGAATCAGTGTATCAGCCTGACAGGATGAGAGGGGATGGTCGGTCACAAGGCACTGGGCGGCCTGATATCGTATGTCTGGATGCAGACCGTCAGATGTACCCTGAGGAGAGGGATGAAGAACTAGTTCCGGAGTCTGCTGGGGAGCAGAGTACCAGCATGGGAGTCATAGCAGGCATCTCATGTCCACAACAGGTCTGTATGGACATTCAGAGGAGGGAGTGGGGGATAAGAGCGCTAGTAAGTGGAAGGGGACTTGGCGTGAGAGAAGGGACTACTGTGAAGATCTTACATGACAAAAGGTTTTTGCAGAATTTTCAAAAAGTGATGAAATGCATGCGACAGGAAAAACATTTGTGCCACCTGGGTGATGATGCTGTGGTCCAGGTTTGAGACTTTTTTGACTCATGGGACTCCTCCGATATGACCTACTTGAGTGACTCCGATTTTGATGAGGGTTTGGGTGCTTCAGCGTGGTGCAGGTTGACAGCACCTGCTGCCCTTGACTTACGGGAAAGTAGTTTCAGTGGCCTGCTGTACAGGGCCCTAGGTGGACACACGTTGAGCTTAATAACTGTTAGATTGGCACGTTGTTAGATTGTAAGTTATATGCGAAGATGGTGAGAGGGAGGTATATCAATATTTTTGCTCTTTTGGCCAGGTATCAGGAAGTGGGTGACAAGAATGAGAGCAAGAAAGGGTGGCACAGGTTGTCTAAGACAATTAGCAACTGGATATTGGCCTTTCATGTGCTTACCTGCAAGTGGGTGGGCCTAAGCTGGCTCTTTATCCAGCTTGCTAAGGTACTTGGACATAATAATGTGAGCCCATAGGACATATGGCAGTTGGACATGGCTCAATTTTGATGAACAATTTCACAAGTGATTAGCCCAGGAGAAGTCTGAAGTGTGAGGGTATGGGGAAGTTAATTTTGGGAAGGTTCCTCCTGCATGTCCACTTGGGTCGGCTTCAGGGATATTTGGTATTCCAGGGAAGCATGCAGGAGGGGGGAATGGTAGCCGGAGGTGGGGAAATGCAGGGTCCACCGGCTTTGGCTTGACATTTCTCAATTCTGGGGGGGGGGGGGGGGGGTTGATGCTTGGGGCCGGACAATACTTGCTTACAGTTTAATACAGGCCGATGTGAGCATCCATCATGACGCTTTTGGCACAGATGCTCGATATGTGTGTGTGGGGTGGGGCACACCCAGCTTTTTGGTGCTCAATGCATGTGGGGAGCCCTGCTAGAGATGGGCTGTCCAGGTTAGCAGGTTATTTCTCCACAGTGGTCCCTGGACAAGGCGCTATCCCCAATTAATCAGGAAACTTTTGAGTTTTGGTTGCAGGGTTACCTGAATCGCCCTGCGGCTCAGTTGTTATGGGAGAAGGTTTTGTGTTGACTTTATTATTCCCTTTCTGTGGGCCTCGGTTGCATCACAGGCCTCGCAATGCCAGGTCAATCCAGCAATTTCAGGAGATTGTCATGGAAAAGCTGAGGAAGGAGTTGGAGCTGGAAAGAATTGCGGGTCCTTTTGATTCCCCTCCTTTGCTGGATTTGGTAGTGTCACCTTTAGACATGGTGCCGAAAAAAGAGCAGGAAAGTACCAGTTAATTCACAGTTTGTCCTATCCTGATGGGAATAGTGTTAATAACTTCATAGACCTGACTGAATTGGTCTTCTGTCTACTCCCGATTCACTCCAACTCATTCTACCTGCTGAGGTTTAAATTTTGAGGGAGTTTTTTATGTCAACAAGTGCATGCCAATGGGTTGCTCTGTGGCGTGTTTGCTTTGAGGACTTTTCTACATTTTTTCACAGGGTGGTTTAGCAGGCGGCAAGTTCCACTTCAATTGTCCATTATTCAGATGATTTTTTTTTTGTGGGCTCGGCAGGCTTGGGTGAATGTGCTAGATTGCCGAAGGTGCTTCAGCATTTGACAGCTGTTTTTGGTTTGCCACTAGCTGAAGAAAAGACAGGGGACCTGAGTACCTTGCTCACATTTTTTGGAGTCAAACTTGATTCGATATTCATGGAGTCTTGCATATGTGGTGCAAAGATTCAGGAAGTTAGTGCAGTTAATAGAGCTTGCAATGGCTCATTCAAAGGTCACTTTGTGCCAGGTTCAGGAATTGTTGGGACATTCATGGCCATAGTGTGGGTTGGGTGAGGCAGTGACAATGCAGGTTACAGTCACCATCTGTGGTCTAGAGGATTAGAAATCTCCCACTACAGTTATTCATATTCAAAGGGGGTGTGGGGAGAGATAGTGGAGTAGTGAACTGTAGTCTCTTGTATGGCACGAGTCCTAAGTAAACTCCTATACATTATCTAAACAAAACTACTCAGGTTTATATGTGTTATTAGTGCCTATAAAGTTATAACATTTCATGAGTGACATCACAAAACAGTAAATAAGTAAACTATTTGCCTCAAAGTATTGAGAAACATTAATGGTTAAAAATATGATCCCTGCAGAAAGATCAAGCTGAGTTTTCACAAGCCCTAGTTCTGCTCTGTTAGTAACTTATTTAATGTTTTTATAGTGTTGTTAGTGCACACAGAGCCATGCAACATAAATCCCCTGGATTCAAGGTGCCTGTCACAGACAACTTAAAACTTGGGTTCTAAGTACATTTCATTCTTTCTCTATCTGACAAGATCTGAAAGTTTGTGTTTTTCTAATTTGTGACACATGATTTCTCATCATTATTTCATCAATATGGCCTTCACCTGTCCAGGCAGATGTAGGCTGGAAGGCACCCTTCCCTTCATTTGTTTTAAGTTCTCTGCAGGGTTAGCAGTCTTTCAGGCATGGTTCATGATCAAGCAGTCCCAGTGGCTTGCTCTCTTTACTTCAACATATTCCTATATTCTGGAGTTGTGAAGAAAATGCAGCACAACAGCATAAACTCAGCAGCTGGTTTTATTGCGGGAGACTTGCTATGTGATAACAGAGGCTTTAAAAATAATTTATTCTATAATTTATTTAGTTTCTAATTCCTCAAAAGGTTTTAGGGGTCTGTCTACTAATTGGTGATAAGCTTTTGCAGCTAATGTAATGCATTAGTGTGAATTGCGCTGTGTTAGCTGCAAAAGTTGTGTCTTATCTGTTGGGGGCATGCAAAGAATTTCCTCGGCAGATAACGCTGCAAACAAGCAGAAAATGTGGAGCGGTAGCATCTCAGATGCATCTAATGCCAGGTTGCATTAGCTGCATCTACGATGTATGCAAAATGTGCAGCTACTGTGGACTGTTGATGCTCATGGTAACTGCATGTTGCAGGTTCGTCCACTCTCTGCCCATATCATGCCCTCTTGTGTAGCTAACACACACACGTTTCCAACATTATTGCTGAATTAACAGCTCATGTGGCTTAGTAAAAATGTCCCTTAAGAGGCCGATTCTGTATTGTGCATGTCTGGGCCGTCTGGACATCCAGAAGATTAACGTGGGCCAAGTTGCACCTAATGCAGCAACTGCAGGAGCTAGAATCAGGGCACTTGGATAGCCTGGTGTGCACCCCATTCTGAGCAGGGAAATGTACAGGAGGCTGCCTGTCTCCCCCTTCAATGCTCCTATTGGAGTGCCGGTGCCATGGTGTCCTGTTGCCATGGCACCAGCACATCCAGTCAGAGCGCCAAATGCCGGACAGGATAGGGGGCCCCTTTCCCCACCGCCCGACCCTCAATGGGGGCAGCCAGGGCTGGGATTGGGCAGTAGAACATCCCCCACGGTAGCACAGTGACGTTGAGGGGGCTGCAGGGCCTGCTTTCCCCCATGCCCAGCACTTATTCTACGCTCAGGGTGGAATAAGTCAGGCATCCAGGTCTCTTCCGGGGGATGTACAAAGGCTTGACCGGAATGGCTTCTGTACATCTGCCTGGTCACGCCCCCACTCCGCCCCAGTGTCACCTCTTCCTGCCCCCATCCAGCCCTCACCGCACTTCAGCCCTGTAGCAAATGGGGCGGAATTCGGTCCAGGGAGCAAATGGGGCGGAATTCAGTCCAGGGGCTGTGCCCGGTTTGGACATCCAACCCCGCTATTCGTGGGTCAGAATCGATCCTTACTTGTATAAATTGCAAACAAGTGCATGCTATACTTAATTTGGCATTAATCTGAAAGGTGTCTTTCTATAACTCTTTTCATAAATACTGCACTTTCCTGACTGCAACTCTGCCCAGTTCCCAGCTAACTGTACTAATTCCCACCATGAAGTTTTATAGGGTTCCACTTGTATTTTATTAACAACCAAATTCTTGTTTGAATTAAAAACAATTTGCTACTTTTCACAATATAAGGTACGATTAGAGGTGACGATGACATCTTTTCATTTTGACCCAGCAGTTTCCTTGTGTTCCTTTGGGCTTTCAGCTTAATTGGAATGAGCTCCTAATGGAATATGGCAAGCTGAACCTTCATTTACACTACCCAGGCTTTTTCTCCAATTGTATATTACTCTTCCCAATAGATCTTGCATTAAGCAAGCGTGGAGGTTAGTCCTGCAGTAATAACAGTGAGCTGGAACAAAGAAAGCTACAATTCACATCACACCGACCAAAAAAGTGTGAACTAAACTCAAATCTCTTCATTTGTTTTGGCGTTTGCTTTTCTGATGAAAGATAAAGTTAATTTCCATGTCTCAGTGAAGGAATGTAACTTATTATGTACTCCGCTTGTTAAATACCAAATCCACAGAAAAATAAGATATTTCTATATTTTGTATTAATATGCTACATCATTCATTTTACTCAGTGTCTGTGGAATAATTTTATAAAGTCACGCCCATATGAATGTGGCCACAAGCATGTAAGTGGCCTCTCAAAAAATACTGATAGGCATAAAAGTATGAGTTTTTACCTCATTGCATATTCTCTGTCATTGGCTGTGCACAGGAGTTTGGACTAAGTGCACAAGTACACACACGGATTATAATATGCTATAAGTTACATGCCTACTTGAAAACACAGGTGCAGACGTTTACACCAGCTTTAGGAATAGTGGAAATTTATTTATTTATTTGGCATTTTTATATACCGCCTTTCAGTTTTATCAAGGCGGTTTACAGTGAACATAACAACAGTTTTACATGGAACGGGTACATTCATCAACTATTATCTGTTCACCATGGGTACATTCATCAACTATTTTATCTGTTATCTGCTCACCATGTTAACTTCCCTGTTCATTGTAAGTTCAATGTGAGGCTGTTCTGCATTGTTGTAAACCGCGCTGATGATAAATAGTGCGGTATAGAAAAACCATTAAATAAATAAATAAATAAAATAAAATAAATATTTTATATGTAACTATTAACAATTGTCTTGTAAATTTTGACAATTAACTGCAGCATTTCAATAACTATTTATAGTATAACTTTAGGACTATGCTTGGTGTAGTGTATACATTTTGTGTGGGGGGGGGAGTGATTGATAGGGGATCTTGAATGTTAAAGCTGTGTGTTTGATATGGTATCAAAGTATTCTGTGGTTTTAGATGTTTTCAGAAGGCAGTGATATCTGTCGTTGCTCTTAGGTGGTGTGGGAGTGAGTTCCATAGAGACGGGCTGTTCAAACACTCTGTGAAGTGATGTTTGAGAGGTGCTGGTCATGATAGAAGCTGTTGAGAGGGTGTTTTGGTATTGCTTCCTCCTTGATCGAGTATCTGGCACCCTCTGGACAAGTTCTTTTAGGCATTCAGCAGACTGGTTATGCAGGATCTTGAAAGTCATCATTATCGATTTGTATTTTATTCATGATCGAATGGGAAGCCAGCATAAGGATTTTAAGATTGGTGTGATGTGTTCATGTCTTTTTGTTGCAGTGATAAGTCAGGCTGCTGTGTTTTGTGCAATTTGTAGGGTTTGTGTTGCATATTTGGATAGTCCTTGAAGAATCAGGTTGCAATAGTCGAGTTGTGGGTATTGACTGGCATATGGTGCAAAACTGGTTATGGTCAAGTAGAGGTCATAGGTTTTGAATGATCTTCATTTTGTAGTAGGCTTTGGATGTAGTTTTCTTGATGTATGATTGGAAGTTGAGCCTTTGGTCTAGATGTATCCCAAGATAGTGGAGTGGAGGAGTGGCCTAGTGGTTGGGGCAAGGTACTTCAGGCCAGAAGGTCAGGGGTTCAAATCCCACTAGAGGACAGCAACCTTGGGCTGGAAGGACTGGGGTTTCTAGTCCCACAGGTGCTCCTTGTGGTCTTGGGCAAGCCACTTAACCCTCCATAGCCCATGTTGCCTGTAAAATAGTTATCTCCAAGTTATAATGCCCTGTTCAATGTAATTTCAGCTTGTTCAATGTAAACCACACTGATGCAAAATAGCACAGTATATAAGAGAATGTAAATAAATAAAAAATATTTCACTTCATTCTTCACAGGTATTGGTTGGTTTCTATTAGAAGATTATCTGGTGGGTTAAATGCAGTGTCTCTTGTGATTATGAGGGCTTCAGATTTGTTGTAGTTGATTGTAGATTGCATTGTGCTATCCATTCTGTAATGGATGTCATGCAGGAAATGATGATGGAGTAATTGGGTTTCCTGGTGTCAAATCATCAGGTTATCTGCATATAGGTGGTATTGTATATTGTGTTCCTGGATTATTTTGCAGACTGGTTGTATATGTTGAATAGAAGGGCAGATAGTGCAGAGCCCTGAGGTATTCCTTGATGTAATGGGAAAGGTCTGGAAGTTCTGTTCTTGATCTTTATTTGTGTCTGTCAATCAGATAGGTATGAGTGAAACCATGTCAATGGGGTGCCACTGATTCCTTTCTCCATCAGTCTCTCCAGAAGTATGGAATGGATTATTGAATCAAATGCAGAGGTTATGTCCATGAAGATGAGTATGAGGCCTTGCTTGATGTTTTCAATCTCTTTAAGAAACAAGTTTGTTAGTAAGATTAATAAAGTTCCTACTCCATGGTGTTGTCGGAACCCATATTGTTGTGAATCCAGTGGGGCAGTTGAGTCGATGTGAACTTGTAGTTGCCACTGGACTGCATTTTCAATTATTTTGTGCATGTTTGCAAGGTGGGTATGCATGATTGGCACCCTAATAAACAATTCAAACCAGTCTGAACAGAACAACCCCATTCCCATTGTAGTAAAATTAGATGCACCTGTGATCAATTGCCAGAACTCACATGCCTTGAATCAATCAATGAATGATGGCTCTAATGTTTAAAATTGCCACATTTACTCCCTGTTCCATTTTCACAATAATGAAAACAAGAAAGCTGCCTGAGACCATCAGAAAGTCATTATCACCAAACATCAAACTTTAAAGAGGTACAAGGCTATTTCCAAAGACATTGGGATGCCTGTGTCTACAGTTTGCAATGTTATTAAGAAGTTTTCTGCTAATGGATCTGTCAAGAACCTCACAGGATGCGGTGGGAAGAGGAAAATTAATCTAAGAGGTTTTTGAAGGTTAGTGCAAAGTGTTGGAAAAACACCATGTATAACATCCAAAGAGCTTAAGGTTGACCTGGAACATTCTGGAGTGCTGGTTTCAACCCATATCATACACCATGCACTAAACAAAGAATGACTTCATGGGCAAAGACTAAGGAGGACCCCACTGCTCAAAGACAGATATAAAAAGGCATGCCTGATCTTTGCCCAAACCCACCTGGGGAAACCACAATCCTTCTGGGAAAATGTTATGTGGAAAGATGAAACAAAATTTAAGCTCTTTGGCAATGCAGACCAGCGATACATTTACAGGTGACGAAATGAAGCGTATAAGAACAAAAACACTTCCTACAGTTAAATGTGGTAGAGGTTCCATAATGTTGTGGGGCTGTTTTGTTGCCACAGGAATTGGAGGCCTGGAACATATTAAAGGAATCATGAAGTAAAAGGACTACCCAGGTAGCCAAATGTGTTACCTAGTGCCAGAAAACTAGGTCTGGGTCTTAGGTCATAGGTACTCCAGCAGGACAATGACCCAAAACATACCTCCAAAAGTACAAAGGAATGACTAAAAAGGAACTAATGAGCTGTTTTAAATTGGCCAGCAATGATCCTGATCTCAATCCAATTGAGAACCTTTGGAAAGAGCTGGAATCTGCCAATGATAAAAGGAATCCTGGAAACATTCATGAGCTGGAACAAATTGCAGTTGAAGAGTGGGAGAAACTACCAACAGACAGATGTATAAACTTATAGGTGGCTACAAGAAATGTTAGGAGGCTGTCATGACTGCCAAGAGTTGTGCAACCAAATATTGGTGAAGGATGCCATTTATCCTGTTCAGGTCATATTTTGTTTTTTTTTTCTCAGAAATTACGACGTCTAAGTTGCACAGACATCTTTTTTTGTTGTATACCTTTGAACATACTATTAAAATATTATGATGATATACAGTTGGAATACTTCCAATTATTTAGCATTCATGAACCGAATGCATACTAATGAATGCAGATCCCTATTTTTCAACTTCTTGATAGTTCTGGAAAAAAACGTGGACAGAGATGATATGCTTCGGTACCATCCCATGGCACAATGAGACGTTGTTAAAAAGCCCTATGCTCAAAGAGTAAAGAATACGGCAATAACACAGAGAGTACTTGAGTCTATCTGTAACACGATCTAGATGTAGATGCCTGAGATACGCAGTACATTTAATCATCATTGCTTGCTGGGAGGAAAGAAAGGAGAGAGGAGGATTATCAAGGCAATGTAGCATAGTGATTACGGCATAAAATTGCAAGTCGGTAGACCCTGATTTGATTTCAGTAGTCGCCACCCTTTAACCTTGAGAAAACCATTCACCCTCCCTGAACTTATGCTTAAGATGTAGAAAGCCATTACTGGCATATGACTTCCCTGTACATAGCCTTGTGTATACTGATGACACTATTTACATGGCAAACATTGCTAGTATTTTATCATTAGCTTTAGTTTTCTTTTCACTGGATTGCAGCTTTCATTTTGCTTTTTTATTTTGTTGTTGTTGTGAAAATAAGTACACTTCTAAAAACATTGGATAGCATCCTTACCAATGCTGCATCAGTGTGTCATTCAATTTGCCAGAATTTAAATGGTTTAAGATGGTCCGAAAATGACAAGTTAGATTTTTCTGCATTTTAATGGTTGGTCTAAACATTGCTTGCTGAGAGTAGTGTGGAAATAGACTTACTCATGGCAGCATTACTTATTGGTAAGTATAAATCTTGCCGGCCAGAATAATTCCTGTTTTAAAAACATCCAACTGCCTCCCTCCGTAAAAACAAACAACATGCTGTTTGTGATTTGACTTTTGTGAATTGTGATTCTCTTACAGAACCTTTGTTATAAAAAAAAAAAAAAAACAACAGAAAACCCCCCAGAAAGAATGATTTAGCTATGACATTACTTGGCCAAATGGGATATTTTAAGTTATTTCTAATTTGCCTGTAGTCCCCAGGACATGTAATTTCACACCTCAGTGCATGTGCCAGCTTTAAAAGCAATATTCTCGTCTCTTATAGACTATTTGGCATTTGGTACATATGTAGCATCATGGGAACTACTCACATAACTTACATGGGGCTATGTTTGCATCAGTGGTAGAGGTTAGCAGAACCTGCATTTTTTGACTTGATATGCTACGTTGCAAAATAGTAAGCAGTTTGTGGATATGCACACAAACAATTATTTCAGATGCAAAGGACTGAACTCTTTTTTTTTTTGCATTTGAACACAAGAATTCCTTTCTACTGAATTCCTACCTAGTGTTCAAATAAGCAAAAAATACAACAAAACCCTGTGCTAGCTGTTCAACGTTTTCACTTCTATTCATGAGGTACACACTTATCCTATTGGGATTTCCCGACGGTCTGGCAGGTGGTCATTCTGTTATGATTTGGTTGGAAAGAATTGCAGAACTGGAAATCACATGGGGAAACAGCTGGGAATACCTATTGGAAAAGTAAGAGCCTTTGGTATGAAGGACAGGACATGTGCTAAAATGAGTTCATGCCCCATCCCTTCTTGAGGTGAGAAATATCCAGTCCTGAACATCTTCATGTTCTTTTGGGAAAATAATCTCTGGTTCAGCAGAGCTTATTAGTCATAGCTAGACAGGAGAGTTATCATTGTAGTGACAATTATGGAATTCGAAGTTAGGGAACAGAAACACTAATGGAGGAAATTTTTATAAAGTTGCTCCTAGTTAATATACATTTTCACACACCTTTTGCCTCGACCGTAAGTGGCAGAAACATGCCTTACATTCTGGTGCAATCACTTACATTAGCCTTAGAGCTACTGTAAATGTCTGTGATTATCTTTTGCAAATACATGCATTCTATAATCAACATACATCCATGCTGTACCCTAACTCCACCCATGTGCATGTCCACGGTCAATGTATGTCCCATGTAAACAATGTGCATATATTTATGCAGGTCAGTATTTTTTAAGAGGGTATTTCTGTGCATATGTGATCATTTACGCATGTGAATGACTGAACTACTGAGATTTACATGTGTTGTTAGTGCCTAAAAATAGGCATCTCCTTATAAAATTCCTCCCCCTCCAAAATGTCTAATATATGTTATTCTGTGTTACCAATTACACAACACCACATTTTTATATAAATTCACACGTAAATAGAAGTTGGAATACGTATAGGCAAGCACATGCTATAATTGTGACCTCATATAGTTTCAGGTAGCTCGAAATGAACAAAAGTATTGATTGGAAATGTATAGCTGTCATTAAATTTTGTTAAGAAACAAACTTTAGTTGCATTAAGGCTTTAATTTGGAGAATCTAGAACCAGGCCTAACAAGAAGGGTTGGAATGGGTGTACCCATACCTAGATCCCAAACTCAATGGGATCATAATGTTGCAAGAGTACATTTAAAAAAAGTAAATGCTGAAGTAAATTATTTTGAACAAGATGGGATGTGAACAAATACAGTAAACTTGATAAGTATGCTTAAAGCTTTTCATTAGCATTGAAGGAGACCATTAGGATCCAAAACAATTAAACCTAGAATAAAAATGTACAGTATGGCCTCAATGAAATAAAATAAATCTCAGACATAGAAACAGAAAAACATAGAAACATTATGGCAGATAAAGACTATGGGGGTCATTCTGAGCCACGAATAGTGGGGATGTATGCCCTGCTTAGACGTACATCCTCACCATTTGTCCCCTGCTGATCCCGCACAAAGGCTCCCTGTATTAACAGTGGAGATGTACAGGGAGCCTTTGTGTGGGATCGGCAGGGGGCGGGTGAAAGCAGAGTGAGGGCGGAGCGTGGGCAGGTCAGCACCCCGGATGTACAGGGCCGATTCTGAGGTCGGCCCTGTATGTCCGTGGTATGTCGGATAGACAGAGGAGTTATTTCATATCAGAGGTGGAATAAGTTCCCCTGGATATGGCGTTTCAGTGGCGGCCGGCAGAGACAGGAGAGGTAGGGGTGCAGGAAGTTCCCCGCAGCCGGATCTTGGACATGGAAGGCTGGATTGAGGGTCCAGCTGCAGGGAAAGAAAGATTTTGGCAGCAGCCAGCATTCGCGGCTCCTAAATGGAGCCATGGTGCCATGGCGATGGGACGTCATGGCTCTGCGGGTCCATTCAGGAGCCTGACTGAGCTAGTCAGGTTGTGGCTGGGCATGTGGCTGGTCAGAATTGGGGCCGACCTGCACGTTCAGGCGCTAGACCTGATTCTGATCCTGCAGGGGCCGCGGGATCAGAATCGGGTCTATCTTTGCACAGCTCGATTCTGCCCAGCCATACAGAGGCTGCATGGCTTAAAAGGGATATGCCTCTATGGGCCCGATATTCAGCATCATGTAAGTTATGTTAGCAAACCCAGAAATTCTAAGCCGGGATCATATCTGGCCCCAGCATTCAATATCCGGGGTTACCATACAGCCTCTAACCACAGGAGCTGCCCGGTGAGCTCCCATGTGTAAAGATAGGTCAGCTTTTGCTTTGCCTATATTTACATGTAGGTCACTAACTGGGCAGCGGTTCAATAGGGTCACTGCCCAGTTAGCGATGGGTGCCACCTCCAGAATGCCCACAACGTGCCCCGGTACTATACGGTTAACATCGGGTCTTATGCAAATATCTTTGAATATTGGGTCCTATATGGACTATCCAGTCTGCCCTTCCATACCAGCGACTGAACTCTACAGTCCTTTTTTTCCTTTATAGATCTTCTGTGTTTGCCCCATGCTTTCTTGAATTCTGATATAGTCTTTGTTTCTACTACCTTCATGCATCTACCACTCTTTCCATAATTACATATTTCTGCAAATGACTCCTTTCACCTTCTCTGAAAATTGATTCACAGTGATATTTAGGAATGAGGTCAATTAAAAATATTCCTATCTTATTGCAAAAAATAGAACTAAATGGGTGTCATGAGGGGAATATATGAATCATTACTGTATTGAGAAGAAAAATAGATTGGTAGCTGTATTGTTAGGAGGTATACCGTTAGGAAAAAGGCTGTCCTAAATTATCTGGATAGTTATCCAAATACAGTATTGTTTCGAATATTGCTGTTATTCAATTAATTGCCATCAATTATTAACCTGCATAGAGGCAGTATATGTATAATCATTGCCAGCTACTATCCAGATAGCAGTGCTGAATATATGTATTTTATTTAACTGCTGTGGCAAGCAGTTTAATACATGGATAGGTGGAGGCCGTGTGAGTTGGAGGCAGAACATGGGCATTGATGGCACATCTTGTTTAGCAAGGGTATAATGGGCACAGGCTAACTGTGATGGTTGCCATTAGCACAGAGGCAATTAATACCACCTCATATGGTATTAAGTGCCTCTGTGCTAATGTGTGTCATATTACTTCATGGTAATATGACATGTGGGAGATATTAGATACGCCCACATGTCATATTACCATGGTGCCATGAATTTGCAATGTGCCAACAGCAGGTGAATGAATGCACTTGGCCCTTGAAGTTGGCATGGGCCTCCCTGCAGGTTTCATGGCCCAAATGCAGGCTACTTGCATGTTCTTTAGTAAGCATGCCCTTAAGAGCTGTAGGACCTGAATCATCAAGGTCTTTTCCATAGTCACAGCTTAATCAAAGATGCAGTTGTGGTCAACATTATTGGCATTCTTGCATTTTAGGAATGTTGTGTACAATATCTTGAGAAATAATTGGAAATATTCCAACTGTATATCATCATAATATTTTAGTAGTATGTTCAGAGGTATACAAAAAAAGATATCTATGCAACTTAGAAATAATAATTTCTGAGAAAAAAAACTAAATATGACCTGAACAGGATAAATGGCACCCTTCACTAATATTTGGTTGCACAACCTTTGGCAGGGATGACAGCCTCCAAACATTTCTTTATAAAGGTTCTCATTTGGATTGGACTCAGGATTCATTGCTGCCAGTTTATAACAGTCCATTTGCTCCTTTTTAACCATTCTTTTGTACTTTTTGATGTATATTTTGGGTCAATGTCCTGCTGGAGGACCTATGACCTTTGACCCATACCTAGCTTTCTGACTCTAGGTAACACATTTTGCTCCAAAATACCTTGGTAGTCCTCTGACTTCATGATTCCTTTAATACTTTCCAGGCCTCCAGTTCCTGAGGCAGCAAAACAGCCCCACAACATTATGGAACCTCCACCATATTTAACTGTAAGAACATTGTTTTTGTCCTTATAAGCTTCATTTTGTCACTTGTAAATGTATCGCTGGTCTGCATTGCCAAACAGCTCAAGTTTTGTTTCATCTGTCCATAGCACGTTTTCCCAGAAGGATTGCGGTTTCACAAGGTGTATATAAGCAAAGATCAGGCGTGCCTTTTTCTGTCTGTCTTTGAGCAGTAGGGTCCTTCTTGGCCTTTGCCAATGAAGTCCTTCTTTATTTAGTGCATGGCGTATGGTGTGCGTTGAAACCAGCACTCCAGAATGTTCCAGGTCAGCCTTAAGCTCTTTGTATGTTGAACATGGTGTTTTTCCAACACTTTGCATTAACCTTCAAAGACCTCTTGGATAAATTTTCATCTTCCCACCACATCCTGAGAGGTTCTTGACAGTTCCATGAGCATAAGACTTCTTAATAACATTGCACACTTTAGACACAGGGATACCAATGTCTTTGGAGATGGCCTTGTACCACTTTAAAATTTGATGTTTGGTGATAATGACTTATGGCCATTTTAAACATTAGAGCTATCATTCATTGGTTGATTCAAGTCATGTGAGTTCTGGCAATTGATCACAGGTGCGTCTAATTTTATTACAATGGGAATGTGGTTCTTCTGTTCAAACTGATTTGAATTGTTTATAAAGGTGTTAATCATCATGTCCTAAAGATATTAAAAAGGAATAATTTACCTATTACCTATAAGAATCTTTGTCGGAGCTAATGCCGGGTGCTCGTGGCAATCTGCTCCTTTTTTTCTATTTTAAAAGGGATGCAACCCTCATCATTCCCTAAGGGATATACAACCCCCCCAGTGAAAACCTTAAGAGAGATGAAACACTTAGCTGTCCTTCATAATGTTGATGTAGATGTTACTGCCATACACCTGTATGTCCATAATAGTATCCCAATGTTGCGTTTCAGGCCATCGAACCTCCTGGCCCTTCCTCAAACTGTGTTGTGTTCAAACTGTGTTGCTTAACAAAATGTCATCACGTCTTCTCCCAATATATGGTTGCATCAAAAAGCACATGACCTATCATCATCCAATAGGCAACAAGCAGCAGACAAACCTAACAATTCACATCTTCCTAAAGTAAACTTCACCAATCCAATGATAAATTCAACCCAGATGGGGTTATCGTATCCAAAGTATATATCCAATATTGTTCTCATTGTTGTAATCAAAACAAACGATCGCCCCCTCTGACCTTTTCTGGTATAAAATCCAGAATCCTCCAACATAAATCCTAAAACGCGACAAAATTTCTTATAGGTTTATTCCTTTTTAATATCTTTAGTTGTAGTTGGTAGGAATAAACACAGGTTTTTTGGTATATTAGATAATCATCATGTCCTGGCAATATCTCATTTTTTATTCTATTTTCCACTATTTCCTTTTTTAATTGATCTTCTTTTATGTGATTCGTTTATGTGTCAAATATGGGTGCATATATAGTCCAAAGCCATTTCACTGGCCACTTTTTTTTAGGAGATATTAGACATTAAGGGGTAGAACTGCAAGGGTGCCAATAATGTTGACCACAACTGTATGTGATAAGGAGGAGTGAAGATAAGTAGAACAACTGTACTTCAACAAGCCAACAAAAATACTTTTAATTGTTTTAATACAGTCATTGAAATATCTTTGATATATAAGATGAAGGTAAATGAAATAAAATGTCCAGATATTAGCTATAATGCTAATTTAAAATTAGCATTATGGATTTAGTTTTATGTGATCATTAAGATTTTTCAGTGCCAATATAATTAATGAATTTGTTAAAAAATTCCCAAAGGGTAGTGAAGGCCAATAGCTTGCTAATTTGAATCTTTAGTTTAGTGAGTACAGGTCTCATACTGATAAAATGTGAAACAGACCAAAAAGTAATTTAGGCCAGAAATGATCATAAACATAAAAATATGAGGTGCAATCAGAAAGTATCAAGACCTGTATGATAACACAAGAAGTATAACACTGACAGTTATTGCACTTAGTCTTCTTCAAAGTAGTCCCCTTTTTTTTATTTATTTATTTATTTATTTCAACTTCTTATATACCGCACTCTTTGACATCAGCGCGGTTTACAAATAACAGAAAGGAACCAGAACAACAGGCTGTTTGGTATTACATATAACAGGAGTATCAACTTGGATAACATGGGAGAACTATTTACATGGAGTATATAATCTATTAGCTAGATAGCATGCTCGAACTATTTACATAAAATTAGTAGGGATGCTTGGAACAAGAGGGATATTGTGGATTGTACTGGGGAGAGGCTGCTATGTTACGGTTCATGTGGGGTAGTATTTAATGAAAAGGTGTAGTTTAAGGGCCTTTTTGAACTGGGTTAGGTCGGTTATGGCGCGGAGATCAGGTGGGAGAGAATTCCAGTGTTTTGGTGCGCTAAACATGAAAGCTCTGTTTGATGTTGATAGGCTGCACGTTGTTATAGCCTTTGGGGTTGTTAGTGAGTTTAATGCTGCATGTCTCCTATTTCTATTTGATGGGACGGATTGGATGAGTTTGGTAAGTGATGTGGACGATAAGCCATTTAAGGCCTTAAATGTGAGAATGAGGATTTTGAAAGTAAGTCTTCCGTGTATAGGGAGCCAATGGAGCTGTTTGAGGATAGGTGTGATGTGTTCACTTCTGGCCACTCCTATAAGAACCCTGGCAGCGGTGTTCATTGCGAGCTGCAAGGGGCTTATGGTGGATTGTGGGAGTCCTTGTAGAATGGAATTGGCGAAGTCGAAATGTGGCAGTATCAGAGCTTGGTAGATGGTTCTGAAGTCTTCGTGGTCTAGTAGGGGACGCAGGTGTCTGAGAGTGCGTATTTTGAAGTATACAGATTTTACGATATTGTTTATGTGTGATTTCATATTGAGACTGTGGTCTAGTGTGACTCCGAGGTATTTTATAGTATCCTTGGTGTCTAGGTCAGCTCCCTTGACACTTATATGCGGTGGTGGGGTGAAGTTGGGGTCTCTTGTGATAAAGAGAACCTCAGTTTTCTTATGCTGGATGCGGAGGTTCTGTGACAGGAGCCATTGTGAGACTGCATCGAAGCAGTTTGTTATAGGCAATAAATCCATTTGCATTGTGGAAAATGGCATGTAGAGTAGGATATCGTCGGCGTATATCATACATTTCACATTGAAGGACCTGATGATATCGCAGATAGGCTGCATATAGACGTTGAACAGGAGGGATGAGAGTGAGGACCCCTGCGGAACGCCTTGTCTTTGGTGGAAGAGTTTTGATTCTCCTGTTGCGGATTTGACGTATTGCATTCTGGTGTCGAGGTATGATTTACACCATTCAAGTGCTGAGTTGCAGATGCCTTTTCCTTTCAGTCGACCGAGGAGAATCTCGTGATTTACCGAGTCGAACGCTGCTGCTATATCCAAGAAAATTAGCACAACGCCTTGTCGGATGTTGTCTGTGGTATTGAGAACATCATTGAAGAGGGTGGTAAGCAGTGTCTCAACGCCGTGGAATTCTCTGAAGCCGTGTTGAGAATAGTCTAGAGGGGCTGCGGAGTCGATGTGGTCTTGGATTTGGCGCTGTGCCTCTTTCTCAAAGATCTTTGCTAAGAGGGGGATACTGGCTATTGGCCTGTAGGAGTCTGGCCGTTTTGGGTCTAGTTTAGCGTTTTTTAGCAGTGGCCTGATGGATGTGAGTTTTAATGCAGATGGGAAGGAGCCAGTAGTGAAAGAGAGGTTCATGATTCTTGCAATGAAGGTGTTAAAGTCACACCGCAGATCCTTTATCCAAAAGGCTGGGCAGGGATCGGTTTGAGCAGTGGTCGTGTTGAGTGAGGAGATGGTGTCTTCAATGTGTTTAGAAGAAGGCGTGTTAAGTGTGGACAGGGATGTCGGGCAGGTCGTTTCTTGTATATTGTTTATTGAGAGTTCATCTGTCTGTAGGAGTTTTGATTGCAAGTAATCAGCGAATTCTTGCGGGTGGATATCATTATTTTGTTCAGAGGATGGTTCCTTTGATAGTGACTTAACCAGGTTGAAAAGGTCACGAGGTTTGTTCAATGATCTCTTGAGCATATCTGAGTGGTATTGCTTCTTTCTGGCTGCGATTGCCTCGCGGTGAGTTGAGAGGTGAAGAATGTAGGCTTCGTGGTCATCGGTAGTTAGTGAGCGGCGCCAGCGTTTTTCTAGCCTTCGTAGGTGCGTAAGAGAGGCCCGTAGTTCCGGGGAAAACCATGGAGCAGAGGTTCTTTTCCCTGATAAGGTCTTTTTGTTTGGTAGTTGAGCTACGGCGTTGAGGCTGTTGTTCCAGGCAGCGATTGACTCGTCGAGGTTGAGTGATGTGTTGTTGAGGATTGGTTGGGTACTTGACAGAATAAGTTCTCTGTTGAAAGGTCGAAAGCCCCGTGTTACTCTGGATGTATTGGCGAGTTTGCTGGTGTTCAAACTATGACTGTTGTTCAGGGGGATTTGTAGGTTTATAAGTTTATGGTCAGACCATGGGACATCGGTGATCGATTTTACAATGTTGCTGTTTTGCTCGGAGACATGGTGTGGGGCAAATACCAAGTCAAGAATGTTTCCTTTGGTATGAGTGGGTTCAGTGATCATTTGTTTATAACCAAGATTTTCGATGGCATTGAGGAGTGAGGAGGACTGGCTTTGTTGTAGTGATGGGAGGTTCAGGTCTCCCATAATCCAGTTGGGAGTGTTGGGGTTGCTGGTGTTAGCGGCCAGATCCAAAATAGTGGGCAGATCGTCTGTGGAGCTCGAGGGGGCTCTGTAGACCAGGTTTATGGAGCATTGTTTATTGGCTATGGTGATTATGTCCAGATTGTTTGTGCTATGGGAGTTAGTCATGTTAAAGAGGAGTTCAGACTTGGTGAGTATGAGTGCTCCTCCTCCTTTCTTGTTTTCTCTGTGGGTTGTGTGTATAGTGAAGTTTGGTGGAATGAGTTGGTTGATAAGGACATTGTCTTCTTTAGATAACCATGTTTCCGTGATCATGAGAGCATCAAGATCATAGAGGGTAACTATGTCTAGGATTACAGGCCATTTTTTTCGAATTGATCGAGCATTTATAAGGGCACATTTTAGGTTTTGTGAGGGTGATAGTTTGTGGTGCTTCAGGTTGCTGGATTGCTGTATTGCAATGTGGATCAAGTGGGAGTGTCGGATATGCGCTTCCCTAGTCGGATACTGAAAAGGGTTGCCTGCCCATTGCTTTCCGTGGTTTTTGAGGATGGGGATAAGACTGTAGGTGGGGGAGTAGGCAATGGTGGTTCCGAGCCAATCTGTGAGAAGATAGAAACTGAGGAGAGTAATGAGGTGGAGAGACATTTTGGTTTCTGGGATATAGTATGAGGGGGTAATTGAGTTTTGGGTGGTAAGAATACACAATACAGTATACAGGTAATTTCACAGTACAGTATACAGACTATGAGGTGGTAGCAAAGGTATCACTGATTGAGGTGTATGTTACAAGGCTAGTAATGGCTATAGCAAAATATAACAGGTGTCGTGTGTGCGCGTGTGTGAATGTTATACAGACAACTGTAAGAGTAAGACCAATGAAGAGAGTCAGGTGTGAGAGTATGTGAATACAGGCAACTGTAAGAGTCAGGCTGATGAGGAGAGTCAGGTGTGAGGGTATGTGAGTGCAATACAGGCAACTGTAAGAGTCAGGCAAGTATAACAGGTGTCAGGTGTGTGTGTGTGAATGCTATACAGACAACTGTAAGAGTAAGACCAATGAAGAGAGTCAGGTGTGAGAGTATGTGAATACAGGCAACTGTAAGAGTCAGGCTGATGAGGAGAGTCAGGTGTGAGGGTATGTGAGTGCAATACAGGCAACTGTAAGAGTCAGGCAAGTATAACAGGTGTCAGGTGTTTGCTGTGTGAATGCGATACAGACAACTATAAGAGTCAGGTTGATGAAGACAGTTGTTGTTTGTGAGTGGTGTTGCTTAGTGAGGGTGAAGTGGGAGATCAGTTGGGAGTGAATACTGACAGTATAAGACAGCATATGACAACATAAGACAGCAGAATCTTGATGGTTACTGACAACAGTATGGGACTAGTCAGGAGTATAGGCAGTCCGTTGGATCTTAGGGTGTATATTCAAGGGACAGTCATGAAATGCTATAAGTGGTAGTATGTGGGATTGCTTTGAACTGCTGAGTGAATTTCTTGGTTAGAGAGTTGAAGTATACTTGCTGTGAGGTCGGACAACTCGCTGTAGATGACTGAGGGTTCCAGTTGGGGGTCGGGTGTGGTTGCAGACTTCTTGGCTTGGCTGTTACTCGGTGTCATCTGAGAGTGCCTTTGCCTAAGGGCCGTGCCAAAGGGCCCTCTGGCGAGGCCCTCAGGTGTGGGCCCGCCTGACGGCGGCTGCTTTTCCTGGGCAAGGCTCTGCCTCCCACAGCCCCGATTGGACCGGAGGTCTCCTGAGCAGGCTAAGATGGCTGCTGCCTGCTCAGGCGTGCTCTACCCCGATCGGGGAGCACAGAGCCGGTTAGGAGCTGAAGAGAGGTTGCTTTCCTGATGCGGCTGCTTTTCCTGGGCAAGGCTCCGCCTCCCACAGCCCCGATTGGACAGGAGGTCTCCTGAGCAGGCTAAGATGGCTGCTGCCTGCTCAGGCGTGCTCTACCCCGATCGGGGAGCACAGAGCCGGTTAGGAGCTGAAGAGAGGTTGCTTTCCTGATGCGGCTTTTGATAAAAGACACTTCCTCCAGTATTCCTGTCATTGCTAGAAACAATTTAGACATGCTTCTTTCATTATGCTGTGAATCTGCGTTCAAATTTTGCTTAATGGTCTCCAATTTTTCAAATCTCCTTTCTTTCATTGATAGTTTAAGTTTTGGAAACAAGTCACAGGGTACAAGGTCAGGTGAGTACAGAAGCTGACAGACTTCCTCTATTTGATTTTTGGCCAAGAACTGCTGGACATGATGTAGTGCGTGAGCTGGGGTGTTATCGTGATGAAGCAACCATTCACCATTCTTGTGCATCCACCTCTTACGATGAACTGAATCTCTCAAACGAGTCGGAACTTGGACATAGTACTCCTTATTGATGGTTTGGTCTTTTGGGGCATACATATGATGAAAAATACCCTGGTAATCAAAGAAAACTGTGAGCATGACCTTGACATTGCTCCTTCCCTGCCGGGCTTTCTTGGGTCTGGGAGAGTTTGGAGTCTTCCATTGTGAGGATTGAGCCTTAGTTTCTGAGTCAAACATAAACCCATGATCTATCACCAGTAATCTTTTTGATGAAATCTGAGTCATTTTCAAAGCATTCCAACAATTCCCCTGCTGCAGACAGTTGATCTTCTTTTTGGTCAGTGGAGAGGACTTTCAGCATGAATTTTGCAGACACATGTCTCATCCCCAAATCAACAGTAAGAATGGACTGTACCGACCTGAAACTGATGCCTATGTCCTTAATAAGCTCTCTGATAGTCAATCAATGATTTGAATGTATTGCAGCATGCCCTGCTTCAACTTTGTCTTCATTCGTGGATGGCCTTCCAGAACGTTCACCACTACCAATACTTTGGCAGCTCTCTCGGAAACATTTGTACCAGTCATAAACCTGAGCACAGCTCATGCATTCATCACCATACACTTATTGTAACTTGTCATAAGTCTCTTTGCACGAGTCTCCACATTTCAGGCAGAATTTAATGCAAATTTGCTGTTCAATTTTTTCACTCATCATAAATCTGACAAACTGCTTTTGCACAATACCAAACATCACATGATTAAAAAAGTACAGGTGTTCTACAGCCACACTACATTCTGCACATGCAGAGCACATAACTACGTCACTGTATGCTTAATAGCATCGTGGTGCAATGTCTTATTATATAGCTACACAACAAGTCTCAATACTTTTTTATTGCGTACACTCCTTCAAAGAAAGATTCAGTATGGTCTGTATGATAGCATGGCCTGACAGCATGGTTCTCCGTCATCCTTGAACACAATCTACAGGGTACAGAGGTTCTGTAGGATCAGTGTTAATTCTCAGTGTCTTTACAAACCCGAGCCCCCCTAGACTTTTTTCACACTTCCAGGGCAGGTCAATGCATAATCTTTCTAATCTTGTTCATATCCTCTCTTCCTCTTCTCTCCTTTTTTCATGCGCATTGTTGAATGCACATTCTGTCTCTAATAAACTTGCCATCATTCATGATCTTTTTATCTCTAATACTCTACATCTCCTGGCTCTTAATGAAACTTGGCTTCTCCCTGAAAATTCAACTTTGATGCTGCACTCTGTTATGGAGGCTACCTATTTTTCTATAAACATCAGCCCATTGGCCATGGTGGTGGTGTTGGGTTCCTACTCTTTCATTCCTGCCAATTTCAGCCTCCTCCTTCTGCCTCCATCTAATTCTTTTGCTTCCTTTGACATCCATGCCATCTGTCTATTTTCTCCACTACTTCTCTGGGTAGCTGTCATTTATCGACTCCTCCAACAAGTCCATCTCTACCTTTCTCACAGACTTTGAATCCTGCCTCTCCTCCTTTCTGGATACATAGTCCCCTTCCCTTATTCAACATTCATGTTGATGACCCTTCTGACCTTTCTGCCTTAAAGCTTCTTTCTCTAACCGCCTCATTCAACCTTCATTTCTGCTTTACTACTCCTATTCACAAGAACGGCCACTGCCTTGACTTTGTCTTCTCCTCCAACTGCTCACCCTCCAACTTCTCCACTTCAGTTATGCCCTTATCAGACCATCACCTGCTAACCTTAACACTCAACCATCCCTGATCTTGGTCTCGCTCGATCTCCACCAACATGTTTAGGAATCTTCACACTGTCGAACCTTCAGCTCTCTCCACTGCTATCTTCTCACCTCTTTCCTCCACTATGTCATCTAAGTCCGTTGATGGGGCAGTATCCTCCTATGACACTATATTCTCCTCTGCTCTGGATGCACTTGTTCCTGCCATTCCATGCCCTGTAAGGTGTACCATACCTCAACCCTGGCTGTCCTCGAGAACCCACTACCTACATTCCTGTGTGACTCAGCTAAGCACCTTTGGCTTAAATCACATACTCTTGCTGACTAACTACATTTCAAATTCATGCTAACTTCCTTCCAGTCAGCCATAGAACTTGCCAAGGAAGAGTACTATGTCCATCTGAATAACTATCTTGCCTATGATCCTCTCCGTTTCTTTGCTATGCTCAACTCTCTCCTCAAGGTTCCTTCCCCCCTAATCCCTCCTTCACTGTCTGTCCAGATCTTGGCTGACTATTTCCATGACAAAGTCCAGAAGATTAACCTTGAATTCTCTGCAGGGTCACCTCCACCTCATCTTCCCCCTCTTCAATCCCAAATCCTTCCCTTAACTTCGGGCACCCTTTCTTCCTTTTCTGAAATCACTGAGGAGGAAACAGCAAATCTTCTCTCCTCCTCTAAACTGAGTATCTGCTTCTCTGATCCGATCCCCTCCCATCTACTAAACTCTATCTCTTCTGCCATCATCCCTTCCATCTGTCATAGCCGTAACCTTTCGCTTTCCACTGCAACTGTTCCTGTGACCTTCAAACATGCTGTGGTTACACCTCTCCTCAAAAAGCCTTCACTAGATCCTACCTTTCCTTTCAGTTATCAGCCTATCTCTCTCCTTTGCTTCAAAACTACTTAAACAAGTGGTACACCACTGCTGTCTTGACTTTCTTTCCTCTCAACACCTTCTGGATCCACTGCAATCTGGCTTTGATTCTCTACATTCCACAGAAATGGCTCTTGCCAAAGTCTCCAGCAACTTGTTGCTTGCCAAATCCAAAGGCTTCTACTTGTTTATCATCATTCTTGACCTTTCTGCTGCCTTTGACACTGCTGATCACCACCTTCTCCTCGATACCCTGTCCTCGCCTGGATTTAGGGGTTCCGTTCTATCCTGGTTTTCTTCTTATCTCTCCCATCGCACCTTTAGTGTCTTTTCTGGTTGTTCCTCCTCTACTGTCATCCCACTTTCAGTTGGTGTACCTCAGGGCTCTGTCTTTACTCTCCTTTTCTCTCTCTAAACCCGGTCCCTTGGTGCACTTATTCCCTCTCATGTTTTTCAGTACCATCTTTATGCTGATGACTCTCAGATCTACCTTTTTGGGCCTGAAATTTCTCCAGGAATCCAGGCCCAGATCTCTGCCTGCTTATCTGACATTTCTGCCTGGATGTCTCACTTCGGTCTGAAACTGAACATGGCCAAAACTGAGCTCCTTATCTTTCCTCCTAAACCCATCTCCGCCTTCCTCCCTTCTCTATTTCTGTGGATAATATTACATTACTCCCTGTTTCCTCAGTTTGCAACTTTGGGTTCACCTTTGTCTCTGTTCTCTCTTTCTTTGCACACATCCAACAGATAGCTAAAACCTGCTGCTTCTTTCTCTATAACATTGGCAAAATTCACCCCTTCCTTTCTATACACACTACTAAGACACTTATCCACTCTTTAGTCAATTCCTGTCTAGACTATTGCAACCTCCTCCTTGCTAGTCTCCCTCTGAATCATCTCTCTCCCCTTCAGTCTGTTCAAAACTCAGCAGCATGGCTAATCTTCCACCAGCCTCTACATGCTCATATAACCCCCCTTCTCATGTCACTTCACTGATTCCCTATCTGTTTCTGTATCTAGTTCAAACTTCTCTTACTGACCTATAAGTGCACTCATTCTGCTGCTCCTCGCTACCTTTCCTCTCTTATCTCTTCCCTACATCTCGGGTGCCCCACTCTTCTGGCAGATCCCTTCTATCTGTGCCCTTATCTTCTGCTGCCAACTCCAGACTTCGATCCTTCCACCTTGCTGCTCTTTATGCCTGGAACAAACTACCCGAGTCTGTGCATCAGGCTTCATCTCTGGCCCTTTTCAAATCCAGGCTGAAAACTCAGCTCTTCGAGTTTGCTTTTGGATCCTGATTTGCTTGGTCTCCTATGTATTTCCTTACCACTCCCCTAGATGTGTCCTTGTCCTAAGTTATTGTGTTGTCTGTCTTGACTAGATTGTAAGCTCTGATGAGCAGGGACCATCTTTTACATGTGTCTGTAAAACACTGCGTATGCCTTGTAATGCTATAGAAATGGCAAGTAGTAGTAGTGGTAGTAGTAGAAAATGAGGTACTGTTTCAAAGATCACTTCTGTGAGCAGTCCTAAACACAAGCAGCAGACCCTTTTCTTTCTTGTTGATAAGGGCCAGCTGCCTTCTCTTCCCGAACCTCTGTTTCAGATCTTTCCCTCTCAGACCTTGCACTATTCACAAGCCTTCCCCAAGTAGTAAGCAAGTAATAACACAACACAGTTCACGAATAAGCAACAGAGAAAATCTTCTTGCTAGATACTCACAGCAAATGCTCCAATAATGATTTTCCTGGCCACACTCCGGGTATGTAAATCCCTGTTTCTGGGAGGTTTAGGGATAGATTTACTAAAGTCTGCAACTACATTTGCATGCACTAAAGCTGTTAATGCATCTTATTACTAAATAAATCCCACTGCACAAAATGGGATCTAGTGGACATAACATGCCTCTCCATAGGCTCATCCAATATTCACCTTCACTTTAGGCTACTGACTCTTCAGTTCTCTCCATTGCTTTCTCAATTTGTCTCTCATCAACTATGGCATGTGAGTGTTGATGAGACAGTCTCTTCCTAGAACACTATACTCTCCTCTGCTTTAGATGCTCTCTCTCCATGCGTTCCATGTCCCGGGAGGCACATTGTACCTCACACTTGGCTGACCTCCAGAATCTGCTACCTACATTCTTGTGCCTGCTTTGCTGAACATGCTGTCTTACTACATTTCAAATTCTTGCTAACCTCCTTCCAGTCTGCTTTAGCACTCACAAAGCAAGAGTGCTATGCCCATCTGACAAACTCTATTGTCTTGGACACTTACCATCTCTTTCTCGTGCTCAATTCTCTCCTCAAAGTGCCTCCACCTCTAACCCCACTTTTACTCTTTGCTCAGAATTTGGCTGACTAATTCCATTACAAGGTTCACAAGATTGCACTCCACTGAGTTACCTCCATCTCCCTTTCTCCTGCTTTATTCTCAGATCCACCTTCCATCCCTGCAATGCTTTCTTCTTTTTCTAAAGTCCCTGAGGAAACTGTAAATCTTCCCTTCCAAACTCACTGTCTGCTCCACTGATCCCATTCCCTCCTGCCTACTAAGCTCTATCTTCCATATGTCATATCCTCAACTTATTGCTTAATTGCATAGAACCTAATTATGACACCCTGCCTGGACAATCAACTGCTTGTAGATTAATTGCATAGAACTTTGCCTTAACAACCAACTGCTTGTAGACTGATCAACTGTTTGTAGATTAATTGCTTAGAATTTAATGCTGATACCTTGCCTGGACAATCAACTGTTCGTAGATTAATTGCATAGAACTTGCTATCCAATTTGCATAGCCTGGTTCGTAAACAACTCACGCTACACAAGCCTACTACCCTATTCAACAAACTACAACCCAGGTCAGCAAATACACGTTATAAAATGCACTCCACTACTCACTACTTTATGGCCTACCTCACATTCCTCCACATGTTTGCACGCTGCACATACAGCATCAGACTTAATGAACCAATACCCCTGATAAACCCACATACCACCCAACCTAGATGCACACCACCATCACACATATCCAAAGAACGCCAACAAGCAAATAATACAGCCCATAAACCATACAGGGACACACGTAACACGCCCTCTCACCTCACAAACACTAGACATACAAACCCAATCATATCAACAAACATTAGATGTGCTCTACTAAACGCCAGATCTATCAGGAACAAACCAAATACTATCCTTGACCTAATCCACGACAAGAAGCTTGATATAACATGCATCACTATTCTCAGATCCCCCTTCCATCCCTGCAATGCTTTCTTCTTTTTCTAAAGTCCCTGAGGAAACTGTAAATCTTCCCTTCCAAACTCACTGTCTGCTCCACTGATCCCATTCCCTCCTGCCTACTAAGCTCTGTCTTCCATATGTCATATCCTCAACTTATAGCTTTCCATTACAACTGTTCCTGCTGCCTTCAAAAATGTTGTTGTTAGATGAATAAAAATTTTTTTTTTTAAACTGCCTCTAATGTTTCGATTGATTTTTACGTTTTTTGGTGCGCTGAATCCAAATCTGGTAACCAATTTGCTCCATCACGTACAGATTTTTTGCTACATTGTGTTAGCAGTTTGAGGTGAACGTTTCAGATTGAGTGCGATCGAGATAAAAGTTTCTTGGATGAATTCTTTATACTAATTGTTTAGTAGTTATTCAAATAAGAATAAAGAAAATTGTAACAAGGCAGCACATAAGAATAGAGTAATGTCAACAAAACACACTGTGATGGTAGCAAAATTGTCTGCACTTAAAACAGCCACATACATGTGCACAAACATTGAGCATATAAGAGCGAGGTTAGACACAAAGCAAAGCAAAGAAATGTGCAAAAAATGTTGTACAGGTATGTATGTAAGAATAGAAAACGCAAACCGCACCATTGCAATACATGAAGACAAACACCCGATGGTGTAAAAATAAAATTCTAATAAATGAGATCCGACACTGTGGTAATAACTAGCAAATTTTTATTTCAAAGTTTAGTAAAAACACGATATTTGTCAACACAGTTTAGATTTTAAAGTCATTCTTGGGTCAATCAATCTCCTGGTGGGCCCGTTTCTTCTTCCCCCGAATGCTTCTCTTGGTGCGCTGCTTGGCGTATTTTTCATCTGGGGTTTCCCGCAGCAGCAACCAGCAGAAATCAGCCATCATAGTGGTGTTCCATCTTCCTTGGTACCTTCTCTCTGCGTCCTTGATGTCCTGGTGAAACCTTTCACCTTGTTCTTCACTGTACGCCCCCAAGTTTTCGGGAAAGTAGTTCACATGGGAGTGCAAGAAATGGACTTTCAGGCTCATGTTACAGCCTTGTTCTTTGAAGGCATTGAGCATCCTGGCAACAATATCCTTATAGTTCTCATCCCGCCTGTTCCCCAAGAATTTGAGAACAATATCCTTGAAGGAATCCCAGGCTTCTTTTTCCTTCTCAGACATCGTTTCAGTGAATTCTCCATCTGAAATGAGTTTCCTTATATCAGGGCCAACAAACACTCCTTCCTTTAGCTTTGCTTCAGAAAGTCGGGGGAACTTTGAGCAAAGGTACCGAAAGCACTCACCATCTTTTGGAAGGGACTTGATGAATTGCTTAATGAGACCCAACTTAATGTGGAGAGGTGGTAATAGAATTTTATCACGAGGTACCAAGCTCTCATGAAGAACATTTTTCTCACCGGGTCTCAAATACTCCCGAATTGGCCAGTCTTTTTTCCCCCAGTGTAGGTCGCGGGCCCGGCTATCCCACAAGCAAAGGAAGCAGGGATATTTGGTGAAACCGGATTGCTGCCCTAATAGCATGGATAGAATTTTAAAGTCTCCACAAATCATCCACTTATGCTCATCATAACGAATCTTCTGAAGAATCAGGGCCAAATTCTCGTATTTTTCTTGGAGAATAACAGAGTGAGCAATAGGAACTGAAGCGAATGTGTTGCCATTATGAAGAAGAACACCTTTTATGCTGTCTTTTGACGAATCAATGAACAGCCGCCATTCAGCAGGATCATACTTGGGTTTAAAACTTTTCCATCACTCCGTATATATCGTTGCAAATACCAAATCTTCCTCTTTGCTGAAATACTTCAAAAATTGTGTCTCGCGGTTGCGGTACCAATAAAAAGTTGTTCCTGGTGACAATAGATTTTTCTGTTTAAGCCGAGAACCTAGCAGTTGGGCAGCATCTTTTGGGAGTCCTAAATCACGGACTAAATCATTCAATTCAGCTTGAGAGAAAAGTTCAGGTTTCGGATCTGGTTCAGTTTCAAGCTCGGAAGTACTGGACTCATTGGGAAAAGCCATCTGATGAGTCTCATCATGATCAGAACCGTCCACACAAATATGATCCAAAGATTTTGGTGGTTAAGGTACAGGTACTTCGTTGCTATGAGGCATAGGCCTAATTGCTGACGGAAGGTTGGGGGTAACTTATTACGTTCTTATTTTTTAAGTTGTATCCCTTCACAATGCAAGAGCAAAAATAGCAGTCACTGCTGTGGTCTCTTTGTTCACGCCACATCATAGGTATTCTGAAACGAAATGCTTGTTTTTTACCTTTCATCTATAAGCGTAGATCTTCCTCACATGTCTTGCACACTTTGTGAGGAGTCCACGGTTTGTCTTGATCGCCTAACTTCAAACCGAAATAGGCGAAATATACTTTTTTAATAAATGCAGAAATGTTCCTCTGCCGCTTTTTCACGGTATATTCCCCACAAATAAAACAAAAACTGTCCGGAGAGTTGACGCAACCTCTGGCTCTGTGAGCCATCACAAATACACAGCACTGCAAACTACAACTGTAGTGAACCACTTCGGAATAAAGCTGGATTACGACTGAGCAAACAAAAGGTAATAATGAACTTGCAAGAAACTGAAATTTGACAGGAACGTTCATGTCGCAACCACCGTGTTTGAGCGAGCGAACGAACGAGGCGAGGCGAACAGGAAAGAACATGCGCCAGCGCGAGTACTGGATTTAGCCCCCCGCCTCCCAATTGTCCTGTTAATGTATAAAATGAATACAAAACACTCTAAAATATCATGAGGGAGTGTTTCTAGTTAGTTAACCATTACAACCTCTATTTTGGGCCAAGAAAATAAACTGCAGTCGGCTAAAAAGAAATTATGTGAACATTCCTTATATGGGTAAGAAATCTAATTTTGCAAGAAAACGTGACGTGATGGAACATTTTGGCTATTTTTCCTGGATTCAGCACCCCAAAATCTATAGGAATCAGTTGCAGAACTGGAGGCAGTTTTTTGGTAGTGTACCTGTGTAATATTAAAAAAAATAATAATAATTACATAGGCCTGTAGCTGGCAGAGTCTGGGCCGCATTGGCACCTCAGAGGGGAAGTCGCTGTGTTTGTGGTGTCGGGAGTGCCGCAGTGGAAATGCCCAAAATATTAAAAAAAAAAGAAAAGACGTGGCTGTGGTTGTCTGTGGTGCTGGGGACAGTGTTCGGGTCTTGCTGAAGGCCTCCTGGGCTCTGTTTGTGGAATCGAAAGTGAGCCAGGTTCCAGGGCTGCATGTACGGCTTAGCGCGATAAGGACTAAAACAGCCGGAGTTATGCTCGGTTGAGCTCCAACTGCTTAAAGGGGTGGCAGCACCAAAATAAAAATAAGAACAGAGCAAGAGGAAGTGGGGATCGAAGGTCAGAGGGGCTCTGAAGGACTTCTTATCTGTAGTCATTTTTACATTTAAAGGAACAGTGTCCCCAATATTTAGTAAAGTTGGACTGAGGGCAATCTGGGCCCTGGAGGGACTCCTGGATGGGAGAGGTGGTCAGAAGAGAGCCTGAGAGAGTCAACCTGGTGGTTCAATGCCAAAGGTTTAAAGGGTCAGTAGCCCATTTTGGCAGAAGTACTGTAGCACAGTAAAAAGTTGTAAAAATGACTGCCATGGGCCCAAGAGGACCCTATTAGGGACAACCAGTGAGGGTAGGTGGAAAAATATTTATATAGGGAAAATTATTATGTAGTCTTAAATTATTATGCAGCTGTGGGCCTCTATTTATCCTCTAGGGGTTGGGCAATGGCTATGGCCCCTGTTGTTGGGGATCATTTCCGAGAAGAGAGCTTCCAGAGTCTGGATTGTCCTCCCCAGAATTCTTTTCTTTTTTTACAACAGGCCTGGTCATCTGGCATGGAAATTCAGACCTTGCAGCCTCTGTGTTCCCCCGAGTGCAACCTTGTGAGGGGCAGGCTGAGAGTGGAAGCCTGTTTGATTGCCTATAGCTAAATATTCCCACCAAAGGGCACCCCCTGGAGATGGGGATCAACTATGGCTTGGATTTTGATGTCTCTGTTCTAGGCTTTGGTGTGGATGAAGAAGTATTCTTGCCTTCAGAGGATTGTGAAGAGGCCGGTGTTATCCACCTCTTCCGAAAGGAGGAACTGGTGATGCTGGTTGCCAAGTTTTCATCCTTGCTGATGCCATCTATGACCTGGTATGTTTAGCAGACAGGGATAGTGCCCTGTTGACAGTGATGTGGCATTGGATTTGGCTCCTACACTGGGCAGCGGAACCATTTCCAAAGCTCAGTTGACCCAATAGGCCTTTAAAGGGAAGCTTCTTTTTAGGGCTGATTTGGAGAAGCTAATGAAGGACTTGGGTCAGATGAAATCTTATCGCCCTCTGAAAGACAAGTCCAACAGGCCTGCAAAGCAGTTGGGAAGCCCCTTTCCTGTCAGCCTCTTCCTCACCCCACTTCCATTCAGGTCAGACTCCTAGGGTTCTCAGGACTGTTAGCTGCCAGCTTGGAAATCCTTTCTCCCCCTCTGCTTCTGGACTTCAGGCTCATTCTCAGTCCTTTCCTGGAGCTCATGTGCCCAGAGACTTAGTTCCCTCTATAGATGGACCCTCCTAGATAGCACAATGAAGTTTTGGGACCCATTCCTTGGTTCCTCTGGTTGGAGGCAGGCTTCGGGGTCACCAAGGATTGTTGGGTGCTAGACACCATTCAGTGCAGCTATGTAATGGAATACAAAGGGACGATCTTGGACAACTTTGGCACCGGAGGTTGTAGTAAAAGCTGTTAGTGTAGCTGGGTTTAAAAAAGGTTTGGACAAGTTCCTGGAGGAAAGGTCCATAAACCATTATTAAAAGAGACCTGGGATATCACTGCTTGACCCAATACAAGCATTGTGGCACCTGTGTCTTTTGGGGAAACTGCTAGGTACTTATGACCTAGATTGGCCACTGTTGGAAACAGGATACTGGGTTTGATGGACCTTGGCCTGACCCAGTATGGCATATCTTATGTTCTTATGTTATTATCTCCCCTTATGAGTCTGCAATCAAAAGGGTTGCTGTGTAGACCACTTTGGACAAGCTGCTTCTCATGAAAGCAATGGTGCTCATTTCCCTGGACAATCAGGGCAAGGGCATGTCTTCCATCTATTTTGTGGTACCGAAAATAGATGGAAGACATCTATAAACACCACCACCTCCCCACTGGACCCCTGTCCCGCTGACTGGATAAAGAAATCCAAAGAGGACCTAAACACACCATTAACCCATATTGTCAACGAATCCTTCTCCCAAGGACGCATGCCAGACATCCTCAAAACCACAATCATTCGACCATCCCTAAAAAAGCAAATGCTAGATCCCCTAGACTCCGCATCCTACAGACCTATAGCAAGCCTACCATTCACCGCCAAGATAATCGAGAAGATAGTCCAGCAGCAGCTTCAAGAACACCTAGACATCAACAACATACTGGACCCACAACAACACAGCTTCCGCCCACTACATGGAGTCGAGACCCTCATGACCACACTGATGAACACTCTCATCATAGGAACCCAAGCAAAACACTCCGGATATGCTCTGATCTTCCTTGATATATCAGCAGCCTTCGACACCATCTCCCACAACATCCTCATACGCAGATTGCAAACAATTGGGATCAAAGACACCGTACTTCAATGGTTTCAATCCTACCTAACTAACAGACAACAACTGATCCGTACCAGCACCTCAACCTCACCCCCCTTCCAGCAACACCAAGGAGTACCTCAAGGATCCACTCTGTCAGCCATGCTCTTCAACATCTACCTACAACCACTCTGCTCAGTCATACGTGCCCACAACATCAACTTCCACATATATTCTGATGACATCATGCTCTACGCCCCAATCACAACCACAAACTCAACAAATGAACATCTATCAGCATGCAAGTATCCAACTGGCTACAAGAAAATAACCTATCCATAAACATAAAGAAAACTGAAGCTCTCATAGTGACAAAAGACCCAGACTTCACACCACCTACACACCTCAACATAGAAACTACACACATTCAAATACAGCCACAAATCAGATACCTAGGTGTTATCATTGACCAAGCCCTAACCCTCAAGCAACAAATTACTAATACCACCGGAAATATATTCCACAAAGCTAAAACAGTGCAACGTCTCAGACCCCTCCTCGAACCTCAAGACTTCAGGACCGTAATGCAAGCTATGACACTCCCACATCTGGATTACTGCAACATAATCTACCATGGATTACCAGCCTCACAGACCAACCCCCTCCGAAACACCTTGAACACCACAGCAAGAATCATTCAGAGAGCAAAGAAATGCGACCACATCACCCCAATTTTGAGAGACCTACACATACTTCCCTTCGAAGCAAGAACTAAATACAAATCCATCCTACTCACCCACAAAGCCATCCACCAAACACAGAACACCCAGCTTTGCTCCCTGCTGACTCGTCCAGCCCACGGCAAAACAACCAGACAGGCCTCCAGCAACTACCTCACCATCCCACACAAAAGAACCAAATGCTCTCAACGGACATGCAATAGAGCCTTTGAACTTTACGCTCTGTCACTATGGAATTCTCTACTGACCCACGTCAGGAACAATGGCGATCTCCTATCATTCAGAAAACAGCTAAAAACCATCCTATTCCAAGAGTATCTCAAGACAACTCCCACCAAAAAAGCATCAACCCCTGAACCATCATGAACCTATGATTGAAATCTTACTATGTTGTCCATGTCTACAGTCTGTCCTATCTCGAAATCATCAATGTTGCCCACCTGGTGACGGCCCCCATCCTTAAATCTGATTATCCCCCCCCCCCCTTATATGTAACACCGCTTTGACCCGGTGAAAAGCGGGATATAAATGCAGTTAAATAAATAAATAAAATAAATAAATAAATAAATAAAAAGGACGGATCCTTCTGGTCTATTCTGGGTATCAATGAGCACTTGCACATCTTGTGCTTCCAGATGGAAACTTTGCAATCTGTGATTCAAGCTGTGTACTGAGGGACGTTCCTGGCTTCTCTGGATTTGGCCAAAGTGTATTTTCATATCCTGATCCAGGAAAATCAGCAAAGTATCTGCATTTTGCCATGCTTCGTTCTTACTTTTAATTCACTGTCCTCCCATTCAAATTTTCCATTGTCCCATGGACGTTCTCCAAGGTCATGGGGGTGGTAGCTGCAGTGCTACAGTGCCAAGGGATTTGTGTCCACCAATATCTGAGCAACATCTCAGAGACATCTTGGGTAGCGACCCGCATGGTGCCTTTTTTTGAAACCTCAGATGGGTGATAAATCAGGGAAAGAACCATTTGTTGCCTTTCCAGTCTCTGAAATTCCTTGGAGCACCTTTTGTTACTCAGGTGGGCAGAGTCTTCCTGCCAGAAGAGAAAGTCAAGAGGCTGTTGGATTGCTTGGGACTGTTCTGTTTGTAGCAGGCTTCCAGAGTCTAGGATTATCGTCAACTCTTTGGATTGATGGCGGCAACAGACAAGATGGGGCCGTGGGCATGTGCTCATATGTGGCCACTCCAATGGTCCTTGCTGACTCAGTGGTCCCTGAGTTCTCAGGAGTTTGAGCTCAGACGCCCACTTCTGATGATGTGGTGGTGGCAGCATCCCTATCATCTGAGGAAGGGCGTGCTACAGGATGATTTTGCATGGATCCTTCTGACAACAGATGACAGTCTCTTGGCCTGGGGATACCATTCCCATGACTGGATGGCCCAGAGGCATTGGAACCATGGGGAAGTGGTGTGGGCCATCAATCACCTTGAGATAAGGGCCATCAGGTTGGCTCTTCTGCATTCCGAGCCCCTGTTCGAGGGCCAGGTGGTTTGAGTGTTTTCAGACAACATCACGGTGGTGGCTTATATTAATCGGGAAGGTAGCACAAGGAGTGCTGGGGTAGCCTTGGAGATAGTTCTTCTGTTTGTCTGGGTGGAGAAGAACCTTCTAGCTTTGTCAGCTCAGCACATTGCCAGGGTGGACAATATGTCAGCATATTTTCTCAGCTACAACTCTCTGGATCCTGGAGAGTGGGAGTAGAGTCAGGAGGCATTTCAGTTGATTCTGTGCTGCTGGGCTCATCCCAAAATGGATCTGATGGCAACCCACTCCATTGCCAAAGTGTGCCATGTCTTCAGTCACTGCATGGGGATGGAGTCTGAGGGCATCGATGATCTGGCTCAGCCTTGGCCACGTCAACACCTGCTGTATGTGTTTCCTCCATGGCCCCTGGTGGGGCATGTGATTTGGCATATAGAGCGCCACCTGGGAAGGATTATTCTGATTGCACCAGATTGCCTGAGGAGAGCACAGTTCTGAGATCTGATGTGGCTCCTGCAAATGCCACCTTTTTGTTTGCCTCTATCTCAGGGCCTATTGCATCCTGGATCAATTGTCCTGGAGAATCTGGTTCTCTTCTTCTTGGCTCTTGAGAGAAGATGGCTATCACATAAGGTTACTCTCCAGTGGTGGTTTATACTCTGCTCGGGGTATGGAGGAAGTCTACTGTATCAACCTGGCATACTTGCGTGTCTGGTGCATCTCTGAGTGATGGTGTGATGCACAGCAGCTGGCTTCTGAAGTGGCCAAGGTGTTGTCCCTGTTGACCTTTCTGAAGGACGGTGTGGAGAAGGGTTTTTCTCTTAACTCCCTGAAGGTTCAGGTGGCAGCTTTGGCCTATTCCTGCAATATGGTGGCTGGTAAGTCTCTAGCCTTACACCAGGATGTTTCATGCTTTCTTCAGGGGACTTGTCATCTGCATTCTCACCTTCAGTCTGTGGTCCCTTCCTGAGATCTGTGTCTGGTGCTCAGGGCCCAGATGTCAGAACCCTTTGAAACATTGAAGCATGCTACTCTGAAGGATTTGACTCTCAAGACAGTCTTCTTGGTTGTGATTTGTTCCACAAGGAGGATTTTTGAGCTGCAGGCTCTGTCTTGCTAGGATCCTTACCTATCTTTTTCTGAGGAGGCTGTTTCCATTTGCCTGTGCCTTCCTTCTTGCCTAAGGTGAAATATCCCTTTCAGGTAAACTAGGTTATTTGTCTGCCCTCTAAGGAGCAGTGTCGAGGGAAGGATAAGGATCTTTGCCTTGTGGATGTCTGGAGGGTGGCTCTCCGATACTGGGAGATTACGAATTCATTTCATAAGTCAGACCATCTTTTATGTTGTTTTCTAACCCGCACACAGGTGACATGGCAGCTAGGTGTACAATGGGGTGCTGGATTAAGGAGGCCATTGCCTTGGTATATATGCTGCATAACTGGCCAGTTCTGGAGGCTTTGGGCACCCATTCTACCCAAGCACAGCTTGATAGCCCCTGCTGACATTTGTCAGGTGACAATGTGGGCATCTCTTTCCACTTTTGTCAAGCATTACCATCCATGCACAGGCAGAAACAGCCTTTGGCTCTAAGGTTTAGCGAGCTGCTGTGTCTTCTTCCTGCACAGTGGAATCGTAGTTTTGGTACGTCCCATTTGTCTGGACTGGTCTAGCAGGATGATATAGAAGGTGACATTTTACTTACCAGATAATGTCCTTTCCTTGAGTCCTGCTAGACCAGTCCACGGTCCGCCCCTGCAACTGTATTTCCTCTATTCTTCTGCTTCAGTACCCTTGCATCCACTATGATTTCTATACTTGGCTCTAGAGGTTCATTTTCTGCTGACAGCCTTCTGTTTCTGCTTTCCTGTAAATAGTTCTCTACTGTTGATTCCCCACTGTTGGCCACATTGAGGTTGTGTGAGGCTTGACATGCACTCCAATATGCTTTTGGATGAATACTGAAGAGACCATTGGGGGCTGAGGTGATTAGAAGCATAGGAGTAACATCATTGAAATCTAGGCTTTTCACTGGTTCTTTGTCTCCACTAATCCGCTGGTAGGGAAAAAAAAAATCACTTGTCTAGACTCGTCTAGCAAGACTCAAGGAAAGGACATTATCTGCTAAGTAAAATGTTACCTTTTAAAAAGGCAAGGAGATTACTTTGGGAACGTATGTATTAATTTTTTTATAATATCGGATATATTTTGTTTCAAAATATAATTTCCTATTAAAACCAATGGGTATTGCAATGGCAACCATTCAAAACATAAATCTTCTAGTTCACTTCAGGGATGAAATCCCAAGCTGATGGGGAAGCTGAGGATGACAGCATGACAATGACATGGATACTTTCTGGAAGCAGGGGTATCACCTCAATAACCCTGGGTTGTTGTTTTTTTTTGGCAGAGAACGCCAGGGATTTATAGAGTACAGACCTCCAAAAAGCCTAGTTAAAGGTCTGAAGGGTAAAAAATCAGAGCTGTTCTGTGTGAGAGTGTAGAGTATATTAAGTGTGAGTGTTTTAAAAGTGGTCCATGTAATTTTGCCACTGAGAATGTGTATGTGAGACAACTGGTTGAGAGAACTTAAAGAACATTGACTTTATAAGCTGGGATCAAACCAATATTTTATTCAGTGAACTGAGGATTTTTAAACTTAATTAAAATATCTGCCCTGAGGGAAGAATAAGGTGTAATACGCTGTAATTCATACTGGTCACAGTGGTGGCAAGGACTGTCCAAAGCCTGTTTTGAATCTCAAAGTCTATATACAGGGAAAGAACCTCTGTACTGGTAGTGGTCTGAGCTATTCCCTTACTGACTAAAGCAAAGCTCAGCTGTAATTAGAGTGGAAAGGTGGTGTTATGCCTGAGACAGAGGGTGTGCTGGGTGCCTGACAAAACAGCAATTCAAAGGTCTCAGTAGTTAGGGAAATTGTAATTTCTTTTATTTTTTTCCCATTAGTTAGGGACAGTTTAGTGGAAGGAACCTGCTACTCAGGTTAGAGATAAAGTAAACACAAGTGAACAAGGGAAGAGCATTGTAATAGAAGGACTAATCCTAAATTCTCTTGCTATGCCAGGTATGGTTTTATTCCTTTTATTTTTGTGGAGTCAGGACAGTAGGTACTTTCCACAAGGGAGCGACAGGGAGCTCCACTGAAGGTTCAAGCTGCTGACTTGAGGACAGAGAACATCAAGTGTGCGCCAACAATTGATGCCCTGGCTAGTAGTGTGGACGTTTGGAGCCCGATATTCTTCTGGGCAGGCTATGCACCGCTACGGCATTGAATATCTGGGATCGCCGCACATGCATGAAGCTGCATTAGGTAGCCGTGCAGCAGAGATATTGCATGCTGCCCGGCTAGCTCCTCCACCGAAAGATGGGCGAGGGTTTTTATTTCTTGCTTATCTTTTCGGTGCATATTGCTAAACGGGCAGCACGTAATATCCCTGCTGCCTGGTTATTGCTTGTCGCTGCCTAGATCCTCCCTGGAATGTCCCGACACACTACGATGCTAACCGAATATAGCATTAGGGCACGTAGGGGAGTTAGAGGAGGGTATTCAACAGCACTGTGTAAGTGCAGTTGAATATCCAAATATAAGGCATTCTATGGTTTATTCAGGCTGTAAACCAAGTAAATGCCTTTCGAATATCGGGCCCTTGACGTTTAAGGAGAGAAAAGACAAGATACGTGGGGGGGGGGGGGGGGTAAGGACACAGTTTGGATAAGAAAGGGTTAATACTTACCTGTTCCTGTAGAAGGGGAGTGGCCTTGATAATCTGGGAAATACTTCTTGGGAAAAACATTTGTACACAAAGTATTAATTCTTAGGATACGCAAAGTGCTTAGTGTCACAAAATATCTCATTGAAAGCAGAATTTGATTGAAATTTATCTGAATGCTGATAATTTGAAGTTTAGTTGCTGAAGGGCTGCAAAGCAAAAGAAAAGAAAAATCGTTATGTTACAATTGAAGACATTGTAATGTACAACATTTGCGATTTTGCTAATGATGATTCAAAGAGAGACATTTTTCCCATTTAATAACTAAATTGTTTTTTTTAATAAAGACAATTGGCATTATTTAAACTCAGTTCTCTCTATTGCACATCATTTTACTTTGGGGAAGCCTTACCACCAACTGGAGAGGACCTGATCTTATCCTTAGTTACTTGTCCATGAATGCAAGCATCTGCAGGGAGGACCCTGGCTTAGGAGGGTATCTACAGTTACACCATTCCTCAAAACACCTTCTCAGTGCCCGGCCTGCCCCTCCAGTTATCAGCCCATCTCCCTCCTTACTTTCACATCCAAACGACTCAAAGTTTTTCACGGCTGCTGTCTTGACTGACAAGTCATCCTGAATCCACTGCAAACTGGCTTTCATCCTCTACATTTTACAGAAACAACTCTTGCCAAAGTTTCCAGTAACCTGTTCCTGACCAAATACAAGAGTCTTTACTCGATCCTCATCTTTTTTACTTATCTGCTCTTTTTGACACTATTGATCACTACCTTCTCTTTGATTTTCTGTCCTCGCTTGGATTTGGGACTCTGTTCTGTCTTGGTTTTCTTCTTATTTCTCCTATGGCATTTTTAGTGCATGCATTGGTTCATCCTCCTCTGTTGCAATCCTGCTTTCACTGTAGATCTGGAATCTGTCTTGGGACCCTCTTCTCTTATCTCTCTATATTAATTTTCTTAGTGCCCTATCTCCCATGGTTTTCAGTACCATCTTTATGTTGATGACGTTCAGATTTACTTCTTTATACCAGAAGCCTCTCCTGGAATTGAAGCCTGAATCTCAGCCTGCTTGTCTGATGTTGCTGTCTGATATCCCACTGCCGTCTGTAACTGAACATGGTCAAGATCTACCTCAGATAAGAACAGGAATGAGATGGATCTGGAATGATTTTTAGAAAACTGTGTTCATGAGGAGCTAGCTAAACTTAAAGTAGACAAAGTGATGGGACTGATGGGATATATTGGAGAGTACTGAAGGAACACAGGGAAGTTCTAGAAGCTACACTGTCTGACCTTTTCAGTATTTCTTTAGAGTTGGACGTGGTCTCAGAAGACTGGAGAAGGGCACATATGGTCCCTTTACATAAAAGCAGAAGTAAGGATGAGGTTGGGAACTACAGGCCAGTTAATGTGACCTCTGTGATGAGTAAATTAATGAAAACACTGCTAAAAAAAGGGGATAGTGAGGTTTCTGGAATCTAATGGAGTACAGGATCTTAGGCAGCATGGTTTTACTAGAAGCAGGTCTTGTCAGACAAATCTTATTAATTTCTTTGACTGGATGATCGGAGAGTTGGGCTGAAAAAAATCAAAGGAAGCGGAACAGTATAGGAGGTGAAGTAATTTTGTCTACAAAATAAGTGGGATCTAGGGGTGATTGTTTCTGATGATATTAAGGTGACAAAACAGGTAAAAAAGGTGATGGCAAAAGCCAGAAGGATGCTTGAGTGCATAGGGAGAGGAATGGCCAGCAGAAAGAAGGAGGTGATAGTGCCTCTGTATAAGTCTTTGGTAAGACCTCATTTGGAGTATTATGTGCATTTCTGTATATTCTGGAGTTCTAAAGGATATAAACAGGATGGAGAGGGTGGCTACCAAAATGGCCAGTGGGCTTTATCATAAGGCATATGGGAACAGACTTAAAGATCCCAATATGTATACTTTAGAAGAAAGGCAACAGAGGGAAGATATGATAGAGATGTTTAAATATCTCAATGGTATAAGTGCACAGGAGGAGAGAAAGCTCTGCAATGAGGGGTCATAGAATGAAGATGAAAGGGGATGCACTCAGGAGTAATTTGTGGAAATATTTCTTTATGGAAATAGTGCTAGATGTATGGTGTAGTCTCCTAGTGGAGGTAGTATAGCTGAAGACTGTATCCTAATTCAATAAAACATGGGACAAATCCAGAATATCTCTAAAGGAAGAAAAGAGACTGTAAAGCTTATTAGTTCGTATGGAAGGGCAGACTGGATAGGCCTGTGGTCATTATCTGCCATTATGTTTCTATGATTATCTTCCCCCCAAACCCACCTTCCCCTTTCCCCTTCCTCTATTTTTTGTGGATAACATTTCCATCTTTCCTTTTTATTAGGCTCACAATCTTGGGGCCTTCTTTGACACTTTTTTCCCTGTCTCTGTACATATCCAACATATAGCTAAAACCTGTCTGTTCTTTTTCTATAACATCAACAAAATCTGTCCCTTTCTCTCAGAACACACTACCAAGACCCTTAACCACTCTCTCATTATCTCCCGTCTAAACTATTGCAACCCACTTCTCACTGGTCTCTCACTGAATCATCTTTCCCCTTAAAATTTTTCCACCAGTGTCACTAGCTCACACAATCTCTTTTCTCAGTTCACTTCACTGGCTCCCTATCCGTTTCCACATACAGGTCAAACTTCTCCTACTTCTATAGACCTATAAGTGCATTCACTCTGGAACCCCTCATAGACAATTCACCAATTGTAAGTCAAGTCTGCTGCATGCTCTGCCTGGACAATCCATTGCTTGTATAAGATAACACTGTTACCTTGCCTGAACAATCCATTGCTTGCTGATTAATTGCATAGAACCTAATTATGACACCCTGCCTGGACAATCAACTGCTTGTAGATTAATTGCATAGAACTTTGCCTTAACAACCAACTGCCTGTAGACTGATCAACTGCTTGTAGATTAATTGCTTAGAATTTAATGCTGATACCTTGCCTGGACAATCAACTGTTTGTATATTAATTGCATAGAACTTGCTATCCAATTTGCATAGCCTGGTTTGTAAACAACTCACGCTACACAAGCCTACTACCCCATTCAACAAACTACAACCCAGGTCAGCAAATACACGTTATAAAATGTACTCCACTACCCACTACTTTATGGCCTACCTCACATTCCTCCACATGTTTGCACTCTGCACATACAGCATTAGACTAAATGAACAAATATCCCTGATAAACCCACATACCACCCAACCTAGATGCACACCACCATCACACATATCCAAAGAACACCAACAAGCAAATAATACAGCCCATAAACCATACAGGGACACACGTAACACGCCCTCTCACCTCACAAACACTAGACATACAAACCCAATCATATCAACAAACATTAGAGGTGCTCTACTAAACACCAGATCTATCAGGAACAAACCAAATACTATCCTTGACCTTATCCACGACAAGAAGCTTGATATAACATGCATCACTGAGACCTGGCTAGACGACTTAGACCAGGTCATATTAAATCAAGTAACCCGAACAGGATACTCAACATTCAACTGCATCAGAGCAGAAAAGAGAGGAGGAGGAGTACTAATACTCACCAGAAAGGATTTCAGATTCAAAACAATCGCCTCCACTAACACAATCGAATCCAACACACTCACTATAGCCAACAAATACCTAACCATCTCCCTCACATACAGACCACCAGGAACCACAATTGAACACCTATCCACAGTAATTGAAACGACATGCGCACATAACAGAAGACACAAACCTCTAGTTGTACTAGGAGACTACAACCTAACATCCGCACCCACCAGAGAAACTGCAACGTTCTTAAAAGCCATGGAGTCACTAAAATACTGCCAGACAATTAACGCCCCAACACACAAACATGGTACAACTCCGGACATGATATTCATGCCAACACAACTGGTGGAACAGAACAAAACTACAAAACCAACAATCACCCCAGTCCCTTGGTCAGACCACCATGTAATTGAATTCACCATGACCCTGAATAACCCCGCCCAACGCAAAGAAGATGAAAGAATAATCAGACGGTTCAAAACATTTGACAGAGACTCATTCATAAATGAAATCACTCCACAACTTCAACAGGAACAAGACACCCTGGATCTTAATATAGAAGAGTGGAACACAATAATAGCCAATGCAGCATCTGCCCCAGCCAACAATGAACCACAAACTTGCAAAAGATCCAACGCCCCATGGTATTCACAAGAAATAAGAGTTGCAAAGCGCACACTAAGAAGACTAGAACAAAAATGGAGACGGAACAAATCACACAACTTCCTAACACAATACAGAGACAAACAAAGGGAATATAACAATCTAATAAATGAGTGCAAACAGCGACACCAAACCAACCTAATCATAAAATCTTCCAATAGACCAAGAGAGCTTTTCAGCATTATCCAAAAGCTCACTAAGGACGACACGCAACAAAGCACCAACCATCTTGACCCACAAAAATATGCAGACTACATGAAGTCAAAAAACACAAGCCAAACAAACTCTGCCTCACAACAAACAAATGATCACACGATAAAAAAGAAACATCAAACATGGGAGAGTTCCCTCGCTCCGTGCAGTGGAGTCATATCAGTCCTTCAAGTCCCAGCTTAAAACCCACCTTTTTAATCTAGCATTCGACCTCCCACTTGTGTCCTCCCCCTCCTCTTCTGTCTAGTGCTGATTTATTGTAATTTGTTAACTTGATTTGCTCTCTTTTAGCTAGTGTTTGATCTCCCACTTGTGTCCTCCCCTCCTTTTCTGTTTCGTGTTATTATATTGCAATTTGTTAAGTCTGACCTGCTCTCTTTCTTTCCTCCTCCCCCTTTACTGTTTTAAATTGGCGTTCCTTTCTTTTTCCTGCAGCATTAATTTTTAAATTTTTAAAAAAGAACCTGAACTAATGTTTTTATTGTGAACCGCTCAGATGCCTGTGGCGTTGGGCGGTATATCAAGTTTTATTTAACATAGACATTAAACATAAACAAAACAACATGTAGAAGACATTATATCTGGTCTAAACACAACAACTTTACCATCAGACCCATGCCCAATGTCATGGATCAAAGCCACAAAAAGCCAGCTCTCTCATTACATTCAAAAAATCGTCAAGGATTCACTCCAACAAGGATACATGCCACAATCCCTAAAGCATGCAATGATATGACCAATACTTAAAAATAGCAATCTGAGCCCATCTGAACCAAAATCATACCGTCCCATCTCTAGCCTGCCATTCCTTGCTAAAGTCGTGGAAAAAGCAGTCCAAAGGCAACTTCAAGACCATATAGATATCAATGCCCCTCTGGACATACATCAACATGTATTCAAGCCCCAGCACGGCATGGAAACACTACTCACCTCCCTCTTTGACAATCTCCTAAGAGGCATAGACAACATAAAAAACGGCTTCCTGCTAGTGTTCATGGACATCTCTGCAGCCTTCGATACCGTGTCACACCCTAAGCTACTGCAACACTTACAACAGATAGGACTATGCAATACCCTAACGTGGTTTATATCATACCTGGAAGGGTGAACGCAACAAGTCAAATGTGATCAAAAGAAATCCCTACAATTCCCCGTCACGCAGGGAATACCTCAAGGCTCAGCCCTATCTTCAATGTTCTTTAACATCTACATACAGCCCATATGCAACATCATCAAGAACCATAATCTATGCTATCACATTTATGCTGACGACATCATGGTCCAGTCAAATTACTGGCACTAAACACTACACCAATAACAAAATGCCTCGAAGACATGAATGACTGGCTCATAGCCAACAACTTAACAGTCAACTACGACAAAACTGAGGCAATGTTCGTCACCAGGAACCTCACATTCACACCTCCACAAACCATAAGCATCCTAGACAAACACATAGTAGTCAAAGAAGAAGTTAAATATCTGGACATAACACTAGACAGAGCTCTGAACTTAAAATCTCACATCAACAAAACTGCAAACAAGGCATATCATCGATTGAAAACAGTCAGACAAATCAAACCAATGCTCCATCAAGACCACTTCCGCACAGTATGTCAAGCACTCATCACACCACTGCTTGATTATGGAAACTCACTATATCAAGGCCTTCTTCACCAGACACTACACCCACTACAGATGGTACAAAACACCACAGCACGCATCATTACAGACACCCCAAGGACCGAGCACATCACTCCCATCCCACAACAACTACACTGGCTCCCAATGGTGGCAAGAGCTAAATACAAAACAATCATGATAATCTTCAAAGTCATTCACCATCTCTCAGCGGACGTACTCCAAAACATTATAACAAGAGACATCAGCAATAGACCAAGAAGAACCAATAATAACAACATGATCAGCACTCCTGCAGGCTATCACAAAACCAAACAAACAACCTCAAAAAGAGCACCATCACTACTAGCATCCTCAATATGGAACTCCCTACCAATGAGCCTGAGAGCTTTAGAAGACCTCACAGACTTTTGCAAAGACCTCAAAACATGGTTATTTTTAGAAACCTATGAGCATTCAAGCAACATCCCCTACCCAAACAGCAACACTAACATCACCGCCAACTAAATACACATCCATCCCATTCACATGAACAAATTTATCACACCACATTAGTAAATACCTTTATGTTAAATGTTACCTCAACTGTACTGTCTAAATACTGTCACATAACTGTACTGTCTAAATGTTTACATGTACCCTAATGTTAAATGTAACCCTCCAAAAGTGTTGTGACGTGACCACCTTGATTGAAGGAAAAGGTGGCATACAAATCTGTCTAAATAAATAAATAAATAATCTCTCCTGTCTTATCTTTCTCTACAACTTTCTTCAGGAACTTCATTCATCAAGCAAATCTTATTTGTGCCCTTTTCTACTATTGCCAACTCCAGATTACATTTGTTCTACTTTCTGGGTTGTATGCCTGGAATAGACTAACTGAATCATTATATCGGGCTCTATCTCTGTTCCTATTCAAATGCAGCCTAAAAACCCATGTCTTCAAGGCTGCTTTTGGATCCTGACCCTCTTTATTCTATGGTTTCACATCTATATGCCTTTTAATCATTTCCCTCAAGAACTACTCTACTGTCCTGATAGTTCTGTTTGTTTGTCTTGAATAGATTATAAACTCTGTGGAGAAAGGACTGTCTCTTATGTGTTTCTCACACATTTACCTGACACCTTCAGTCATATACCTTATTCAAACTTGCCACATATACGGTAATGATACGAACAAAAACCATGCTACTAAGAGTATCTTACACCTGCATATTTCTAACAATCCTAATTGACCTAACACTAAGTCTCAACAGCAAAAACTACATAACATGACAATTCCTATAATACAAACAACAAACCGAAACAACCTCCATATTGGACACTTTTACCCACACAACCAGGCAAAAATAAATTACCACAGACTCATTCAAATAAAACAGACTAATTCACAACATGCAGTCAAGTTAAACTACCCCCATAATTCAACCTCCTTATCGTTCATCCTTATAAATGCACGATCACTGAAAAACAAACTTACAATAATCAACGACTTGATAACTGACTCAAAACCAGATATACTATGTATTACAGAGACCTGGCTCTCTGAAACTGATACAGTCCTCCTAAATCAACTTGACAATTCAAACTATGATATTACCCACACACATAGAACCAACAAAAAAGGTGGTGGTGTACTGATTATGACGAATATAAATCTAAAAGCCAAAAAAATACAAGCTAACACTTCCAACAACATTGACACTCTCATAATAAAAATTGGCCTTCTTAGAATCTGCTTAATATATAGACCTCCTAACCAAAAAGCAGTCTTCACTCTCTAATTGAACTCCTTAGTTCATCTACTGAACAAAATCCCCTAATTATTCTAGGAGATTTCAACCTTCCCTCACTCCCAATAACTGAATCCAACCTTTTTCTTGAAACCATATCTGACTTAGACTTTCATCAAATAATAAACACACCAACTCACACCAAAGGTGGCACACTTGACCTTGTCCTCCTACCCTACTCACTATTCAAGCTTTTCAATCCAGACTCTTTAGAATGTACTCAGATACCCTGGTCTGATCATCCCCTTATCAAATTAAATCTCACTTGCTATACCACCTGTGCCATAAAACACACAAGAAGTGACCCGGCAATAAAATTTAAGAAATTTAACAAAACAGAGTTTCTGGATTCTACAATCCCTCACCTCTCATCATCTCCAACAGATTTGGACGAAGCGGTCAAAAACTGGCATGCCACCATCAACAACGCAGCCAAAATTAACCAACATAATAAAAAGCTAACCTACTCAAAAACCAACTGTACTCCATGGTTCAATAGCGCATTAAAACAAATGAAAAGAGAACTAAGAAAACTAGAGCTTAAATGGCGCAAAACTAAATCCACTATCCACAAAGAATTATATTATAACCATCTCACAAAATATAAGGATGCCTTAGACAGTACAAAGAAAAACTACTATGCAACAATCTTATCAAACTCATATAATAGACCAAGAGAGCTATTTTCCATTGTTAGTAATCTAACTAACAACTCTCAAGCTTCCAGCAAGGAAATTACTGACATATCAGCACAAACTTTAGCCAACCACTATCAAAACAAAACAAAACAACCATTTATGACTCCAGACTCTATCTACAAACCTCTTCATCTGCTAGATGAATGGTCAGAATTTCATCCTATATCCAAAGTATCATTAAAAAATATCATTCACAATCTCAACACCACTACCTCTTACCTTGATCCTTACCCAGTAATCTGGATAAAAAACACACTTCCAATTCTTCTTTCCTTCATACTCCCCATTGTCAATCTCTCGTTACTCCAAGGTCACCTCCCACCCACACTTAAACATGCACAAATCAGACCAATTCTTAAGAACAGCACACTTGACAAAACTTCGCCAAATTCATACAGACCCATCTCAAGTATACCATTCTTAGCAAAAATAATAGAAAAAACTGTACAAATACAGACACAGGAGTACTTAGACTCATCCTACCCACTTGATGATCAGCAATATGGATTTCGTCCCAGACATGGAGTGGAAACACTTCTTACAGTTTTAACTGACGTTCTATTAAGAGGAATTGACAACCACAAACAAGCATTCATCCTCTTATTTATTGATATATCAGCAGCTTTTGATAGTGTTCACCATACTTTAATGCTTAACAACCTGAGACAAATAGGAATAAACGCCACAGTTCATAAATGGTTCACATCTTATCTAAATAATAGAACCCAAAATGTAAGAATAGGCAATCAAACTTCCGCTTCATACAAACTAGAAACGGGTTTACCACAAGGCTCAGCGCTTTCAGCACTTCTATTTAATATATACATAAAACCAGTCTGCAATATCTTTAAAAAAATTTGGTGTACTCTATCATCTATATGCAGATGATATCATGATGTACATCCCGTTCACGATCCCTAACTTACCGATACAATTCCTGTCAGATTGCTTCAATGAAATCACAACCTGGCTAAATGCCCAAAACCTCCAAATAAACCATTCAAAAACTGAAGTGCTAATTGTTACTAAAAATCAATCCTATATTCCCCCAACACACATAACACTTCAAAACCAAGAAATTAAAATAAAAAATGAAGTAAGATATTTAGGAGTTATTTTAGATAAACATCTTACAATGGATACCCATATCAGAAATACCACAAAGAAAATTTATTTCAAGCTTAAAACCCTTAAACAACTAAGACCTCTTGTATACATACAAGATTTTATCAGTATAATTCAAACTACCATAACCCCCCACTTCGACTTCGCTAATCTAATATTATTAGGTACAACAAAACAAAACATTAAAAGAATTCAACTTGCACAAAATGCAGCAGCTAGGATAATAACGAAAGTACATTCACATCAACATATAACACCAATACTAGAATCCCTTCACTGGTTACCAATACAAAGCAGGATAGTATACAAAACATTAATAACTTCATTTAAAACGCTAAATGATATGGCCCCAGTCACTCTAAGTAACTTAATCAGTAAAGAACATTCAAAATCTACTCAAAGAAAAGGACAATTAAATAAACTAAAAACTCCCAAAGACTTCATAAAAGCAAATAAATTAACAAACAACAGAGCTTTTTCACACGCAGCTCCAACAATCTGGAATTCCCTCCCAGATTATCTAAGAATGTTAACCGAGATCATTGAAAACCTATCTATTTACTATGCATTACAACAATACAGATCATCCCGCAATTGATTTAGATAAAGGCTAACCAGTTTTTGTCTGAGTTGATCCAACGACCTAAACAGACAATTCCACCTAGCTGAAACTGTACTATGCACAATGCTAAAGCCCTACATAATGTGTATCTGTATATAATGTATATAGTTTTCACTGTTCTGTTCTGTTCAGTATTAACATTTGCTGCTTACTTATATTATTGCTTGTGGTTATAAGATGTTACATGTAAAACAAACTCTGCTTTGTTGATTGTTGTTTATTGTGAACCTCAACTGATCTCTGGAAGATGCGGTATATAAATGATTGTTAAATAAATAAATGTGTTTATGCACAGTGTTGTGTATCTTGTAGCACTGTACTTTGTGATAAGTGGTACTAGTAGTAAAATAATTCCTGTGACCATTCTAATTTCTTCTAGATACCTCATAGACATATCTACAATGTGATGACCTCCAATCCACCCTACATTTCATAAACCATATCAAGAAATTCCTTTCACTCTCTCAATTTACATTTCAACCTCAGGATTCTAGAGGAACGATGGTAGGTCAAGCTGCTGAAAATACAACTCTAAAGGAATACAACAGGATTTCTACAACCAATATTTAACCCATCTTAACCCTTCACTTGTGTTCCTGGTTAGCCATTAATCTCTCAGGATGACATGCCACAAAAGTCATCATGGGACATGAACTATACTGCCAGGATATTCTCCGGATTCAAGGAGATAAACTCCATGAGAGCTAAGATGCATCGATTTTTTGAGGTAATTGTCACCACTGTAGGTCCCAGAAAGGGGTGGCAGCAGCAGCAATGAGCACCCTCCTACCAGTGGTGCTCTAGGTGACTGCTTAGTTCACTTGATGCTAGTACTAGCCCTAGACCAAGTGAAATACAGAAGTGGCTTTATCACAATCAAAGACAAAGGTAAGGAATATGGAGAGGCTGATGAGGATAAAGCAGAATTGTTTAAGAGTCATTTCTGCTCTCTGTCTACAAATGAAGGGGCCGATGATGTCTGCTTAAAAAAAAGCACAAATAGGAAGCAAAGTAGACCTCCATCGATTTTCAGAAGACTGTGTTCGAGAGGAGCTAGCTAAATTAAGAGAAGACGAAACAATGGGGCTGGATGGGATATATCCAAAGGAAGAAACTTAGGTAGTTCTGGTGAGTCCCCTATCTAAACTTTTCAATGTTTCTTTAGAGTTGAAATTTGTACCTAAGGTCTGGAGACAGGAGGAAGCTAAGAACTACTACAAGCTAGTTAGTCTGACCTTGGTGATGTGCAAATTAATGAACTTGTTGCTAAAAGAGAGGTTGTTATTTTATTTACATTCTCTTATATACTGTGCTATTCTGCATCAGTGTGGTTTACATTGAACAAACTGAAATTACATTGAACAGGGCATTATAACTTGGAGATAACTATTTTACAGGGAACATGGGCTATGGAGGGTTAAGTGGCTTGCCCAAGACCACAAGGAGCACCTGTGGGACTAGAAACCCCAGTCCTTCCAGCCCAAGGTTGCTGTCCTCTAGTGGGATTTGAACCCCTGACCTTCTGTCCTGAAGTACCTTGCCCCTACCACTAGGCCACTCCTCCACTCCAGTTTAAGGAATCCAGTGGATCACAGAATCTAAGACAGCATGAATTGGAGAGAGTGCTATATACTCCTCAGTCCTGATCTTTTCCATACGGCATGCCAAGCTATTACATTATCAGCCCTTGACTACTGTAACATTATCTACCATGGTCTTCCAAAACAATCAATACTTCCTCTTCAAATGGCTCAAAACACCACAGCAAGAGTAATCCACAAAATATCTAGACAATCTCACATTACCCCAGTACTACATCACTTGCACTGGCTCCCCATCCAAGCAAGAATAAGATATAAGGCCCTTATATTGACACATAAAATTATACATAATGAATCTGCAAACTGCCTCCACACGCTCCTCTTCAGACCGAAGACCGACAGACTCCGCATGCACAAGTCACTCATCTTCCTGACTGTCCCGACTCAAATAACCAAAAGCAAACAATCCAGTTGTAATCATGTCTTCTCCTTATTTGCACCTACTATTTGGAACTCCCTCCCTACTGACTTGAAAGAATGTTCAGACCTCTCCACCTTTAGGAAGAAGCTCAAAACACACCTTTTCCAAGAACATTTCCCTACAACATTAACCCATGAGCCACAACCCAACGTGACCTAACTGATTTAGCCTTTCAGCCTAACCAGTGCTGCCCTTCCTCCCACCCTCAAATATATGCTCCACAAGCAGGGACGGCCCAAGGGGGGTGCAGGGCCATGTGCGGAGATTAATTGTGGGCCAAATTTGCATAATGGACCTAATTTGCATAAATATTTGCATAATGTTAACATGCGCTTTTAGTAAACATGTCTCTTAATGAGTGTCTAAAAAAAAGAAAGACTAACAGATTTCTACATTACTATATTGCAGTGAAAACCCCCAGGCCCATTAGGAAGTACAGTCAAACCTCGGTTTTCATTTGCCCCGGTTTTCATACGCTTCGGTTTTCAACGTCTTTTTTGACTGAGATTTTGTCCCGGTTTTCATACATCACTTCGGTTTTCAACGTCTTTTGACTGAGATTTTGTCCCGGTTCTCGTACATCGCCTCGGTTTTCGTAAAGTACAGTACTGTAAATACATACACCCTCGCGCTGCACACCATTCTTTATACACTGCCAGAACGCCTGCCCGGTCCCGGCAGCACTGCCCCCCGGACTCACCGATCGCCAGCGTGATGAGAAGCAAAAGCCAGCTGAGCACGTAAATGAAACACATCCTCGAGCCTGGTCAGAGTCAGAGAGGCAAGGATTGCGCAGAGAGGAAGGCCCCGATCTCGTCCACCGCCTGCCTGTTCTCTGGAGCGCCCCCTCAGGCTCGGAGGTAGCAGGGAAGAAAAGCTGTCAACGTAAGCAGGAGATGTTGCATGAATGTGGGAGGCAGTTCTTTCTCTTGCATGGTACGTCTGAAGCTATATCATTAAGATTTTCTGCCATTCTGAAGCATTGAGCAGATAATGTAAAGGTATTTTAATGGGCTGAATCCAATGTGATTCCGAAGAGAGCTGGGCACAGCAGCTTGTCAGGGGTGGCTAAGGCCAGATGTTAGCATACTGTACTGTACAGTACTGAACTTAGCTTGCTTTCAGTGATGTTAAATGTTCATTTATCCATTTCATTAGTCATTTATATTTATTTCTCATTGTTTTCTGTATGTAAAAATATAGTTATTCTCTATAAAATGTATTTTTGTGAATATTTTTGGGTGTCTGGAACGGATTAATTGGATTTACATTATTTCTTATGGGAAATATTGCTTCAGTTTTCATACATTTCGGTTTTAGTCAGACTTTTTCGAACGGATTAATCATGAAAACCGAGGTTTGACTGTACTACAAACACTGATCACTTAGAACCCATAGCAAATCCACCGTATCATAACAACACTATCAGGGCTCACAAAGCACCAAACCCTAACTATCAAAAGGTAACACTGCAGTGCAGATATTAAAACCAGTACATCTCAGAGAATACCAATACATCTCACCGGGGGAAAGAGAACAAGTGGGACTGTCAACTCGAAACAATATGAACAGAATATCTCAACTTGGTTACACATGCAGAACATAGACTGTCACCACACAAAGAACAAGGGATCACAATTTAGAACTAGGAAAATGATAATTAAACTGGGAACCCCAAAAGCCAAACATGAAATGTACATCACTGGAGAAATAAAACTATAAATTAATTTCCGCTTGCTCTAAGCAAAAACGAGCCGTGCAGAGGAAGCCGGGGCCTCGTGCGGGCTTCCCCCGCTCCCTCTGCAGCCGTTCACATTGTGCATTAATGGTGTTCGCGCAGGGCCCCCTGAAGTGCGGGGCCATGTGCGAACAATATTATCGCACAATGGACGGGCCGGCCCTGTCCACAAGCCCCCCATCCTCACTCACCCCCTTGTTGTACATAGTTTTGTTACGATGACCTCAGCTATGTAACATAGCATTTTATGCTATTATATATTCTTGTTCCTGTTCCTTGTAAAGCAGTTGTTCCCATATTGCTCTGTTGTGTTCTGTGTACACCGCCTTGAATTGTAGAAAGGCAGTATATAAATAATTTTAAATAAATAAATTAAATAAATATATAGGATTGGAGTGATATTCAAAGGCATTTACATGGTTTGCAGTGTAAAAGCCACTCTGCGGGATATTCAGCGGCACTAACATAGTTAGTCCCGCTGAATATCCATGGGTGCTGGGGGTATTCTGGGGTGGCACCCATTGCTAACTGGGCATTGGCAATACTGAGCCACTGCCCAGTTAGTAATATGTGATGCAAGTGAGGCGCAGGAAACCCTGGCCTAATTTTCGCTGCAGAGCTAACTGGTCAGTGGCTGAATATCCCCCCTGCCAGGTTAGCTTTGCGGCAATTCCGGCAGCATGGGTAATCAGTACTGGGGCCTGGATATGGTCCTGGCATTGAATATCCAGATTTTAAGTTCAGTGCCACCAGCTAGCTGCTTTAGCAAGGCTAAACGCCAGTGCTGAATACCAGGCCCAATGTCCTTAGATTTCAGCAAAGCTTTTAACATAGTTAATATACATTAAATCAATTTTGCTCTCACTAAAGTGACCTTTTTACTAAGTGTGGTAAATGTTTGCTGTTAAATGCATCTTAACCGTTAATCTACAATGCAGTAGAAGGAAATTGCCCACCCTAAAGTTTTGTTCAAAACAATATAAGAAAAAAAAGGGGTGGGGGACTACCTCTACCAATAAAGGTCCACGGCAAAAAGATAAAAGGGGAAGGGGTTAATGAAAATGCTTCAGAATAAATTAATTGCCATCATTTAGGATAGTTTCGTTTAGGTGAGACACAGAAGTAATGTTCCTCTGGGTTAAGATGGCTACAAAGTGATTCTGATCCGGTGGATCATAGCGCGATGTCAGCGCTTTAAATTACCTCCTGGTACAGCTTACATTTCGAAACAGTGCCTGCATCGGGGTACTTGTCTGTTATGAAGCTGTACTGAAGCTCTGAAGCTGTATATGTTTTTGAAGATAAGTGTGTGTTGAAGGTGTAGGCACTTGATGTTTCACATGGTTCAGTTTATAGTGATTCTTTTATGACCCGCATTGAATTTGTATGGCATTTTTTACTGATGCCTATCATCTTCATTTGTTGTTCTATTTTTGGAATTTAGATTAGTAGCCATTTTTTTGATAGCATTGTTCGATTTGCTGTATTTTTCTGCTATCTGTTTTTAAGGCTTTTTTATGTCTGAGGACATGATTATTGGCACCCTTATAAACCATTCAAATCAGTTTGAACAGGACAATCACATTCCAGTTGGAGTAAAATTAGATACACCTGTGATCAATTGTCAGTACTCACATGACTTGAATCAACCAATGAATGATGGCTCTAATGTTTAAAATGGCCACATTCACTCCCTGTTCCATTTTCTTAATGGTGAAGATAAGACAGTTGATTGAGACTGTCAGAAAAGCCATTATCACCAAAATCAAACTTCAATGGGGTACAAGGCCATCTTCAAAGACCTTGGGATTCCTGTGTCTACAGTTTGCAATGTTATTGAGTGAAAAAATATTTTCTTTTATTAGCCTTAAATAGGTTACCCTGTAGCTTCATTGCATGCCCCCTAGTCTTTATATATTTTGATTGGGTAAACAATCGATCTACATTTACCCGTTCCACTCCATTCATTAATGTATAGTCCTCTATCATATCTTATCTTTATCTTTATTTTACACTTGATATACCACCCACATCGAAACATTAGGGCGGTTTACAATTTCACATGTCAACGCTTACAGAAAGGAAAAGAATGCCAATAAAATATAGGAAAGCAGTAGAGATTAATATTGACAGGCCAAAGAAGAAACAAGCAATTAGGTAGAGGCATCACAGGGGAGGTCGAAAGCCTGTTGGAATAAATGGGTCTTCAGTAAATTTTTAAATTGTGAATAGGAGGGTTCCAAACGGAGGGAAGATGGCAGGGTGTTCCAAAGTGAGGGGCCATGAAAGAAAAATGCAGCATGACGAGTTTGTTCGAGATGGGTCTGAGAGGGTGAGGGCAAAGAAAGACGATTAGCATGTAGTGACCGAAGTTGGCGATACGGAGTATGAAGTGAAATAAGGTTAGCCAAATAAAGTGGTGTAGATGTGTGAAGAGCCTTGTGAATCAAAATTAGGAACATTTTAGTGAAATCTGTAGCAAAGGGGTAGCCAGTGCAGGCTGTAAAGGATAGGATATCGCCCCTCAGCCATCTCTTTTCCAGGTTGAAGAGCCCTAACCTTTCTAGCCTCTCTTCATAGGGGTATCCTTCCATCCTCTTTACCATTTTGATGGCTCTTCACTGTACCTTTTTTAATAACCGTTATATCAGAGGACTACCAAGGTAGCAAAATGTGTTACCTAGTGTCAGAAAGCTAGGTCTTGATCGAGGGTTATAGGTGCTAAAGCAGGACAAAAGTACAAAATAATGGTTAAAAAGGAAAAAAAAAGACTTTTTTAAACTGGACAGCAATGAATCTTGATCTCAATACAATCGAGAACCTTTGGAAAGAGCTGAAATCTACCATTGGTGTAAGGAATCTTGGAAACATTCATGAGCTGGAACAAATCACAATTGAAAAGTGGGAGAAACTACCAGCAGACAGATGTGCAAAAGTTATAGATGGCTACAAGGATTGTCCAACCAAATATTAGTGAAGGGTGCCATTAATCCTGTCCAGGTCATATGTTGTTTTTTTCTCAGAAATTACTATGTCTAAGTTGCACAGACATCTTTTTTTTTTTTGTTGTATACCTTTGAAAGTACTACTAAAGTATTATGATGACATACACTTGGAATATTTCTAATTATTTCTCAAGATATTGAACACAACATACCTAAAATGCAAAGGTGCCATACCACAACAAATGATTTTGTGTATATGTCAGTGGCTCTCAACCTTTGATCAGTGAGATCATGGCAGGGGGTCCACAAGATACATAGAAGAGAAAAAAGTTCTTCTATGCTGCTATAATCCATGCAAGCAGAATGCAGCATTTTTTTGTAGAGGCAAGATCAGTAGTGACTACACTGATGCCACAGATGACAGTAGCAGCCTCAGCAGCTGTGGGGGACAGAGGAGGCAGCGGGTGCACTCGCTAGAAACAGAAGCAGCTTTGAGATGGGGTCAGAAGTGGTGGCAATGAAGATGTGATCATAGGCAGCTGTGGAGGTCAAAAGCAGGAGTGTGGGCTTAGGAACCACAGTGCAGCATCACTATATGAGGAGAAGAAGAAATACTAATGGTGGAGGTTAAACTGAGAGAAAGAGGGAGACTGACTGACTGGGGAGACCTGCTGGAGGGAGAAAGAAAGGCTGGGGGAGGAGGAAGAAAGAGAATGTGGGGATTGGCTAGGAAGAAGAGAGAGAGAGAGAGACTGGTGAAAACACGAAGGGGAAGGAAGATAAAAAGGGTTAGTGTGGACAGGTCTGGCACTGCATCGAGATGGTCCGGGAAGAGTAGTGAGGATGAACATAGGGTCCCTGAATATTGAGGACTTCTTATATATGTTATCAAGTTGTTGAAGTATTTTATCTAGACTTTTTAATGCTCCGATGAAATTACCTTGCATATTCAAGAGCAGTTCAGAGATGGGGAGAAATTAGTCAAGCCAAAGATACAGATTGTGCCATGAGGTGTATCCCAGTTGTAGCTAATTAAGGATTCACATACAGATAGCAAAGCCCTTTTTGGAGAAGGAAACTATCATGTACTGGAGCCTGGTAGGGAAGCAGGAGGGGTTTATAATAAAGGTTAGCGAAAACAGACTATTATACTCCAAAAGCTTTATTTCCAGGTGGGGGAAGAGACAACCTGCTGCTAGGGACCATCCACATGTCAAAAATGGCTGTTGATGGAAAAAATTCATGTCAATCTAAGGGGCCCTTTTGCTAAAGTGCACTAAGCAATTAACATGTTTTCTCCACGCTGCAATTGTGCGCAAGAGCCCACAATAACTATTACTATGGGGCATGACAGTTACCTTGTGCTGATTCATGCGCTAACTGCCAATCACATGTTGAGTCAGGTTAAGGGCAGAGTGTGGACTAGGGAGCACATTGCAGTTAGTACAGGGGGATATATCGCGTGCTGTCAAGGTGTCAACTAATGCCACTTCAAAAGGGCGAGTTAGGTGCACCTACGGTAATTGTACTATGCGTTAGGATACACATTAATTGCCGGGAACATTCGAGCCATTTCCCCAACAAATACTGTTGAGACTTTGCATTTAACACATTAGTTTTAGTGCTCAGTACACGTTAAATGTGGAAACCTAATGCACCTTAGTAAAGGGCCCCTAAGTTTTCAAATTTGCTGAAACTGTCTGAAGTGAACCTAGTGCTGCCTGGATGGGAAGCTGTACTATCGCCTGGGAAGGAACAGATGCTAAAGAACAATAAAAAAGCTGTTTGCTGCGTATGTGTGGCCAGGCTGCTTTCAGTCCATCCGACAGGCTTTTGGAGCTGGTCACTGGCAGTAAACAGCCACATATGGAGTTGAAAGGGAATTGAACGAGACTTGTGAAAAATGAAAACATAATATTTATTTTTGCCCAATACCTCCTGTTTTATGAAATTATTCTAAATCCTATTAGGGAGTGAGTTACTAAACTTGTTTCCCCAGACTCAGAATGCAAAAAAGCCTTTGTAAATCAGCCCTATCTGATATTTTGAGGTACTCGAATAGATCCATGATACTATTTTTCTATTGCAGATAGATCTGTACTGATACAGTTACCTATTGTGAAATAGAAAAATGTGAATAAAATTTACTCTATAAAAAAATTACAGATATGAATTTTAAGCTGACCTAAACAATAACATAGGATTAATTTCACTGTATTTGGCTGAAATATCCAAAATATAACATATATTTTGAAGAGCTGAAGTCTCTAATGAATTAGAAATCGTAATGCATGTAGCCTTTTTTAGTTACTCCATGCTTCACATTCAGTGCTGATTCTCTTTTGGTCATGCCCTATTCCCCATTATAAGTGCCTGAGGCAGGCTTTTGGAGGACATTTGACCTGACAGTCATGTTTCAGAAACTACTGACTTGGTACTTGCTGATTGAGTTTAGATTCCAACAAGCTATAGCTGCTGGATTACAGACTAATGACCCATCACATGCTAGGGGCTAAGGCCTAAAGTGCACTACTGAATTAAATCTCAGCATTCTGTGAAGAGAAGAACGTATTATACTATTAAATTTGATTTAATAAATTTCACTGCTCCATATTATTGAACTGAGAGAAAAAAATGCTTTCATCGAGTGAATTACTATTATTATTATTTTATCCAGGTAAAGTATTATATGAAGCACTGTGGGACAAAATGTTGAATTTCTGAAATATCAGGTGGAATGGTAGGTTAGGAAAACTCAGTATAGTTGATTAACCAACCATGCCCTTTTACCACTGAGGATCAGAGAATTTATGCTTCACTTGATCAGTACATAGGAAAATAAAGCTTTCTTGGTCTTGATTATACCCAAGGTAAGGTTAGAGAGGGTTGTATCTAATGCATGAAAGCTTCATAGGTGTAAATATATTTGCATTAAGTTATAGATGACGCTGGAGACCTAATATGAATTTTGAAATAACCAATTAATGAAATCAACCATCATAAATATGTATCTTTTATTCTGAGATATTATAACTAATAAAGGCCTATTAGAATCTTACAAACCCCAAATGTTATAGTTTACCATTTACACTGCTGCACACATCTTATTGTATTTACAGTATTTATTTAAATATATTTCTATTGCAACAAACACTGTTGGTTCTGTTGTTGTTAAATGCCATTGAATTGACATCAACTTGTGGTGACCCTGTGAACTGTGTTTGGTATTTAGTTACATGGTTATTTATAGAGTGGCATCCATAGCAATTGTTAAGGTTTTGATCCATCACATTGCCAGTCCTCCTGATTTGCGCTGGCCTTCTACCTTGCCAAGCATTATGTTTTCCTCTAATAATATTTCTTTTCACTTGATATGTCCAAAGTATGAAAGTCAAAGTCTTGTCGTTTGAACTTCTAAAGAAAACTTAGGTTTGACCTTCTCTAGTACTGATTGATTTGTTCTCTGGGCAATCCATAATATACATGGTATTCTTCACCATAACTCAAAGGCATCAGTCTTTCTATCTTTCTTCTTCACTGTCCAACTTTCACATCTATATGATGTTACTGAAATTACCATGGCTTGGACAAGTCCAATCTTTGCACACAGAAATACAGTTCTGCCTTGACAATCTTATTCAGGGCTTTCACAGACATTCTGCTAAGAATGCAACATCAGATTTCCTGACTGCTTGTTGTATTGATCCTAGCAGGTTAATGTTGTCTACTGTTTCTATTTTTGGTCCATCAAGCATGAAAATATTGATTCAACTAGGTGTGAGAACGTCTTCATGCATGATCTTTATAAGACTATGGTGGTCATGCCGAAACGCAAATAGTGGGGTTGCACATCCGATTCGTACGTGCATCTCCCGCTATTTGCAGGACATTATTCTGTCCCCTTGCCTCCCCACATGTACTGTGCTGGTGTGCGGGTAGCACTGGATGAGGGTGGGATGGAGGCGGAGAGTGGGCGTAAAGGGTCAGGCCGTAGTACATGGACATACAGAGCCACAGCCCTGTATGTCTGGCGGGTGACGTATAGACGAGGGACTTATTCCACCTCAGAGGTAGAATAAGTCCTGGGAGTAGCAGCAATCAGGCCTGGCAGCATCCACAAACCCATGGCACAGATGAAGGTGAATCCCCACAGCCTGATCCTGCTCCTGGCAGACCCTGTCAAGGGTCAGGCGGTGGGGTATTGCAACATATTCCGCTGTCAGACCTGCTTGCTCCTGCTGGGCATCCAGGTAACATGGTGATAGGACACCATGGTACCTGTACACCAGCAGGAGCACTGAATGGTGGGGACGGACAGCCTTCTGTACGTCTCCACACTCAGGATACTGTGTGCCCCAGCCCATCTAAGTGCCCAATCCTGCTCCTGTGAGAACGTTTAGCTCCTGCGGTTGCAGAATCAGGTACACCTGTGCCCTGTCCATAATCTTGCCGTCCAGACAGCCCAGATGTGCAGATTATGGAATCAATCTCCATGTTTCATAAGAACATAAGATATGCCATACTGGGTCAGATTAAGGTCCATTATGTCCAGTATCCTGTTTCCAACAGTGGCCAATCCTGGTCACAAGTACCGGTCAGGTTCCCAAAAAGGTACACAGATTCCATGTTGCTTATCCCAGGATAAAAGTCGTGGATTTCCTCTTTAATAATGGTATATAGACTTTTCCTCCAGGAACATTTTTGCAACTTTTTTAAACCCAGCTACACTAACTTGATCTTCATAAGCAGATGTATAAGCTTGTCTTCATGTTCAGCCAGTAACGTGGTAACATCAGCATAGCGAGGGCTGTTGAAGAGTCTTCCACCACAAATTGATTGTCTTCATACAGTCCTACTTCTCTGATGATTAGTTCTGCATATCAATTGAACATGTTTGGGAAAGTATGCAGCCTTGTCATACACATTAGCTGATTTTAAACCATTCTGTTTTTCCTTCTTCCATTCCAACTGTTGCTTTTCGATCAATGTAAAAACTATGCATGATAATTATCTGATGTTCTGGTATACCTATGCTTCATAATATGACCCAGAGTTTTTCATGCCGTAATGAGTAAAAAAACATATGTAGATATGCTTCTGGTATTTTTTTGTCTTTTCAAGAATCCATCTTACATCCACAATATTGTCTGGTGTTTCTTGCCCTTTCCTGAATACTGCTTGTACTTTAAGCAATTCTTGTTTCAGGTATGGTTGTAGTTTGTACTGAATGATCTTGTGTAGAATATTGTTGGTGTGTGGGATCTGAGCAATTGTGAGATAATTCCCATACTCAGTTGGATCACTTCTTCAGTATTGGTATGAATATAGAACTTTTCCAGTCAGTAGGCCATGATGTTGTCTTCTAAATTTCCTGGCAGGGTCTTGTAAGTATTTAACAGCTGCACGAGGTTGCTGTAATACTTCAGTGGGAATGCCATCAGTGCCTTGTGCTTTGATAATGTGAGGTCTAGTCAGCAGATGGTGTTGGCCTATAATAGGGCTGTGGAGGGGAGAAAGAGCTCCTAGATCAGGCAAGGGAAAGCTGCAATGGGGGGGGGGAGGGGGGCAGGGCAAAAGGGGGTGATTAGGGCCAATGGGGAGGAAGGGGCCAGTAGGAGTTGGGTGAGGAGCAGTGGGGATAAAAGGAGGAGAGCAGAGATTGGTCTGCAGTTAGTGAAGTCGCGAGAGTGGCGAGACACAGGAAGCAAAAAAACCCTCAACATGCACAGCAGCTGGGCAGAGAGGCTGCTAAAGACAGATTTGGAGCTCCAGAAGGAGCAGTGGACTCCCAGGAAGGCATCCCAGTCAGCGGCGAGTCTCCAAGAACAGCCATGGCACTCACAGTGACGGTAAGGTGCAAGCATCACAAAGAGAGAAGGCATCTGACAGTAAGTGCCGCTGCCCTACAGTCACATAGCAGGCAGAAGATTGGTGGGACCAGCGTGAGACCTGGATTGCAGCATATTTCAAATTTGCTCAGTGGGGGATGGCTTCTGAGAAGGATCGCAGCAGTTGAAGGACACAAGGTGCTTGGCTCCAAGTGCGGCTCACGGGCAACCTGTCGTACAGAGGCCAGCTGCCATGTCCAGAGTCAGCACCAGAAGTACTTGCTCATGGCCACCAGGGTGTCTTGACTGTCTCCCCCCACAACTTCCCCCCCATCTCACCAACCCCATGTGGCTGGGCCCATGGTCTTACCTGCCAGTGTTAGGAGCCTTGGTCTTACCTGATGGAGTCAGGAGCCTTCCTCCAGCAAGGTGTGCAGAGGCAGCAGCAACAGGCAGCAAGAAGAACAACTTAAAATAAAAGAGAGAAGAGAAGAAGAGAAAGAGGAAGCAAGGAGCCTGCCTTCCAGACACACTGGGACCGGGGGAAGAGCCTAGATGACATTGCTAGTTATTGGCTGAGCCTTAAAGGGGCAGCGCACCATGGCAACAGAAAAGGTAAGCAAGGCAAAGGACTAGAGCAAAGCAACAGCAGCAAAAGGAAGAGCTGTTATGGAGATGACAGCACCAAGATGGAGAAAAGGTGGTGCACTTCAAGCTTGGTGGCACAGAACGGCAGAACAATGGAGCCAAATGAGAACAGGGAAACCCAGCAAAGAATGCACAAGAAGAAGACCAAACTCAGAGTCGAGAAGAATCGAGATGAGATAGAGATAACCAAAAGAATCAGGAGCTGTAGGGTCAAGAGCAGACATCACAATGGAAGGAAAGCACGGAGAGGAAGGGTCTGGCTTAGTAGGCAGCTACATATCCAGCCTTAACACACAGTGTCCAGTGGCACTTACTGCCCCTGAAGCACTGGAGGAGACAAGGATATGGGACCTAGTAAACAAAGTGCAAGCCATGGCTGCAGTCCATGGAGTGGGATGCGTGCAGCCTCTAATAAGCACACTCGTGGAGCTGTAGAGTGCTATGCAGAAGCAACAGTGCCTAGACGTTCATGGCCCCAAGCAGCAGCCAAGCATCACCTGACAAACAGAGGAATAAGTACAGAGAGTGCACTTTTGACTTAGGGGACACTGTGGGGAAGCAATCCAAAGTGGGGGACAATGGAAGGATTAGCAGTGAGGCAAGGCTGGGGGGCTCACATGGGGGGAGGACAAGGATACCAGGGGGGGAAGGTAGTTACAGTGACAGAATATATGGGGGGTCTACAGGGAGGGAAGGTTAGGGATACAGGGAGAAGGGGTAAAGGAGTAACAGCAGCAAAGCAAGTTTGGGGGGCAAAATAACAATTGAGCAAATGGTTAAATAGGAGATGAAGGGACAAATGAATAGTTGGGTATCTTGGGAATGGTGCAAAAGCTAATCCAGATGGTAGCAAAAAGTAATGCAGCCCTAGACATCAGGCCAACACCTGTATACAAGCAGGTGAACTGGATTAATGACCCCTCTAAGGGCAAGGCTAGTCATAGTGCAATGGAACCCCCCAGAGGTAACACCAGGGGTAGATGGGGCAAGGAAAATGGCCCACAAGAAGGGGATAGGGTGTTGGCTTGCAATGCAAAACCAGCAGAGTACATTTGCAGTACTAAATCCTTTGACAGCATATATCAATGAACATAAGGGACAAGATTTGGAAGAATGAGTATAAAGATATACTTTCATTGCTGGTTAAACATAATGACATGAATTGTGATCACACTATTTGCCAGGGTAATTGTAAACTGGTCAGCAAGAAGTTCAACAGCATACCAAGATTTATAGCGGACTGGTGTGCAGTCTTCCGGATACTAGCATGCATAGTTAAGGAGAAGCACCCAGAGCAGTGCCGGGGCCTATTCTACCACCAAGATGGTATATGTGAGGCATATAGAGTGCATGGTGGGACAGCATAATTAGATTAAGATCAGCAATTCTGCAGGAATATACCGGAAAACAAAGGGCTTAGCTGGGACAGGAAGGACATAGCATTATGGATCAAGCTGATGACCGAGGGGTCAAGAGTGAATAGAATGGGAGAGGGTAGTCAGACATACTGGCCCGGCAGACAGAAGTACCCATCCAGCCCTTTTGAAAAGAAGGAAAGGCGGGCGTTTGGGACAATGGCAGAGTGCCAATGTCACCTCAGAGCAGCAGGAGGGGAGTCTGCAGAATCTTCAATAGTGGCTCTTGCAGATTGAACAGTGAGAAGAGGAGAAAAGGACAACTTCCGCAGTAACAGAAACCAGGCAAAGAGCGGAAGACGTAAAACCACGGACACACAAAAGTAGGTTGACACAAGGTATTTTATTGAGGACCCAACTTATTGAACCAAAGCGGCCGAGGCCTTCTCTGCTTCTCCATACTTGTGCCAGACCCCCCAGTGAAGGCTTAATGCCAAAACCTTTTAAGTTGGGTCCTCAATAAAATACCTTCTGTCAACCTACTTTTGTGTGGCCGTGGTTTTACGTCTTCCGCTCCTTGCCTGGTTCCTGCAGATTTAACATCAACTGTAAGTATAGACATGCTTGCACTATCTGTGGGGAAGGGCACCCACAAACTAGATGTGGTAAGAAACAGGATGGGAACCTATAAGAAAAAAAGGGGGCTTTGAGCAGGCCACAATGCCAATAAGGCTAGAGGCCCTACAAAGGAATTTAAGGGTTTACAACAAAAATTTAAGGGTTATTGGTTAATTCAGGGTTTTTTCGGCAGTTTCTCCATTATGAACAACAGTCCCCCTGGGCCCAAGGGGGCTGGCAACTTGAAGTCAGCGACAGAGGAGTGGGTTGTGCAGGCAGTGATAGACAAGGAGTGGACGCTGGGAATTCCTTTGGGCACAGACCCTTGCTGAATCTGATAATCTCACCACTGGGTATTTTTCCAAAGAAGGAGCCAGGAGAATATTGGCTCATCTATCACCTGTCTTATCCGGATGGGAATTCTGTCAATGATCATCTGGACCAGTCACTATGCTCCATTAAGTATGCTTCTGTGTACTAAGTGCTCGACCTTGTGAGGGCCCACAGTCGGGGAGCATGGTTGATGAAGGTGGTTATTGAATTGGCATTCTGGCTGCTGCCGGTGAACCAAAAACAGCTTCTACCTCCTGGGATTCTGGTTTGGTGGCCTCTACTGCTTCAATAAGTGCCTTCCCATGGGTTGCTCAGTGTTGTGCGCCCATGTGCCCTGCAATAGATAGTTAAAAGGGATGATGCGTTACTTTAACAATTTCTTGCTAATAGACCGCACCCACCAGGCCTGCCTCAGGGACCTAGACATCTTTCAGCACAAGGCAGTGGAATTAGGTGTCTCACTGGCAAAGATCAAAACAGAAGCGCCCACCCAATGCTTATTCTTCCTGGCGATTGAAATCAACATGCTAGAAATGTTCACTAGACTTCCAGCCTGCAAGATGACAGCACTAAGAAAATTTATGCAGATGTTGGGAGAAGCTAAGAAGATCACACTGAAAAAAATGAAGTCGATCAGCCACCTGAATTTTGCCTGCAGGGTGATGCCCATGGGCTAGATATTTATAATAAGTTCCTTGTAAACATGTGAGTTATAATGTAAACCGCTTTGATTTAATGAGAAAAAAGTATAGAAAAACTGTTAAATAAACAAATAAATACAAAGGCTGGCTGATTCCATAGTAGGCGTGAAGAGGAGTTATTGCTTTATCAGAGTGAGTTCCACTATCAAAGAGGATCTGGCCATCTGATGATGTACAATGGCAAAAATACATGGAGGTAGAAATTTACCAGCAATACAGATGGAATTATTTACAGATGCAGCAGGCAGTACAGGTTTTGGGATTTACTTCAAGGGCCAGTGGTGTCAGGAGAGATGGCCAGATAAGTGACACAGGCAGGGAATAACTAAGGATATTACCTTTCTAGAGATGTTTCCGATAGTAGTAGTGCTGGCGTAATGGAGGACCGATTTTGAGAAGAAAAGAATACTCTTCCGGTTGGATAATACAAAGGCTAGTCGAGTCCATAGTTGGCATGAGGAGGAGTTATCACCTTATCAGAGTGAGCTCCACTGCCAAGGAGGATCTGGCCATATGGTGGGAATTACAGATGATGTACAATGGAAAAAATATCTGGAGAGAGAAATTTACCAGCAATACACAGATGGGATTATTTACAGATGCAGCAGGCAGTACAGGTTTTGGGATTTACCTCAAGGGGCAGTGGTGTCAGGAGAGATGGCCAGATAAGTGACACAGGCAGGGAATAACTAAGGATAGTACCTTCCTAAAGATGTTTCTGACAGTAGTAGTGCTGGTGTTATGGACACTGTTCCCTCTAAGCTGTGCGCGCGCACACATCTCACCGAGCAAGCGCACATACTTTACAACAGAGCGCACAAAAATTACGGTTCTGATTCTGATAGAAAACAACACAGACGTCTTAAAATTTAAAAGTTGATGTGTATTTACGGTTTTCACAAGTTCTACAATATTTTCTAGTGCAATCAATGTGGTGTACATACTGTATTCTGATGTGTAGTCAAATTTTAAAGTATTTAACTTCGAGTGTCGTTATGTGGCGCACAAAAATTTAACCTTCCTTCAAAAGCTGCACAGCTGATATTTTATGCGCACACAGCCTACAGAACATTAGAGGGAACATTGGTTATGGAGTACCGATTTTGAGAAAAAAAAGATACTCTTCCAGTCGGATAATGCCGCCGTTGTTTATATAATAAACAAGTAGTCAGTGAAAGGAGGAAGAGTTATGAGGCCGATCAGAAAAATTGTCTTACTGAGTTTGGAAATGAATGCGTTTATCACTGCTAGCCACATTCCAGCTGGGTCTAATGAAATTGCTAATGTTCTTTCTCATTTCCAGCTCTCTCATTTTAAGTGGCTCACACCAACAATGGACACAATGACAACGGGCATGCCAGATTAAATGCGGAGCATTGGATGGTACCACCAGGATGATGGGTAGCTCCCTGTCAAGAAACACCTGGAAGTCATAGAGGAGAGCATGAAACCAGGGGCTTCAGCTTGAAGCAAGGGGTGAATTGGGAACAGATGCTGGAGTTCATCACTTAAAAAATTAGGTCAATTAGTGAATGATTGGCAATACCACAAAACAAACAAAAAATCGCTCATGTATCAATATGGGTAATTTCAAGACTTTATCATTTTTGGAATCATACAAAACTTGTATTTAACAAACCGAGGTCTCAGACTCTTTGGCTCTGCCACCAGGACTTTCGTCCGTTACAAGGCAGGTTGCCCATTTGCATCAATGACCTCAAAGAACTTAGCAGGTGATTATATTCAGACATGTATTGACGTTTAACGTTTCACTAAATGTTCAATCTTGCACTTATCTGAATCGCCCAAATACACCCGCTCAGTTAGGACATTTTAAGGATCCCAACGCCCTCCGCAGGCACTGCTCTCGCGTTTCATAACCATACTTTCATCAGGGGATCACTCAGAGACAAACGTCCATAGTTCTTCTTACTGATTATCTATAAAACACATGAAACAAACATGCTAATAATCCCATAATACCCATCCACACACATATACCCCATTCGTCGTATAGTATCCCAACTACCCAAGGACAAAAAATACTTTAATATTAAATACCTAAAACAGAATCTGCTGCCCGCATTTCACCAGTCTTTACCGCTTCCTTTCCTGGCTCAAAAGAAACGCCGCACATGCAAACTAAACCCTCCCTTCCATCTTTAAAGGGACGCACGAAATTCAATACTCCAATCACTATGCCTATATTTCTCCTTTTTTAAAAAAAAGCAATTGTCGCATTAAATGCGGTATCCGTGAGGCCCCTATAGTAGAACATAGTATGCAGAAACATCATCAGTATGATCAACTTAGGGTCTGTTGTCTTGACCAAATAACTAAGACCGAGAGTGGTATGGCTGCAGATTGGCTATTAATTAGACGTGAGCAATGGTGGATATTTACATTTAATACAGAGACCCCGAATGGCTTAAATGCCTCCATAGATTGGGCGAGTTATTTATGATATTGTTTCAGTTAGTGATAGCTTTAACACACTCAGCGACTGTAGCTGTAACTATAGACTATTGGTACTTTATATGGGCAGGCCCCTGACGTAGAGATGGTGGGCCCAATTGCTTTTTTTAAAAAAAGGGGAAATATAGGCATAGTGATTGGAGTATTGAATTTCGTGTGTCCCTTTAAAGATGGAAGGGAGGGTTTAGTTCGCATGCGCGGCGTTTCTTTTGAGCCAGGAAAGGAAGCGGTAAAGACTGATGAAATGCGGGCAGCAGATTCTGTTTTAGGTATTTAATATTAAAGTATTTTTTGTCCTTGGGTAGTTGGGATACTATACGACGAATGGGGTATATGTGTGTGGATGGGTATTATGGGATTATTAGCATGTTTGTTTCATGTGTTTTATAGATAATCAGTAAGAAGAACTATGGACGTTTGTCTCTGAGTGATCCCCTGATGAAAGTATGGTTATGAAACGCGAGAGCGGTATCTGTGGAGGGCGTCGGGATCCTTGAAATGTCCTAACTGAGCGGGTGTATTTGGGCAATTCAGATAAGTGCAAGATTGAACATTTAGTGAAACGTTAAACGTCAATACGTGTCTGAATATAATCACCTGCTAAGTTCTTTGAGGTCATTGATGCAAATGGGCAACCTGCCTTGTAACGGACGAAAGTCCTGGTGGCAGAGCCAAAGAGTCTGAGACCTCGGTTTGTTAAGTACAAGTTTTGTATGATTTCAAAAATGATAAAGTCTTGAAATTACCCATATTGATACGTGAGCGATTTTTTGTTTGTTTTGGGGAGTTCATCACTTGGCTATATGATGAGGCAATACAGATTGGGCATACCAAGCTGATAATAGCCAGTGTGTCCTTCTTTCTGATACCATGAAGAAGTTCATTGTGAAAAAGATGAAGGAAGGCTGGGCAGAAAACCCATGAACAATGTCCATCATGCTTAATATCCTGTTTCCAACAGTGGCCAATCTAGGTCACAAGTGTCAGGTTCCCTAAATGTATCCAGATTCCATGTTGCTTGTTCAATGAATAAGCAGTAGATTTCCCCAGTCCTCTTTCGTAGTGCTTTATGGACTTTCCTCCAGGAACTCGCCTAAACCTCTTTTAAATCCAGCTACTAACAGTTTTACTAATCCTCTGGTAACAAATTCCAGAGTTTGTTTATGCATTGAGTGAAAAAATATTTTCTCCGATTAGTCCTAAATGTACTACATTGTAGCTTTATTGCATGTCTGCTAGTCTTTCTACTTTTTGAAAGAATAAACAACCAATCTACATTTTTCCATTCTACTCCATTCATTATTTTATAGACCTCTATCATATCTCCCCTTAGCCCTCTCTTTTCCAAGCTGAAGAACCCTAATCTATTAAGCCTTTCCTTCCATTCCCTTTACAATTTTTGTCACTCTTCTCTGCACCTTTTCTGCTATGTGCTTTTTAAGATATGGTGACCAGAAATGGACACAATATTCAAGGTTTGGTCGCACCATTGAGCAATATAGAGGCGTTATAATATCCTTTGGTTTATTCTCCATTCCTTTCCATTCTTTAAGAGAAAGCTAGTTACTTTCTGTATGCTGAGAGAAGTCATTGGCAAAGCAAGAGAGGCAGTGAGGGATAATTTGAAAGAAAAACTGTTTACATTGTCCCTTCATGTTTTTTGGCGCCTTCAGGATGAGCGAGGTGATTCCCCAGTGTAGAATGGATTCACTAGGCGTTGCTTTGAGGGTGGAGGATATAAACAAGGGAGAGGACAGGAATGGACTATTCCTGGGGAGGTCAAAGACAGATCAGAGGGTGGGTAGGATGGTTTGGCTATGTTCAAATAGGATCAGGGATCTTTTCCCGATTTACTTACTGAATGAGTATTTGAGAGGCTGCCCACTGGTCGGGGGAGCTCTTGTGAGACACAAAGATGGCAGCTGCTTATCCCAATTCCAGCTAAAACCCATGTGGCACAAGACACTGGGTGCCACCGGATACGAATGGGAGGGTTTAATGTTTCATTCATATAGGATTGGGGCCACCACTGCAGCCCACAATACGAAGTTTAGTGTCAAGCATACACAAGAAATCGGGCAATGCGAATCGGATAGGTACTTATTCTAGAAAGTAAGAGGTGCAACTTGCTAATGATTTTATGTCTCACATTATGTTAACAGGTCTAAAGAGAGTCACAATCTGGATAGTTGGGCACTCATACATTTTCTGGGCTAGGAGAAGAGCAGTGGCAAGGTATTGCGGCAAGCAGTTAGGCTTCCCCTTGGAAACCTCAACAATACAATGGCTGGGGAACTGGGAGATGCTTTGAGAGCAGCTGAAACCAGCTCTCAATAACTGAAGAAGAGGTAGGCAGCCTCTTGACTTTATTTTGCTGCACTTGGGTGGCAAAGATTTAGTTTCAACAAAGTGCTACTGTATGTTAGGGAATTAAAGGATCATAAATTGTCTTTTTGGACCTTCTGGTTTGACAGCTCATACTTGGACATCCTTTGTAAAGTGTAACTTTACATGTCTTGGCCAGGCACATCGCTAGTAAAGAGGAAAGTTGAGCAAAGTGCGAAGTGGCTCGCTATAGCTCTCGGCCTTTGCATCAGAGACAATGCTGGATGAGAAACTGTATATTCATATACTGAAAAAGTAAAATATAAAACTTCTCTAATAAATACAGGAACATTTAGTCATACCTGCAAATAAAACTAATAAAGGATGTTATGTAAATCTAAACTGCTCAATTCCCAGTACTAAGGACTGAACACCCTCTTACTTTTTGACACTGAAATAATTCAGAAGTGCAAAACAGAGACATTTTGATGACAGGTTTAATACCCTAAAAATTCCAGACAAATGCTTGAATAATTTAGAAATGCTACTGTATAAAGCAAGATTTAATATTCATGAAATAGTCCGAGTATCTGTATGCTCTTATTAAAAGAAGTCTTTAATATTCTTGTTTCAGAATTAACATTGGTCTTATGTTCTCACTACTGCTTTTTTCATATTTGTTCATTAGCTAAAAGGTAGCACTTATTCTAGTGAGCCAGCAAGAGGTTAAGGGTGAGTCTCGCTGTCTTCTCTCTCTAATCTTAGATACTGTTTTTGTAGATCTCAGGAAAAAGTAAGGTTCAGCATTTCTCTGGAGGCTGTTAAAAATTTATAGCTGGAAAGTTACATCCATTGGGATTACAATACATGTACCTGCATTGATACAGTTAAAAATACAATAATTAATTTGTGTCATACTTTATACCATTGGCATATTTACTCCCAGTTGAATCAACTCTTAAAGCTTGCATGGGAGGTAAAGCATACAAATAGTGAACAAACTTAAAACAATAAGTGTTTTTCATATGGTTGGTTTTAATTTGTAGGGAGGGAGCTTTAGTTACCTATTTGGTAATGCTTCACTCAAACTCAGGTATTTCAGGTAGATTAATAGCTTGTTGAAGTATGTCCAGTCTAAAGTCAGTGATGCGGTGGTGTTACCTTGGATGCAAAAGTTACAAGGTACAAACTTTAGTGATTACAAAAGATCCTTGTTTTTCTTTTACCTACACTTTCACCCACCTTGGATAAATTTTAATTACTTAAGGTAAACGGGACCTTAAATTACTGGAACTGTTTTCCATGGAACACAGCGGAACATAGTACAAGGGGATTTTATTAGAGAAGGAAGGCTGTGTGGGGGAAAGGGGGGGGGGGCCCGACAAGCAGACATCAAATACGCTGAACTGGACTAGGGCATTTTTCCACTTAGCCAGTGTTTGGGGGCACTTCTTCCCAGATCAGTATGGTTCCATTATTAGTGTATGGTGATGTGATTCTGGCAATGGCCCAGGCTCATGAGGGTTGGGCCTGGTTTAATTACGATGAAGATTTTCATAGCAAAATGGAGGAGAATGCCCATTTGTCATGGGGGACCAAAGATATAAATCTTTGGCTCACCCAGACGTCGGCAAAGGCGGGGGTGCGGGGAATCTTGGGTAAAACCCAGAGGGGGAACTGGGTCGGGGGCTTGTCATTCCTTTTGACCTGCACCCAGAAGCATCTTGCCGGCAAAGGGAGGGCAGGTTGGGGGCTTTATATGCTGTTAATTCAATAACTCATCGTGCACCTTTCTGGACTGCAGTTCCAACACGTGTGCTTGTAGTGTGATGGTGAGCATTCAGTAGCCAAGTGCAGTTGCAAAGGGGTGACAGGAGTCATGCCCCCGAATAAGTGATGTTATGCTGCTACTCTGGGCTAGTATCCCAGTGAGGGTCAAAGCCATGCGGCCGTGATTAAGTTTTAATTTTTTGCCTCGCCTTTTTTGGTACATTCCGCATTAGCAAGTTAGCTGCCCGGTCGGTGAGAGGGGGTGGAGGGAGGTATAGCCATTGAGTACATGGTCTTGGATGGGATGCAGGTGAGTATATTTTTGCCCCGCTCTAAGACCAACCAGAAGGGTGAAGGGGCGTGGGTGGTATTGCGGGGAATGGGACTGTTGGAGACTTGTCCAGTGCGTAATGTGGCGGCCAGTGGGGCGGGGTCCTCTCTTCATCCATGAGAATGCTTCACCCCTGATGACTTTCCAGTTCACAGCGGTGTTGCATAAAGTGCTCAGATTTATTGGTTGTGAGGAGTGGCGGTTTGCCTCTCATTTCTTCTGGATAGGGGCTCCGACTAGCTGGGCAGCAGTGGGCATGGGGGCTGATGTAATTTGCAGGATTAGTTGGGAGTGGTCTGGGGCTTATGCAGGCTATATTCACCTGCCACTGGTTAGAAGTCGGGTACCAAGCTCTCATGTGAGGACGGGGAAGTGGTGTTATATATAACTGGATCTTCTTTTCCAGATGGCGGCAGGGGTTTGCAGCAGTGGTGACTCCTGGAAAACTTGTTCATGTGCTGGGTGGGGAGTGTGATGAAGAAGCCCCATTCTCTACCTTAAAAGCACAAAATTCACGGCATTTTAGTCCTGAAGCTGACAGGCAAGCAGGCCATGTGAGCAGCTGTTGTCAGGGACAACAGAAACAAACTCAGCCACGAGGTCTGAAAAAAACACTCAGCTGAGAAACATTCCCTAGTTCCTGATAGCGTGCACCTGAAAAGGGGAAGAGTTTACAGCCCTTATAAGGACAGTGCAGGGAACACAGGGTTAGAACTGGCTGAACAGCGTGAACTAGCAGGACAGCGAGAACTGTTAGAGCAACGTGAGCAAAGAGAACAGGCTGTCTTACCTGAAGCAGCTGTCCGAGAGGAAGCAGGAGGAGTTTCCTACTTTGACCCAGGAAGTGAGTCAGAGTTAGAGCCAGGAAGAATTCACCCGTGTAACTACCCAGAGTCCTACAGGAGGAAGCAGCTAGCAAGAGCAGAGAACAGGTGTGAATGTTCTGCTGATTGCAAACACTTTGGAGCACGGGGGCTACGTTCCAGCCGGAGTGAGTGGAAGCCAAAAGCAAAACTGTATGTATCAGGAAGCTGTGACCTGAGGAATGATTATAGTGGGAAGTTAAAGGTTGTGAATGATAGAAATTCCTACAGTGTGAATGCAGAGCAGCCTCATGCAGGAAATACAAGGTGGGGGCAGGGCTGTAACTCCCAGCCGAGGGATTTGAGCAGAGAGCTGAGAAAAGAGCAATTGAAACCTCCAGAGAAAGAAAGATATTACCCAGAGGACGTGTGCATGTCTGAAGATGACCTTATAGAAGTTCCTAAGCCTCAGAGAAAACCCCGCAGGCTAAAACCTGATATTAAGAGGGGAGAAGGACATTATCTATCCCAACCTGAGGATAGAACTAATAAGCTCTCCAGGGGTGGAACCTCCTATAGGAAGGGAGTTTATAAGAACCCTGAGTGGTGGCTTCCCTCTCTCCCAGACACAAGAGGCTACGAGAGCAGTTATTCTAGCCATAGAGCGAGTGCAGCTGAGAGACACTGTGACGGCACGGCACAGGGGAACTTACAAGCACATTTTAATAAGGAGAGTTCTGAATGCATACAAGAACCAATGATTATTGACACACTCAGTGAGTGTTCTTCCAACGGTGACCCAATGGACTGCACACTGATTTTGTCAGATAAAATAATGTCTTTGTGCTAGTCAGGGCTGTGCATAGTGTGAAGGGAAAACACTATAACTACTGAATGCTGGTTTCCACACAGTGAAACTGTGTGCTGAATTTGAAGGCCTAACTTTATACTTTACTTTGAAGCAAGAGGAAGTTGTCCTATTTTTCTCCTTTATGTTTTTGCCAGAAAGCATGGCTCATTTCTTTTGAAGTATTGTGTTCTGTTTATTTGAATGATCCGACCCCGGGAGGGGAATAAATCCTTATTTGCCTTCAACCACTCGTGTCGTGCAACTACATTCTTTGCCATCAGACGCAGGCCTGCTAGCCAGGAGGCAGTCTGCCCACCTGGTGGTGACATAACCTGGCGTAGTCTATCGGATTTTTTTCAAGCAAAGAAAAAAACAACACAGTACCGAAGATACATAGAGGATTACTTGCTGGAAAGAAGAAAGAAAAAAGATTTGCTGTCTGGACAGAGGAAAAGAAAAACCGGAGCGGATTTTCCAAGTACCTGACCTGGAGGACAACAAAGACACAGCTTTCTCAACGCACGATCCTGCACCGTGCTAAGGTAACGGTAGGAAGGCACGGGGGTGACTAGGATCAGAGAAATGGGGAGCTGTGGTGCTAAGGGAAGCAAGTAAAAAGAAAAAAAAAAAAGGAAACACATAGTCTGTGCCGCACTTGGTGGGCCCTGTCTTTCTTTTTCCTTTACAGGTGCATGACGCAGTGAAGGAATGGATCCACAGCAGATGAAAGACTGGATGGAGGCCCAATGGAAAGCCCAAGGGGAGTTGGCCAGACTAAGCCAAGAAAGAATGATCGCCGCGATGACCGAGCAGCAGCAGCCGCTATTGGAGTTGCTTGGAACTCTTGTCAAGAGGACTGGTACCACAACCGAAGTTAATCCTGCAATGTCTAAGGCGGTAGGACTTAACGATTGCAGTGCTTTGTCATTGGGACAGCTAAAGTCATACGATAACTTCGATGACTTTACAGACGCTTTTGAACGGATCGCAGAAGCGGCTAAATGGCCGAATGATCAATGGGCTGTAAGGTTCGCTATGACCTTGTCAGGTGAAGCGCTAGCGGCCTACAAAACTATGCCCGTCGGTCTTTCGTCCAGTTACCCTGAAGTAAAATCAGCCATCAGGGATAGGCTGGGATTAACACCCATGCACTATAAAAGGCTCTTTGGAGAAGCTAGACTGATGCATAGAGAAACACCTAAAGCATTGTTACAAAGGTTGAGAGGGCTAGCGACCAAATGGCTTGCTCCAGAGAGGGCGACGGTAGAGTCATTGTTAGACACCGTCATCTTAGAGCAATATTTGGAGGCTATACCACCCAAAATAAAGGCTTTTATAATGTTGCAAAAGTGTAATTCTACCCAAGACGCAGCCAACCTTACGGAGAATTATTTTGAGGCTGAATTAGCCAGCACCTCCGGAGGCAGTGTTTTAAAAGTGGCTGGTCTTGATAGAATGAATGGTGTGAGAAAATCCTTAAAGGGAAATGCACATGGTGAGAGTGTGTATAAGGAAAAAATGTTTGGTAAAAGTGTAGAAAAGAATGTTCATATGAAATGTTTTAATTGTGGCCAGCCTGGACATGCATATAGGAAGTGTAATGTGCGCACTGCTCTAGTGTCGGGAGGAGAGAACCACCTAGAGAAGGGCATTCTGTTAAAGGTCCAGATAGACGGGGTAGAGGCTTTGGCACTCCTAGATTCCGGAGCCAGCCAAAGCATGGTCTCACAGGAAATGTGGCAGACCATCACAGCCCGTAACCCATTCACCCTAAATCAAGTAAGGGACAAAATAAAAGTGAGGTGCGTGCATGGCACATCTATAGGTTACCCACGCTATAGAGTGTCTGTGGAAGGAATGGGCACTCAAGAAAAAGTACAGGTAGCTGTAGTCCCACATCTCCCTTACAAGCTTGCTTTAGGACGTGATTGGCCACCATTTAACCAAGGACTAAAAAAAGGCTTGGGTAGAAAAACTAATTTGGTTTCTACCAGATCCCAGGCCAGGGTCTCAGAAATAGGGGTAGATTCTGCAGATGAGGAAGAGACCCCAGAGGAGGAGGAGGGCCTAGGGGATGAGCTAGTTAATGTACTACCCTCTCATGATGATCTGATTAACCTTCCCTCTAAAGAGAGAAAAGGAAAGGCAGATAGACGTCGGGAGCAAAGGAATAGGTCCCAAGGGAGAGCAGAGCTGGTTGCGGGGGAAGATTTGCCATGGTTCCCTGCTGAACTGGTTCAGAAATTCCCGTCCTTCCCAAAGGAGCAGAGGGCAGATCCCGCTCTTAAAAAAGCTTTTGAATATGCTCAGGAGGATAGGGCCATCTTGCCTCGATTCTTGCTAGAGGGCGAGTTATTATATAGGGAAAGTGCAGACCCATATACTGGGGCTATCCGAAAGCAGGTAGTTGTGCCAACCACTTTTAAAACGATAGTCATGCGATTGGCACATGATCATCCTGTGGGCAGCCACAAAGGCATACAAGGCACGTTGGACCAGATTTTGGCCTGATTCTACTGGCCGGGAGTCTTTAAAGAGACCACCCGCTATTGCCAGTCTTGTCCCGCTTGCCAAAAGGACACTGCCACAAAGCCAAAACCTGTGCCCATGATTAGCACACCCACTATTGCCACGCCAGTTCGTCGCCTGGCTATGGACATAGTTGGACCCTTAATTAGGACGCCAAGGGGCTTCCAGTACCTATTGGTAATTGTAGATGTGGCCACTAGATTTCCGTGGGCCGTTCCGCTACGGAATATCTCGGCTAAGACAATATCCCTAGAACTCATCAAATTATTTTGTGAAATCGGGTTTCCCCAAGAGATCCTAACAGACCAAGGGAGTAATTTCACATCCAAATATATAGCCTTGGTGTGGGATGCATTCGGGATACGACATATCCGAACCTCCGCCTATCATCCCCAGTCTAACGGACTGGTCGAAAGGATGAACCATTCGATTAAACAAATATTACGACGTGGCCTGGAGGGAAACATGGGGGAATGGGATAATTTACTTCCATTTGTGCTTTACGCATGCTGGGAGCATAGGCAGGCATCTTTAGGGGCATCGCCCTACGAGCTATTATTCGGTCGGGCTCCAAGGGGGATTTTAGATATCCTAAGAGAGCAATGGATTGAGCCCGAGGCAGAAGAGGTAGGGGTACCCCAGTTTCTCAGGGACCTTAGGAACCACCTGGAGAGAACTTCCCGGGTGTCCGTAGAAAATTTGCAGGCGAGCCAACGCCGGCAAAAGCGGTACTATGACCGGGGGACCAAAGAAAGGCAATTGGACAAAGGGGACAAGGTGTTGGTCCTAGTGCCAGCCGCGGGTCCAAAATTTGAGTCTAGGTGGAAGGGACCCTGTACAGTGGTAGCCAGAGTGGGCCCAGTCTCGTATAGAGTCGAGCATGAAAGGGGGCGGCAACAAGTCTACCACTTAAACTTACTGAAACCATGGCAAGACCGATCAGCGTCAGTACAGCTGGTCCAAGTAGAGAAGCGTTGGGATAGTCACCCTAAGCTTACGTGCTGTCAGACGAGGGCATCAGCAGCCCGTAAGGTTTTTAGGGGAGGGATATGTGATGAAAAAGCCCCATTCTCTACCTTAAAAGCACAAAATTCACGGCATTTTAGTCCTGAAGCTGACAGGCAAGCAGGCCATGTGAGCAGCTGTTGTCAGGGACAACAGAAACAAACTCAGCCACGAGGTCTGAAAAAACACTCAGCTGAGAAACATTCCCTAGTTCCTGATAGCGTGCACCTGAAAAGGGGAAGAGTTTACAGCCCTTATAAGGACAGTGCAGGGAACACAGGGTTAGAACTGGCTGAACAGCGTGAACTAGCAGGACAGCGAGAACTGTTAGAGCAACGTAAGCAAAGAGAACAGGCTGTCTTACCTGAAGCAGCTGTCCGAGAGGAAGCAGGAGGAGTTTCCTACTTTGACCCAGGAAGTGAGTCAGAGTTAGAGCCAGGAAGAATTCACCCATGTAACTACCCAGAGTCCTACAGGAGGAAGCAGCTAGCAAGAGCAGAGAACAGGTGTGAATGTTCTGCTGATTGCAAACACTTTGGAGCACGGGGGCTACGTTCCAGCCGAAGTGAGTGGAGGCCAAAAGCAAAACTGTATGTATCAGGAAGCTGTGACCTGAGGAATGATTATAGTGGGAAGTTAAAGGTTGTGAATGATAGAAATTCCTACAGTGTGAATGCAGAGCAGCCTCATGCAGGAAATACAAGGTGGGGGCAGGGCTGTAACTCCCAGCCGAGGGATTTGAGCAGAGAGCTGAGAAAAGAGCAATTGAAACCTCCAGAGAAAGAAAGATATTACCCAGAGGATGTGTGCATGTCTGAAGATGACCTTATAGAAGTTCCTAAGCCTCAGAGAAAACCCCGCAGGCTAAAACCTGATATTAAGAGGGGAGAAGGACATTATCTATCCCAACCTGAGGATAGAACTAATAAGCTCTCCAGGGGTGGAACCTCCTATAGGAAGGGAGTTTATAAGAACCCTGAGTGGTGGCTTCCCTCTCTCCCAGACACAAGAGGCTACGAGAGCAGTTATTCTAGCCATAGAGCGAGTGCAGCTGAGAGACACTGTGACGGCATGGCACAGGGGAACTTACAAGCACATTTTAATAAGGAGAGTTCTGAATGCATACAAGAACCAATGATTATTGACACACTCAGTGAGTGTTCTTCCAACGGGGACCCAATGGACTGCACACTGATTTTGTCAGATAAAATAATGTCTTTGTGCTAGTCAGGGCTGTGCATAGTGTGAAGGGAAAACACTATAACTACTGAATGCTGGTTTCCACACAGTGAAACTGAGTGCTGAATTTGAAGGCCTAACTTTATACTTTACTTTGAAGCAAGAGGAAGTTGTCCTATTTTTCTCCTTTATGTTTTTGCCAGAAAGCATGGCTCATTTCTTTTGAAGTATTGTGTTCTGTTTATTTGAATGATCCGACCCCGGGAGGGGAATAAATCCTTATTTGCCTTCAACCACTCGTGTCGTGCAACTACATTCTTTGCCATCAGACGCAGGCCTGCTAGCCAGGAGGCAGTCTGCCCACCTGGTGGTGATAGGAGATAGGCTGAATCTCAAGCCTTGGGTGTGCACCTTGGGTTGACCTTGGCGGGGGGTTTGGTTGGAGTGGTTTGGTGAGAGGAGGATGCGATGGTGCTAACTTGTTCCTCTCCTGCATCATCATCTTCGACTGCGCAGACCACCGAAGGGAATTCTGGTCCACCTGGGTGACAATGACCTATCGGCATGGACTTGCAAGCAGCTCATTTGAGTGGTTCAGTGGGACTTTGCAGAGCTTCTCTCAATGTTGCCCAGGCTGATTATCGGCTGGTCCAACATCATTCCAAGATCTTCTTGCCAGTCGGAGTGGAAGTGGTCTCGGGGGTTAGTTAAGGTGAATGACTAGATTGGTTGATGGGTAGGCTAGAATGGGGGGGGGGGGGGTTGTGTCCAGATTTTCCACTCCTGGGTAGAGGTGGAATGTGCGGGCCTTTACTGAATGGACAGAGTGCATTTGTCACCCATCGGCCAAGATTTGCTCTTGAATGACTGGCAGGAGGTGTAAGTGGTGTTGTGTGGGCACCAGTCCTGGTCACAGCTGGGATAGTTGGGGGGTGGCATGAGGATAGTTTCACTATCTAGTGCCGGTGGCAGAGTCCCCGACCAGGTCCAGGGTTTGAGCAGGGCCTAATGTCTGGTGAGCAAGATTAGGTGATTTCAGCTAAGTTGAAAAGGAAGAGTGGGGAGATTCCAGTAGGGATCTTCACCCAGTTCGGGGAGGGAGGGACCGGCCTCTGCTAATAATATGACAAAGCGGGTGGTGGGGAAAAGGAGGGGTTGGGCAATGTGTCACTTTGCTAATAATATGTTTGGTGGCAGCATCTCTCAGAAAAGGGGGAGTTTATGATTTGGATTATTGTAAAAGATTATTGTTGGTTGGGACTGAAATGTTGCATCATGATTACATTTATTTATTTAAAGTATTTTCTATACCGTGCTTTTTCAAATTCAGCTCGGTTTACAAGAAACATTAACTTTGTCCAGTCGTGGAGGCCCGTACTGGACTTACAGAGAACAGGGGTGGTAAACTTGGGTTTAACTGGGTAAACTATATACAGGGATAAGCTGGGTATTTATATTCTAGGATATTATAGACATTCTTAGATACTATATACAGGGTCATGCTCAGGTTCTGGTAGAGCTAACATGTTGTGAACATGTGCAAGTAATAAAACTCCAGGATAAAGCCATACAATTGTGTGTGTGGTTATTGGGATTGAAGTTGGGGGGGGGGGTGAGGGGTGGAGAGAGACCTGAAACGTGTGAGCTTGGTGTCTGGGTTACCCGGATTACTGTTGAGGTGCGCCATATTAGCACAGGTGCACTTAACTCCACCTAAGGAGGTGGCATTAGGTGAATCCATGCTAATCACATGGGACGCAAATCTTGAAGTGTATAAATTACTGCTTTGCAGGGCCGGATTTACCTATACGCCATGTACGCCATGGCGTAGGGCCCACAGCCGGCAGGGGCCCACAAAAAAAGAACAAGTTCATTTTTTGTTAATACAATTTAAAAAAAAAACCTGGTGGCTGCCGCCGCGGGGCCCCCTCTGCTGCCGCGGCAGCACCGACTGACCCGCGGGGGCCCCGTCTACAAGCTGAAGCCGTCGGGTCGGGTCAGGTCGGGTCGTCCCTCCCTCCCTCCCTCCCTCCGTGCAGGCTGCAGGCTGTGAGAGACGCGAAAGGAGAGTGTCTCCTCGCGTCTCTGTTAAGCCCGCAGGGGCTGATGGGAAATTTCCCATCAGCCCCTGCGGGCTTAACAGAAACGCGAGGAGACGCTCTCCCTTCGCGTCTCTCACAGCCCACAGCCTACAGCCTGCAGCCTGCACGGAGGGAGGGAGGGAGGGAGGACCGACCCGACCCGACCCGACCCGACCCGACGGCTTCAGCTTGTAGACGGGGCCCCCGCGGGTCAGTCGGTGCTGCCGCGGCAGCAGAGGGGGCCCCGCGGTGGCAGCCACCAGGTTTTTTTTTTAAATTAAATTTTACTTTAGGCCGGGGGGGGGGGGTAGGACTGGTAATGGGCTGGGGGGCTGGGGGGGGGGTAGGACTGGTAATGGGCTATGGGGGGGGGTAGGACTGGTAATGGGCTATTGGGGGGGCTGGGGCTGGAAATGGGCTGGGGGGGTAGGGCTGGTAATGGGCTATTGGGGGGGGTAGGACTGGAAATGGGCTATTGGGGGTGCTGGGGCTGGAAAAGGGCACCGGGTGTAAAGGCTAGAGGTGGGCTGATGGGGTTAGGACTGGTAATGGACTGTGGGCTGTTGGGGGGGCTTAGAACTGGCAATGGGCTTTGGGGGGGGTTAAGACTGGTAATGGGCTGTGGGCTGATGGGGGCTGTCTGGTAATGGGCTATGGGGGGGCTAGGACTGGAAATGGGCTGGGGGGTTAAGACTGGAGGTGGGCTGATGGGGTTAGGACTGGTAATGGGCTGTTGGGGGGGGGTTAGAACTGGAAATGGGCTTTGGGGGGGTTAAGACTGGTAATGGGCTGTGGGCTGATGGGGGTTGTCTGGTAATGGGCTATGGGGGGCTAGGACTGGAAATGGGCTGGGGGGGTTAAAACTGGAGGTGGGATGATGGGGTTAGGACTGGTAATGGGCTGTGGGCTGATTGGGGGGGGGGGGTAGGACTGGCAATGGGCTATGGGGGGCTGACAGGAAATGGGTTGATGGGGTTAGGACTGGAAGTGGGCTGATGGGGGGTTAGGACTGGTAATGGGTTATAGGGGGGACTTAAACTGAAAATGGGGTGATGGGTGGTTAAGGACTGTCAGGGGGTTGATGGGGGGCTAGGCGTGGGATTGGGGTGGGGGGTTGCTAGGACTGGAAAGGGGCTGATGGAGGGCTGGGACGGGAACTGGGCGGATGAGGGGAGTAGATGGGCATGGATGCTGGGTGAGGCTGGAACTAGAAGGGAGCTGATGTTGGGGGAGGATTAGAATGGGATGGGGCTGGAAGAGTAAAATGGAGAAGGGAAAAATATTTTGTGTGGGAGGGATAAAAAATCTACAATTGGCCGGGTATTGGGAGAGTAAGTGGGGATTGAGGATGGAGGGGTAAAATTTGAGTGGATGAAATAGGAATGAGGAAAGAGCAAAAGGAGAAAGATTAGTATGTTAAAGCAGATGTAGAGAGAGAATGGAAAAAAATCTAGAAGAGAGAAGAAAGGACAAATGGACAGCAGACGATGGAGAGTTAGCAGAAGACACGAAGAAGAAACCAGAAGAAAGTGGCTGGAGCAATTGCAGCTGAAAAAAATGCACAAAAGGTAGAAAAATATCTCTTTATTTTGAATTTATTAATTGGAATATGTCAGCTCTGGTAAATGTGCATCATTAACGTCTGCGCTTGTTTAGTACAAGAGCAAATTAATGTATAGTTTTATTTCTACAGTGTTGTACATTCCAAGTTTGGCTTTTGGGATTCCCAGTTTAATTATTGTCTTCCTGTTTCTAAATTGTGATTACTTGTTTGGTGATGGTCTATGTTCTGCATGTGTAACTGAGCTGAGGTGTTCTGTTTATATAATTCCTATTTGACATTGCCACTTGTTCTCTTTCCCCAGTAGGTCATGTATTGTTGTTCTCTGAAATGTATTGGTTTAATATTTGCAGTGTTGCCTTTTGATTGGTAGAGTATGGTGCTTTGTGAGTCCTGGTAGTGCTGTTAGGATACGGCGGGTTTACTATGGGTTCTAAATGGGCAGTGTTTGTAGTAGTTCCTAATGTGTCTGGCAGTTGGCACTGGATTATAGTAATGTAGAAATCTTTTAGTCTTTCTTTATCCATACACTCATTAAGAGGCACGTTTACTAAAAGTTAGTATATGGTAACATTATGCAAATATTTATGCAAATGGGGCCCCTTATGCAAATGAGGCCCCGCACCCCCCTTGGGCCGCCCCTGCTGGGGGCCCACAATTTTTGTTGGCGTAGGGCCTCACTCAAGGTAAATCCGGCCCTGCTGCTTTGGAATCACATTAAAAGGTATATGACTAGTAGTTTTTCAAAGATGCCATTTGTAAAGAAATGAGATCAGATTTAAGGAAGGGATCTAAATGATCCTCAAAGCTTGGGTGAAGATTATTCTTGTAGGTTTTATGTTGAACTAATACAAGATATCACAACATGCAAAGAACGGCTGATAAAAAAATACTTTTCAAACAGAAAACAGTTTTCATTTTGTTCTAAACTGTGTGATATTTATTTATTTATTTACCTTTTTTTTTATACTGCCTTATCTGGGAATCAAGCCAGTTTACAAGGAAAAAGAACTTAGCAGTTTACATAGAACTTCTAAATCCTTAACAGCATTGAACATTGCGATTACAAATGGTAACTGAAGTCTTTAGTTTACAACATATTTACAAATTAGGACTTAAGTACAGGTTGGGCATGGGGGGGGGGGGGTGGGGGCGGGGATAAGTGCGGGGTGGTTGTAGGGGAGTGGTGGCTGTGGCGTATGTGTCCATGATTTTGCTGTTGCCCAGGGGCATCTCATTTAGTTGCTGAAATGTCCTTTGAAAAGTAATGTCTTGAGATCCTTGCAAAACATTGTTTTTTTCGTGTGTTTCTCTGAGGTCACTGGGGAGTGTGTTCCAAAGATCTGGTGTGTGGGTGGAGAAAGCCCTGATGTGGGTATTTCATTGCATCTTTGTTATTTGAGCTGGTAGGTCAAGGAAGTTCTCGTTGCATTTTCGCCTTTTTCTGCTGGTTGTTAGTGTGTGAATGAGAGACTTTAAGTATGTGGCAGAGTGGTCATGTAAAGTTTTGAATATTTTCATAGTTGATTTGTATTTGAATCTGGTGGGTACAGGTAGCCAATGTAAATCTTTTAATAGTGGGGTAATGTGGTCACTCATTTTTGCTTTTGCTAAGATGCATGCTGCAGTGTTTTGCGCCATTTGTAGTTAGTGAAGTGAATGTTCAGGGAGACCTTGGCATATACTATTGCAGAAGTCCCATAGGGGGAAGATGAGTGCCTGGAGAACGGAGCGGAAGTCAGAGGTTGCTAGTATGGGTTGAAGGTTGGGGAGAATTTTTATCTTGTGGTATATTGCTCTTGAGGTTCTGATGATATGGAAGGTGAAGTTAAGCTGTTGGTCTAGTGTTATTCCCAGGTATTTCACTTCTTGCTAGAGTTCAATGTTTATTTATTTACTTATTTATTTAACAGTTTTTATATACTGTCTTTCTTCAATTCTAGACGGTTTTCAGTGAACATAACGTGACAGTGTGTTTCAACTGTTTACATAGAACAGAACTTCTTAACATGAGTACATCTGGATAAGACAAATAACTTTTGTACATGAGTATTTGTCACGCACAAGTACTATTTACATATTTATTTAGAGGAGAGATTAGGGAGGGGTATGTTGTGTATTTTTATTGTTTTGGGGGTGAGAGTGTTTTGTTCCTGGAGATATGGAGTACTTCTGGTTTTTTTGTAATTAATTTGAGCCATTGAGTGATTTCTTGGAAACGTGTTGATATTTTCTTGAGGTTTGGATGGAGGATATCATAGGGTGCGAACATCATGACGTTCTGTATTGTATGTCATGTTTGCAGAATATGGCGCATATAGGTTGAATGAAGATATTGAAAAGTAGTGAGGATAATGCAGAGCCTTGTGGAACTCCTTTATGTTGCGTATAGGAAGCTGATTTGTTTGTTCCCATACGTACTTGTTGTTGATGGTCTGATAGGTATAATCGGATCCATTTGTGTGGGGTGCCACTGATTCCAATATCTTGTAGTTTGGCAATTAGGAGGGTGTGTGGAATGGAGTCGAACGCTGCAGTTATGTCTAGGAAGATTAATATGTAGGCCCGGGTAATCTTGTCGATGCTTTGTATTATAGTATCTATTAGTGATGTGAGAAGAGATTTGACTCCATGGTGTGGTCTGAATCCGTGTAGGTGTTGATCTAGTAGAGCGTGTGTGTCAACATAGTTTTGGAGTTGTTGTAGTACTATATGTTCAATTATTTTGGAGAGGAAGGGAAGGCTGATGATGGGTCTGTAAGAGGTGGGGTTGCTTTTGTCAGCTGTGTGATTTTTTTTAGCATTGATTGTACTGAGGCCATTTTTAGTTCCTTAAGGATGAATCCTCGTTCTAGTTAGGCCCATGCCATTTGGCGTAAGAATGGAAATAGTTCCGTTTTGGCTGTCTTTATCCAACTGACAGGGCATGGATCCAGTGGCGAGGTAGCAGTGTTGAGACTACCGATGATGTGTTCTATGTTCTCTTTAGATATGGAGTCAAAGATTATCCAAAGATTATTGGTTGGATTGTGATTCAGCATTGTGTGTTATATGTATTTGGTGGGTCCCACTCCGTTTAAGAAGAAGTCTGCCAGTGTTTGGGGGCAGGGGGAACTGTCATGTCTCTCAAGGTTTGGTGCTGTAGTTAGTGATCGTATAATGCTAAACAGTTCTGAGTCGGTTCAGCGGTTTCATTAAGACATATATATGATGATACTTTTTTTGCAGTGTTTACCATGGTGTGGTATTGTTTCAACTTTAGCATGTATCTTGCTTGCAATTCAGACTGCTTGGTTGCTCTCCATTTATGCTTGATTCTTCTAAGTTCCCTCTTTAAGTTTCTGAGGTCTTTGGTGTACCATGCTGCATTTGGTTTGTCGTGGATGTAGCTGGTGGCATTGATGATGCATTGCTTATCGTCCGGTTCCAGTTTGTGACCAAGTCATCTATGATGAGAGAGTTTGTTTGGAGGTGAGGTATTATTTCCTTCAGGAATGTTTCTTTGTGGAAAGTGCAGAATCTACATTGAGTAGTATGAATGGTGTTTTTTGAGTGAGTACCAGAGAAGTGAGGGGTGAAATTGATCATGGTGTGGTCAAACCATAGGACTGGGAGTGTTTGTGTCATGGGTAAGCTGTTGTCTGATATGAAGTATTTTGGTATGAATATGAGGTTTAGTATATTTCCTTTCATGTGGGTGGGGTTGTCCACTATTTGTTGGTAGTCTAGTGCATTCATAGCCTCCATGAACGTGTTTGCTTGTTTTTTGGGGAGCGTGGTTAAGTTGAATTCTCCTAAAGTATAAGATATAATTAGGGCAAAGTATTTGTTTAAATGTGAGCTTCAGTAGAACTAGGAGGTTTACAGTTGTGGTCAATATTATTGGCACCCTTGCAGTTTAGGTATGTTTTTTACAATATCTTGAGAAATAGTTCAAAATATTCCAACTGTCATCATAACATTTTAATAGTATGTTCAAAGGTATGCAGCAAAAAAAGAAATGTCTATACAACCTAGATGTAATAATTTCTGAGAAAAAAACAAAATATGACCTGGACAGCATTAACCACACCCTTCACTAATATCTGGTTGCACAACCCATGGCAGTGATGACAGCCTGCAAATGTTTCTTATAGTCATATATAAGTTTCGCACATCTGTCTGCTGGTAGTTTCTCCCACTTTTCAACTGTGATTTGTTTGAGCTCATGAATGCTTCCAGGATTCCTTTTACCAATGACAGATTTAAGCTCTTTCCAAAGGTTCTCAAATGGATTAAGATCAGGACTCATTGCTAGCTAGTTTAAAACAGTCCATTTGTTCCTTTTTAACCATTCTTTTGTACTTTTGGATGTATTTTTGGGTCATTATCCTGCTGGAGGACTCATGACCTTCTACCCAGACCAAGCTTTCTGACACTAGGTAGCACATTTCACTCCAAAATACCTCAGTAGTCCGCTGACTTCATGATTCCTTTAATATGTTCCAGGCTTCCAGTTCCTGAGGCAGCAAAACAGCTCCAAAAAATTATGGAACCTCCATCATATTTAACTGTAGGAATGGTATTTTTGTCCTTATAAATTTCATTTCTTCACCTGTAAATGTAACACTGGTCTGCATTGCCAAAGAGCTCAAATTTGGTTTCATGGGTCCACAGAACATTTTCCCAGAAGGGTTGTGGTTTCTCAAGGTGGGTTTGGGAAAAGATTAGATGTGCTGTTTTATGTCTGTCTTTGAGCAGTAGGGTCCTCCTTGTCCTTTGCGCATGAAGCACTTCTTTGTTTAGTGCCTGGCGTATGGTGCAGGTTGAAACCACCACTCCAGGTCAGCCTTTAGCTCTTTGGATATTGTGCATGGTGATTTTCCAACAGTTCACACTAACCGTCGAAGACTTCTTGGATTAATTTTCCTCTTCTCACCACATCCTGGGAGATTCTTGACAGTTCTATGAGTAAAAAATGTCTTAATAGCATTGCAAACTGTAGACACAAGAATTCCAAGGTCTTTGGAGATGGCCTTCTATCCCTTTGAAGTTTGATGTTTGGTGATAGTGGCTCTTTTGACAGTTTCAGGCAGCTGTCTTGTCTTCACCATTGTGAAAATGGAACAGGGAATGAATGTGGCCATTTTAATATTAGATCCATCATTCATTGGTTGATTCAAGTCATGTGAGTACTGAACAATTGATCACAAGTGTGTCTAATTTTACTGCAATGGGAATGTGCTTCTTCTGTTCAAATTGATATGAATTGTTTATAAGGGTGTCCCAGTTTTTATACTATTTCCTACAATTTACTTTTTAAATTGATCTTGTTTGTGTGTCAAATATGTGTGCATATATAGTCCAAAGCCATTTCACTGGCCCTTTATTTTAGGATATTGAACATTAAGGGGTTGAACTGCAAGGGTGCCAATAATATTGACCACAACTGTATGTGCTAACCCATGGAATTTCCCATGGATTAGCAATCTGTTTGCACAGAGTTTTTCCATGGATACAAATGAGCGCCATTGAAAAATGATTTGTAATTTTTTTTCTATTAGGAACCAGCAAAAAAAAAAATCACCCATCATTAAGATATACATAAAAACTAAGATGTGCCATTGAGTGTGTCCGTTGATAGCTTTCTCTCACTTACATTGGCCAACACAGGTCATTAGAAAGTACCGAGTTGTTTCCAAAGAATAGAATCATTCCCTGTTGTTCACTCCCAGGATAAGCATTGACTTTTCTAAGTTTGCCAGGCGAATAATAGCTGGTGAACCTTTCTTCCAAGGACGTGCCTAACCCCTGTGTAAAACTCAACTATGCTAGATGCTTTGGCCACTTCCTCCAGCAACAAATTTGATAGCTTTGAATGTGTGCTGAGTGAAAATATACTTTCTCCAATTAGTATTCCGCTACCAGTTAGTTTCATAGAGCATCCTCTAGTCTTGATACAATTTGAAACAGCCATGTCTTATTTGTTCTGCCTCAGTCATGATTTTATAGACTTCTATCATATTCCGTGCCTATTGTCTCTCTCCCATAACTATGGTGCTTCTCAAGTCTCTCTGGATGCTATTAGCAATTCTGCTATCCCCAGCTGCCTTGTCTTTTCTTGCTCTAAATTTAATCCCTTCTCTGAGATGGGAGCTACAAAATTCATGCAGAATATGAAAAATATCTCTTCTGTGCTTGACACCTTCCCAGTTTTTCTTTGAAAGAATCTGTTACTTGGCATGGTATCTTCACTGACTATATGATTAACACAAGTTTGTCTTCTGGTATTATACCTAGCCCATGGACATGGGTAGTAATGTGCCCTGTTTATAAAGAAAATACACACACACACTCACATGATCTCTTCTTTCAGAATCCATCCAGCTGGGGAGAGCTGAATTGGAGCCAGTCATGCAGCACTGGAGTTGTCCGGGGTGAGCAAGCTGCGGTGGGGACTGCCCCTGATGACATCAAGGTCTTCACATTTTCACTCTCTATTAGGTGCGCGGCTGTGGCGTTCACTAAGGGGTGTGCCACGAGGAGCAGATAGACCCCTTGGGAGTCCCTTAGGAGCCACTGAGGTGCCTTGAGGAGTTGCTGTATTTATGGGTAAGAGAAAGAAGGTGGTTTTTTTCTTTGGCACTGGGAGAGACTGGCCCTATGGATAGGTATGTGAAGACTGGGGACGTTGTGTCTTTTCCCCCTGCAGGGACTGTTTCGCCTCTTCCCCCATCAATGATTTCCCTGCCTGACTTGCCTGCAAGTGGTACGTCGGTACAACAGAGTACCCCAGTTCCTGTTGTGAGTTCTCTTTTACCTGTTACTTGGACACCACCCCAGTGTGTTCCCCAAGATACGCCTGAGTCTCAGGTGTCCTTGGTGGATAATTGGTTTGTAGTGACACATACAGAGGCTGCTTTGGTAACCACAGTGTCCCAACTTTGTAAATTTACACAGGAAACTGTTACAAGGCTGGGGGCAGTCGATGAGCAGTTGGAATTTTTGCCTATGCAGGTTCAGAAATGTGATTCCCGGTATGCCTCTCTACAGGCGATAAGCATGTCTTCAGTGAAAGACAGTTTGCTTATTCATCGTAGGTTGGAATCTCTGGAAAATTCTCTTTAAGATGAAAAATATTTGTTTTCTTAATTTTCCTGTTACTCATTTATTATCATCTGAGATACTGCTTCGTAAATATCTAAAGGACGTTTTATAACTTCCAACTGCAGATACCATAGCTTTTTCTAAAATGTTTTACTGTTCCTCTAGAAAGGTATATGATGAGTCTATTGGGGAGTATGATATATTGCAACCTCAATCTCTAGTTAATCTTACTCAATTCCTTGAGGACTCGCAAGACACCATTCTAACTAGGGCCACATTGGTGGCTTCATTTGTATCTGAATTGGATAAAGCTTTGGTATTTAGGAGTTACTTTAAACATAAAGATGCTTTTTTTGTGGTGCTAAAGTACAGTTGTTTCAGGATGTCTCTAGGGCAACACAGATGTGTAGGTGTTGGCCCTTGGGGCCTCTTTTTTTCTTAGGTTCCTCTACAAACTCTCTACAAACTCGGAGCTAAATTTATACAACCACCCAATGATCCCACATCACTCACCCGGGTTCTCACTTTCAGACAACAAGGTCTCCAGGTGTAAAGTATATTTTTCTTGATTCTTTACAACTGGAGACCTTGTTGTCTGAAAGTGAGAACCCGGGTGAGTGATGTGGGATCATTGGGCGGTTGTATAAATTTAGCTCTGAGTTTGTAGAGAGTTTTTCTCTCTTTGTATTCTTTTTTTTTTCTTTTGTAATTCTCCCCTAGATGTGGGCTGCAATTGTATGTTTACGGATTGCCTTTAACAAGATTATTTTCTTATTGTATTTTCTGTTTATTTCTTTTCACTTGCTTATGTCAAGTATGTTTAAATTGAAATAAAAAAATAAGGAATCCATCCAGCTGTAGACCTCTTTCCAACTTTACTTTTTCTGCCAGACTGATTGAAAAATTGTCTGAAGTTCTCTTTTAAAAGTTACTGACCAAAGTAATGCTCTACATCCCTGACAAATGGACTTTCAACTTGCCTTGGTGATATCCATGCTGCTCTGGAAATGATGCAATGCATAGCTTTAGTTTCTTTAGATCTTGCTAGTGCATTTGACTTAGTTAGCCACTCACTTCTTGCCTACCTTGTCAGCATGAGATTTCCAGGCATGGTTATATCTTTTCTTTGCTTCCTATGTGGAGGAAAGAACTGTCTATATTTCTGCTGGTACAGTTTTCTCTTCAATTTGTCATCTGCAATGTGGGTTTTCTCAAGGCTTCATTCTTGTACTGCTGTTGCTAAATTTCTATGTCATCCCTCTTACTACGTTAGTATAGTTAACATTATTATGTTGATTCACCTTGTTTAGATTAGTCTCCATTAAATAGTTGTCTTGATGCCATCCATGACTGAATAGTTTCTAATAGCTACACTTTAATCAAGATTCATTTTCAACCTATCTGGATTGTGGATACTCATGTATTCCATCACTCTATCCCCTATTGGCAGTTTCTCCAGTCGCCATCATTGACTGCATTAGAATAGTCATTTGAGTGGCAAATTTCTTCTGTTGGAAGCTCCTGTTTTTTATCCTTTTGGTAGCATTGCATTCTTCGCTCTTGTTTTGACATGACTACACTTAGGACTCATGCATACCGTGGTCTGTAGTAAGCTTGATAATGGGAACGTTGTCTATTGTGGCCTGAAATGATCTACTATCAAGAAACGGAAGAACCTACAAATGTATTAAGGAATGTTGGCTTCCAGTTATATATCATTTTCACTTTAAGGTCTTATTACTGGTACACAAAATATTTTTTACTGGTATTCATGCAGGTTAATCTACTTATTTTACTATCAGCTGCCCACTCATGCTGCTTTTTTTCCTTTTCGCACTCCAACTTTAGAACTCACTATCTTGCCCACTTAGGGCCTAGTCTTCTTATCCTATTCTAAAGGTAAAAAGGGGACTATTGTAGTTGATATAGAAGGTCAGACTCTGATAGGCCATGTGGTCTTTTTCTGTCATCATGTTTCTATGTTTCTAAGAAAGATCTGAAGACGTTTCTTTTTAAAGGCAAAAGGGGAGGCTCTGGATCTGGCTACATTAACCTTTTTTTCTCCTCTTAGTTTATCATTTTTCTATCCTCCTGCATTTCACATTTCGTGTTTTGGTTTGTTTGTCTTTTCCTTTTGATGATTACTGCTCCATTTTGTTACCTCTGTGTGCTTTGTATGGTTTACCTCTGTCTTGTTAGTTTTTATTTCTGCTTTGCTGGCCCTGGCATTGAATATCTGGGTTCACTTCTTTGCCGTGAGGCTAACTGGGCAGCGACAATATTGAGCTGCTGCCTGGTAAGCTAACATGGCAAAAGTTAGGCCAGGGTTTCCTGCACCTCACTCGCTGCTGCTCAGTTAGTGATGGATGCTGCCTTCTCTCCATCCTGGAACATCCCCAGGACATCCCGATGCTAACTTCATAGTGTGTAGTGATGGCACCCACTGAATATCCTGCTTAGTGGCATTTACATGGTTTGCAAGTCTGCAAATCATGTAAATGCATTTGAATATTGGGTCCTATAATCTCTTCCTTTCCCTCAAAAATCATCTGGTCTTGTCCCATGCTTTCTCGGATTCACTTACAGTTCTCGTCTCCACCACCTCTACTGGCAAGCTGTCCAATGAATCCACCACTCTTTCACCTTCGTCCTATGGCCTTTGTTCCATAGCTTACTTTCAAATGAAAGATCCCACATCCTCTGCATTTATAAAGAGGCATTTAAATGTCTCTATCCTATCTAACCTCTCTCATCTGTCTTCCAGAGTATACATACTGAGATCTTCAAAATTATCCCCATATGCTTTATTACAAGACCATTGGCTATTTTCATAGCCATCCTCTGAACTGACTCCATCTTGTTTATATACCTTTGAAAGTGTGGTCTCCAAAATTGAACATAGTATTCCAAATAAGGTCTCACTAGAGAACTATATACTATTGTCTCCTTTTTCCTGATGGGCATTCATCTCTCTGTGCACCCAAGCATCCTGCTGGCTTTTATCATCATCTTTTATAGCTTTTGACCACCTTAAGATCATTAGATACCATCAATCCCAGGTCCTGCTCTTCTTTCATGCATAGAAATACTTTTCCACTTAGACTGTACTGCATTTTTTTTAGCCTTAAGGCTTAGCTGCCAAATTCTAGATCATTCTTCAAGCTTCACTAGATCCATCCTCATGTTATCCACACCTTCCAGGGTATCTCCCATGTTGCAGATTATGGACCCTGGGGCACACCACGGGTAATGAAGTCTGTTTATCACTACCTTCTGTCACCTTCCACTCAATGAGTTTCTAATCCAGTCAACCATGTTAAAACCAATTCCACCTATATGCCTTCACAGCCTAAGCATCCAGCTATAAATTGCCCACCATACTTAGGATTCATTTATTTATTCACAAGAATTTACTATACTGGTTATTCGTTTGTAAATTATAGTGATTTACAAACCAATAAAAGCCCAAGGGGCAGCAGAGATATAAAACACAAAATGCATTGCATGAGCAAAAAGATACCTAAAGTAACAAAAGGAGGGGAAGTATGTAGAACAACAATATCAACTAAGACTAATATAAAGCAGAAAAACAAAAGGGCAAATAGGTGTGGGGAGAGTAAGATGGATCCACTTTTTCAGCTACGTTATTCAAAGCCTGAGAACGCAGCAAAAACTTAATGCCTCGTTTAAATTTCTCGTAAGAGCTCTCCATATGAAGTTCTAAAGGAAGACCATTCCAGAGCCGGGGTCCCCGACAGCTACTTTAAAAGCAGCTTTTTCAGCGAAAAACAACTCAAGCCTAGTTCCTGAGGGAATAATCAGGTAATTGGCCTTAGTCATCGAGATCATGCTGGACTGTGAGGTAGTAAAACAGAATTCAGATAAAGAGGAAGGCCAGTGAAAGAGTCACGATGAGTCTGTATCAGTATCTTGTTGCTCTGCAAGAAGAGGTGTCACATGGTCAGACTTCTTTGCACTGTAAATTAGCTTAATAGACATGTTCTGAATTAACTGACTTTTTAAAACCAAAATTGAGGCACCCTAGACAGTAAAGAACTGCAATAATCTTTATTTAGTCAAGCTTATTCATGAATAGTTGATTTAAACTATTTTATTTCTTATCTGGTTTTATTTTATTATATTACTTTATTATATATGTTTTTCTTAATATTTCCTGTGTGATTTTGTGCTTTGCTAAGAATAATTTAGAGTAATGGAATATAAATGTATGTTAATAAAGGAATAAATAAATACATCCATATAAGTGAAGGCACATTTTAGAAAGGTTGTATTGGTGAAATCTGAGACATCCAAGTCAAAACGTCTGAAAGTTAGTGGAGCAGCAGAGAAAGTGGGTATGTGTAAGTCCTGTGTAAAGTCGGCCTGTCTCCACACTGAAAGATACATGTGTCTGAAAGGAAAAGGGAAAATGGGGACATGCAGGTTTCTACCCGATTTTAGGAACCTGCACATTCCAGGAACACAGACATGCCTATGTAGATCTCACCGCAAACATGTCCCGGCCTTCCAACTTGCAAATGGTGACATGCAGCAGCGCTGGAGGGTCAATGTCAAAAAATATCAGGGGAGAATTCCCTCTGAATCTTACAAGAGCCTCTGCAAAATATATAGCCTATTGTATAATCGATACAGGACTGCATGTGTATGTCTGTCCGTGTCCAGTGGGAGCAGTGATTTTAAAAAACTGCACCTGGGAAAGAAACTGTACAAATACCCCCCACATGTATGTGGGAGCAACTTTTTAAAATCATTGCTCCTGCTGTAGATGGACATCCAATCGTGCAACAATAATTCCTCTCAACACTGATCCCATTCCTGATCACTCCCCTGACAACCAGTCCTCTACTTATTTGGCAGCTTGACCCCTATTGGAAATACTGCAAGATTACTGCTAGGGGTCATGGTTGCCATTTTGAACCTGAGATAACCAAGAGCAAGAGCGACTGCTACTACTACTATTACCACTAGGGGCTGATAAGTCTCTGGCCTTGAAACGAAACAGAAAGCCAGGGGTACACTTCGGTTCCAGTGGTCCAAATGATCTCTCTGCAAGTTTATAAAATGAAACTGCAGAGAGATCATTCGTTACAAGGCCAGAGACCTATCAGCCCGCCTCGTACTTATCATTTGTATAGAGCTACTTGGCATATGCAGCATTATACATATACACATAAGAATGAGTCCCTTTTCACAGAGGTTTCAATCTAATCGAGACATAAAAAACATAACAAATGGAGGAGGAGGGCGATTTTTGAGGGAAATGATTAAAAGACATGTGGGTGTTAAACAGGAGAATAAGTAGTTCAGGATCTGGTGGATGCCAGAGATCCCCAGTAAGGGAGGTGGGAGATTCATGTAGGGGAAGTTTCCAGGGAGGTTATTCTTGCCATGAGGAGGTTCGGGTAGGGGGCTTCTTGCATGGGAATGGAATCAGATGCAGGACCTTACCAAGCTAGAAATGTACCTTGTGCGACTAATGAATCTGGTCTCCACCTCCGCCCCAAGCACATGCAATAACTCACTCTTTTTGAGCTTCCTGGAAGCCCAGTGATGATATCAGCACCCTTTTTGTATTTCCACCGTGGCCACACCACTCGCACAGCCCTTGGTACAGCCCTGATCAGATGTAAGGGGGTGTGCTGGCTTAGAGGGTAAGTGGGATCACTTCTCAGGGGATTTTGTGTTATCAAGTGATTTAAGGGTGGAGTCCAAGACATTGAATATCAGGGAGTATAACTGGAGTTGCGATGAGTTTTGGGGTGATTGGGGGGGGGGGGCAATGTCGGCATTGACTGCTGCCCCTTCCAGCAGGCACTTAGAGTATTCATGCCTCAGAGCAGCAGCAGGGAATCCATGTTTATATTGTAGACTTGCTCAAACCACTCCCTTCCCCCACTCTACCCGTGCCCCATTGACATCTAAATATACTAAGCACCTGCACATATAAATAGCCCCTGTTGTAAAATGGCATTTACACATGTATATACTGTATACTAATTATCTCCTGGTTAATTTGCAAAACTATACCCAAAAAAAGGGGAAGAAAAAGAAGGAAAAGATCTCAAAACTTAAAATAAACCATGCTGTGCTATAGCAGCCACATGGGATTCAAGTTAAACTCATCGGTCAGAAAATCCTCCGTAAATCCTTTTTTCTTTATACAGATCCTCTTAACGTTTTAAATATAATACTAAAAGCTTGTCTTGTTTGTGGTAGCTACATATACTGACAAAAGCCTTTATTTTGCATGGCACTGCATCAGAGGCAAAACCACTTACTGTTATATTTGACAGACTGGCCCTATGCAGTACTTCCCAAGATGCACCACATGTGGTCCGGTGCTGCCATTTTGAAAAATGGCAGTTCAGATGGAGGAGCATGTGAGCACTTCTCCTGCCTTCCGCCACTGGAGGTATCATGGGAGAGCTCAAAGGTACAGAGAAGCCCATGGGCCACCAATGACGTTTTGGAGATACAAGGGTTTGGGGGGGGGGGGTCAGAGACTACAGGCTATTAATGATTTTTTGGAAATTTGGGGTGCGGGTCTGGGCCCATGGACTACCAACAATTTTTTGGAGGTTCAGATTGGCGATCAGGGCCCACAGGCCATCAATGATTTTCTTTTGGGGGGGGGGGGGGATTGGGTTTGGGAATATTGGGAGACCAGTCTGTTTATTTTTTTACTTTCCCTTCCTGTCAGTGCACGGGCCAGTCCCCACTCACATACTGACAGGAAGAGACATGTTTATTCCCGATGCAGCAAGAGCTGTATCTCACCACTGTAGCGTACGCTGTTTTTTTCTGCCAGTGCATACTTTTTAACATATGGTTTATTGCATTAAGAATAAAAATATGTTTTAGTATGTGTATTAGAATGGTATGAACTGGAACATTCTAACTCATAGCTTCCTGCTTTGACACAACAATTATAAACGTATTCCGAGAATGAAGGAAAAAGCTTTGTAAATCAGGGTCATCGTTTAAAGCGTCCTTTTACTATGCATTTATTTATTTATATTTATTGATCTTATAAGCCACTTTTCCCCAAGAAGGTTTCAGGGCAGTGTACAGCGTAATAAAATATATAAAGTAAGAATGCACAATAACGCAATCAGTTAATCATACACCATTTCAAACAGCCAGGTCTTACAAAGCTTGTGAAAAGAAAGGTCTTCCACCAGCTTAAGATCAAATGTAATACAATGTATGCTGACTCACAGCTCCTGGCTTTTCTTGGAGTAGTAGATTGCCTGGTCTTTCATCTGAGGAAATGGAGGATTCAGTGACTTGTCCAAGGCCATGAGGAGCGCTAGTGGGAATTAAACCCTGGTCTTGTGGTTAGCAAGCTAGTGCTCTAACCACTAGGCTACTCCTCCATTCCTATTTAAGGTCAAGAGTTGGTTTATTCCAGACTGTTGGTCCTACACAACAAAAGGTTTGACATCTAATGATCATCAATCTGGGATTGCTGAGAACTGCCAAAGTGGCCTGCTGTGAAGAATATAGGGCTCTAGAAAGGACACATTGATCTAGTAACGCTTTAAGGTAAGCAGGTACTCTGTCATATAACTGATGAAAGGATGACGTATAAATGTGAAATTTGATACCTTGCTGGACAGGGACCGAACGAAGGTGCCTCACAGAAACATTCTTTATCATGTTACAAATAGCATGGATGCACTTACTGCCTGCCTCTTTAGGAAGTAGTAAATGTCATCCATGCTAATGTCAACAGTGGCAATGAGTGCATTGAATGGACAGTGCATTAACTGCAATTTGCAGTCCATGTCTATAACCACCCCTTTCCCTTCCATAGCATGCTATACAGTTAGGGGCATATTTACTAAACTGTGCTACTGGGATAGAATGAGGATAGCATGCTTTTTGGATGGCATGCTAAAAAGTAGCATGGGCCCAGGTGCTAAAAACTCTGTGCTACCCTAGGTACATGCGTCAGGGCAGGGACCAGGTGGGACATGGGCAGATCACAGTCATTTCCTATGCATTGTGGCTAGCTTAGGCATCATTGGCCCACACTAACCATGCACCGTAGTGCAGGAACACTTAACATTACCTCAATGGGTGGCCTGGGCCTAAGCGAACTGCAGGGGTATGGAAGAACAGCATGTCCCCTTCACTTATCCCTGACATCTGTGTTGATAAGACGGCCCACACGTGTTTTACTGACACAAGACTCAGTGAACATGTCCCACAGTGCATGAATTAACACATTCTATCATGCCAGCATGGTAACAGTTATTATGCTCATACTCTAACAGTTAGTGTGTACCAATTTACAAGCTGTTTTGTGGACTTTAGTAAAGGGGATCCTATGTCATAAAAATTAAATGAGAATAGCGAAACAGGAAATTTGAAGGATGCAGGAAGTTGTCCTCTATACAGTGAATCACTGAACTACAAATCTGGTTCAGAGCTTGTCTATTGATCTGTTTTTTTTAAATTTTACTTTACAATATATTTTCATCCTTACCTTTTTCCATATCTATCTTCTTCTTTCTTTATTCTCATTTCTGTTCTTCCCTATCCCCAGCTCTGTCTTCTTTAGTTTTCTTAATCCTTCAATTTCTCTCTGTATCTGTTTTATTTAGATTTAGCTCACAGCTTTTCACTGGTAGCTCATGGTAATATACTAGTGAGTACAGTAGGTATTTTTTCACAGAGTTTATAATGTAAGAGCTAGATTTACGGAAGTACAAGTTAGTGTTACCACAGATAGGAACACAGAGAGAGCAAGGCCCTCTCAGCAATAGCAGGAGCACACAACAGGCAAAGGCCAGTAAAGGGTCACAGGTGCTGGCTTTATTTAGTAGCAATATAGCACACTGCTTGTGATGTGAACATAAACCAAGTTGTATTTCCACATTTTAATAGCCTTTCAGCTATAACCCGAAAGGGGTCTTTTTCAAGACTACTATTTTCACATGGTGCTTCACATGCGAACCCCACGATGAAGGCTTGATGCCGAAACACGTAGGGGTTTCTACTAAATAAAGCCAGCACCCGTGACCCTTTACTGGCCTTCGCCTGTTGTGTGTTCCTCTTAGTGTTACCACAGATGACACGTTCACCAAAGCACGATAAGTGTCTTCACTTACGACACATTAGGTGGAAAATGTAATGTACAATAAGGGTAAAACCTGTGTGCTTACTTTTGGAAGCATGGTCAGCAAATGCCCTGCATTTAGTTAAGAGAGTACCAACTTACTGCACGGACACTCATAAAATGTATCGGCAGATAGTGCAAATTCAATTACGTGGACTGCTGATGCATTCAGGGATATGTCTACTGAAAGGTGCACTGCTAGTATGTGGTTGGCACCGAAAACAAGCACGAGGAGGGGGGGGGAATGAACCTTTGCTAGCAAATGGAGGCATGTCCAGCATATCTCCATGCTACCAGTGCAGGTATCGTGCCACTGCCATGTTCGTTGCCTTTGGCACAATCAGCATAGGTGCAGTTAACACCACCCATTGAGGTGGCAGTAAGGGTACTTATGCTAAGTGCCACATTGATGGGAAGTGCAAGCCAATAATGCCCACGCTACTCATGATGCAAATGATCTATCCAAGAACAGCCCATTCTCTGCCCCAACCTGTGCCGCTTGGAAGTGTGGGATTTTTAGCTTGATTGCATTTTCATCATGCGGTACTTTTTACTGTGGTGCACTTGGCACGCGCTGAGCCCCATGATGCCCAACATGGCCCTTAATGCAGTCCCAGCACTGCCCAAATAAAGAAAAACCTGATTAAAGTGAGGCATCCCAACCCCCTCAAAGGCAGACTCAACTCCTAATCATTAAACCCCATGATCTCCTCTATGACAGGCCCGACTCCCAATCAATATCCCCTGTGATAACTGTAACTCCCAGTCAATGCCTTTTAATGAGAGGCCCAACCCCTGATCACATACCTCTCAACAGGCCCAAGCCTTGATCATATAACTCCCACTGACAGTCCCAACCTCTGATTACATATTTACCAATTCATCTACTGACATTATAACACTCCCTTTAAGAACATCACCTAACACTCCTCCCACCCCCAACTTTCCCCTCGACACTTACTTGCATATACCTGGTAGAGAGTAGCCAGGACAGGAGTGATCCCCTTCTGCTCCTACACTGTTGCCGCCTGGGTTCAATATAGTAGCTATGATCCTTAACAGTAGTTTGATGGCACTACCTATAAAGGTTAATCTGCTAAATATGATCAATCACCATGATTGTGTTTTTGGTGTGTTTGGGTAGTGGCCATGCTACTTGCCTTCTGGTAGTATGGGTACACTTAATAATACCTCTTGAGGTGGTGTTAAGTGCATGCACACTATTAGCAGCCATGATAGTTACCACGGGGTAATGTACCACATGCTATCGGTGTTATCCATGCCCATTCTCCCTGCATATCCCATCTAATTTCTGCTCCACAAGACTTTAAGCAGTTAGCATGTGACTTTAAATGTGCTGTTGTTTTTAATGCACAACATCAGTTAGTGCAGGCCCACACTAAGGGATAAAATGTGTTTTAACAGCTTAACACAGTTTAGCAAACCCCCTTTTACTTTTTGCAGGTCCCGTTATATGTTATAAGGCCTGTTTCAGTGAAAGGGTACTGGATGCTCTAAACACATTTTCAGTCTTATTCCTGATTTCACTGCCCCCACCCCCAACATGTCCTGCCCTGCTCTGCTGATGCCAACTTCACCATGTTTTGCTTTCCCCAACCGAGATTGACTTACTTATACTACTACTACTACTACTACTGATGAACATTTGTATAACATTTCAAGATCTACGCAGCACTGCACAGACGCATGTAAAAGATGGTCCCTGCTCTCAGAGCTTACACTCTAGTCAAGACAGATAACCAGGGGCGGCTCAAGGCAATCTGCTGCCTGAGGCGAAGTATGAAAAGGCCCCCCCACACACACCTTAGAGGGGGCGGGGCTTTTTCAGAAATCCAATCAGAGACTGAACCAAACCAAAAAGCCGATTAGATTATATGGAGGAAATGCAAGATGTTTGCACACAGGGCCATATCGAGCTTCAATCACACCCTGTGCGGCTTGCAGCTCGGACGCATGCCCCCCCTCTCCCCCATACCTCCATCCAGTGCTGCCTGCTCTTTCCTTGCTACTGCCACCCTCTGTTTTTTTCACGGTGGCGCCAGCAGCAGGGAAAGAGCAGGCAGCACTGGATGGAGGTATGGGGAGCAGGAGGGGGGCATGCGCCCAATCTGAAAGGCGCCGGAACTTTAAGATGATCTGTCCCTCCCTACTCTGACATCGCGTCGGAGAAGGGAGGGACCAAACCTGCTTAAAGAGCTGCAAAAAGGTTTAGGGAGCGCATTTAGTCTGCCTGCTATTGTCCTGCCAGCAGCGGCAGGACAACAGCAGACAGCTGAAATGTGCCCCTCAAACCTTTCTGCCCTGTGCGGTTGCACCGCTTGCACAGGGCTAGTTACGGTCCCGTTTGCACATCAAGGAACTAAAAGACAGCAAGAACCAACAGCACAGTTTATAAAACTAAATTATAACTCATTTTTATTTTGTTGTTATAAACTGCGTTATGGTTCTTGCTTTTTCTTTTTCAACATATATTTTGCATCCACAGTAGGTGCAGAGCAGAACCAGGACATTCACCCACAGAACTCAATATTTAAAAAAAAAAAAATCTGATTCTGATTATCTCACTATAACAACAACAACAATACATGCTAGGGAGATAAAGTTCCTAGATGATATAAATGACTGCTTCTTGGAGCAGCTGGTCCATGAACCGATGAGAGGGGAAGCCATATTAGACCTAGTCCTTAGTGGAACACCAGATCTAGTGCAAGAGATAAGGGTGTTGGGGCCACTTGGCAATAGTGATCATAGCATGATCGCCTTTGATTTAATTATTGGAGGAGGGATAGTAAGGAAATCCACAGTACTACCTTTTAACTTTCGAAAGGGAGACTATGATAAAATGAGGAAAATAGTTAAGAAAAAACTAAAAGGAGCAGTTGCAAAGGTTAAAGACTTACATCAAGCTTGGGTGTTGTTGAAAAATACTATCTTGGAAGCCCAGACCAGCTGTATTCCACGCTTTAAGAAAAGTGGAGGGAAATCCAAAAAACTGCCGGCATGGTTTGAAGGTGAGGTCAGAGAGGCTGTTGTTTCCAAGAAAGCATCTTTCAGGAAATGGAAAAAAGAGCCAAACGATGAAACCTGGAAACAGCACAAGCAGTGGCAGGTCAAATGCAAGGCATTGATAAAGAAGGCAAAGAGAGAACTTGAGAAGAAGCTTGCTGCGGAAGCAAAAACGCGAAATAAAGATTTTTTTCAAGTACATTCGTAGCAAAAAACCTGTGAGAGAGTCAGTTGGACCATTAGATGATAGAGGAGTTAAAGGGTCACTAAGAGGCGACAAGGCGATAGCGGAGAGACTGAATGAATTCTTCGCTTCGGTCTTTACTGAGGAAGATGTAGGGATGTTACCCATAACTGAAGTGGTATTTAAAGGTGCGGAAGAATTGAAGGAAATACATCGGGAAGATGTATTACAACTATTAGATAAACTGAAGAGTAGCAAATCACCTGGGCCAGATGGTATACATCCAAGGGTGTTGAAAGAACTGAAATATGAGATTGCAGATCTGCTATTAGTAATCTGTGAACTATCATTAAAATCATCTCTAATACCTGAATATTGGCGGATCGCCAATGTAACACCAGTTTTTAAAAAGGGTTCGAGGGATGATCCGGGAAACTACAGACCGGTGAGCCTCACGTCAGTACCGGGAAAAATGGTAGAAACCATCATAAAGAATAAAATTACTCAGCATGTAGATAGTCATGGCCTAATGGGAGACAGCCAACATGGCTTTAGACAAGGAAGATCTTGTCTTACTAATCTGTTATGTTTTTCTGAAAGTGTGAATAAACAGGTGGACAAAGGTGAGTCAGTTTATATAGTGTATCTGGACTTTCAGAAAGCCTTTGACAAGGTCCCTCATCAGAGACTTTTGGCAAAACTAAAGAGTCATGGGATAGAAGGCAGTGTACTACTGTGGATCAAGAACTGGTTAAAAGATAGAAAGCAGAGGGTTGGGCTAAATGGCCAATTTTCCCAATGGAGAAAGGTGAATAGTGGTGTACCCCAGGGATCTGTGCTGGGTCCACTGCTTTTTGTCATATTCATAAAAGACCTGGAAAGTGGAACAACGAGTGAGGTTATCAAATTTGCAGATGACACAAAACTAGTTGTTAAAACACAAGAGGATTGTGGAAAATTGCAAGAAGATCTTGCTAAATTGGAAGACTGGGCATCAAAATGGCAGATGAAATTTAATGTGGACAAGTGCAAAGTTATGCACCTAGGGAAGAATAACCCAAACTATGGTTACACGATGCAAGGTTCCACATTAGGAACCACCACCCAGGAAAAAGATTTAGGCGTCATTGTGGATAACATGTTAAAACCCTCGGCCCAGTGTGCAGCGGCAGCCAAGAGAGCAAATAGAATGCTAGGTATCATAAGGAAAGGAATGGAAAATAAAACAAAAGATATTATAATGCCTCTATACCGTTCCATGGTGAGACCGCACCTTGAATATTGTGTGCAATTCTGGTCGCCGTATCTTAAAAAGGATATAGCGTTATTAGAAAAGGTTCAGAGAAGAGCCACCAAAATGGTTAAGGGGATGGAAGGATACTCCTATGAAGAAAGGCTGAAAAGGTTAGAGCTCTTTAACCTGGAAAAGAGACGGCTGAAGGGAGATATGATAGAAGTCTATAAATTAATGAACGGAGTGGAACGGGTAAACATAGATCGACTGTTTATGTTATCAGAATATAGGAAGACTAGGAGACATGCAATGAAGCTACATGGTAAACTATTTAAGACTAATAAAAGAAAATATTTTTTCACTCAACGTGTAATCAAACTCTGGAATTTGTTACCGGAGGATGTAGTAAAGACTGTTAGTGTAGCTGGGTTTAAAAAAGGTTTGGACAAGTTCCTGGAGGAAAGGTCCATAAACCATTATTAAGAAGGGACCCAGGATATCAATGCTTGACCTAGTACAAGCATTGCAGAACCTGTGTCTTTTGGGGAAACTGCTAGGTACGTATGACCTAGATTGGCCACTGTTGGAAACAGGATACTGGGTTTGATGGACCTTGGTCTGACCCAGTATGGCATATCTTATGTTCTTATGTAACCACATTTCCAGTACCAGACATATTGTGAACTAATACAAAACCCTACAACAAAGAGCAAACCTACCATACCATACCATATCAGCACAAACTTCCAAAACTCACATAAGGAGCCCATCCAAAAAAAGCACCACTGTAAATACTACAGTGGGCCCTGGAACATCCATACACCTATTTGAAAAGCTGAACAAGTCAAATTACTACAGTACAGAATAGATCTTTATGTACAAACTCCATGTTAACAGAACACCTGTCCTCAGTCAAACACTCACAACATCGGCCCTCACCAAGTACAGAAGAAGTAACCACAATCTAAAGTAAAAATAAATATATGTAGACTAAATTTAAATTGAAACCCAAAGAAGCCAGAGTCCACATGCAGTGCAATATCAGATAAATAAGAGATGCAGTTCCTCAATACTGTGTAAAATATAAAAATAACACATAGTCCAATAACTAAAATTAACTAAAATTATTTTTTCTACTTTTGTTGTCTGACCATTTTATTCTCTGATCATGCTGGTCCCGATCTGAGGCTTCAGCTTTCCTGTCTTCTCTTAGCTCTCTTTCTGTGGTCTATGGTCCATCTGACATTTCTTATCTCTTCTTTTGTTTTCTTCACTTCCTTCCATGAACCCATTTTCAATTCCCCTCCCCAGTATCAGCCCCCTTTCCAGTCCTTCCCTCCCAGTTCCTTCCAGTGTAAACTGCCTTGCATTCCCATGACTGCAAATGGTGTCCATTCCCTTCCAGTCCCCCTCCTTCCCCACTGTCCAGCCCCTTCTAGTCCAAATACCATCCCAGATATCAGCTCACGTCCACTCTCGGTGCCACCCCCCCAGTCAGCTCCCTTCCAGTCGCCATACCCGCTGTCCATCCCCCTTCCAGTGCCATTTGCATGTCATATCTCTTCCAGTCTTCTCCCCATTACCCAACCACCTACCATTCCCATCCCCAAATGTCAGCTCCCATCCAGTCCCCCTTCAGTACATCCCAGGTGTCGGCTCCTTTCCAGCCCCCTCCTTCCCCATTGTCAGCTCCCTTCATGCCCCCTCCTTCCCCTGGCAGACCCTTTCATTATCCGCTCCCTTCCAGTCCTATTCTACCATCCTCGCGCATCAGCCCATTTGCAGCCCTAGCCCTAGTTTTCTTCCAGGGCCAGCAGCACTCTCCTCCACTCCCCCATTAGCCCATTTCCAGTCCTATCCCCCTTCAGCCCACTCTAGTCCTAGCCCCCCAATCAGCCCATTACCAGTCCTAGCTCATTTCCAGGGCTAGGCTTCCATCTGCCAATTGCCAACCCTAACCCCCCCACCCCACTAAGTCCATTTCCTGTCCTAGCCCACCTAATCAGCTCATTTCCTGTCCTACCCCCTAATCAGCCCATTTCCAGTTCTAAAGCGGACTGGGATTTTTAGTCCTATAGGCACTCCTTGTGGTCTTGGGCAAGCCACTTAACCCTCCATTGCCCATGTTCCCTGTACGTATTAGCGTAGGTGCGTCATATCCCCTCGTGTTAAATGTATCTCCCAATTGACCACTTTGACCTGGTGAAAAGCGGCATATAAATACAGCTAAATAAATAAATAAATAAAGCCCCATCAGCCCATTTCCAGTTCTAGCCCCCTCCCGATCAGCTCATTTCCAGTTCTAACTCCCCATCAGCCCACTTCCAGTCCTAACCCCCACATCAGCCCATTTCCAGTCCTAGACCCCCCATCAGCCCATTTCCAGTCCTAGCCCCGCATAACCCATTACCAGTCCTAAACACCCCACATCAGCCCACTTCCAGTCCTAACCCCCCCATCAGCCCATTACTAGTCCTAACCCCCCATCATCCCCTTTCCAGTCCTAGCCCCCCCAGAGCCCATTACCAGTCCTAAACACCCCCATCAGCCCACTTCCAGTCCTAACCCCCCCATCAGCCCACTACTAGTCCTAACCCTCCCTCCATGAGCCCATTACCTGTCCTAGCCAAACATAGCCCATTACCAGTCCTGAACACCCCACAACAGCCCACTTCCAGTCCTAATTTCCTATCATTCCATTTCCAGTCCTAGATCCCCATAGCCCATTACCAGTCCTAACCCCCCATCAGCCCATTTCCAGTCCTAGCCCCCCATAGCCTATTACCAGTCCTAACCCCCCCCCCATAAGCCCACTTCCAGTCCTAACCCCCCCAATCATCCCATTTCCAGTCCTAGCCCCCAATAGCCTATTGCCAGTCCTATACCCCCCATAAGCCCACTTCCAGTCCAAACCCCCCCAATCATCCCATTTCCAGTCCTAGACCCCCCCATAAGCCCATTTCCAGTTCTAGCCCCCCATAGCACATTACCAGTCTTAAACACCCCCCATCAGCCCACTTCCAGTCCTAACCTCCCCCAATCATCACATTTCCATTCCTAGACCCCCACCCCCATAGCCCATTTCCAGTCCTAGCCCCCCATAGCCCATTACAAGTCATTAACACACCCCCCATCAGCCTACTTCCAGTCCTAACCCCCCATCAGCCAATTACTAGTCCTAACCCCCCATCAGCCCATTACCAGTCCTAGCCCCCACATTGCCCATTACCAGTCCTAAACACCCCACATCAGCCCACTTCCAGATCTGGTGCAAGAAATAAGGATGTTGGGACCACTTGGCAATAGTGATCATAGTATGATCATGTTTGATTTAATTAGTGGAGGACAGATAGTAAAGGCATCCACAGTACTACCTTTTAACTTTCAAAAGGGAGACTATGATAGAATGAGGAATATAGTTAGGAAAAAACTAAAAGGAGCGGTTCCAAAGGTTAAAGACTTACAGCAAGCTTGGGTGTTATTTAAAAATACTATCCTCGAAGCCCAGACCAGCTGTATTCCACGCATTAAGAAAAGTGGAAGAAAGTCCAAAAAACTGCCAGCATGGTTTAAAGGTGAGGTCAGAGAGGCTGTTGCTGCCAAAAAAGCAACCTTCAGGAAATGGAAAAAAGAGCCAAATGATGAAAACTGGAAACAGCACAAGCACTGGCAAGTTAAATGCAAAGCATTGATAAGGCAGGCAAAGCGGGAATTTGAGAAGAAACTTGCTACGGAAGCAAAAACACGAAATAAAGACTTTTTCAAGTACATTCGTAGCAAAACGCCTGTGAGAGAGTCAATTGGACCATTAGATGATAGAGGGGTAAAAGGGGCAGTAAGAGGAAACAAGGCTATAGCAGAGAGACTGAATGAATTCTTTGCTTCGGTCTTTACTGAGGAAGATGTAGGGATGTTACCCAAGACTGAAGTGGTATTTAAAGGTGATACTGCAGAGGAATTGAGAGAAATATTGCTACACCGGGAAGATATATTACAACTATTTGATAAACTGAATAATAGCAAATCACCTGGACTGGATGGTATACATCCCAGAGTGTTGAAAGAACTGAAATATGAGATTGAAGACCTGCTATTGGTAATCTGTGAACTTTCATTAAAATCATCTGTAATACCTGAAGATTGGAGGGTCGCCAACGTAACACCAATTTTTAAAAGGGTTCCAGGGGTGACCCAGGAAATTACAGACCGGTGAGCCTGACGTCAGTACCAGGGAAAATGGTAGAAACCATCATAAAGAACAAAATTACACAGCATGTAGATAGTCATGGCCTAATGGGAGACAGCCAACATGGCTTTAGACAAGGAAGATCTTGTCTTACTAATCTGATATGTTTTTTTGAAGGTGTGCATAAACAGGTAGACAAAGGTGAGTCGGTTGATATAGTGTATCTGGACTTTCAGAAAGCTTTTGACAAAGTTCCGCATCAGAGACTTTTGGCGAAGCTAAAAAGTCATGGGATAGGAGGCAGTGTACTATTGTGGATCGGGAACTGGTTAAAAGATAGAAAGCAGAGGGTAGGGCTAAATGGCCAATATTCCCAATGGAAAAAGGTGAATAGTGGAGTACCCCAGGGATCTGTACTGGGTCCGCTGCTTTTTTTTTTTTTAATAATATTTCTTTATTAACCTTTTATAAAACATACAACAAAGAAAGCACCCCTAACACAACCCAAAAGCAACCCCAGCAGTCAGCACAACAACCCCACCCACCCCCCCACCCATCACCCACCCTGGCTCTCCTGGGAAAACAAAAACAGGAAAGAGTAAAATACAAAAGGAGGAAACAAGGGGAGTACCCACTCCAGCCCCCCAGCGATAACGCACACGCTAGGCGGGGCGGCCAGTGTAGGCCCTAGTTCATTGAAACAAACAACACGTTACATAGCCTGGGCACGGGCAACAAATTGGTCCAAGAGTGACCATCTACGAACATTGAGCTCCTCCTTATCTGGGTGATGAAGTTTACTATAGATTTTTTCCAATTTAGAATAATGGCAGACCAGGTTCCACCAACAATCCAAGCTCAGACACTGGAAGTTCTTCCACTTCCAGAGAATCATCTTGATAGCAATTGCCATCATAAAATTGAATAAGAATTGTTTTGCATGGTCCCCTGCGGAAAAGACACCTAGAGAGCGCAAACAAACCCGACTCCTCTCCAGCTCAGCAGAGAAGTGTAGGATCGATTGCATCCGTCCCCACACCTGACTCCAAAACCTCTGTACCAGAGGGCAGTCAAAAAACATATGTAAGAAGGTGCCTTTTTCCTTCAAGCAAGACCAGCACATACCAGAGGAGGCAGAGTCCCATTTAGCCAGCTTTACCGGGGTTACTAAAGCCCGATGCATAAAAAAGTACATCGACTGAGTAAGCGCGGCTGACCGAGAGACTTTAGATATCGGACCCCAAAGGGTTTTCCAGGCTGGAATTGAAATTTCCTGGGATATGTCACGTTCCCAAACCTGAGCCAACCCAACAGGGACAGAGGAGGAACGCACCCGCCACATTGCATAGATCTTAGAGGTGACCCCTTGCTGACCAGTTAAGACCCTAAGCCCATTAAGCAAAGTTCCCCCCCTGGCCAAATCAGGAGACCTAAGAGGAATTTTGGACGCCATAATACAATGCTTAAGCTGGACCCATTTAAAGAAACAGGAGCTAGGTAAAGAAAACTCTCTCTGCAATGCCGCAAACTCTTTCCATCCATTGACATCTATTATCTGACCTAGCGACCAGATACCCCGCTCCTGCCACTTCTTCCAAGCAAACATCCGCCCGCGTATCCGGAACCGCGGGTTCCACCATAGCGGGGTCTGTCCCGAGGGCGAATCGTCCTGAGCCACCAACCGTGCCAATGTTAGGAAAGCATCTTGGGTAGATCTGATTACCCCCCCCACGAGAGACCCATCGGGATGTAAGGAGCCCAACATATACATCAAAGGGTAGGGATCAGCAAGACGAGACTCCACCTCCAACCAAGTAGGTTTCCGATCAAGGCCATCCAAAACTAGCCACAAGGAACCTTGCTTAACCAGAAGGGCCTGATGATACCAACTAAAATCAGGAAAATTCACACCGCCATTATCCCTGTCTGCTTTCAGCTTTTTGGTGGCAATGCGAGGTTGTTTACCACCCCAAAGAAAGTAGATGAGACTATTTTCCAATTTTTTATACCATACCGGTGGAATAGAAAAGGGGAGCATACTAAGCACATAGTTAATTTTTGGAGTAAGAGACATTTTGATGACCTCTAATCTACCCCACCATGAAAGATGAGGAGGGGACCAGGCAAGGGTCTTCTGCTGGACCAAAACGAAAAGCTCATCAAGGTTTTTCTGGATCATGACATCTGCCGAGGCATTATACCACGCCCCGAGGTACCTAATGCTACCCGCTTCCCACTTAAAAGGGAAAGCCGCCATCTCCGCAGAAGTGGCAATGAAGTTGAGGGGGAAAGCTACCGACTTGGACCAGTTAATCTTGTATCCGGAGACACTGGAATACTCGGCAAACAATGCCAGGATAGTCGGAACCTCGGGAGGTTGTGTAAAAAGAAGTACATCATAGGCATACGTGGACAACTTCACCTGCAAAGTCCCAACTTGGACCCCCGTGAGACCAGAGTGCTGTCGCACAGCGATCGCCAAGGGTTCCAATGCTAAGTTGAATAACAAAGGGGAGAGGGGGCACCCTTGCCTGGTACCTCTATGGAGAGAGAAAGAAGACGAAAGTGCACCATTGACACATATCCTTGCAGTCGCATGGGAATATAGAACCCTAACCTTATTTATAAACCCATCGCCAAGCCCGAACCATTGCAAAATAAAAAGCAAGAACGGCCATTCCAGTCTATCAAATGCTTTCTCCGCGTCTAATAAAAGAGTGACATACGGGCTAGGATCCAATGATACCCTCTCAAGCAGGTTACACAATAGACGGGCATTATCCGCGGTAGACCTCCCAGGGACAAACCCGCATTGATCGGGGTGGACCAAATCACCAACAACCGCCGCTAGTCGTTGGGCGAGGATGCTTGCATAGATCTTGTAATTAGCGTTCAAGAGAGAGATAGGCCGATAATTCTCTGCCCGGTTTCTCCAATACTATTATCGTGGCTTCTGAGAACCGGCCGGTCTGACTAAGCTCTTTTTTGAGCTCAGTGAAATACAACAACATATGCGGGACCAACTCTTTGCCAAAGACCTTATAAAATTCCGCTGGGAGTCCGTCAGGCCCGGCCGCCTTCCCAGAGGACATGCCATTAATAGCCGATGAAAGCTCATCATGGGAAAAAGGTTTACCAATGTCTAAAGATTGATGCTCTTCCAAAACAGGCCTTTCCAAATTTCCAGCGAAACTAGTGAAAGCATTGAGATCTGCCCTCGACTCAGAAGCATATAACAAACTATAGAATTTAGTAAATTCTGCAGCTATCTGGTCATCTTTTGTCAGGCACTCCTGAGCACTAGACAAAAGGGAAGCTATTCTGGACTCAGTTTGCTTCCCACGCAAAGTATGCGCGAGTAGCCGGCCGGCTTTGTTCTTCTCAACATGAAACCTAGCAGACTGCTCTAACATGATCTGCTCAACCTCAGAACTTAAGGTTTCATTGTATTGGAATCGCAGCCTTTGCAGTCGTAATAGAATTTCCGGCCGCGGATGTGAGATCCACAGCCTTTCACCCGCTCGTATTTGCGCGTCTAGAGTAGACAAATGCGCCTTCCGCCGCTTCGCCTCCTTAATTTTAAAGCTGGTGATCACAGCCCGTATTGAGGCCTTAAAGGCCTCCCACCAAGCCCAGCCGGCAGTATCACCCCACCTATTCGAATCAAAATAGGAAGCAATGGCCAGCCGCACCTCCTCTTGAAACGCAGGCTCTGCCAGCCAAGCACGGTTAAAGGACCAAACCTGTCCAGCCCTCTGCACCTCATCAACAGCGACATCCAGCGTAATAGCGGCATGATCTGAGACCGATCTACCCAAGATTGACGCATCTCGACAGCCAGAGACCAAAGATTTGGAAAGCAAGAAAAAATCTATGCGAGATAAAGAGCCATGCACAGGGGAAAAAAAGGAAAAATCCTTTTCGCTTGGGTGGATCAGACGCCAAATATCGACTAAGGCACAAGACTCTACCAGGGCAGAAAGAGCAACACTCGCACAAGAGGGGCGTTCTACTCTACCAGGACTCCTGTCCAACAATGGGTCTCTTTCCAGGTTAAAATCCCCACCAAGGATTATCAAAGCACCCTGATCCTCCAGAATGACCCCATTTAAGTTATGAAAGAAAGTAGGATCATCAATATTGGGCCCGTATACATTGATGATAGATAAAAGCTCCCCCCCCCTGCCTTTACCAAAGATTTGGACCACCTCCCTTCCTCATCGTGACAGGAATTAATAACCTGAAATCCCAGGACAGCTTTCATCAATAGGACGACCCCATTTTTCTTATGCATGGCAGGGGAACAGCCCACGAACTTAAAATGTTTATCACCCAGTTTACCCGCCTCCGATGCAGAGAGATGAGTCTCCTGAAGTAGGATGATATCAGCTTTCTGCCGCTTGCAGTAGACAAGGATTTTTTTCCGTTTAACCGGAGATCTAAGACCCTTCACATTTAGGGACAAAAACCTCAACCCATTGGCCATCCCGCCTGCGAAACATCCACAATCATATTGTAAGAAGTGAGCACAACCCCCTCCCCGTCTTCCCGAAAATTCCCAGAGAGCCCAAAACCCCTCCCAAAAAGAAAAGCATAAATCAAAAAAGGGTGAGACAGCAGAAACACTCTTACAGCACAGGGCAGCCCCTTAAAGACGAAACAGATCCATTCACCCGCCACCCACCAATTTAACAATTTAACAATTAAACCAAGAGACCCGCAAGTATACTTATATACAGCAGTGGAGACAAGATGCAATCAACTACACATCCATAGTCCACGGCCACACAAAAAATAAACATTCCAAAGGCACAAGCTAGCAGCCAGATCAAGTTTGCTGCATAAGAAGCTCCTCTTGATCCTCTATGAATTGTCGCAGCATTCCAGGATCCAACCATTCAACAAAGATCTAATCCTGAAATCAGCAATCCCACTAATGAACTCACCAGCACACAACCCTGATGAACTAGTCTCTAACTGGAACGAAATACTCAGTTCAATAGCGGTTCGCCCAGCAAAAAACAAACCTCAAGCGAAACGACACACAGCAGCATGGTACTCTACTGAGTTGAAAGCCTCACTCGCGACACTAAGAAAACTTGAGAGACGCTGGCGCCGCTCACGCTCAGAAGCAGACCAAAAGGCATACAATTTACAACTCACAGCGCACCGTACCGCAGTGACTGAAACCATGAGACGTTACCACGCCGACACTTTAAAGAGATCCCTCAACAAACCTCGCGACCTGTTTGCCCTCGTTAAGCAACTTACAACAGAACCTGCATCAGAACAAACTAAAGGAATCCATCCTCAAACATATGCGGATTATCTACAAACAAAACTTTGTCAGATAAACAACAACCCAGCGTCCAGCATCATCCTTCAGCCCTACAATCAAACACCACTCACTACCTTCACAACTCCATCCAGACGATGCATCGAAGACACCATAGCAGCCATCAATACGTCCACAGCGCAATCTGATCCATGCCCAGCTTTCTGGGTCAAGGAACTCCGGACTGACCTCAGTCCCATCATATCCAGACTTATTCAACAATCATTCACAACAGGTGATTTCCCACGCACCCCTCAAACAAACTTCAATAAGACCTCTACTAAAAAACAACAAACTCGACCAACAGAAACCAGAATCCTACAGACCCATAGCAAGCATACCAATGCTTGCAAAAATAATGGAAAAGATAGTTCAGAGACAAATACAAGATCACATTGATTCCAATGCACCACTGGATCCATGCCAGCATGGATTTAGAGAATCTCACGGGGTGGAGACCCTTCTTACCACACTCTTCAGCAGCATAATATCAGGCATCGACAACACCCGCCAAGGCTTTGTCCTTGTCTTCCTTGACATCGCGGCAGCGTTTGATTCCGTTAGCCATGAGCGCCTCCTAGAACGCCTCAAAGAAAAAGGAATCTCTGGTAAAGCACTCGAGTGGTGCAGGTCCTACCTCTCGGACAGATGGCAGCAGGTAAGATCCAGAAACACATCATCAGAACCATTCCAACAAAGCCAAGGTGTCCCACAAGGATCCTCCCTCTCCGCCTTACTATTCAATATATACATGCAACCTCTCTGCAACCTGATCCGGTCTTTCAACATCAACTGCATGATATACGCAGATGATGTGCTATTATACACACCTTTTGCAATAGAACACCCAGACCTCGAACCAATAACATGCTGCATAAACGAAATATCCAATTGGCTACAATCCCAAAACCTCCGGATTCAACACAAGAAGACGGAGGTGATGTTCATTACAAGGAACCGTAACTTCACTGCCCCGACAGTACTGAAAGTGAAGGAAGCAGACCTCCAGACCAAATCAGCGATCAGATACCTCGGCATCTCACTAGACCAGAACCTAAATATGCAGGCTCATATAAGTAACACTGTAAGAGCAGTATATCATAAAATTAGATCCCTTAGATACCTAAGATCTCTGCTGGAGCCAGATGATTTCAGAACTATCTATCAGGCACTAATTATCCCGCATTTCGATTATGCAAATGCAATACTTCAAGGTCTCCCCCAAACCACCCTAAACCCACTGCAAATGGCAATGAACACCGCAGCAAGAGTACTGCACGGAGCATCCAGGAAAGACCATGTCACACCTATAATGAAACAACTCCATTGGCTCCCGATTCAAGGTAGAATTACATTCAAGACCTTGCTGCTCACCTTCAAAGCCACCAAAGGTCTCTCGTCAACTTCACTAACTGAGCTAATCCAGATGACACCCCACAACAGAGACAGAAGGTCAGTAGCTCAAAACACCTTGATAGTCCCAAGATCTATAACTCAATGCACCAAGTCAACATCCAGCAGGACTTTCAAACTTTATGCACCAGTGATCTGGAATAACCTCCCTCACAACATCAGATCAATCCCGGACATATTCCAATTCAGGAAGGCCGTGAAACACTACCTCTTCCTCATACATTACCCTGAAACCAATAGAAACTCAGCACCATTTGCCGAAACCACCCAAATCACCACTGTCTAAAACCATACAAACACATGATCAGCCTACAAATTGTATATATTGTATATATTGTGGTTGTACATAGTTACCCTGTTAGCCAAGTTGAATATCCTATTCATATGTAAACACAAAGTACTTTTGGAAATGTGTATGTTCACTGTTTATTGTAAACCGCGCTGAAGCTGAATAGCGCGGTATAAAAGAGACTTTAAATAAATAAATAAATAAATAAACAAGCTAGCAGCCAGATCAAGTTTGCTACATAAGAAGCTCCTCTTGATCCTCTATGAATTGTCGCAGCATTCCAGGATCCTCGAAGGATTTAGTGTTATTGTTCATAGTGACTTTAAATTAAACAGGCCGAATCTTGCTTGCAGGTTCCGTAGCCTAGGTCACAACTCCAAAAACTGCCTCCGCTTCTCCACCGTGCATTTGCAAAAATCCGGGTAAAAGGCAATTTTATGCCCCTCATACTGAAGCAGCTGGTTGGATTTAGCCGCCGCAAGAATCTGCGCGACTTGCTGATGCCGCAGAAGACACATGATGAAAGGGCGAGGGCGCTTGGCATAAGAGTTAGAAACAGATGGGAAGGCCGGGATCCGATGTGCCCGCTCAATTTCCAGAGGGCGCGCGAAGGTAATTTTTAGTGTTTTAGGCAGAAAGTCTTCCATGAAACGAATGGGGTCATCTCCTTCTGCGCCTTCAGCCAGCTCAACCACGCGAATGTTATTGCGTCTGGCGCGATTACCCATATCCTCCATCGTTCTCTCAAGCCAGTCTATCTTACGGGCTACGGAGGCAACGTGTTTGAACCGTTCTTCATGCCCGGCCGCCGTTGCTTCCACCTTATCCACTCTGACAGAAAGAGATTGGATCTGCGCATTCATGTCCTTAATGTCACTTTGCAGCTCAGATAGCGTCTCTCCGTTAGAGTCCACACGGCTTCTTATTGCTCGCACCTCTTGTAGAAGCTGATGCAAGTCATCAGTTGATCCATGTGTAGGCCCAGATTTTTGCGGCGACAGCGGATCTGTCTTTGATCTTTTAGACCCCGCCGCTGCGGGCGTGGAAGCAAATTCTAGTCTCGTTTGCTTGCTCCCCGCCATACTCGAGCCTAAGCCTCTCGATTCTACCGATCACCAAAGGAATATGTATGGGTGGAAGTCAGGATTACAAATCAAGGCCGAAGAGAAGAGGACTTACACCGCCATACCGGTTTCGCGCTGGCTCGGCCCCCCCCCCCCCGCCCCCGGGTCCGCTGCTTTTTGACATATTCATAAATGACCTGGAAAAGGGAATAACTAGTGAGGTTATCAAATTTGCAGATGACACAAAACTGTTTAAAGTTGTTAAAACCCAAGAGGACTGTGGAAAACTGCAGGAGGATCTGGATAAATTGGAAGACTGGGAATCCAAATGGCAGAAGAAATTTAATGTGGACAAGTGCAAAGTTATGCACCTAGGAAAGAACAACCCACACTATAGTTACACGATGCAAGGCTCCACATTAGAAACCACCACCCAGGAAAAAGATTTAGGAGTCATTGTGGATAACATGTTAAAACCCTCTGCCCAGTGTGCAGCGGCGGCCTAGAAAGCAAATAGAATGCTAGGTATCATAAGGAAAGGGATGGAGAACAAAACAAAAGATATTATAATGCCTCTGTATCACTCCATGGTACGACCGCACCTTGAATATTGTGTGCAATTCTGGTCACCGTATCTTAAAAAGGACATAGCGTTATTAGAAAAAGTACAGAGAAGAGCCACCAAATTGGTGAAGGGGATGGAAGGCTACTCCTATGAAGAGAGGCTAAGAAGGTTAGGGCTCTTTAGCCTGGAGAAGAGAGGCTGAGGGGAGATATGATAGAGGTCTATAAATTAATGAATGGAGTGGAACAGATAAACGTGGATCAATTGTTTAAGATATCAGAGTATAGAAAGACTAGGGGACATGTAATGAAGCTACAGGGTAAACTATTTAAGACAAATAAGAGAAAATATTTTTTCACTCAACGTGTAATCAAACTCTGGAATCTGTTACCGGAGGATGTAGTAAGGGCTGTTAGTATAGCTGGGTTTAAAAAAGGTTTGGACAAGTTCCTGGAGGAAAGGTCCATAAACCACTATTAAAAAGGGACCCAGGATATCAATGCTTGACCCAGTACAAGCATTGTGGAACCTGTGTCTTTTGGGGATATTGCTAGGTACGTATAACCTAGATTGGCCACTGTTGGAAACAGGATACTGGGCTTGATGGACCTCGGTCTGACCCAGTATGGCATGTCTTATGTTCTTACCCCATATCATTCCATTTCAATTCCTAGACTCCCCATAGCCCTTTACCAATCCTACCCCCCATCAGCCCATTTCCAGTCCTAGCCCTCCAAAGCCCATTGCCAGTCCTAAACACCACTCATAAGCAAACCTCCAGTCCTTACCCCCATAAGCCCATTTCCAGTCCTAACCTCCCCCCATCAGCGCATTTCCAGTCCTAACCCCCCATCAGCCCATTTCCAGTCCTAGCCCCCCATAGCCCATTACCAGTCCTAAACACCCCCCATCAGCCCACTTCCAGTCCTAACCCCCCCATCAGCCCACTGCTAGTCATAACCCTCCCCCATCAGCCCATTACGAGTCCTAACCCCCCATCATCCCATTTCCAGACCTAGCCCCACATAGCTCATTACCAGTCCTAAACACCCCCATCAGCCCACTTCCAGTCCTAACTCCCCCATCAGCCCACTACTAGTCCTAACCCGCCCCCCATCGGCCCAATACCCATCCTAGTCCCCCATAGCCCATTACCAGTCCTAAACACCCCCATCAGCCCACTTCCAGTCCTAACCGCCCATCATTCCATTTCCAGTCCTAGAACCCCATAGCCCATTACCAGTCCTAAACACCCCCCATCAACCCACTTCCAGTCCTAACCCCCCCATCAGCCCACTACTAGTCCTAACCCTCCCCCATCAGCCCATTATGAGTCCTAACCCCTCATCATCCCATTTCCAGTCCTAGCCCCACATAGCCCATTACCAGTCCTAAACACACCCATCAGCCCACTTCCAGTCCTAACTCCCCCATCAGCACACTACTAGTCCTAACCCGCCCCCCATCGGCCCATTACCCGTCCTAGTCCCCCATAGCCCATTACCAGTCCTAAACACCCCCCATCAGTCCACTTCCAGGCCTAACCCCCCATCAGCCCATTACCAGTCCTAGCCCCCCCCAAATGCCCATTACCAGTCTTAAACACCCCACATCAGCCCAATTCCAGTCCTACCCCCCCCAATCATACCATTTCGTCCTAGACCTCCCCATAGCACATTACCAGTCCTAAACACCCCCCAACAGCCCTCTTCCAATCCCAACCTCAACCAATCATCCCATTTCCATTCCTAGACCCCCCATAGCCCCTTAACAGTCCTACCCCCCCCATTATCCCATTTCCCTTCCTAGCTCCCCAAAGCCCATAACCAGTCCTAAACACCCCCATCAGCCCACTTCAGTCCTAACCCCCCATCATTGCATTTCCAGTCCTAGAACCCCATAGCCCATTACCAGTCCTAAACACCCCCCCATCAGCCAACTTCCAGTCCTAACCCCCCATCAGCCCACTACTAGTCCTAACCCTCCCCCATCAGCCCATTATGAGTCCTAACCCCCCATCATCCCATTTCCAGTCCTAGCACCACAAAGCCCATTACCAGTCCTAAACACCCCCATCAGCCCCCTTCCAGTCCTAAATCCCCCATCAGCACACTACTAGTCCTAACCCGCCCCCCATCGGCCCATTACCCGTCCTAGACCCCATAGCCCATTACCAGTCCTAAACACCCCCCATCAGCCCACTTCCAGTCCTAACCCCCAATCATTCCATTTCCAGTCCTAGAACCCCATAGCCCATTACCAGTCCTAAACACCCCCATCAGTCCACGTCCAGTCCTAACCCCCCATCAGCCCATTACCAGTCCTAGCCCCCCTCCAATGCCCATTACCAGTCTTAAACACCCCACATCAGCCCAATCCCAGTCCTAACCCCCCCCCAATCATACCATTTCGTCCTAGACCTCCCCATAGCCCATTACCAGTCCTAAACACCCCCCAACAGCCCTCTTCCAATCCCAACCTCCCCCAATCATCCCATTTCCATTCCTAGACCCCCACATAGCCCCTTAACAGTCCTACCCCCCATTAGCCCATTTCCAGTCCTAGCTCCCCATAGCCCATAACCAGTCCTAAACACCCCCATCAGCCCACTTCAGTCCTAACCCCCCTCATCAGCTCATTACTAGTCCTAACTCCCATCAGCCCATTCCCAGTCCTAGCCCCCCATTGCCCATTACCAGTCCTAAACACCCCCCATCAGCCCACTTCCAGTCCTACCCCACATCAGCCCATTTCCAGTCCTAGCCCCCCATAGCCTATTGAAAGTCTTAAACCCCCCATAAGCCCACTTCCAGTCCTAACACCCCCAATCATCCCATTTCCAGTCCTAGACCCCCCCGTTGCCCATTACCAGTCCTACCATCCCAAAAGCCCATTTGCAGTCCTAGCCCCACATAGCCCATTACCAGTCCTAAACTCCCCCCATCAGTCCACTTCCAGTCCTAACCTCCCCCCAATCATCCATTTCCATTCCTAGACACCCCCCATAGCCCGTTACCAGTCCTAACCCCCCATCATCCCATTTCCATTCCTAGACACCCCCATAGCCCATTACCAGTCCTACCCCCCCATAAGCCCATTTCCAGTAGTAACCTCCCCCCATCAGTGCATTTCCAGTCCTAACCCCCCCCCATCATCCCATTTCCAGTCCTAGCCCCCATAGCCCATTACCAGTCCTAAACATCCCCCATCAGCCCACTTCCAGTCCTACCCCCCATCAGCCCATTTCCAGTCCTAGCACCCCATAGCCTATTGAAAGTCTTAAACCCCCCATAAGCCCACTTCCAGTCCTAACCCCCCAATCATCCCATTTCCAGTCCTAGACCCCCCCCCCCGTTTCCCATTACCAGTCCTACCATCCCAAAAGCCCATTTGCAGTCCTAGCCCCCCATAGCCCATTACCAGTCCTAAACTCCCCCCATCAGTCCACTTCCAGTCCTAACCTCCCCCCAATCATCCCATTTCCATACATGACACCCCCCATAGCCCGTTACCAGTCCTAACCCCCCATCATCCCATTTCCAGTCCTAGCCCCCCATAGCCCATTACCAGTCCTAAACACCACCATCAGCCAACTTCCAGTCCTAAACCCCCCATCATCCCACTACTAGTCCTAACCCTCCCCCCATCAGCCCATTACGCGTCCTAGCCCACCATAGCCATTACCAGTCCTAACCACCCCCCATCAGACCACTTCCAGTCCTTACCCCCCATCATTCCATTTCCAGTCCTAGAAACCCATAGCCCATTACCAAACCTAAACACCCCCATCACTCCACTTCCAGTCCTAACCCCCCCATCAGCCCATTACTAGTCCTAACCCCCCATCAGCCCATTGCCTGTCCTAGCCCCCCCATAGCCCATTACCAGTCCTAAACACCCCCCATCAGCCCACTTCCAGTCCTAACCCCCATCATTCCATTTCCAGTCCTAGAACCCCATAGCCCATTACCAGACCTAAACACACCCCATCAGCCCACTTCCAGTCCTAACCCCCCCATCAGCCCATTATTAGTCCTAACCCCCGATCAGCCCATTAACAATCCTAGACACCCCCGTTACCCATTACCAGTCCTGAACACCCCACATCAGCCCACTTCCAGTCCTAACCCCCCCATCAGCCCACTGCTAGTCTTAACCCTCCCCCATCAGCCCATTACGAGTCCTAACCCCCCCATCAGCCTATTTCCAGTAGTAACCTCCCCCCATCAGTGCATTTCCAGTCCTAACCCCCCCCCCCCATCGGCCCATTTCCAGTCCTAGCCCCCCATAGCCCATTACCAGTCCTAAACATCCCCCATCAGCCCACTTCCAGTCCTACCCCCCATCAGCCCATTTCCAGTCCTAGCCCCCCATAACCTATTGAAAGTCTTAACCCCCCCATAAGCCACTTCCAGTCCTAACCCCCCCCCCCAATGATCCCATTTCCAGTCCAAGCCCCCATAGCCCATTACCAGTCCTAAACACCCCCCAACAGCCCTCTTCCAATCCCAACCTCCACCAATCATCCCATTTCCATTCCTAGACCCCCCATAGCCCCTTAACAGTCCTACCCCCATTATCCCTTTTCCAGTCCTAGCCCCCATAGCCCATTACCAGTCCTAAACACCCCCATTAGCCCACTTCCAGTCCTAACCCCCCATCAGCCCACTACTAGTCCTAACCATCCCCCCATCAGCCCATTACCTGTCCTAGTCCCCCATAGCCCATTACCAGTCCTAAACACCCCCCATCAGCCCACTTCCAGTCCTAACCCCCATCATTCCATTTCCAGTCCTAGACCCCCAATACCTCATTACCAGTCCTAACCCCCCCATCAGCCATTTCCAGTCCTAGCCCCCTATAGCCTATTGCCAGTCCTAAACCCCCTCATAAGCCCACTTCGTGTCCTAACCCACCCATCTTCCCATTTCCAGTCTTAAACCCCCCCCATAGCCCATTACCCGTCCTACCCCCCCATCAGCCCATTTCCAGTCCTAGCCCCCCATAGCCCATTACCAGTCCTAAACACCCCCCATCAGCCCACTTCCAGTCCCAACCTCCCCCAATCATCACATTTCTATTCCTAGACCCCCCCTTAGCCCATTACCAGTCCTACCCCCCAATCAGCCCATTTCCATTCCTAGCCCCCCATAGCCCACCAGTCCTAAACACCCCCCATAAGCCCACTTCCAGTCCTACCCCCATCAGCCCATTTCCAGTCCTAGCCCCCCATAGCCTATTGAAAGTCGTAAACCCCCATAAGCCCACTTCCAGTCCTAACCCCCCCCCCAATCATCCCATTTCCAGTCCTAGACCCCCAGTTGCCCATTACAAGTCCTACCATCCCAAAAGCCCATTTCCAGTCCTAGCCCCCCATAGCCCATTACCAGTCCTAAACTCCCCCCATCAGTCCACTTCCAGTCCTAACCTCCCCCCAATCATCCCATTTCCATTCCTAGACACCCCCCATAGCCCGTTACCAGTTCTAACCCCCCATCATCCCATTTCCAGTCCTAGACACCCCCATAGCCCATTACCAGTCCTACCCCCCCATCAGCCCATTTCAAGTAGTAACCTCCCCCCATCAGTGCATTTCCAGTCCTAACACCCCCCCATCGTCCCATTTCCAGTCCTAGCCCCCCATAGCCCATTACCAGTCCTAAACATCCCCCATCAGCCCATTTCCAGTCCTACCCCCCATCAGCCCATTTCCAGTCTTAGCCCCCCAATCATCCCATTTCCAGTCCTAGACACCCCCCCGTTGCCCATTACCAGTCCAACCCCCCCAAAAGCCCATTTGCAGTCCTAGCCCCCCATAGTCCATTACCAGTCCTAAACCCTCCCCATCAGTCCACTTCCAGTCCTAACCTCCCCCCAATCATCCCATTTCCATTGCTAGACACCCCCCATAGCCCGTTACCAGTCCTAACCCCCCCTAAATCCCATTTCCAGTCCTAGCCCCCCCATAGCCCATTACCACTCCTAAACAAACCCCATCAGCCAACTTCCAGTCCTAAACCCCCATCATCCCACTACTTGTCCTAACCCTCCCCCCATCAGCCCATTACCCGTCCTAGCCCACCATAGCCATTATCAGTCCTAACCACCCCCCATCAGACCACTTCCAGTCCTTACCCCCCATCATTCCATTTCCAGTCCTAGAACCCCATAGCCCATTACCAGCCCTAAACACCCCCCATCAGCCCACTTCCAGTCCTAACCCCCCCATCAGCCCATTACTAGTCCTAACCCCCCATCTGCCCATTTCCAGTCCTATCCCCCCATAGCCCATTACCCGTCCTAAACACCCCCATCAGCCCACTTCCAGTCCTAACCCCCCATCATTCCATTTCCAGTCCTAGAACCCCATAGCCCATTACCAGTCCTAAACACACCCCATCAGCCCACTTCCAGTCCTAACCCCCCCATCAGCCCATTATTAGTCCTAACCCCCGATCAGCCCATTAAAAGTCCTAGACACCCCCGTTACCCATTACCAGTCCAAAACACCCCCCAACAGCCCACTTCCAGTCCTAACCCCCCCATCAGCCCACTGTTAGTCCTAACCCTCCCCCATCAGCCCATTACGAGTCCTAACCCCCCCATCAGCCCATTTCCAGTAGTAACCTCCCCCCATCAGTGCATTTCCAGTCCTAACCCCCCCATCGGCCCATTTCCAGTCCTAGCCCCCCATAGCCCATTACCAGTCCTAAACATCCCCCATCATCCCACTTCCAGTCCTACCCCCCATCAGCCCATTTCCAGTCCTAGCCCCCCATAGCCTATTGAAAGTCTTAAACCCCCCCATAAGCCACTTCCAGTCCTAACCCCCCCCAATGATCCCATTTCCAGTCCAAGCCCCCATAGCCCATTACCAGTCCTAAACACCCCCCAACAGCCCTCTTCCAATCCCTACCTCACCCAATCATCCCATTTCCATTCCTAGACCCCGCCCCCATAGCCCCTTAACAGTCCTACCCCCCCATTAGCCCATTTCCAGTCCTAGCCCCCATAGCCCATTACCAGTCCTAAACTCCCCCATTAGCCCACTTCCAGTCCTAACCCTCATCAGCCCACTACTAGTCCAAACCATCCCCCCATCAGCCCATTACCCGTCCTAGTCCCCCATAGCCCATTACCAGTCCTAAACACCCCCCATCAGCCCACTTCCAGTCCTAACCCCCATCATTCCATTTCCAGTCCTAGACCCCCAATACCTCATTACCAGTCCTAACCCCCCCCATCAGCCCATTTCCAGTCCTAGCCCCCTATAGCCTATTGCCAGTCCTAAACCCCCTCATAAGCCCACTTCCAGTCCTAACCCCCCCATCATCCCATTTCCAGTCCTACACCCACCATAGCCCATTACCAGTCCTACCCCCCAGCACCCCATTGCCAGTCCAAGCCCCCAAAGCCCATTACCAGTCCTAAACACCCCCATTAGCCCACTTCCAGTCCTAAACCTCATCAGCCCACTACTAGTCCAAACCATCCCCCCATCAGCCCATTACCCGTCCTAGTCCCCCATAGCCCATTACCAGTCCTAAAACCCCCCATCAGCCCACTTCCAGTCCTAACCCCCCATCATTTCCATTTCCAGTCCTAGACCCCCAATACCTCATTACCAGTCCTAACCCCCCATCAGCCCATTTCCAGTCCTAGCCCCCCATAGCCCATTACCAGTCCTAAACACCCCCCATCAGCCCACTTCCAGTCCTAACCTCCCCAATCATCCCATTTCTATTCCTAGACACCCCCCCCTTAGCCCATTACCAGTCCTACCCCCCAATCAGACCATTTCCATTCCTAGCCCCCCATAGCCCATTAACAGTCCTAAACACCCCCCCATCAGCCCACTTCCAGTTCTAACCCCCCCAATCATCCCATTACCAGTCCTAGACCCCCCCCCCCGTTGCCCATTACCAGTCCTACCCCCCAAAAGCCCATTTGCAGTCCTAGCCCCCCATAGCCCATTACCAGTCCTAAACACCCCCCATCAGTCCACTTCCAGTCCTAACCTCCTTCCAATCATCCCATTTCCATTCCTAGACACCCCCCATAGCCCATTACCAGTCCTAAACACCCCCATCAGCCAACTTCCAGTCCTAACCCCCCATAATTCCATTTCCAATCCTAGACCCCCAATACCTCATTACCAGTCCTAACCCCCCATCAGCCCATTTCCAGTCCTAGCCCCCTATAGCCTATTGCCAGTCCTAAACCCCCTCATAAGCCCACTTCCAGTCCTAACCCCCCCAATCATCCCATTTCCAGTCCTAGACCCTCCCCATAGCCCATTACCAGTCCTACCCCCCCATCAGCCCATTTCAAGTAGTAACCTCCCCCCATCAGTGCATTTCCAGTCCTAACCGCCCCCCCATCGTCCCATTTCCAGTCCTTGCCCCCCCATAGCCCATTACCAGTCCTAAACATCCCCCATCAGCCCATTTCAAGTCCTACCCCCCCTCAGCCCATTTCCAGTCCTAGCCCCCCATAGCCTATTGAAAGTCTTAAACCCCCCATAAGCCCACTTCCAGTCCTAACCCCCCCAATCATCCCATTTCCAGTCCTAGACCCCCCCCCGTTGCCCATTACCAGTCCAACCCCCGCAAAAGCCCATTTGCAGTCCTAGCCCCCATAGTCCATTACCAGTCCTAAACCCTCCCCATCAGTCCACTTCCAGTCCTAACCTCCCCCCAATCATCCCATTTCCATTGCTAGACACCCCCCATAGCCCGTTACCTGTCCTAACCCCCCATCATCCCATTTCCAGTCCTAGCCCCCCCATAGCCCATTACCAGTCCTAAACAAACCCCATCAGCCAACTTCCAGTCCTAAACCCCCCATCATCCCACTACTAGTCCTAACCCTCCCCCATCAGCCCATTACCCGTCCTAGCCCAACATAGCCATTATCAGTCCTAACCACCCCCCATCAGACCACTTCCAGTCCTTACCCCCCATCATTCCATTTCCAGTCCTAGAACCCCATAGCCCATTACCAGTCCTAAACACCCCCCATCAGCCCACTTACTGTCCTAACCCCCCCATCAGCCCATTACTAGTCCCAACCCCCATCAGCCCATTGCCTGTCGTAGCCCCCCCATAACCAATTACCAGTCCTAAACACCCCCCATCAGCCCACTTCCAGTCCTATCCCCCCATCATTCCATTTCCAGTCCTAGAACCTCATAGCCCATTACCAGTCCTAAACACACCACATCGGCCCACTTCCAGTCCTAACCCCCGATCAGCCCATTAACAGTCCTAGACACCCCCATTACCCATTACCAGTCCTGAACACCCCACATCAGCCCACTTCCAGTCCTAACCCCCCCATCAGCCCACTGCTAGTCCTAACCCTCCCCCATCAGCCCATTACAAGTCCTATCCCCCCATCAGCCCATTTCCAGTAGTAACCTCCCCCCATCAGTGCATTTCCAGTCCTAACCCCCCATAGCCCATTACCAGTCCTAAACATCCCCCATCAGCCCACTTCCAGTCCTACCCCCCATCAGCCCATTTCCAGTCCTAGCCCCCCATAGCCTATTGAAAGTCTTAAACCCCCCATAAGCCACTTCCAGTCCTAAACACCCCCCATCAGCCCACTTCCAGTCCTAACCCCCCCATCGGCCCATTTCCAGTCCTAGCCCCCCATAGCCCATTACCAGTCCTAAACATCCCCCATCAGCCCACTTCCAGTCCTACCCCCCATCAGCCCATTTCCAGTCCTAGCCCCCCATAGCCTATTGAAAGTCTTAAACCCCCCATAAGCCACTTCCAGTCCTAACCCCCCCCCAATGATCCCATTTCCAGTCCAAGCCCCCATAGCCCATTACCAGTCCTAAACACCCCCCAACAGCCCTCTTCCAATCCCTACCTCACCCAATCATCCAATTTCCATTCCTAGACCCCCCCATAGCCCCTTAACAGTCCTACCCCCCCATTAGCCCATTTCCAGTCCTAGCCCCCATAGCCCATTACCAGTCCTAAACACCCCCATTAGCCCACTTCCAGTCCTAACCCTCATCTGCCCACTACTAGTCCAAACCATCCCCCCATCTGCCCATTACCCGTCCTAGTCCCCCATAGCCCATTACCAGTCCTAAACACCCCCCATCAGCCCACTTCCAGTCCTAACCCCCATCATTCCATTTCCAGTCCTAGACCCCCAATACCTCATTACCAGTCCTAACCCCCCCCTCAGCCCATTTCCAGTCCTAGCCCCCTATAGCCTATTGCCAGTCCTAAACCCCCTCATAAGCCCACTTCCAGTCCTAACCTCCCCATCATCCCATTTCCAGTCCTACACCCCCCCTTAGCCCATTACCAGTCCTAACCCCCATCAGCTCATTTCCAGTCCTAGCCCCCCATAGCCCATTACCAGTCCTAAACACCCCCCATCAGCCCACTTCCAGTTCTAACCCCCCCCAATCATCCCATTTCCAGTCCTAGACCCCCCCTTTGCCAATTACCAGTCCTACCCCCCAAAAGCCCATTTGCAGTCCTAGCCCCCCATAGCCCATTACCAGTCCTAAACACCGCCCATCAGTCCACTTCCAGTCCTAACCTCCCCCCAATCATCCCATTTCCATTCCTAGACACCCCCCATAGCCCATTACCAGCCCTAAACACCCCATCAGCCAACTTCCAGTCCTAACCCCCCATCATTCCATTTTCAGTCCTAGACCCCCAATACCTCATTACCAGTCCTAACCCCCCCATAAGCCCATTTGCAGTCCTAGCCCCCTATAGCCTATTGCCAGTACTAAACCCCCTCCTAAGCCCACTTCCAGTCCTAACCCCCCCCAATCATCCCATTTCCAGTCCTAGACCCTCCCCTAGTCCATTTCCAGTCCTACACCCCCCCCAAACGCCCATTTCCGGCCCTAGCCCCCCATAGCCCATTACCAGTCCTAAAACAACCCCCATCAGCCCACTTCCTGTCCTAACCTCCCCCCAATCATCCCATTTTCATTCCTAGACCCCCCCATAGCCCATTACCAGTCCTAACCCCCATCATCCAATTTCCAGTCTTAGCCCCCCCCCACAGCCCATTACCAGTCCTAAACACCCCCCATCAGTCGACTTCCAGTCCTAACACCCCATCATTCCATTTCCAGTCCTAGATCCCCCATAGCCCATTACCAGTCCTACCCCCCATCAGCCCCATTTCCAGTCCTAACCTCCCCCCCTCATCAGCGCATTTCCAGTCCTAACCCCCCCATCAGCACATTTCCAGTCCTAGCCCCTCATAGCCCATTACCAGTCCTAAACACCCCCCATCAGCCCACTTCTAGTCCTAACCTCCACCCCCCCCCATCAGTGCATTTCCAGTCCTAACCCCACATCGGCCCATTTCTAGTCCTGGGACCCCATAGCCCATTACCAGTCCTAAACACCCCCCATCAGCCCTACCAGTCCTAACCCCCTCCACAAGCCCATTTCCAGTCCTAGCCCCCCTTTGCCCATTACCTGTCCTAAATACCCCCATTCAGCTCTCCTCCAGTCCTACCATCCCCCATCATCCCATTTTCAGTCCTAAACCACCCCCCATAGCCCATTACCAGTCCTAAACCTCCCCCATCAGCCCATTTCCAGTCCTAGCCCTCCATAGCCCATTACCAGTCCTTAACACCCCCATCAGCCCTCCTCCAGTCCTACCCGCATCAGCCCATTTCCAGTCCTAGCCCCCCATCAGCCCATTTCCAGGCCTAGGCAACCATAGCCCATTGCCAGACCTAAACACCCGCCATAAGCCCACTTCCAGTCCTAATCCCTCATCATCCCATTTCCAGTCCTAGACACCCCCATAGCCTATTACCAGTCTCCCCCCCATCAGCCCATTTCCAGTCCTAACCTCCCCCCTCATCAGCGCATTTCCAGTCCTAACCCCCCATCGACACATTTCCAGTCCTAGCCCCCCATAGCCCATTACCAGTCCTAAACATCCCCCATCAGCCCACTTCCAGTCCTACCCCCCATCAGCCCATTTCCAGTCCTAGCCTCCCATAGCCTATTGAAAGTCCTAAACCCCCCATAAGCCTACTTCCAGTCCTAACCCCCCAGTCATCCCATTTCCAGTCCTAGACCCCCCCCTGTTGCCCATTACCAGTCCTACCCCCCAAAAGCCCTTTTGCAGTCCTAGCCCCCCATAGCCCATTCCCAGTCCTAAACACCCCCCATCAGTCCACTTCCAGTCCTAACCTTCCCCCAATCATCCCATTTCCATTCCTAGACAACCCCATAGCCCGTTACCAGTCCTAACCCCCCCAACATCCCATTTCCAGTCCTAGCCCCCCCATAGCCCATTATCAGTCCTAAACACCCCCAACAGCCAACTTCCATTCCTATCCCCCCATCATCCCACTACTAGTCCTAACCCTCCCCCCATCAGCCCATTACCCGTCCTAGCCCACCATAGCCATTACCAGTCCTAAACACCCCACATCAGCCCACTTCCAGTCCTTACACCCCATCATTCCATTTCCAGTCCTAGAACCCCAAAGCAAATTACCAGTCCTAAACACCCCCATCAGCCCACTTCCAGTCCTAACCCCCCCATCATCCCATTTCCAGTCCTACAACCCCCCCATAGCCCATTACCAGTCCTACCCCCCAATCAGCCCATTTCCAGTCCTAGCCCCCCATAGCCCATTACCAGTCCTAAACACCACCCATCAGCCCACTTCCAGTCCTAACCTCCCCCAATCATCCCATTTCTATTCCTAGAGCCCCCCATAGCCCATTACCAGTCCTATCCCCCAATCTGCCCTTTTCCTTTCCTAGCCCCCCATTGCCCATTACCTGTCCTAAACACCCCCATCAGCCCACTTCCAGTACTAACCCCCCAATCATCCCATTTCCATTACTAGCCCCCCATAGCCCATTAACAGTCCTAACCCCAATCATCCCATTTCCAGTCCTAGCCCCCCCATAGCCCATTACCAGTCCTAAACCACACATCAGCCCACTTCCAGTCCTAACCCCCCCATCATCCCATTTCCAGTCCTACACCCCCACCCGTAGCCCATTACCAGTCCTATCCCCCAATCAGCCCATTTCCATTCCTAGCCCCCCATAGCCCAGTACCAGTCCTAAACAGCCCCATCCGCCCACGTCCAGTCCTAACCTAACCCCCCCCATTTACCCATTACTAGTCACCTAACCCCGCATCAACCCATTAACCAGTGCTAGCCCCCACATTGCCCATTACCAGTCCTAAACATCCCCCACCAGCCCACTTCCAGTCCTACCCCTCCCATCAGCCCATTTCCAGTCCTAGCCCCCCATAGCCCATGACCAGTCCGAAACCTCCCCATCAGCCCACGTCCAGTCCTAACCCCCCATCTTCCCATTACCAGTCCGGAACCCCTCATCCCATTTCCAGTCCAAGCCCCCATAGCCCATTACCAGTGCTAAACACCCCCATCAGCCCACTACTAGTCCTAACCCTTCCCCCATCAGCCCATTACCCTTCCGTCCCCCATAGCCAATTACCAGTCCTAAACACCCCCCTACAGGCCACTTCGTGTCCGGACCCCCCATCTTTCCATTTCCCGGCCTAGACCACCCGTTGCCCATTACCAGTCCTACCCCCATCAGCCCATTTCCATTCCTAGCCCCCATAGCCCATTGCCAGTCCTAAACTCCCCCCTAAATGCCACTTCCAGTCCTGACCCCCCACCATCCCATTTCCAGTCCTAGACACACCCATAGCCCATCAACAGTCCTACCCCCCATCAGCCCATTTCCAGTCCTAACCTCCCCCCCCCATCAGCGCATTTCCAGTCCTAAACCCCCATCGGCCCATTTCCAGTCCTAGCCCCCCATAGCCCATTACCAGTCCTAAACATCCTCCATCAGCCCACTTCCAGGCCTACCCCTCCCATCAGCCCATTTTCAGTCCTAGCCCCCATAACCCATTACGAGTCCACCCCCCCATCAGCCCACTTCCAGTCCTAACCCCCCATCATCCCATTTCCAGTCCTAGCCCCCCCAGCCCATTACCAGTCCTAAACACCCCCATCAGCCCACTTCCAGTCCTAACCCCCCCATCAGCCCACTACTAGTCCTAACCCTCCCCCATCAGCCCATTACCCATCCTAGTCCCCCATAGCCCATTACCAGTCCTAAACACCCACCATCAGCCCACTTCCAGTCCTAACCGCCCCCAATCATCCCATTTCTATTCCTAGACCCCCCCCATAGCCCATTACCAGTCCTACCCCCCATCAGCCAATTTCCAGTCCTAGCCCCCCATAGCCCATTACCAGTCTTAAACACCCCCCATCAGCCCACTTCCAGTCCTAACCTCCCCCAATCATCCCATTTCTATTCCTAGACCCCCCCCCCATAGCCCATTACCAGTCCTACCCCCCAATCAGCCCATTTCCATTCCTAGTCCCCCATAGCCCATTACCAGTCATAAACACCCCCCATCAGCCAACTTCCAGTCCTAACCCCCCCAATCATCCCATTTCCAGTCCTAGACCCCCCCGTTGCCCATTACCAGCCCTACCCCCCATAAGCCCATTTGCAGTCCTAGCCCCCCATAGCCCATTACCAGTCCTAAACACCCCCATCAGCCAACTTCAAGTCCTAACCCCCCATCTTTCTATTTCAAGTCCTTGACCCGCAATACCTCTTGACCAGTACTACCCCCCCCCCACATCAGCCCATTTCCAGTCCTAGCCCCCTATAGCCTATTGCCAGTCCTAAACCCCCTCATAAGCACACTTCCAGTCCTAACCCCCCAATCATCCCATTTCCAGTCCTAGACCCCCCCCTAGCCCATTACCAGTCCTACCCCACCCCAAAAGCCCATTTCCGGTCCTAGCCCCACATAGCGCATTACCAGTCCTAGAACACCCCCCATCAGCCCACTTCTAGTCCTAACCTCCCCCCAATCATCCCATTTTCATTCCTAGACCCCCCATAGCCCATTACCAGTCCTAACCCCCCATCATCCCATTTCTAGTCCTAGCCCCCCCATAGCCCATTACCAGTCCTAAACACCCCCCATCAGTCCACTTCCAGTCCTAACCCCCCATCATTCCATTTCCAGTCCTAGATCCCCCATAGCCCATTACCAGTCCTACCCCCCATCAGCCCATTTCCAGTCCTAACCTCCCCCCTCATCAGCGCATTTCCAGTCCTAACCCCCCATAAGCCCATTTCCAGTCCTAGCCCCCCTTAGCCCATTACCAGTCCTAAATACCCCATCAGCTCTCCTCCAGTCCTACCATCCCCCATCATCCCATTTTCAGTCCTAAATCACCCCCCATAGCCCATTACCAGTCCTAACACTCCCCCATCAGCCCATTTCCAATCCTAGCCCTCCATAGCCCATTACCAGTCCTAAACACCCCCATCAGCCCTCCTCCGCTCCTACCCCCCTCTGCCCAGTTCCAGTCCTAGCCCCCCATCAGCCCATTTCCAGTCCTAGTCTCCCATAGCCCATTGCCAGACCTAAACACCCCCCATAAGCCCACTTCCAGTCCTAACCCCCCATCATCCCATTTCCAGTCCTAGACACCCCCATAGCCTATTACCAGTCCCCCCCCATCAGCCCATTTCCAGTCCTAACCTCCCCCCTCATCATCGCATTTTCCAGTCCTAACCCTCCATCGTCACATTTCCAGTCCTAGCCCCCCATAGCCAATTACCAGTCCTAAACATCCCCCATCAGCCCACTTTCAGTCCTACCCCCTCATCAGCCCATTTCCAGTCCTAGCCCCCCATAGCCCATTACCAGTCCTAAACACCCCCCATCAGCCCACGTCTAGTCCTAACCTCCCCCCCATCAGTGCATTTCCAGTCCTAACCCCCCATAAGCCCATTTCCAGTCCTAGCCCCCCTTAGCCCATTACCAGTCCTAAACACTCCCATCAGCTCTCCTCCAGTCCTACCATCCCCCATCATCCCATTTTCAGTCCTAAACCACCCCCCATAGCCCATTACCAGTCATAACCCTCCGCATCAGCCCATTTCAAGTCCTAGCCCTCCATAGCCCATTACCAGTCCTAAACACCCCCATCAGCCCTCCTCCAGTCCTACCCCCATCAGCCCAGTTCCAGTCCTAGCCCACCATAGCCCATTACCAGTCCTAAACACCCCCATCAGCCCACTTCCAGTCCTAGACCCCCCCCCCCCGCCCATTTCCAGACCTGGCCCCCAGAAAAATAAAAACGCTCAAGTTGCTGCCACTGCCGAGTCCGCTTCTCGGCAGCGGTAGACTCACCTCTTATTCCTATAGCAGCTGCTGCTCCTGCTTCTTGGAACCGCGGCTGCAAGATCAGCTTAAACATAAAGCCAGCCAGTGCGGAGCCTTCCCGTGCAGTGGCGTCCCGCCACCAAAGGATGTTTTATGCAAAGGAAGTTTCTTCCTTTGGGGGTGGGACGCTGCTGCATGGGAAGACTCCGCAGCTGGCTGATCTCATTAGTACAGCTGCAGTTCCAAGAAGCAGGAGCCGTGGCTGCTATAGGAAGAAGAGGTGAGTCTGCCGCTGCCAAGATGCGGACTCGGCAGCATCAGCAACTTGAGCGTTTGGATTTTTTTTTATTTTTAACTTTTTAAGGCGAAGTGAGGTGTCTGTTTTGGGGCATTTTTTGCTGCCTTTAAAACTTCACCGCCTGAGGCAGCCGCCTCACTTTGCCTCATGATACAGCCGCTCCTGCAGACAACACAGTAACTGTAGACATGGGGGAAATGTAATGAAACACAAAGAAGATCAGGTGAGTCAAGATCCAAAAGCGGCAGCAAAGAGGCGAGTTTTCAGCCTGGATATGAAAAGGGCTAGAGAAGGCCCCTGATGTACAGACTCAGAAAGTTTGTTCCAGGCATAAGGAGCAGCAAGGTGAAAGGAACAAAGTCTGGAGTTAGCAATAGAAGAGAAGGGCATAAATAGAAGAGATTTGTCAGAAGAGCAGAGTTCCCGAGGATGGGTGTAGGGAGAGATTACAGAAGAAAGATAATGAGGAGCTGCAGAGTGAATGCACTGTAGGTCAGCAGGAGAAGTTTGAGCTGGATGTGGAAACAGTCAATGAAGTGACTTGAGAAGAGGGGTAAAATGAGCATGACGAGGCTGGCAGAAGATTAGTCACGCAGCAGTGTGTTAAACAGATTGATAGGGATAGAGATGATTCAGAGGGAGACCAGCAAGGAGTAGCAGTAGAGGAGGATCCACCAGAACAAACACTGAATGAGCAATGGGACAGATAAGAAGAGAACCAAGGCAACACAGAGCCCTTAAAACCAAGTGAGGGCAAGGTATCAAGGAGAAGGTTGTGGCCAACAGTGTCAAAAGCAACAGAAAGGTCAAGAAGAATGAGGATCGAGTAAAGGTCCTTGGATTTAGCCAGAAACATGTTGCTGGAGACTTTCGCAAGAGCCATTTCAGTAGAATGTAAAGGACGAAAGTCAGATTGTAAAGCATCCAGGAGGGCTTGAGAGGAGAGAAAGTTGGCTTCCTAGTGATTTTCCTGATCTTACTCTTTAAGACTGGCATAACAAACCCATTCAAAGCATATGATCTCAGGGCCAGCATGACATCATGTGCCTGCAGTTCCTGCCTTAAAGAGGATGAAGAAGAATGGTGGGGAATCACAGCACAGATGCCCAAAACCCTTGTTGACCTCCTCAGTTCTTTCTATGGCTAATGGTGCTTGAGAATCTCCTCCAAACATGCTACTTCATCCTACTAACACTGCTTGCTTTTCTACTGCCCTCAAAATCTGATGCTGAAGTGGCACAGGGACCTATTTACCAAAACATGCATTGACAGTAAATCCAGCCCTTTATTTGTGCCTGAGGAAACAGGGTCAAGTGCCCAAAGTTATGGGTGTCTGCAGGATTTGATCCCTGACATCCCAGCTCTCAGCCTGTTGTCCAAACTGCTAGGCTAATTCCCCACTCCTTTGCTGCACCTGTATTTTCTGATTCTGTGCATCAGTTAAAATCTTGCATGGACAAAGAAGAATAGCAATTGTATCCTGATCTCCTTTTCTTCTGATATTTGGGTTCAGCTTGTCATATGAACCAACTGCTTGCTGAAAGTAAACTTTTGGTCTCTGTTTAATGCAGGGATTCTCGGGACCCACCCAAGCAGGCTATTTTCAAATTATTCCTAATAAATATGCATAAAACAGCTTTGCAAAGAATGGTGGCAGTATATGCAAATCTATCTCACTAATTGTGGCTATCTTTAAAACTCAACTGCCTGGGTGGGTCCCAAGGACTAGGTCAAAAACACCTGGTCTTGCACAACACTTGTCAAGCCTCCAACTCTATCCTAGTGACAGCACAGGCGGTCCGCTTTTTAGGATACCCATAATGAGAATGCTCGATACAAATTTGTATATACTGAAAATCTGAGGTATGCAAATTTATTTCATGCATACTCATTATGGATATTCTGAAAACCTTACTGGTTGTGGGAACACCAGGACAGATTTTGGAAGCCATTATCTATGATTGTTATCTCTCAGATCAACACAAAATACATAGACACTGGTTAGAAACTAAAATCATGTATATCTTATAGAGGCTTATTAGTTGTATTCATGCTGTACATCATAATGGGTTTTTTTTTCTGTTTTCTTTTTTAGATTATTATGCAGTTGCAAATTTTATTACCAGAACTTTGTTCCTACTCTATGACCCTTTTCTAGGACTAAAGCCATGTTGAACTTGACTCATACATTTTATCTTAATTTGGCGTCAACCAATTCAAAACTGTTTGCAAATGCAATGTGTGGCTTTGAGTCAGCGCTGACTCCTGGCGACCCAGCAGCTCCTGCGTTTTCTTGGCAGTGTAACCGGAAGTAGATTGCCAGGCCTTTCTTCTGAGGCAATTGAGGGTTAAGTGACTTGCCCAAGGCCACAAGGAATTACATCACTATTTTTCAATAAACTGCAGATAAATAGAGAATGATGGCATGGGAAAAACAGTTCACTTTTTTATTGTTGACTTGTTTGTTAATTATTTAAGACAGTGTTGTAGTTATATAAAAAAAAGCATTGACTACAATTTTCCAAATTGAGAATACTGATTTCGTTTCGCATTGAACACAGAAGTTGATTAAACCTATTATTTTGCAGTAAAAGATTATTGATTGTGTGCTAAATTGAAATTGTTACATTATTTTTACAAACTGCATAAATACCAATAAATTATTTAAGTTCTGTATAGATAGATAATAAGTAAGAATTTTGCTAGTTAACTTACCTACTTAGATTGGCTACCTAAGACCCTGTAAACACATTCATAAATTTGCTATGCTGATTGCAGTGTTGGCAAACACAATGGATGATCATGTTATAAATGTTTATCAACACCCGCACTCACCCACCTGCTAAGAGGTGCTACACTATAATGAAATTGTTTGAATATCAAGGCTCGTTGCTAAGATACAATGTTCTTGTTACTAGGGATGTGATGCTTACAGATTTCTGTTATCAAATAATGATTAGAGATGTGCTAACCTCAAGGTGCTCAGTGTAGTGAAGAGTTTATTGTGCCACAAATTAGTTTATCGTTTATTGTTTATTTGTTGCTTGATATACCGCCCAGTAAACTGTTTGCTTGAGCAAACTTACAGGGAGAGTATGTGCATGGTAATTTTAGTTTCAGCCTTCCATAGTTACAATTTTTAAAGAAAGATAGGAGAGAGTATGGAGAATTTCTGCATCCTTAGTATATCAATTGTGTTCACCTGATAGCTTAGTTGGCCAGGTGTCTTCATGCATTTTCATTTTATTCATGTTTTGTAGCATTGGATTTCATCATAATTCATTTTTGTTTAAAAATAGTGTCACTCAGAACATACAACACCATGTTAATATTGATCTTTGGATTATAAGGAATAATACAAATAGAGAATAAACAAATAAACGCTAAGGAGGGAATAGCAGCCTTTACATGACAAAAATGGATTTCTAGATGTCAAAATTCCAGTAATTCATTTGAACATATTAGTTGATGACAAAGGGGCAGCTCCAGAGTTAATTGGAGCTGTGTAATGCTGGCTGCCGCTGTGAGTGGCATTTGGGAATTGACTGGGAGTTCCTAGCCAATCGTGTGGGTGGCAGCGTGGGCACTAATATATTTTACCTCAGCGCTTAGTGACATTTGACCACCCTCTCATCCTATTTTGGGTTGGCAGCAATGACATAGGTTGGGAGGTTCATTTGTCGCAAATTTTGCAGTTGGTGACATGTGTGACTGTGTGACTGGGGGTGCAAGTTGTCAATGAAATTTGTGCCACATGGCCTGAAACTGTCTAGCGTTGCCACGGGGGGGGGGGGGGGGGGGGGGGGGGGCTGATGGGTTTCTATTAGCGACTTGCGGGGTCAATCGAGTAGAGAAATCTGGCATCACTACAGGTGCTTCTTTGGTTAGAGATTTAATTATAATATTTTGTTTGGCTAGGTTGTCACCAACTAGCTGAGGTCAAAGTGTGGGTAGATCTGCTCCCGTTTGGGAGCTTACTGGGCATACCAACATAACGTGGATATTAAGGCTGGCTTGAGCTATTTTGATTTGTCAAAGACTTTCTTATAGTTCTTATTTGTTATACAATGTTCTGTTCGCATGTTAATAAAGCTGTAGCCCTCATTTTTGTTAAGCTGGAAGTATGAATGCGCCTGACTACCTAGAGAGCTGCTACTGCTGGGAAAAGATCTGCACTTGTAAGCACTTGCCTCCTGAGATATTCTCTAAATCTTGTGGAAAAGGGAATTCTTTGGGGTAAAACTGATAAAATCTGTGCATTTTAAAATTCAGTGTTTTATTAAGTCAGCTAGGGCATTGTACCACAAGTCGGCTTTCAATTAAATTAAAGCCGGCTTTCAGTGAAATCATAGCCAGCTGGGGCTTAGTATAACAAGCCAGCCTTCAGTTAAATTAAAGCTAGTTAGGACTTAGTATTACAAGCCAGCTTTCATTTAAATTAAAGCCAGTTAGAGCATATCTTAACAGAGAGTAGAATAGGATAAATATTCTTTGAGCATATAGAGAGAACTTGTTTTCTAGAGACCTTTTACAAAGAGGCATTCCAGTTAGGAGGCAAGAGAACTGTGAAACTGTTTTAAATAGATGTTAAAGTCAAGTAACAGATCAAAGGGGCAACTTGAAAAGCTTCCTCTATCAAAGCAAGGACAGTGTGAATCACCCAGGAAATTAAGAGATTGCTTTAGAAACACAGATATAAATAGGTCAACCTTTCCTTCCACTCAATCTCTTACCCACCCCAGGCATAATCCTTGATTTATAGCCTCCTAAACCAGTTAATGGAAAGGGGGTGATTTTACTCATTTTCAGATTTAACTGATTATCTTCATCATCAGGTTATTATGCCTTAGGAGTAGATTAAGTCCTTGATGTTCACCTCGAGGGGAACACTAAAAGTCCTTTATACTTGTTAGCAGGGGCGGCCCAAGGGGGGTGCGGGGCCATGTGTGGAGACTCGGTGCGGGGCCTCATTTGAATAAGTGGCCTTATTTGCATAAATATTTGCATAATGTTACCATACACTAACTTTTAGTAAACATGTCTCTTAATGAGGGTATGGATAAAGAAAGACTAAAAGATTTCTACATTACTATAATCCAGTGCCAACCGCCAGGCACATTAGGAACTACTACAAACACTGCCCATTTAGAACCCATAGCAAACCCGCCATATCCTGACAGCATTACCAGGACTCACAAAGCACCATACCCTACCTATCAAAAGGCAACACTGCAAATATTAAACCAATACATTTCAGAGAATACTGGGGAAAGAGAACAAGTGGCAATGTCAAATAGGAATTACATAAACAGAATACCTCAGCTCAGTTACACATGCAGAACATAGACTATCATCAAACAAGGAATCACAATTTAGAAACAGGAAGGCAATAATTAAACTGGGAACCCCAAAAGCCAAACTTGGAATGTACAACAACACTGTAGAAATAAAACTATAAATTAATTTCCTCTTGTACCAAACAAAGCGCAGACGTTAATGATGCACATTTCCCAGAGCTTTCATATTCCAGTTAATAAATTCAAAATAAAGAGATATCTTTCTACCTTTTGTGCATTTTTTTTCAGTTGCAATTGCTCCAGCCACTTTCTTCTGGTTTCTTCATGTTTTCTGCTAACTCTCCATCGTCTGCTGTCCATTTGTTCTTTCTTCTCTCTTCTAGTTTTTTTTTCCATTCTCTCTCTCTACATCTGCTTTAACATACTAATCTTTCTCCTTTTGCTCTTTCCTCATTCCTATTTCATCCACACAAATTTTACCCCTCCATCCTCAATCCCCACTTACTCTCCCAATAACCGGCCAATTGTAGATTTTTCATCCCTCCCACACAAAATATTTTTCCCCTCTCCATTTTACTCTCCCAGCCCCATCCCATTCTAATCCTCCCCCAACATCAGCTCCCTTCTAGTTCCAGTCTCACCCAGCATCCATTCCCTTCTAGTCCCTGCATCAGCCCATTTCCAATCCTACCCCCCATCAACCCATTTCCGGTCCTAGCTCCCCCATCCATTTTCAGTCTGAGTCCCTTCATCAGCTCATTTCCAATCCTAGCCCCACCATCAGCCCATTTCTAGTAATTTCCTAGCCCCACCATCAGCCCATGTCAAATCCTAGCTCCCCTCCACTCAGCCCAATTCCAGTCCAAGCCCCCCCATGAGCCTACTTCCAGTTCTAGCCCCTCCATGAGTCCATTTCAATTCAAGCCCCCACCACAGCCCATTTCCAATCTTAGCTCCCCCCAACAGCCCGTTTCCAGTACCAGTCCTAGCCCCCCATCAACCCACTTCCAGTCTTAACCCCCCATCACCCCATTTTCAGTTTAAGCCCCCCCTATAACCCATTACCAGTCCTAACCCCCCATCAGCCCACTTCCAGTCTTAACCCCATCAGCCCATTTCCAGTCAGCCCCCCATAGCCCACTGCCAGTCCTAACCCCCCATCAGCCCACAGCCCATTACCAGTCCTAACCACATCAGCCCACCTCAAGTCCTAAACCCTCCCCATCAGCCCATGTCCTGTACTAGCCCCCCATAGCCCATTATCAGTCCTAATCCCCCCATAGCCCATTACCAGTCCTAACCCCCCATCACCCCTTTTCCAGACAGCCCCCATCAGCCCACAGCCCATTACCAGTCTTAACCCCCCCCCCAGCCCATTACCAGCCCTAACCCCCCATCACCCCATTTCCAGACAGCCCCCCGCAGCACCCAGCCCATTACCAGTCTTAACCCCCCCATAGCCCATTTCCAGTCCTAACCTCCCCCAACAGCTCACAGCCCATTACCAGTCCTAACCCCTCCCCATCAGCCCATTTCCTGTCCTAGCCCCCCCAGCCCATTACCAGTCTTAACCCCCCCCGCAGCCCATTACCAGTCTTAACACCCCCCCAGCCCAGCACCAGTCTTAACACCCCCCAGCCCAGCCCAGCCCAGCACCAGTCTTAACACCCCCCCCAGCCCAGCCCAGCCCAGCCCATTACCAGCCTTAACACCCCCCCAGCCCAGCACCAGTCTTAACACCCACCCACCCCCCATCCCCATCCCCATCCCATCCCATCCCATCCCATCCCATATCGGCTTATGGCAAATTTAAAATTAAAAAAAAAAACCTGGCTCTGGCTGCTGCTGCTGCCACCGCGGCAGCGGCAGAATGGAGTGTCCCGCGGGGCCCCCTCTCCTTGCTGAGCCTCTCTGCAGGGGCTTTCAGATTCGCGAAGGGACAGTGTTTCCCTCGCGTCTCTGTTAAGCCCGCAGGGGCTAATGGGAAATTTCCCATCAGCCCCTCGCGTCTAAAGGGGCAGATGGGAAATTTCCCATTAGCCCCTGCGGGCTTAACAGAGACGCGAGGGAGACACTCTGCCTTCGCGAATCTGAAAGCCCTTGCAGAGAGGCTCAGCGAGGAGAGGGGGCCCCGCGGGACACTCCATTTTGCCGCGGAGGCCGCGGCAGCAGCCAGAGCCAGCTTTTTTTTTTTTTTTTATATGATTAAAAAAAAAAAGCAGAATGTTCTTTGCGCGGGGCCCCCTGAAACGCGGGGCCCTGTGCAAAGAACATTCTTGCTCAATGGACGGGCCAGCCCTGCTTGTTAGGTATAAATGTATTGGTTCAAGTATCCCTATTCTCCTAGCAACTTTACATAACTTAACTTTAAATAACTACAAGAAATCTTTAAATCTAAGATGCAGACAGCAGTCCAGTAGTGAGGTGGGGGCTATTCAGTCTTTTGTGTTGATGATATTCTCCTAGTTGATGAGAGGTCTTATGTGTGCACTAAGTACAAAGAGCCCTTTGCTCTCAGGGAATGAGTCTGATATCTGGAGGCTAAAGTAGTACACTTGGAGGAGCTGAGGCAGACAGAGAGGTATAAAGAAGAGACCTACAGGGATATAATAGAGAAATTCCACTTCCAGTCTGGTAGCCCCACTGCTGCCATGGAGGAGAGAGATCACATGAAAGGAGAGCATCGCTTTGGTGTGGCAGGAAGTGATCCTGTAGCTAGAACCTGTCCTCTAGGTAATGTAATACCCTTTCGCATGGAGAATGTTTCTCTAGAGCCATGTGCCCATGAGGGAAGGATTAGGACAGCTGTTATAGTAACATAGTAAATAGTGGCAGATAAAGACTAGTATGGTCCATCTAGTCTGCCCAGCAAGGTGGCAAGAGTAGGTGCATCTGCCGCTCCATGCAGGTTGCCCCTCCCCATGCCTTTTTTAGGCATATACCCACCGCTCCGTCTAGGTCACCTCTATTTGCTGAGATATAAGAGAGAGTTATGTTTATTTTGATTTTATCCTGTTTCTATAAAGGGATCCTCTGTGTCTGTCCCATGCCATTTTGAATTCTGACACTGTGTTTGCCCCCACTACTTCCATCAGGAGGGCATTCCAAGCATCCACCACCCTTTCAGTTAAAAAGTATTTCCTGATGTTGCCTTTCAGTTTGACCCCCTTCAGGTTTCATGTTATGCCCTCTAGTTTTACAGCTTACACATCTTTGGAAGAGGTTGGTTTGTTCATTAATACTCTAAATACTTAAAGGTCTGAATCATATCTCCCCTGTCCCTCCTCTCCTTCAGAGTATGCATATTTAGGTATTCAAATCTCTTCTCATACATCTTCTGACACAGGCTCCAAATCATTTTGGTCACCTTCCTCTGAACTGTTTCCAGTCTTTTTATATCCTTTGTGAGATATGGTCTCCAAAAATAAACACAATATCCCAAGTGAGGCCTCACCAGAGACTTGTACAGTAACATTAGTACCTCTTCCTTTCTGCTGGTAATTCCTCTCTATATGCAACCCAGCATCCTTCTGGCTTTTGCCACTGCCTTGTCACACTGTTTCGCCACTTTGAGATTCTCATAAACAATCACTCCGAGATCCTTTTCCTGGTCCATGCACACCAACCTCTCGCCCCCTGTCGCTTACAATTCCCTTGGCTTTCTGCTTCCCAAGTGCATGACAGTGCACTTCTTCACATTAAATCTTAACTGTCAAGCATTAGACAATTCTTCCATCTTTTGTAGATCTTTCCTCATGTTATCCACTCCCTCAGGGGAGTCCAATCTGTTGCAAATTTTTCTGTCATCTGCAAAAAGACAGACTTTTCCATTCAGTCCTTCAGCAATATCACTCACAAATACATTGAATAGTACTGTCCCGGGACCGAACCCTGGGGCACATCAAGAGCCTCGACAGGGACCAGTTCCTACAAGACATGATACAACACCTAAACACCGAAACAGATGACCTAGAAGCCCAAATCACTAACTGGAACAACACCATCTACAACGCCGCCAAAGCCACAGACTACAGACACCGAAAACCTCACTGCAACAAATTACAACACCAGCCATGGTACTCAAAAACCATAAGAAACGAAAAGAGGGAACTCAGAAAATTAGAACGAAGATGGAGACAGAACAAGTCACCCGAGACCCAGGACTTATACCTAACAAAGCAAAAGCAGTACAACGAACGCATCAACCAAACAAAGCAGGAATACCATACAAACATTATACTCAACTCCAACAACAAACCCAGAGAACTATTCGAAATCGTAAAAACCCTCACTAAGGAACAGAAAACAGAAGACAAAGTGCAAATAGACCCACAGAAATTTGCAGATCACATCCAAGAAATATTCCACTCAGAACAAACAAGACCCAACGCAGCCCCAAAGACTAACTCTTCCCCAAAAACCTGGGGAACTTTCAGCACCCCATCCACAGAGCAACTATCCCACATCATCACAGCAATCAAAACAAGCACAGCCCCTACAGATCCTTGCCCAGTGACCTGGATCAAGGCCACCAAATCAAACTTCATCCACACCATACACAAAATGGTGCACAGCTCCCTAAAACAAGGATTCATGCCAAACCAACTAAAGCTCGCCACAATAAGACCTATCCCGAAGAAATCCACACTCGACAAGAACAATCCAGCAGCATACAGACCCATCTCCAGCATACCCATACTTGCAAAAATAATCGAAAAAACAGTACAGCACCAATTACAAGATCACATTGACACCCACGCTCCACTGGACGACAACCAACACGGCTTCCACCCCAACCATGGGGTAGAAACACTTCTGCTATACCTCTTCGACAGCATCCTCCGCCACATAGACAACACCAAGAAAGGAATCATAATGATCTTCATAGACATCCTGTCAGCATTTGACACAGTTGACCACAAGACTCTACTGGAAAGACTACAGAACATTGGACTACACGGGCCCACCCTGAAATGGTTTCACTCGTACCTGACCGACAGACAAATACAGGTCAAGGTAAGACACAACACCTCCCGACCCGTAAAAGTCACTCAAGGAGTACCACAAGGTTCAGCCTTATCAGCACTATTATTCAACCTCTACATCCAGCCAATATGCAATGTCATGAAAGAACACAACATACAATATACAATCTACGCAGATGACATCATGATATACACACCTATCTCAGTCAATTAAACAACTCTCCTCAGCCATAAGCCTACACACACTCATTCAACCAGACACAGGCACACGGCCAAGAAGAAGAGGCACAACCAACCGAGTAAACACCCCAATAGACTTTGTCAAGATCCGCAAGGACACCGCAGAACGATCACTCTCACTGGCTGCTCCATCAATCTGGAACACCCTCCCATTTGAACTGAGACGAACCACAGACCTCAAGGACTTCCGTAAACAACTGAAAACAACTTTATTCATGGAACACTATGGACATACTACTTGATCTACTAACCAAGCCAGAACTACGGACCCTCCCCCCCTCCAACCTTGTATATAAAACTGTATAATAGCTCACAATGTATAATAGCTCACAGTGTACAATAGCGCACAATGTAGAAAGCACAATTTAAATCAAATGCTCACCACCACAAACACTCAACACGCATCACTGCATGAAAACACTTATTCACTTTTTGATTGCTTGCTGTGAGACCGCCTTTCACCTTCCTTTCATCCGAGTGAGTTCCGTTTACAATCACCTTCTGTCATCTGTTAGTCAATTAATTTCTGATCCAGTTCACCACCTTGGGATCCATCCCCAAGCTGTTGAGTTTATTGATAAGCTATCTATGAGGAACAGTATCAAAGGCTTTGCTGAAATCTAGGTAGATGACATCCATTGCATGCCCTTGATCTAGTTCTCTAGTCACCCAGTCAAAGAACTGAATCAGATTTGTTTGGCAAGATCGTCCTTTGGTAAAGCCATGTTGCCTCGGATCATGTAACCTGTTGGTTTCAAGGAAGTCCACTATTCACTCTATCAGGAGCATTCATTACTTTTCCCACCACCGAGGTAAGACTTAACTGGCATGTAGTTTGTCACTTCTTCCCTACTGCCACTTTTGTAAAGAAGTACCACATCAGCCCTTCTCCATTCCTGTGGAACTTCACCTGTCTCCAAGGATCTATTAAATACATAATTTAATGGCCCTGCAAGAACCTCTCTGAGCTCTATCAGTATCCTAGGATGTATCCCATCCGGTTCCATGGCAAGCTGTTCTAACACATCATCTTCTGTGAATGGTGTGCTATCTACTCCATTCCCATTTGTATATTTCTCAATCACAAGTGGTCCTTCTCCAGGATTTTCTTTAGTAAAAACAGAACAAAAGTATTTGTTCAGCATTTTCACTTTTTCAATGTCACTTTCCACAAATTTGTTCCCAGTACTTTTGAGTCCTGCAATTCCACCTTTGATTTTCCTCCTGTCCCGAATATATCTGAAAAAAGTCTTGTTGCCACATTTCACATCTTTAGCCATCTTTTCTTCTGCCTTGGATTTTGCTATCCTTATTTCTCTTTTTGTCTTCTGAATTTTGTGAAAGCTGTGTTTTTTGCCTTTATTTGTGCAGCCACTTCTTTGGAGAACCAAATAGCTTTTCTTTTCCTCTTGCTTTTATTTACTTTCCATACATACGTATCCATTGCCCCTTTTATTGCCTCCTTTAGTTTAGCCCACTGTAATTCCACTTCCCTTATCCCCTCCAACCCTGCCAACTCCTCCTTCAGGCACTTGGCCATTTTACTGAAGTGAGCATTTTTGAAGTCTAGGACTTTGAGCTTGCTGTGATTGGGCTCCACCTTGGCTTTTATCGCAAACCACACCGTGTGATGATCGCTGCTGCTCACATGACCACCCACCTGGATATTTGACACGCTATCTCCATTGGTAAGTAGTAAATTCAGCATAGAACTTTCCCTGGTCAGTTCCATCACAATTTGTCTAAGTAGTGCATCTTGGAAGACATCCACAATTTTTTTACTTCTTTCCAGATTTATAGAAGGAATACACCAGTCCACATCGGGTAGAGTAAAGTCACCCAATATGATCACTTTCTCCTTGCTATCTTTGCAATATCAGTAATCAATTCACTATCCTTTTCTTCGATTGAGTTAGAGGTCTGAAGTCTACACCAGTATGGATGATAGTTGGGCAAAGCATACATATGTGACAGTTGGTGTGAGGTCTCTTCTGACAGTTCTGAGAATGGCAGCACATATACCATTATGTTGGAACTACATGCAGTCTGTCCTTTCCCAAACACCACCTCACTGCCCACCCTCTCTGCTCTGTCCTGTGGTCTCTGGTATGTCTGTAACTCTCTGAAGTGAGGGTGTTCTGTCCTACCCGATTAATGTTGTTCACTTTCATTATAAACCTGCCCCTATTGTGAACTTATAAACTGCATTGATGTCTGAAGAACATTGTTGTGAATGCGCTATAAAAGTCCCAAAAAGATAACTCTATGAACCCCAACGGACCCCTGGGTCAAACCCATACAATGCATCCACATGTAGAGTGCATTTAGCCAATGTGATACAGGAGACATAGAGGCAGGCCTGGCTCTCCACTATGCAGGATTGGAGGCTACCAAGGGCCTGCAGATGTGTCAGTCCCTGTGTTTTTACCACCCTTGCCTGCTGCATCAGACCCCCTTCCAACAGAGGTTCAGGGGGTCACATGTGGCAAGCCATGTGTGCTGAAGCACATGATATGCAACAAAGCTGGACAGTGTCCCCTCCCCCTCCCCTGTTGATGGAATGAGTGGCAGTGAGGGGGTATGGCAGTGCACGCTGGGGTTTGCGGAGGCCTGTATAGCATGGGGGTGGCAGCAGAGCTGCAAATGCTGGATTGGGGTGAATAACATGAGGAAAGATCTATAAAAGCTTGAAGAATGATCTAATGCTTGGCAGTTAAGATTTAATGTGAAGAGGTGCACTGTCATGCACTTGGGAAGCAAAAATCCAAGGGAATTGTATGCGATAGGAGGTCAGAGGTTGGTGTGCACGGACCAAGAGAAGGGCCTCGGAATGATTATTTCTGAGGATCTCAAAGTGGTGAAACAGTGCGACAAGGCGGTGGCAAAACCAGAAGAATGCTGGGTTGCATATAGAGAAGAATTACCAGAAGAAATAAAGAGGTACTAATTCCACTGTACAAGTTACTGACGAGGCCTCACTTGGAATATTGTGTTCAGTTTTGGAGACCGTATCTTGCAAAGGACATAAAAAGGCTGGAAACAGTTCAGAGGAAGGTGACCAAAATGATTTGGAGACTGCATCAGGAGACTTATGAGAAGAGACTTGAAGACCTAAATATGTACACTCTGGAGAAGAGGAGGGACAGGGGAGATATGATTCAGACATAGAGTATTAATGAACAAACAAACCTCTTCCAAAGATGGGGAAGCTGTACAACTAGAGGGCATAACATGAAGCTGCAAAGGGGTAAACTGAAAGACAATGTCAGGAAATACTTTTTTTACTGAAAGGGTGGTGGATGCTTGGAATTCCTTCATGATGGAAGTGGTGGGGGCAAATACAGTGACAGAATTCAAAATGGCATGGGAAAGACAGGAGATCCCTTTATAGCAACAGGATAAAATCAAAACAAACATAACTATCTCTTATTTCTCAGTAAATAGGGGTGACCTACATGGAGCGGACAGTACACCCCTAAACAAAGGCATGGGGAGAGGCAGGGCCGGCTCTACTCTAAGCTGGGTAAGCGCGGCAGGAGGGGAAGCCAGCGGCAGGGGGGCACCGTCGCTAGCTGTCCACCACCCACCGCTTCGAAAAAGGAAGCAGCCGTGGGAACAGCTCTGCTAACTTTTAAACTGCTCGGTTGTGGAGTTTCTAATAGCAAGAATAACCATGTCCTGTTTCCGCAACCCAGCAGTTTAAAAGTTAGCGGAGCCACGGGAACAGAGAAATGTTCCCGAGGCTGCTTTCTTTTTCAAAGAACGAATAGGAGCAGACATGGGGGGGGGGGGGGTGGAAAGAGGGTGCTGAAAGGGAGCAGCACGGAGTTGAGCTGAAAGGGAGCAGACACAGGGGGGAGCTGAAAAGGAGCAGACACAGGGTGGGGGAGGGGAGCTGAAATGGAGCAGATTCTGGGGAGTTGGAAGGGAGCAGACACGGGGGGAGGGGGGTCCTGAAGGAGAGTAGATACTGGGGAACTGGAAGGGAGCAGACACAGGGGGCTACAAAGGAGCAGGCATGGGGGGAGGGAGTAGGGTTGCCAACTGGCTGTTTTTCAGCCGGCCTGGCCGGTTTTTCAAGGCCAGGCCAGCTGCCGGCACAGATGTAAAGCTGGCCCTTGAAAAGCCGTTTTTTTGCTCTGGCCACGAGATCGGGAGCGGCCAGAGCAAAAAAACAGCTTTTCTCCCGACTCCCGCGGCGCGAACGCGAACACGATTGATCCTCCGTGCAGACACTGCTTCTGCTTTTCACAGAGCAGCGGCTGCAAATTGCAATAAAGTTAATTTCAAAAGGAAGAAACCTGTGAAAAGCCCGCCCCCTCTGACATCACTTCCTCTGGGGCTGCAGAAGGACGACCGGAGGGCTGGGCTCCTCACAGGTTGTCTTTTCTTTTCAAATTAAGTTTATTGCAGCCGCTGCTCTGTGAAAAGCAGAAGCAATTGCTGCATGGGGGGGGGGGGGAGGGATTGAAGCAGCATTAGGAGGAGGGGGGTTGAAGCAGCACTAGGGGGGGGTATTGAAGCAGAACCAAGGGGGGGTTGAAACAGCACTATGAGGGGGGGAGGGTTGAAGCAGCACTAGGGGGTTAAAGCAGCAATAAAGGGGGGTGGTGAAGCAACACTAAGGGGGTAAGCAACATTAAAGGGTGAAGCAGCACTAAGGGGGGTGGTGAAGCAGCACTAAGGGGGGGGTGAAGCAACACTAAGGGGTGAAGCAGCACTAAGGAAAGGGGTGAAGCAGCACTAAGGGGGGGGTGAAGCAGCACAAGGGAAGCAGCACTAAGGGGGGGTGGTGAAGCAGCACAAGGGAAGCAGCACTACGGAGGGACAGCAGCACTTCGGAGTGAAGCAGCACTAAGGGGCCGATGAAGCAGCACTAAAGGGGGATGAAGCAACACTAAGAGGGGTGAAGCAGCACTAAGGGGGGGTGAAGCAGCACAAGGGAAGCAGCACTAAGGGGGGGGAGCAGCATTAAGGGGTGAAGCAGCACTAAGGGGGGGGGGGTGAAGCAGCAGCGGCAGTGGCTGCAAGGGGAAGGAGGTGGCAGGAAGGAACTGACAGGGTGAAGGAGGTGGCTGGAAGAGAGCTGAAAGGGGGGGAGGAGGTGCTGGAAAGGGGCTGACAGAGGAGGTAAGGAGGGGGTTCAAAGGGAGCTGACACCTGGGAATGGTAGTGGTAAGTGACTGTGTAATGGGGAGGGGGCACTGGGACTGGAAATAGGCTGATGGAAGGAAGTGAAGAAAAGAAAAGAAGAGACAAGAAATGGCAGATGGATTATAGACCATAGAAAATGAGCTAAGAGAAGACGGGAAAATGGAAGCCTCAGATTGGAACCAGCATGATCAGAGAATAAAATGGTCAGACAACAAAGGTAGAAAAAATAATTTTATTTTCAATTGAATGATTGGACCTTGTATTACCTTTATATTTTACACAGTATGGGGAACTGCATCTCTTATTTATCTGATATTGCACTGCATGCAGAACTTGGGGTTTCAGTTTAATTTTTGTCTATATATTTCTCTTTTTCTTTTGTGCTCATTTATTGATGAAGACCTATCTGTACTGTGTGTGTGTACAACCAATGCTGTGTTTTCTGTCAGTATAGAATTTCTGCTTAAGAATTTGTAGAAGTCTTGCTTGTTCAGTTTGCACATTGCCCTCTCTGGAGTAGGGGCGGGGCGGGGCAGGGTGAGGTGGGGCGGGGCAGATGGTGGGGCAGGGCGGGACAGGGGCAGGGCGTGACTAGCCACAGGTGGTGGGTTTTTCTCTTTCAAAAAGTTGGCAACCCTAGGAGGGAGCTGGAAGGGAGCAGATACTGGGGAGCTGAAAGGGAGCAGACAAGGGGTGGGGCTGAAAGGTAGCAGACACAGGAGAGGAGCTGAAATGGAGCAAATACTGGGAAGCTGGAAGGGAGCTGACACAGATGGGGAGCTGGAAGGGATCAGACACATGGGGGAGGAGCTGGAAGGCAGCAGACACTTGAGGATGGGGCTGGAAGGTGACTGGGTAATAGGAGGGGGGTTGGGAAAGGTGGGGGATAGAAGGGAGCTCACATGGGGGGTTGGAAGGGAGCAGAAAAGAGGAGAAGGAGGAGGCTGGAGGGAAGGTCAGGGCTTGAAGGGAACTGACACCCAGGGGTGGCAGTGGAAGGCAGATTGACAGAGGAGAGGGCGACTGGAAGGGAACTGACACGGGAGGGGGCACTGGGATTGGAATTTCACTGATACCGGGGATGGTATTTGGACTAGAAGGGGCTGGATGATGGAGAAGGAGGGGGACTAAAAGGGAATAGACACCAGTGGCAATGCTGGGAATGCAAGGGGGTTGACACTAGAAGGTACTGGGAGGGGAGGCTGTAAAGGGTGCTGATAGTGGGTAGGGTTACTGGGACTGGAAAAAGGCTGATGGAAGAAAATGAAGAAAGCAAAAGGTGAGACAAGAAATGGCAGATGGACTAGAGACCATAGAAAAAGAGCATGGAGACATAGCTGTGCACTGATGCAATGTGGAAAGATGGTTATGAGCCGTGCTGCCCTCATTCCTTGTACTGTCTATACCAGAGGTGGCGGACACCAGTCCTGGCATGCCACAATCCAGCCAGGTATTCAGGATGTCCATAGTAAATAATCATGAGATAGCTATTCATCCATTACCTCCCATTCTGTGCAAATATATCACATAGATATTCATGAGGCACATCCAGAAAACCAGGCTGCACTGCGGTACTTCAGGACTGGGGTTCGCAACCCCGCTCCACACTTTATCTTATATCTTTATTCAGGTTTTTAATATACCCCTCAACACACAGGCATCTGAGCGATTTACAAAACAACAAATCAGGTTGCTGGAAAGAAGAAATAGAACGCCATAACTCTGATAGAAAAGGGATAGTAGAGATGTCACATTGCAGAGGAAAGATGACAGAGATAGTAAAGAAACATCAATGAGGGGAGGGGAGGGGGGCCTGAGAGGTAGGTGAGTTTTTAACATTGATTTGAATTTGCTGAAGGAAGATTCCATTCGGAGGTTCAGTGGGAGGGAGTTCCATAGTTTGGGGTCCAGAAAAAAGAAAGCAGAGTTACGGGTGGATTCCAAGTGTGCTTGTGAGGGGGATGGGAGGAACATATGACTGGAGTGGATAAGCCTGAGTGAGCAATGGGGAGTGTGAAGGTGGACAAGGCTGGAAAGGTATTGTGTGGATTGCTTTATGGACAAAGGTAAAATCTTGTATTGGATCCAGAAGGCAACAGCAAGCCAGTGGAGGTGAATGAGTAGTGGTGTGATATGGTCTAATCAAGTGGTGTATGTAATAATATGGGCTGCTGTGTTCTGTAACAGTTGTAATCTATGGAGCTGGTGATGCAGTAATCTAACCAAGTCATTACAAGGGAGAGTAGCAGTGTAGTCAGAGATGAGATGAAAAGAAAAGGACATCACAAATCTGTCACAAAGAACAGCAGGAACGATGTATAATAGATGACAGGTGCCCTTCAGAAAGAGAGTGCAGAGTCTATGGTGATGCTGAGGTAGCGCAAGGTGAGCACTAGAGGAATGGAGGAAGAAGAAAGGGTAGGGGCTAAGGTTGGGGGAGGACTACCAAGGGTGAATCAAATAGCTAGGGTCTTCATGAGATTAATGTGAAGGAAGTTGGAAAACATTTATGAGTCAATACATGAAAGACAGGTGTTGAGGGGGTGATGTCAGGAGCAATCAGACTGGTGTGGTGTAGGAGAATGATGTCATCTGCGTAATAGTAAGCTGAGATACCATGCTGCTGGATGAGTAGGGTTAGGGGAGGCCAAAAAAGCTTTGAAGAAGAGGGGAGCTAGAATAGAGCTTGGGGGACTCCGCAGGGAAGAGGAGAGGATGGTGAAGAGGCTGAGTCAGAGAGGACTGAAAATGACCTAGAGGCAAGAAAGGAGTGGCTGCTGATCCCAGTGTTATGGAGACGGGTGAGAAGAGTGGGATGGTCAACCAGATTGAAAGCGGAAGAAGGGTCCAGTAAAACAGCTAGGAAGATGAGACCGCAATCATGTGAGTTGTGGAGTTCGTTCAGTGACTGGACCGAAAACCCAATTGGCAGGGGTGAAGAGTGAGGGTAGCATTGAGGTGGGAGGACAACTGTGAGAAGACCAGTTTTTACAGATGCTTGAATAGAAAGGTTAGATTGGAGATGGAGTACCAGTGCACAAGGATAGAGGGATCCAGGGAGGGATTTTAAGGACTGGGTGGATCAGGGTGTGTTCTATGGAGAAGGAAAGGAACCGGAGAAGGGGCTGGAGTTAAAGATATTCAGTATGAATAGAGTGAGGGCCAGGGAGGGTTTGCATAGCCAGTAGTTGGGGATAGGATCTGACTGACAAGTGGTCTTACCAGAGGTGGCAAGGACTTTACTTAGTTCAACAGAGGTTATGGGATGAAAGGAAGACCAAAGATGAGAGAGGGAGGGGCCATCCATAGCAGTGGCATAGATAAGAGGAGGAGGTGAGTCAGGGATGGAAGAAGAGTGGGGGAGGGCAGGATGGAAAAGTTCGGCAGAGGGCTTCTACTTTATCATGGAAGAAGGTGGCCAGGAGAGCAGGGTCTGAATGAGCCAGTGGGTGGGGGGAGCTGAGGAAGGGGAGGAGTGGGAAACTGACAGTGCAAAAGATGGAGTAGAGTTGGTGGGAAGAGTTTGAAGATGAGGAAATGAGATTTGAACAATAGGATTGCTTAGCAGTGTGGCATAAGGAACGGTAGTGGGAGTGACAGTGATGAAAGTGGGCTAAGGAATCTGAGGAAGGGCGCTTGAGCCACAGATGCTTGGCATGGCAAAGACAGGTGCCATGTAATAGGAGACTGGGGTGGTACCATGGATGACAATTCAGCTGGTGGTAATGGGTAACAGGATGCAGAGGAGCAAGTTTGTCAAGAGCGGTGACCAATGTGGTGTTCCAAGTCTGGACCTGGAGATCTGGGGGGGGGAGAGAAAATCCAAGGTAAAAAGCATATCAGAGGAGAGGAACAGCTGAAGGGTAGCAGGTTTGATGTGGCGAGAGAGCGCTGGAGAACCAGAGAGGTCCCTGTGATGGGAGAATATGTGGACCATGGCTTGCAGTACCTGGTTGAGGCATCATAAAAAGATGGAGCACTCCATTTCTCCCACTGCAGCCAGAGATGTTTGGAAGCAGCCGGAGGCAAAAAAAATGTAGAGCTAAGAAATCAAAAGCTTGACCAACCCTGGTATGGCATGTGACTGGGCAGTCAGAGGCTCATGGTCAGGTCTTAGATTTATTTATTTAGCTATGCTTATATACCGCTTTTCACCGTGTCAAAGCGGTTTACAGAAATATGTCAACAAGCATTTTTTTTAATTGCCCCTGAGCTCAGCCAGTAGAGGGAGATGACCTGGTCCTCAGGAAGATCCAGGAGGGTGGCTCTGGGCCTGAAGATATGTGACCTTTTGGAGCACCTCTCCCTTCCCCAATGATGCTGGGTCCTTTCATCTCCAGGCTGCTGCACCTGCACATTAGGTAAAGTACATTGGCAGGCTGCAGTGGTGGTGGGCCATGGGCCAGGCTTGGTCTGTTGGCCTTGGAACAGTATTTTCCTCAGCAAGAATGACACTCAGAACTGACCCAACAACCTGGTGAGCCTTGGTGTAGCAAAGCGTGAATAACTGCAATGCTGCAGATATATAGATGCTGAGCAGTGGGAATGGAGGGGAGGGCGGCACACATCCAACACATGACTGTTTTCCTCCAATGAATGGCCTCAAAGGAAGTCTTCAGGCATTGCCCCATTAATGTTTCTTGTTATTGCATGCTACTGTAGTGCGCACTATTAGTGTGCACTGAAAGGGAACAGGTGTGGAGCAGCTCCTCTGTGTCTCTAATGGCACAGGATGGGCCAACCGTGATGTAGAGTCTTGACCCTTAATTTGTTGAGGTTGGAAGGTGGGATGAACCTAACCCAGATGGGCATTTCATTGTTCTGGTCCTTGTACACATAGGGGTCTATTCTGTCCCGTTGGGATGTCCATTCCCGCTATTCACCCCCCTTCCATTCCCAGCAGAAGCCTCCCCATACAAACAAGGAGTTTGTATGGAGAGACGTAGTCAGGGGTAGGAGGGGGCATTGCGGAAGCGGAGCAAGGGCGGGGCATGGGTGATCTGCGACTCTGGTCATAGAGGTCCGATTCTGAGGTTGGCTCTTTATGTCCGGGGTCGGCAAACTGTATGGGGGACTTATTCCACCTTGGAGGGGGTGCAGGGGATTCCTCGCAGCCTGACCCTGGCCATGGAAGGCCAGATTGGAGATCAGGCTGCGGGGAAAGAAGAATGTGGTCGGCAGGTAGGAATCACGGCTCCTGAATGGAGCCGTGGTGCCTTAGCGCTTTAGCAATGGGACACCATGGCACTGCGTCTCCATTCAGGAGCCTGACTGAGTTAGCCAGGCAAGGGCCTGTACATGCAGGCTAATCGGAATCGGTCCCAGCCTGCATGTACAGGCCCAGACCTGATTCTGATCCCATGGGGCAAGTCTAGCCCCAGAGGATCAGGATTGGGTCTGCCTCTATACATCCCGTTCCAATCAGATGCACAAGGGCCTGGACGCACTCTATAGAATAAGCCTAATAACCCTCAGTCATGTAGCCCTCCATTGCCTAAGGTATAAACTTAGATAGTGAGGCTTCTAGGGGCAGAGGAATAGCTACTGTACTTGAATGTAGCTACTATGGGAAATGCATGAGCTAAAAATAGACTAAAGGAGCATAACTGTATGGGAGCAGAGTGGTATAATCTCCAACAGTTAGCACATAGGCCTTGCATATACCACACATTAATTTTTAAATCTAACACATAGTAAGTGCAAAACTTTCCTGCACTTTCGTAATAGGACCTCTTAGCTGCTAAATGCTTAATCTACAGCTCATAGATTACATGTATGACCACTAGCCTGTACTTCTGTGTGATAAACAATAGAACATATGCCATTAGGGTATAATGATTTGTTGTTTGAATTTTGACAAAATGCAATGAAAAGGTTGTGGTTATCTTGCTATGTATGAATATTCATAAATACTTGAGATTCTGTCAGCTGAAATCTATTGTTGAAAAACTTGCGGTATAATTATTAGGGGCTCGATATTGCATTGGGCAGGGCTAAGCACTGTAGGGGTGTAGCCTTTTCGCCTGACCCCTTAACACTGGATTTTCACTTCCCCGTTAATGGAAGTGAATATCTGGAGTTCGCCGCACAGCTGGAAAACTGCGAGCCTAACTGGGCAGCACTGATTTTGGATGCTGCCCGGTTAGCCCCAGCGCCTTAAAGATAGGCAGGGCTCTAACCGGGCAGCATCCAAAATCGCTGCTACCCAGATAGTGCCATTCTCCATCTCCGCTCCGTCTGTGATTGCCCCCAACATGCCCAGATACTAACCAGATAGTATTGGGGCATGTAGGGGACTTAATCGGGGATTTTCAAATGCACTAGCTGTGTAGGTGCCTTTTAAAAGCTCCGATTAAGGCATTTAAACAGTTAACATGGGCTGTTAACCATATAAATGCCTTCAAAAATTGGACCCTATGTGTTGCTTTGAAATTAGAACTCTAAGCAGGATAGGATTGCCACTATTTTTTGTTCTAGGCAAACATACTGTAGGTTGGCACAACCCCTATTAACTTTTACTCTGCCTCCTCTTCCTTGCTCTAGGGGAGGGCTGGTGATAAGAAGGGAGTGGAGGTTTGTGCAAGATGGGAGGGAAGTAGTAGGTATCTGCTGCTAGATATGCAAACCATCAGTAGAATACTAGCAGTTAATATTTAGTCACCCACAGGCCTCCCTTAATTAAAGCTGCTGCTTGGCAACCTTACCCTGACTCCAAGTTCTCCACATCCTATTAGAGGTTTACCATTCAGTTGAAGGTTTCTCAGGTCTGCAGGCCCCTTCTTGGTTTTGGGCTCTAGAAATCTTCCTAGATTCCCTATACATTAATGTTAAACTGCGTTTAAGGGTAGTTGAAAGAGAATAAAGCTTGTGTGAGCAAGATAACAAGGCAGATTATAAGGAAAGATAAGCAGAGAATAGAAAGAAAATACAAATAGAAAATCAATAAACATGTTAGATAAGGGATGATATATAATATTGTGTGCCATTGAGTCAATGCTGACTCAGCAGCCTCTGGGTTTTCTTGGCAAGGTATCACAGGAAGCAGATTGCCAGGCCTTTTCTTCCAAGGCAATGGAGGGTAAAGGGACTTGTCGAATGCCACTAGGAGTGCTAGTGGGAATCAAATATTGGTCTTTTGGTTACCAGGCCACTCCTCTAACTACTAGGCTACTTCTCCTCTCCAGAAATAAGGGATTACATTCTGGTTTCTGCAAATACTTTGAGCTTTTTATTTTGCAAATATTTTGAGCTTTTCCAATGTAATGAGCAACAGACGAAAGCTGAATGAATGTGGGATTTTACTTAGTGTAATAGTAGCCTAGTGGTTACAACAACAGCCTTGTACCCAAGAAACCTGAGTTTAATTCCCATTGGTGCTCCTTGGGCAAGTCACCTAACCCTCTATTATCTCAGGTACAAACTTAGATTGCAAGCTTTTGGGGGACAGGGGGATACCTATGTCACTTGCCTTGAACTACCATTGGAAAGGTGTGAGCTAAATACTAATAAAATAAAGATTTTTCCATAGACAGAGGATAAGAAAGAATCCTTTTGGAATCAGCCTCTTAGTCTTTGTATAATTTTTCGAGAAGTCATACGATGAGAAATATATATGAGTATATTATACATGCAAGAATAAGACCAATACCTTCTAAAAAAACCACAGGCCATAAAAAAGTCACACTTGGGGGTATGTTTACTAAAGAGCTGTAGTGGCTTTTGTGCTATATCGGAACTGCGGCCCCGTTAATTTCAATGCCCCGATATTGCATGGAAGCCGCTACCGCTGTTTAGTAAACATATCCCTTTGTAAGGTGTTAAGCATAGAAGTGCTAGTGTTGAAAGCTCCTTGATATGCCATACTGTGATACAAATGACTGTGATTTATTTGTTTGCATTCTCTACTTAACACTATGCTTTTGGAATATACGTCACCTTGTTTGCATTTTTAAATGAAAATTTTATAGTTACAGGCTCTCCGAGGGGTAACTATAGCTGACCCAACTTTACAGTAGGATATAAGTACATCTGTGGTATCCACTAAAGTGCATGATGTTGAGTGATCCTCTGCTATCCACTGGGCTTCTCTTATGATCCTCGCTTGTTAAGCAGCTTGCTGCATCAGACGTACACATCTTGTTCCAGTTCTGCCTGTTTTCTGATTTTATATTATTTTTTACAATACCACAGTGACTCATTCCCAACATGGTATTTGATATCTCCCACAGCTTATGACAGTGCCAGCCACTGAAAATGAAAACAGTTCTTCCTGTGCTACAAATAACAAATAAGAGTTTTTAAAATAGGTATCAATGGCTAGATCTTATGAAGATATGTATTTTTTACACAATAGCATGCAGACTTTTGACTGATCAGAACAGTAGCTACGATGCAAACTGCTTTGCCTAGTTTTTTCTCTTAGACTGACTGTCACCAATCTCTAGTTTAATGCAGACAAGTGAGAAAAAAGCTCACAAAATTATGTAGTTTTAATATGGGCCAACGCTGTGAGCCTGAATTTGGCATTTATGTTAGCCAGGAAAGCTGCTGGATACACATGTCTAGATAAGTGAAAAGGAAAGAGAAGGATAATTTTAGTGGTGGTGTGATATTCTTCTGCCTAGTCATGATGGGTATAACTTAAGCTTAGGAAACCAAGGAATGTGGCATAAAAATCTACAGGAAACAGCAAACGTATCAGAATTTTGACATTTCTGGAAATGATCATATTTCAAACAGAGAAACCTGTTTAAATAAAGCTTGAGTTGTTTGCTTTATGTACTTGTTAAGTTTTGCCTTATGTTCCTGTTAAGTTCAAGAATTTGCACTGTACTTTTGTTTTTTTTAAAAAACTTGTCTTTGGACCATAGTGATCATGGCTACCCCAATAAGGCTATTATTGCATTATTATCGTTATGATTATTATTGTAGACTCTCTTTTGATTTTGCATATTAAACAGAAGGACTCAATGGATTCCAGATTTCCGCCCCATGCAAGATCTAGAATGGATTCTATGATGGGGGAAGGGATTGCCACTTCAAGGCCAGAAAACTACTTTTTTTTAGTTTAAGAAGACACTCCAAAGAAGTGGTGTTGCTAAATATAAGATTTAATGAGCACAACAAAATTGCCTAGTTACCCAGTTCTGGGAGGGAGGTTTTAAGCTAGCTCTGGATTTCTGACAACCCTATCATGTTATAGCATGGGCCCTCTAGCACTGATAAAAAAGGATAGAATCAGGGAATACAAATATCATACTCCTTTGGGATAAGAAGTTCAAAACCCAAACTGTCTAAAAACGTCTCCTTCCTGGAACTGCATAACTTGGCAGTTCTGACAGAATTCTTCAAAGCAAAGAGTCAGTAGCAACAGATTCCAATACAAACATACAGCAGACAAGCACAAAATATAGAACAGAGGGGAGAGCCTCTTTTTCAAGCACTTTGGGATTCCTTCATTTGGATTTGGGGTTCCCTCTGGACTTGTATGGGGCTACCTGAGTGCCAAAGGTTGAATCATTTCTCTGCAGATCCTTTACTCTGCAGCTTGGTGGTTCTCTACTTAATTCTTGTCTCCATACAGCAAACACGTCAGTGCAGTGTTCCCCTGAAATGCCAGATGCACCACTATAAGAACTGTTGGGTCCTCTGCATCCATCACCTCTACAGTTCCAAGTCCTATCAGGAAGAGGAGATTATGCTTCTCTTTCCCCAAACTAAAACTCTTCAGAGGGTAATATACTCCTGTTTTCATTCCCAGCCTCCTTAGGTATCTCTCAGAAAGACTGAATAATCACCAAGATATACTGACCAATTTCCTGGAATGCGCCATTGCCAGAATTCCCAGAAGGGAGTACCATGGCTCATGGTACAGTCCTAACCAACACTTACCTCTATCTATATGCTATCCTTCACACTATAAATATTTGGGACACTATTCAATGACATTTACTGTATCTGATTATCAATATCAGTTACCAGGATAAGTGCTACTGACCAGGATGTTCAGCAGCACTATATACATAGTGAAACTAAATTTTCTTAAAGTCCGCTTCAGCACTATCCTGATAGTGCTAGGGCAGTCTGTGAGTGAAGCAGGAGCAAATAACTTAGGACCCCATTGGTAATGAGTTTTTTGGACACGTTTAGTCTAACTCTGTTAAGAATTCTCAGGCTTAGGTGGCCTTACTGGTAGCCAAGCTACTACCAGCAAAGTTCCTAGTATCCTCAGAGCACAGAAGCCCTCGGCCACATCAAGTTACTGCCTCATGGAGTGATTCTTATTATTTTGATTGTATTTGTTTGTTGGCTATTTTCTAACAGCTCATTTCAAATAAGAACATAAGGTTTGCCATACTGGGTTGGACCAAAGGTCCATCAACCCATTCCAGGTCACAAGTAGATGGATTCCTTGCTTCTTATCCCAGGGATAAACAGTGGATTTCCTACTACTACTACTACTACTACTACTACTGCTTGTCAAAAGACCAGGGTTCAATTCCCACTAGCACTCCTTGTGGCCTTGGACAAGTCACTTAACCCTCCATTGCCTCAGAAAAATCCAAGTTATCAATGTCCCTGTTTAATGTACATTACCAAGTTAAAGTTACAATGTAAACCACTTTGACTGAAATGATAAAGCGGTATAAAAAACCTGTTAAATAAATAAAATAAAATAAATAAATACATAATCTTTCCCTCCATGATACAGCAGAAGCAGCAAACCATGCTGCATTTCTATGATGTGGCATATTTCCCTGCTGTCTAGAGTGCCATAAACTGTTCACATATGGTTCTCAGGCCCCCATGAGGGAGAAAAGTCACCTACTGCAATAGGAAGACATTCCACTCTATGAATATACAGGTAGACCACAATGCCCAGGGCAAAATCAGACATCTTCCAACAGTTTCCAAGGTCCCACTATGATTCCTATATCCTCACACAATCTGATATATATATGAGAGATCATAAGTGGAGAGATCACCAGAGGATGGCTGCTAGATAAGTGGGCAGAGATAAGATACCACAGATTGCAAATGTGTATGGAGGGTGTCAAACATAAAAAAGAGCAGCTCTAGGATACTGTCTCAGCACTATGTGCCTCAACAGAGAAAGAAACAACCTGTGGAGCAGTGAGCCTGGGTTTAAAACCCACAGCTACCCTATAGAGTGAAGTGCCAGGTCACCTCCCATCCCTAGAGGAATCCTTTGCCCTTAGGGGAAACAGGAAATAAAGGAAGAATAAGATTCTATGCTCAAACCATTGGGGGTATTGTGCATATATTTTTGAGGGGAGGAGGGTCCAATGCTGCTGAGAGCCTATGCATACCAACCCAAACTGGGGATATTGGCAGATGCGTACAATGCTTGAGTCAACAATCCACAGCCTGCAGCCTATCTTCTGCGGGAGCCTGCAGAGCATGACAGCAAGCACAGTGCTATAGTGGTCATCACTATGTCCATGTATGCATGTTGATTGGAGTGGAGAGGGAAGGCAGCAGGGGTGTACAAGTAGATGGATGAATATCAGCATTGTCATGTGTGTAGAAAGGAGTGAGGGGATAGTGTGAAGTCAGGGCAGGGCTGGGAGATGACACAGGTGGACATGGACTGGTGGCTTCCTGTGGCAGGACAGGACAATATGTGACCAGACACAGCAGTACCATGAGGCAGAGATGACAGCCACAAATAACTCACTTACTCTATGTCCTCTCCACCACCATCCCTTGCAGGTAATAGAAGATGTCCATTAAGAAGCTGGCTGATGACCCCACAGTGGTACCAAGCACTGAGGTTGAGAAGAGATATAACAGGTCCCATAGGAACACCAGAGTCATCAATGAGAGGGTGCTCGGCCAGTTGAAGGCCCACTTCTAGATTTGGAGGAGAGTTGCTCTACAGCCCCATCAGGGTTTGTCAAATATTTATGGCATGCTGCATGTTACACAACCTAGCACAGAGGAGGTGCCAACCCTTACTATCTGAAGAGGAACCTGCAGAAATCAATACAGAGGAGGATCCTGCCCCCAGCCATGAGAAGAGACAACCATACAAACAGGGTCTGATAGCCAGAAATGAATTAATAAACAGATATTTCATGTGATGGTAAGTGATGTCTTGTCCTTCAGAACATTAAAATACATGTGCACAGGTAGTGTCCCTTGCACCTCCCACCACCCCTACTGCTCATACACACAGCACACCTGGACCCATCAGAGAGCACTGTCTCACTATCACTCTTACCAAATACCTAGTGGTGCATGTCACATGAAAACTTCACTACCCCACCGCCAGCCCCTTCCTCCCATGTCCCCTTCTTCCAGTCCACACAGAGTGTGCACTAACCACAGATATCACCCCTTGTTATGGCGCTTTATGGGATTTAAGAGGTTTGCTGCCTCTGCCCCTCCCCCTTCCTCTTCCTCATGGGGCCTTTACTCCTTGACCACTGCCCCTGGATGGATTGTAGGGACTGTGATGGTGTGGTAGAGAGGGTTGCATTTCTATCATAGGAGCAGGAGAAACAATCCTCCTCCTCTTCCTCTGGTCCCTTACAAGCACTATGGAATACAGGAAACTACAGAGGGAACCCAGAGCCATGGTACATATACAGGGGCGGCCCAAGGGGGGTGCGGGGCCATGTGCGGAGACTCAGTGTGGGGCCTCATTTGCATAAGGGACTCATTTCATAAATATTTGCATAATGTTACCATACACTAACTTTTAGTAAACATGCCTCTTCATGAGTGTATGGATAAAGAAAGACTAAAAGATTTCTACATTACTATAATCCAGTGCCAACCGCCAGGCACATTAGGAACTACTACAAACACTGCCCATTTAGAACCCATAGCAAACCTGCCGTATCATAACAGCACTACCAGGACTCACGAAGCACCATACCCTACCTATCAAAAGGCAATACTGCAAATATTAAACCAATAAATTTCAGAGAATAACAATACATGACCTACTGGGGAAAGAGAACAAGTGACAATGTCAAATAGGATTTACATAAACAGAATACCTCAGCTCAGTTACACATGCAGAACATAGACCATCACCAAACAGGGAATCACAATTTAGAAACAGGAAGACAATAATTAAACTGGGAACCCTAAAAGCCAAACTTGGAATGTACACCAACAATGTAGAAATAAAACTATAAATTAATTTCCTCTTGTACTAAACAAAGCGCAGACGTTAATGATGCACATTTCCCAGAGCTGACATATTCCAGTTAATAAATTCAAAATAAAGAGATATCTTTGTACCTTTTGTGCATTTTTTTCAGTTGCAATTGTTCCAGCCACTTTCTTCTGGTTTCTTTGTGTCTTCTGCTAACTCTCCATCGTCTGCTGTCCATTTGTCCTTTCTTCTCTCTTCTATTTTTTTCCATTCTCTCTCTACATCTGCTTTAAAATACTAATCTTTCTCCTTTTGCTCTTTCCTCATTCCTATTTCATCCACTCCAATTTTACCACTCCATCCTCAATCCCCACTTAGTCTCCCAATACCCGGCCAATTGTAGATTTTTCTTCCCTCCCACACAAAATATTTTTCCCCTCTCCATTTCACTCTCCCAGCCCCATCCGCATCCCATTCTAATCTACCCCAACATCAGCTCCCTTCTAGTTCCATCCCCACCCAGTATCTGCTCCCTTCTAGTCCCCGCATCAGCCCATTTCCAGTCCTAGCTCCCCCATCCATTTCCAGTCCTATCCGAATCCCTTCATCAGCTCATTTCCAATACCAGCCTCCCATCAGCCCATTTCTAGTCCTTTCCTAACCCCACCATCAGCCCATGTCAAATCCTAGCTCCCCTCCACTCAGCCCATTTCCAATCCAAGCCCCCCATGAGCCTACTTCCATTTCTAGCCCCTCCGTGAGTACATTTCAATCCAAGCCCCCACCACAGACCATTTCCAATCTTAGCTCCCCCAATACCCAATTCCCAGTCCTATTCTAGCCCCTCCATCAGCCCATTCCCTGTCCTAGCTCCCTCCCCTCACAGCCCATTTCCATTCCAAGCCCCCCTCCCCATCAACTATTTGTAGTTCAAGCCCCCCTTCCACTCATCCCATTTCCATTCCAAGCCCCCCCATCAGCTATTTGCAGTTTAAGCCCCCCTTCCCCTCAGCCCATTTCCATTCCAAGCCCCCATCACCATCAGCTATTTGCAGTTCAAACCCCCCTCCACTCAGCCCATTTCCAGTCCTAGCAACCCCCCCAACCCATTACCAGTCCTAGCCCTCCCATAGCCTATTACCAATCCTAAGTCCCCATCAGCCCACTTCCAGTCCTATCCCCATCAGCCCATTTCCAGTCTTAGCCCCCCATAGCCCATTACCAGTCCTAACCCCCCATCAGCCCACTTCCAGTCATAACCCCATTAGCCCATTTCCAGTCCTAAGCCCCCCCCACAAGCCCAGGAAAAATTTAAAATTAAAAAAACTGTCTGCTGCCGCGGCTGCTGCAGCAGAATCGAGTGTCCCACGGAGCCCCCCCACCTGCCCAGCAAAGCCTGCCCTCCCTGCATCAGCTCCCTCTCCGCTGTCGCACCGGCTTTCAGAGCGCGAAGGGAGAGTTTCTCCCTCGTGGCTCTGTTAAGCCCGCGGGCGCTGATGGGAAAGTTCCCATCAGCCCCCGTGGGCTTAACAGAGCCGCAAAAGGGAAACTAGTCTCCCTTCGCGCTCTGAAAGCCAGTACGACTGCGGAGAGGGAGCTGATGCAGGGAGGGCAGGCTTTGCTGGGCAGGGGGGGGGGGCCCGTGGGACACTCGATTCTGCTGCGGTGGCCGCAGCAGCAGACAGCTTTTTTAAATTTTTTAAATTTACTTTTAAATCAGAATGTTCTTTGTGCGGGGCCCCCTGAAACGCGGGGCTCTGTGCAAAAAACATTCTCGCTTAATGGACGGGCCGGCCCTGTACACATGTCCCATAATGTTGGTGAGTGCTGGGTTGTCCTACAAGGATGTGCAGTTGATCAATCTGCGTTACCTCTGATTCAGATGAGAAGGGGAGGAGACCGATGGCCAGCAACCTGTGCTGGGGTTATGTTCTGACCACTTGCTGAAAGCTGGACCTTGGTGGAGGAAGATCTCAGTCCTCCCATCACTCTCTCAAGACTTGATGCAGTCCCTGTATTTTTTCAATGAAATTATGTGCCATTCCTGACACACCTCGAGTGTCAGCCACATGATGTCAAACTCCTCCAGATGTTGTTGAAGACATTCAGCATCCTGCAGAAATAGTCTTTCACCACATTGCAGCAATTGCTGACTGTGCCAGCTGGTGGCACGCTCTCCTCCTCCTGTTGCAATATTCCGATGTGGGGATAGTGGTAGTAGCAGAATGTCATCTCCACTCAGGTTTTCCTCCTCCATATCTTCCAGTGGTTCCACTTTGTTGTCTCTGGCATTGCTTGGCTGCATCTCCACTCTGAATTGATGCTCATGGGATGTCTCACTGGGGAACTCTGATGCAGTTACAATGTCTGCCTGTGCCTCTGGGATGACCTGGTCTCCATGCTGGTTTCCCACTGTCCTCTTCCATCAGTGGCATTACTGGTATCCTCAGAATCTGCAGGTATGGAGCAAAGAGTATACACAATCGCATTAGTAATTGCATATGATGCACCACACGCGACAAACTTGCATGCAATCTCCCCGTGTAATATTGGCATATCACAGTGTTTCCATCACTATGGACCATGTTTGCATAGCTACATGAGGTCAGTGTTAGGGAGAAAATGATTGTATATGAGAGACTACCAATGATGGATGGATAGCATAGCCTGTGGAGGGATGGCAGATAAACATGTGACCTTGTACCCCTGTGCACTCCAGCCACTGTGATATCAGGATGTCTGGGTCAGGCAAACATGGCTTTAGGCACATTAGTGTTCCTACCACCAGGCTTCATGCCACACAGCTCCAGGTCGACAATGTTGGCCCATGCAAGTCCTAGTTTTACAAAAGTACGATGTGTGCATTCAAATCAATGCTGACTTCTGGCAACCCAGCAGCTCCTTGGTTTTCTTAGCAGTGTGACCTGAGGTAGATTGCTAGGCCTTTCTTCCAAGGTAATAGAGGGTTAAGTGGCTTGGCCAAGGCCACAAAGGGTGCCAGTGGGTAATGTACTCTGGTCTCTTGGTTACTAAGTCAGTTCTCTAACCACTAGGCTACTCTTCTACTCCCTAGTTTTACATCCATTGAAAATTCCAGAAAGGTGTGGTAGACTTCAATGAAAGTAGAAGCAATGATGCCTATATCTGTCTTAGAGGAGCTGAAACCATGTGGTAAAGTGAGTAAAAAAAAACAGATTGTGAGCCCTTTGGGGACAAGGGAAATATAGACCATACCTGAATGTACACTGCTTTGACCCAGTGAAATGTGGTATATAAGCATATATACCATATATCAAGCGCTGATACTGCCGCACTTTGATTTTGCAAATGCCATCTTACAAGGTCTCCCCCAATCCACATTAACCCCCTTACAGTTGGCCATGAACACCGCAGCTAGGATCCTTTACGGAGCATCCAGATACGACCACGTGACCCCCATTCTCAGACAGCTGCACTGGCTACCAATCAATGGGAGAATCACCTTCAAAACCCTTCTATTAGCTTTCAAAGCAATCAAAGGTATTTCAGCCTCCTCACTCACTCATCTTATCCACTTTGTCCCTCCCAACAGATCCAGAAGATCAACAGCTGTAAACTTGCTTGCAATACCAAAGGCTTCGACAAAGTACAACTTGTCAACCACAAACAGGACTTTCAGCTGTTACGTACCCAAATGCTGGAATGCTCTACCCCCTGACATTAGGGCCATAGCCAGCCTATATCAGTTCAGGAAGGCCCTCAAAACCCACTTGTTCCTCCAACACTTACCTGACAGCAATTGATCCTAGACATACCCTCCAGGAATTGACCCAATTAGTTAGAAAAGACCTACATGCATTATCTGACTTTTATCTATCCTTCCAATGTAAATAGATTATGTATATAGTTAACCCTGTTTTCCAAGTTTATACTCCTGTTCGATGTAAACCTGACAGCTTGTTGTTATGGTCGTTAAGTTATAATGTAAACCGCACTGATGCTAAATAGCGCGGTATATAAGAAATTGTAATAAATAAATAAAAAAATAAATAAATTAAAAATAAATAAATAATAGGATAGATGGGGGAGTGCAAGGGGCTATGTGAAAATCTGTTACTGCTATAGGTCAGTGATGACATTGGAAGTGCATGAGAGTGAGAGAGACAGCTGGTATATGATATATATATATATAATAATGTAATGTGTGCCTTTGAGTCAGTCCTGACTCCTGGTGACCCAGAAGCTTCTGGGTTTTCTTGGCAGTGTCACTGGAAGTAGATTGCCAGGTCTTTCTTCTGAGGCAATGGAGGGTTAAGTGACTTGCCCAAGGCCACAAGGAGTGCTAATGGGAATTGAACCCTGGTTGCTTGGTTACCAAGCCAGTGTTCTAACCACTAGGCTACTCCTCCACTCCATATGTATATACATCTCCTTATGCCTAATACCTGAGTCTGTACATCAGGCTCCTTCTCTACCCATTTTAAAATCCATGCTAAAAGCTTACCATTATGAGGCTGCTTTTGGATCCCGCTCCCTCGTTTTTCTTGTGTCGCCCTACCTTTCCCTATTTGTACCCTTTTCCTCGGCTATTGTATTATCTGTCTTGTTTTAGATTGTAAGCTCTAATGAGAAGAGACCGTCTTTCTACATGTATGTATGTAGCACTGTGTAGATCTTGTAGCACTATATAAATGATTAATAGTAGTTGTCTTGAAGGACTACCAAAAGGAACTGCTACAGCTGGAAAAGATCTGCACTTGTAAGTATTTATCTTCTGGAAAATGATCTAAATCTTGTGGGAAAAGGCAATTCTTTGTGTTAAAGCTTATAAATCTGTGTATTTTAGAATTCAGTGTTTTTGCTGAGTCAGTCAGGTCTCAGTACTAACAGAGAGCATTTCATTTAAATCAAATCAGAGCATAGCTTGGCATAGAAAGCAAAATAGAGCAAATAGTCACTGAAATAAATTTGTTTCTAGAGAGCTTTTTATTTAAATCAAATCAGAATATTGCTTAGCATACAAAGTAGAATAAATAGTCTCCGAGTAGAAAGAAAAAAAAATATTTCTAGTGATCTTTACAAAAAGGCCTTATAGTTAGGAGGCAAAAGATCTGTGAAGTTGTCTTAAATAGATGTTAAAGCAAAGTGACAAATCAAAAGGGCAATTTTAAAGGTCTCCTCTATCAAACCAAGGGCTGTGTGAATCACCCAGGAAATTGGTATGATGTTATATTAGAAGCAAAGTTCAGGGCACTGTGTTCAGCTAGCTTTTATTAAGTATTTTTTCCCTCCTACCAACCCCAGGAATAATCTTAGCTTTATATGCTCTTAAATTTATTAAAGGGAATGAGGTGCCCATATTCACTTTCAGGTTTGGCTGGTTATCATCATCAGGAAAAGATTAATTAAGGACCCGGGATGAATTAATCTTGAACTAAGCAAAGTCCATTAAACATATTAGGTATGGTTGTATTAGTATAAGTATCCCCAGCAAACTTAAATAAGTAAACAACTTAAATACCTAAACAAAACCTTAAAACTAAGATGCAGACAGTATTCTATCAGCGAGATGGAGGCTTCCCAATCTTTTGCATTGAGTGTCACATGTATGGTTTTCTTCCATTTTGTGAGGAGTCTTACACATGCACTAGGTGCAAGGAGCTCTTTGCTCTCAGGGAATGAGTCCAATCTCTGGAGGCTAGAGTAGCAGACTTGGAGGACATAAGGAAGACAGAGATGTATTTAGACAAGACCTACAGGTGATATAGTACTGAAGTGCCACATCCAGTCTGGGAGCATCCCTGTTGCCATGGAAGAGAGATGTCATGTGACAGGAGAGAATCACTCTGGTGTGACAGGAAGTGATCCTGTAGATAGGACCTGTCCTCCAGGTAACGTAAAACCTTCTCACACCGAGGAGGTTTCTCCAGGGCCATGTGCCCATGAAGGAAGGGTTAGAACAGCCATTATAATTGGTGATTCAATCATTAGGCATGTACATAGCTGAGTGACTGGTGGACATGAGGATCTCTTGGTAACATGCCTGCCTGGTACAAAGGTAGTGGACCTCAAGCTCCACCTAGACAAGGTCATAGATAGTGCTGGGGAGGAGTCTGCTGTCTTGGTACATGTTGGTACCAATGGCATAGGAAAGTGTAGGAGGGAAGCTTTGGAGCCAAATTTAGGCTATTAGGAAGGACGTTGAAATCCAGAACTTACAGGATAGCATTATGTGAAATGTTTCCAGTTCCATGTACAGGACTCAAAAAACAGGCAGAGCTCCAGAGTCTCAATGTGTGGATAAGACAATGGTGCAAGAAAGAGGGTTTTGGATTTGTTAGGAAAGGGGCAACATTCTTGGGAAAGGAGGGGCTTTTCTGAAGGGATGAGCTCTACCTTAACCAGGATGGAACCAGGCTGTTGGCATTAACCTTTAAAAAGAAGAGAGACCAGCTTTTAAACTAGATAATAGAGGAAAATTGACAATTGCCCAAGAGCGCATGGTTTGGAAGGATGTATCCTTGAAGGATACTAGCAAAAGAATGAAGTTAGGTCATATTGACATAGAGGTTCCAATAAAGACAGAAATAACCCCAAATCCCTTAAGTATGGAACAGACAGAGCATAAAGATTCCAAATTACCCCTGCTTACTGATAACCAGGTTAAAATGAATAAAATACAACCTCTAAAATGCTTGTATGCAAATGCTAGAAGTCTAAAAAATATGATGGGAAAGTTAGAATATATAGTACTAAATGAGAGATTAGATATGATTGGCATCTCAGAGACCTGGTGGAAGGAGAATAACCAATGGGACACTGTGATACCTGGGTACAAATTATATCACAATGATAGAGTAGATCAAATTGGTGGAGGAGTTGCACTCTATGTTAGAGAGGGCATTGAGTCACACAGGATTAAAGTTTTGCAGGAAATAAAACAGACTGTAGAATCTCTATGGATTGAAATTCCATGTAAAAAAAGGGAAGGCGATGGCAGTGGGGGAATAGTATCGAAGCCTGACTAGAATGAATAGATGGATGATGAAATGCTAAAAGAAATCAAAGAAGCTAACAAAAGTTACAACATAGTAATAATAATGGGTGATGTCAATTACCTCGGTATTGACTGGGTCAGTGTCATGGCAGGACATGCTAGGGAGATAAAGTCTTTAGATGAAATATATGCCTGCTTCTTGGAGCAGCTGGTTCATGAACTGACAAGAGGGGAAGCCAATTTGGACCTAGTCCTTAATGCATAGGTTTTCAACCCAGTCCTTGGGGAACCCTAGGCCAGTCAGGTTTTCAGGATTCCCAAAATGAATATGCATAAGATAGATTTGCATACATTGAAGGCAGAACATGCAAGTCTTTCTCATGCATATTCATTCTGGGAATCCTGAAAACCAAACTGGCCTAGGGTTCCCCGAGGACTGGGTTGAAAACACCTGCCTTAATGGAACACAAGATCTGGTGCAAGAGATAAGGGTGTTGGGGCCACTTGGCAATAGTGATCATAGCATGATCACATTGGATTTAATAAATGAAGGAAGGACAGCAAGGAAATCCACAGTACTACCTTTTAATTTTCAAAAGGGATACTATGATAAAATGAGGAAAATAGTTAAGAAAAAGCTAAAAGGAGCAGCTGTAAAGATTGGGCATTGTTTAAAAATTCTATCTTGGAAACCCAGACCAGTGAGTTTCTATGCTTTAAGGAAAGTGGAAGGAAACACAAAAAACTGCCAGCACGGTTTAAAGGTGAGGTCAGAGAGACTGTTACAGCCAAAAAAGCATCCTTCAGTAAATGGAAAAAGGATCAAAATGCCGAAAACTGGAAACAACATAAGCACTGGCAAGTTAGATGCAAGGCATTGATAACATGTTGAAACCCTGGGCCCTGTGTGAGGCGGCCAAGAAAACAAACAGAATGCTAAGAATCATAACGAAAGGAATAGAGAATAAAATAAATGATATTATAATACTTCTGTATTGTTCTATGGTGCAAACACATCTTGAATATTGAGTTCAATTCTGGTCACCATATCTTAAAAAGGATATAGTGAAATTAGAAAAGATATAGAGAAGAGCCACCAAAATGGTAAAGGGGATGGAAGGCTTATGAGAAGAGGCTTAAAGGTTTAGGGCTGTTCAACATGGAAAAGAGATGGCTGATGGGAGATATCATAGAGGTCTATAAATTAATGAATACAATGGAATGGGTAAATGTAGATCGATTGTTTACACTATGAAATTAAAACGACTAGGGGACATGCAATGAAGCTACAAGGTAACCCATTTAAGACTAATAAGAGAAAATATTTTTTCACTCAACGCATAATCAAACTCTGGAATTCATTACTGGAGGATGTAGTAAAAGTTGTTAGTGTAGCTGGGTTTAAAAAATGTTTGGACAAGTTCCCAGAGGAAAGGTCCATAAACCATTATTAAAGAAGACCTGGGAAATCCACTGCTTGCCCCAATACAAACATTGTGGATCCTGTGTGTCTTTTTGGGTACCTGCTAGATAGTTGACCTGGAATGGCCACTGTTGGAAACAGAATACTGGGCTTGATGGACCTTGCCCTGACCCAGTATAGCATATCTTACATTCTTATGTAGTAGTAGTGGTAGTAGTAATGTATATATGCAGCTCTTACAGAAGGAATGTACTGTATCTTATAAGTGTGAGCACTCACTTTGGGAATGTGACAGCCTGGATCTGTCAAGATCCTTGACCTCTTTTAGGGAATCCTCATCCATGGTAACCAAGATGTGGTAGTCCAGTTCTCTATGGGCCTGGGGCTGCCTATCTGCTGCCATTGTCACTATCTTTTTCATTGCTCGGCTTTGCATGTCTTGCTAGTTTCTCTTTAATTCCTCAGTGTCTCTGTTGGAGTGCTAGATGACATTCTGTTTAAGGCAAATGTCATGCCACAGTTAATGCTTGCTGTAGACACTGACTTGTGCAATTGTGGGGCCGAACAGCATATGATGTTTGGCTAGTCCCTGCCTAAGCAGCATCTCCACCTTCTCTGGCAGAAGTTAACTTTGCAAGGGACTATTTTGTCTTGGGATCCATGTTGCCTGAACAGTAGCGATCACTTCAATGGGGCTTGTAGACATATGGGTTCATTTTTATGGGCGTACGAGTGGGAGGGTTTGGCATTTATCATATTTGCTGTTGTTGTTAAGTGCCATTGAGTCGGTGTCAACTCATGGCGACCCTCTTGATAGTTGTCCTAAATTGTGTTTGGTCTTCAATCAGGCAGCTCATTGTTGACAGGCTGGCACCTGTATCTGCTGTTCCTGTATCGATCCATCTCATTGCTGGCCTTCCTCTTTTGCATTGACCTTCTACCTTGCCAACCATGATGTCTTTCTTTAATGATCTCTCTCTTCGCATGATGTGTCCAAAGTGTGAAAGTCGAAGTCTTGTCATCTGAGCTTCTAAAGAAAGCTTAGGTTTGATCTCCTCTAGTACTGACTGGTTTGTTCTTCGGGCAGTCCATGATATACGCAGTATTCACCGCCAGCACCATAATTCAAAGGCATCAATTTTCTTCCTGTCTATCTTTTTCACTGTCCAACTTTCACATCCATATGATGTTATTGAAAATACCATGGCTTGAATGAGTTGAATCTTTGTATTGAGAGAGACATCTCTGCTCTTGAGAATCTTGTTTAGGTCCTTCATAGCCATTCTGCCAAGAGCAATGCATCATCAGATTTATTGACTGCTTGTTGCTTCTTTATTGATAGTTGATCCAAGTAGGATAAAGTTGTCTACAATTTCAATATCTTCTCCATCAACAATGAACTTATTGATTTTGCCAGTTGTCATGATTGTTGTCTTCTTTACAATAAGGTTCAGGCCCATTTTAAGACTATGTTCCTTGATAGTGAGAAGCAAATATTTCAGACCATCTTCACTTTCAGTCAGTAATGTGGTATCATCAGCATAGCGAAAGTTATTTATGAGTCTTCCACCAATCTTCACACCTCTGTTGTCTTCATACAATCCTGCTTCTCTGATGATTTGCTCTGCATATAAATTATATAGGTACGGGGAAAGTATGTGGTACACTTTTGCTGATTTTAAACCATTCTGTTTCTCGATCAATGCACAGATTGTACAAGAGAATGATCAGGTGCTCTCTTATACCCATGCTTCTTAATATGGCCCAGAGTTTCTTATGGTTTACACTGTCAAAAGCCTTGCTGTGGTCAATAAAGCACAAATAGATATCCTTTTGGTATTCTTTAGTATTTTCAAGGATACATCTCACATCCGCGATGATGTCTCTCGTTCCTCGCCCTTTCCTGATCCCTGCTTACACTTCAGGTAGTTCTTGTTCCAGGTATGGTTGTAGTCTCTGTTGAATAATCTTCAGTAGAATCTTGCTGGCATGTGGGATCAGAGTGATTGTTCGATAATTTCCACAGTCAGTTGGTTCAGCTTTCTTTAGTATTGGTATGAACACAGATCTTTTCCAGTCAGTTGGCCATGATGTCTTCCAAATTTCCTGGCAGAGCCTTGTAAGTATGGCAACAGCTGCATCAGATTGCTGTAATACCTCTATATGAATGCCATCAATGCCTGGTGCTTTGTTCTTTAATAAGCTTTTCAATGCTGCTTCGACTTCTTCTTTCATCACCAATGGTTCCGGATCATAAGGTACAGGTTGAAACGACTGTTGGTACACTTGATCTTCATCATATAAAAACTCTGCAGATTCTTTCCACCTTTTCTTGATCTTTTCAGCATCATTCAAAATAGATCTTTGAGCATCTTGTAACATTCCAATTTGAGGCTGGAATTTTTTTTTTTAATCTCATAGTTTTAGGAAAGCCGATCTTGTTCTTCCTTTAATAGTTTTTGCTTCTATTTCCTTGCATGCGTCATTGTAGTACTTTTCTTTAACCTGTCTTGCTGAACGTTGGAAATCTCTGTTGAGTTCTGATATTGCCTTTCTTTATCCTCTGGCTATTGCTTTTCTGTGTTTCTGGGAAATTTTCAGAGTTTCTTCCGCCATCCCATTTTGGCCATTTTTGCTTTTTCACCTTTTGTAGAGATTTCATGCTTTCTTCAAACAACCTTCTTGATGTCATTCCATAACTCTTCTGGATCTCTGTCATTTGTATCTAAAGCAGCAATTCAATTTTGCAGGCAGTCTTTAAATTCCAGTGGTATATTCTCAAGGTCATATTTTGCTACATTCATGAGTGGCTTGCTCTTTTTCAACTTTAGCTTGAGTTTGCATAATAGTAGTTGGTGATCTGTACCACAGTCAGCTCCAGGTTTTGTCTTTGTTGATGTTATAGAGCTTTTCCATCATTGATTTCCACAGATTTAGTCAATTTGATTTTTGTACAATCCATTGGGTGAAGTCCATGTACACAGTTACCGCTTGTGTTACTGGAAGAAGGTGTTCAAGATGAATAGATCTTCGGTCTTACAGAATCCTATCTGTCTTTCTCCAGCTTCATTTCTGTTGCCAAGTCCATATTTTCCAACCATTTTTCCTTTTTCTTTGTTGCCAACCTTTGCGTTCCAGTTACCCATGACTATCAGGATATCCTGTTTGCTTGTTCTGTCAATTTCAGCTTGTACTTATTCATAGAACTTATCAATTTCATCCTTTTCTGCAACTGTTGTTGGGGCATATACTTGAATTATTGTTGTGTTGATAGGCATTCCTCGTAGACAAAGAGAGATTAAGCATTCACTGACTGCATTGTATTTCATTACATTTCTTGCAAGTTTCTTCTTTATGTTGATAGGCATTCCTCGTAGACAAAGAGAGATTAAGCATTCACTGACTGCATTGTATTTCATTACATTTCTTGCAAGTTTCTTCTTTATTATAAATTCAACACCATTTCTTCTTTGTCTTTCATTTCCAGCATAGTAGACCAAGTGATCATCTAATGCAAAGTGCCCGATGCTAGTCCATTTAAGTTCTGTGACACCCAACAGATCAAGTTTTACACGTTCCATTTCATCCTTGACCACCTCCTACTTCCCTTGGTTCATGCTTCACATGTTCCATGTCCCATGTCCCAATATCTTTGCAGCTTCTGACTCTCATTTCATGTGCAGTTACATCAGCAGTCAGATGTCCCGAGGGCTTTGATCCAACCACATCATAAATGCTGGCTTTACTCTGAAAAGTCTTTAGCTCCTCCCCAGTAGCTAGTTGAGTGCCTTCTGACCTGGGGGTTTCATCTTCCAGCACTATAGTGCAATTTGTTTTGTTGTGACTATCCATAGGGTTTTCATGGCAAAATACAGAAGTAGATTGCTAGGCCTTTCTTCCGCGCAGTTTAAGTTTAATGTTGTTGCTGTTGTCATAGAAATGTGATCCTCCGATGCCAACACTGTCCCATTCTGCTGCTGCCCAGATGGGATTTCATGGCAAGATACAGAAGTAGATTACCAGGCCTTTCCTCCACGCAGTTTAAGTTTAGTGTTGTTGCCGTTGTCACAAAAATGTGATGCTCCACCACCAACACTGTCTCATTCTGCTGTTGCCGAGAAACGGTCTGGCACCTCAGCTGAGACCTGTCCATATTGGGAGACCCTGCCAGTAGTTAAACTACCGATAGCTTAGCCCTCAACATCACTGATGCACACAAGCCATTACAGCATGACAAGTTGCAAGCCAAGTGGAGTGGAGGAGTGGCCTAGTGGTTGGGACAAGGTACTTCCGGCCGGAAGGTTGGGGGTTCAAATCCCACAAGAGGACAGCCACCTTGGGCCGGAAGGACTGGGGTTTCTAGTCCCACAGGTGCTCCATGTGGTCTTGGGCAAGCCACTTAACCCTCCATAGCCCATGTTCCCTGTAAAATAGTTATCTCCAAATTATAATGCCCTGTTCAATGTAATTTCAGTTTGTTCAATGTAAACCGCACTGATGCAGAATAGCACAGTATATAAGAGAATGAAAATAAATAAGTAAGGAACATCATATTTAAATGTCACCATATCCAAAATGATCCATTAATGTAACCTTTCACATAGGATAGATACCTGCTCATTCACATGCATGTCCTCATTATTTTCAGGAATGCGGTTCAGGGATCAGGAGGAGCACTGCATGCCTCTGTCAGTTGTTCCTGTTGTCTCTGCATCCCAGTATTCAATATTGGCATTGTGGGCCCCACATCCAGATGCTCCAGTGTACATACAGTATGCATGTCCTTAAAGGTGGATGTATCTTCACATTAATTTGTTGTTTATCTGGGGATGTTGGAGGTACTGGATTGTTTTGTGCAATTATGTTGTGGAACAGCTCACTCGATGCCGTTTTTTTATTTTTCAGATTTCCCTTGATGGCACATGTAGGAAGGCTCGCTGATAACATGTTCTGTGACTGGCCCATGCTGGACTTGGTGCATTTACAAAGAGGATGTTTTAGCAGTTATCTCTTGAGGTTTCCCTGACTGTGGGACACTACTGCCCCTGACCTGCATGTCGGAGAGACATTGTGAGAAGTACACATGTTGCTTCTGCATGTAGAAATGGTGACCATCACAAGGGATGAACTTGCAGGGTTGGCCCAAGGGTGTCTTCTGCCTCAGGCAGAAACCCTGGCCGTACTGTTCTCCCCCATGCCAAGCCACCTCCCAGTGTCACCAATTCTGTCTTGGAGGGGAGGCAGCCGGCAGTGGCAGTATTTTAAAAGTGGTGACTTTGTGCCACCGCTTTGTTGCCCATGGCAGGTCATGTGCTTCAGCACACTTGGCCTGCTACTTCTGACCCCCCTCTGAAAGTAAGTTGCATTGGAGGGGGATCCGAAGTGGAAGATTATGTGTGTTGAAGCACATGGCCTTCTGCAGCAATGAAGTAGTAGCACAAAGCCGCCCACTCAAGTCAGTTTCTCTGGGCGACTGCCTAGCTGGCCTAGTAAACGAACTGGCCCTAATGGACTGGCATGTTGGATATTGTACCGGATATGTCACTAGAATAACATGGATACACATCCATGACAACTTTAGGGGTCAGTCTTTATGGTGGGTCTGTGTCCAACATTTCTGCATTGAGGTTATCATTCCGTGGAGTTCCATGGGCACTTAGTACTGGCCCCTCGCTTCTTGCTATCCTTCACTATATTAGTATGATAATCTCTCATTTGCTGGGTGTCAGGTGTATGGACCTCTGGAGGCTTAGGTGTTTAAAGGAGCTATGCAGGGTATTTTTATGTTCTCCCATGTTGAAGCACATGGTTCCTTTTGATCCCCACTATCCATTTCTGTGAACACTACTGACAGCTGACAGGATGCCTCACATACTCACATATGTTTCCTTTATAATCTGCTCTGTGGCATGCAGCCCATGGCCCCTGTCCTATAGGGTGTGAGAGGCCTGGATGAGATTCAGTCTGCTGGATTCTCAAGAGGGGGTCCGATATATGTTAGCTGCTGCCACCTGGTGTCCTTGGTTGATAATGGGCAGCCACAGTGGTGCTCCTGTAGATCTGGTCATAGACATTACCCCTTCAAGTACTTGTGCTGATAAGGTCTGATGGCCCCCCTGGGTGATAAATGCAGCACCTAGCACATATGGCTCCTTCTCAGGTCTTCATTTCTTCAGAGCACTGATATGAAATTATTTCACACAGACAAATTTATAATCCCCAAAATTAAGAACATTTATTTTACAATCGTGCAACAGGGTGTGGTTATATGCCTTTTGGTCTAATTTAACCTATAGAGAGGGGAATTAGAGAGCAAGAGGATATTGTGAAGGAGAAGGTGGTAGAGAGAGAAAGGGTCAGAAAAGGTCAGAGAAGGTAGGAACGAGGCTGAAGAGGATTAAAGAAGGTAAAATGGGGGCAGAAGAGATGAGAGTTTGAAGAGGCACAAGGACTGATCATACACTGATATGACAAATAGCATCACCAAGTGTAAATCAATGCACCAAGTCAAAGAAGACGTCTTCCATTCTGGTTGGTATATGTAGCAGGTGTAAATGTTGGCAATGAGTTTTGATGACACGCTATACAGAATACATCATATATATGTGGATGCCTATTCTGTATTGGCCATCCAGACCCTGTACAGCCGATCAGAATCTGAGCGTACAGAGGTAGTTCTGATTCTGATCCTGTGGGGACTAGACATGCACACGCGATCAGAATTGGGTCTACAGCTTCTACAGGTCTACAGATTCTGATCGGCCGCATGCCCAGCCACATACCCGACTAACTCAGCCTGGCTCTGTAATGGAGCTGTAGTGCCATGGCATCTCGTTGCCATGACTCCGTGGCTCCATTATGGAACTGCGATCCTCGGCCACCGCTGAGAATTTCCTTTCCCTGCAGCCAGACCCCTGATCTGGCCTCCCATAGCTAGGGTCTAGCTGTGGGGAACCTCCTGCATTCCTCCTGGTTTTGTCCCTACTGGCCGTCACTGCTATCCTGTGTCCAGGGGGACTTATTCCATCTCTGAGGTGGAATAAGTCCCCTGTCTAACCAGCCTATCTTGAACATACTGTATGTCCGGGGTGATGACCCACCCATGTCCACCCTTCCGCTACCTTCCGCCCCCCTCTCCTGCCCCCATCTAAGACTCCCCGTGCAACTCCATTGTTCATATAGAGGGTCTTTGTGCGGGATCAACAGGGGGACGAATAGCAGGGATGTACGTCCAGGCACGGCATACATCTCCGCTATTCATGGCTCGGAATGACCACCATACTGTTTAAGTTTTTTGGTCCATACCCCTTCATTGCCCCAATCATGTCTCTTTGGAAGGCTTATACTTTTAGGTGCCATCACCTACAAATGCACATATTTCAGCCCTGTATAAATCATGCTTAGTGCATATCTGCTCCTATATGCCCAGTCTAGGCTCACATATGGCAGCAAACGTTAAACAAATTACCTCGTTTATGACTTCATGACCTACATGTGTATGTCTTTCACTTTCTCATGGATGGGTGACTATGTATGTATGTGAAGAAAGGGCTTTGTTGTTATATCTATAAAATCTTGTACATAAAATCATATATCAGCGGGTTACACTTACCTCATAAATCATGCTTTTGCAAATATGAATTCAAATAAAGATAGTTTGAGTAGTATAGACCAAAACACTACAGAGCTACACAGTTTGTAGAAAGCTACAGGTGATCTGTAAGCAGATCCATGAATAGAGAGGATGATTCCAGTGGCCACCTCTAGATTGCCAACAGAAATCTACAGGCTTTTAACACTGTATATTTGCAGCTCCTGTTAATTATTCAAACCTCATGAAATAAAAATATATATTTGACCAGTTCTTTGAACAGTATACATTTTCTCTACTATTGTTTCTGATGACGTTCGAGCTGTTGCAGATACAAAGGAATCTCCTTCTGATAAACAGAATTTCAACTATACCAGCCTCATTTCTGCTGCATAGCATCCGATGTGCAATCTAGTCACACCTCTAGTTTTGTGAATTGTAGTCATGGCCTTTTAAATTAAATTACTATTCTAACAGCGGACTGTTATAAATCTGATTTTGGACTGATGTTGAAGTGTTTGAAATACCAGATCACTATTCAGTGATCCTTAATGAGAAATAATCAAAGAGTTTAACCAGCAGTACAAATGCTTACATTCTGCTGCAAGTATAGCCACAATGATTGTAAGTAGTCTTTTTTGGTATAGAAGTCTGCTTAACTGTACCTTTGATATTCACTGCAGTCTAGTTGAATTTTTTACAAGACAAATTCATTATGACTTTGCTCTTCAGAAGTACCGTTAATATCTCGTTTTTAACCTTCCATTTGCACATACTCATTAACAGCTATATAAATAAAGGTTTATGTAATTGTAAATTATCTTTGATGCAAATATGCAAAATCACAACATACAATAATGCACAGTAGTAAAAGTATAATTCAGTTTGCAACTCATGGTCACCACTTGAAAATAATGTGGCAATTACCAACCTGCGCTGTTTTATACTTTTCAAAACATTCTTGGGGTCTGTTTTCTAAGCAGCGGTAGTGGCTTCCAATCGATATCGGAGCCGTGGCCCCATTGAATTCAATGGGGCCTCGGCTCCGATATTGGTCGCAAACTGCTACCGCTGCTTAGTAAACAAGCCCATGGACTGTTTGATTTAAATTTCTCTTTTGTCTTCCTCTAGTTTGACGTATTTTGGCTATGGCACTAAATATGAGCATTCACTGAAGCAGCATGGAAGTGATCTGCATGATCCTTATTTTAATCCTTATTTGTAACTTGAAGACTGGATTATAACTTCTTTCTACATCAACAGGACATGTCTGTACCAGAAGAATTAAAACATGAATAAAGCATGAGATTAAATATTAGTATAGCATCTATTTTGTTTTCTTGGGCTGAGCATAATGCACATGATGGAATATAAGGAACAATGGATGAGGCAAGATAGAGAGTAACACCGTTGTGAAAGGCCTTGAATGTGAGGTATAGGATCTTGAAATAAATATGGTAGGGGAGATGAAGCCAGTGCATAAACAGAGGAAAAACATGGTCGAATTTAGAGGTGTGTGCAAGGAGCTGAATGGCCGTGTTTGAAGTCTCTTAGTTTCGAAGTAGGAGGTAGCACAATAGACAAAGTTGCAATAATCAAGTCTTGAGGTAACAAAAGCATGGAGGAGGGTATGCTGTGTCTGGGGGCTAGAAGACAGCACATGACTCAGAAATAGTGAAGAGCAAGAAAAGTAGATTTTTTTAAAGCAGCGTTCTGTCGGTGGAAGGAGAGCTCAAAATCTACAGTATGATTATTCCAAGATATTTTAAATAGTTGGTCAGAATTAGCTTTGTGCCAGCCAGAGAGGGGGTGACATTATGGAGAGATGGCTGAAAATCCAGGCAGCTGTGGTTTTATTGGGATTCAGTTTCAGGTGATTAGAATGAAGCTAGACAGAGGCTTTCTTCAGACAATCATTGATGTTGGACAGATCAGGAGATTATGATCTGTAGTGAAATGAGTAAAATATCATCAGCTTAGATAAAACAACTGGTACTGGTGTGTGGATAATGGACTGAGGAAAATGTTGAAAAGAAGCAGTGCAAGAATAGATCCCTGAGGCAGGGCCGGCCCGTCCATTGAGCAAGAATGTTTTTTGCACAGGGCCCCGCGTTTCAGGGGGCCCCGCGCAAAGAACATTCTGCTTTTTTTTTAAATTACATTTTAAAAAAAAAACCTGTCTCTGGCTGCTGCCGCGTCCGTCGCAGCAGCGGCAGAATGGCGTGTCCCGCGGGGCCCCTTCTCCTCTGCAAGGGCTTTCAGATTCGCGAAGGGAGAGTGCTCCCTCGCGTCTCTGTAAAGCCCGCAGGGGCTAATGGGAAATTTCCCATCTGCCCCTTTAGACGCGAGGGGCTGATGGGAAATTTCCCATTAGCCCCTGCGGGCTTTACAGAGACGCGAGGGAGCACTCTCCCTTCGCGAATCTGAAAGCCCTTGCAGAGGGCTCGACGAGGAGAGGGGGCCCCGCGGGACACGCCATTCTGCCGCTGCTGCGACGGACGCGGCAGCGGCAGCAGCTAGAGCCAGGTTTTTTTTTTTTTTTTTAAATTTGCCGGAAGGGAAGGGAAGGGAAGGGGGGGGGGCTGATGGAGGCTGTCTGGAAATGGGGTGATGGGGGGTTAGGACTGGAAATGTGCAAGGGGGGGGGTTAGGACTGAAAATGTGCAAGGGGGGGAGTTAGGACTGAAAATGTGCAAGGGGGGGAGTTAGGACTGGAAATGTGCAAGGGGGGGGGTTAGGACTGGAAATGTGCAAGGGGGGGGGTTAGGACGGGAAATGGGCGGGCGGGGGGTTAGGACTGGAAATGGGCTAGGGGGGGTTAAGACTGCTAATGGGCTGGGGCTGATGGAGGCTGACTGGAAATGGGCTGGGGGGGTTAGGACTGGAAATGGGCCCGGGGGGGTTAAGACTGCTACTGGGCTGGGGCTGATGGAGGCTGACTGGAAATGGGGTGAGGGGGGGTTAGGACTGGAAATGGGCTGGGGGGGGGTTAGGACTGGAAATGGGCTAGGGGGGGGTTAAGACTGCTAATGGGCTGGGGCTGATGGAGGCTGACTGGAAATGGGCTGGGGGGGGGGGTTAGGACTGGAAGTGGGCGGGGGGGGTGGAGACGGGTGATGGGCGGGGGGGGGTAAGGAGCGGAATGGGCTGGGGGATGATGCAGGCTGTCTGGAAAGGGGGTGATGGGGGGGGTTTGGACTGGAAATGAGCTGGGGGGGTTAAGACTGGTAATGGGCTGGGGTTGATGGAGGCTGACTGGAAATGGGGTGATGGGGGGGTTTAGGACTAGAAATGGGCTGGGGGGGTTAAGACTGGTAATGGGCTGTGGGCTGATGGGGGCTGTCTGGAAATAGGGTGATGGGGGTTAGGATTGCTAATGGGCTATGGGGGGGGTTAGGACTGCTAATGGGCTATGGGGGCGCTAGGACAGGAAAAGGGCTGATGGGGAGGGGTTAGGACTTGAGGTGGGCTGATGTGGTTAGGACTAGTAATGGGCTGTGGGCTGATGGGGGGGGGGTTAGGACTGGCAATGGGCTATGGGGGGCTGACTGGAAATGGGCTGATGGGGTTAAGACTGGAAGTGGGCTGATGGGGTTAAGACTGGAAGTGGGCTGATGGGGGGTTAGGACTGGTAATGGGTTATAGGGGGGCTTAAACTGAAAATGGGTTGATGGGGGGCTAGGACTGGTAATGGGTTGGGGGATTGCTATGACTGGAAATGGACTGAGTGGACGGGGAGGCTTGAACTGCAAATAGCTGATGGGGAGGAAGCTTGGAATGGAAATGGGCTGTGAGGGAAGGGAGCTAGAACTGAGAATGGGCTGATGGAGCAGCTAGGATAGGACTGGAAATGGGCTGTTGGGGGGAGCTAAGATTGGAAATGGGCTGTGGTGGGGGCTTGAATTGAAATGGACTCATGGAGGGCTAGAACTGGAAGTAGGCTCATGGGGGGGCTTGGACTGGAATTGGGCTGAGTGGAGGGGAGCTAGGATTTGACATGGGCTGATGGTGGGGCTAGGAAATGACTAGAAATGGGCTGATGGGGGGCTAGGATTGGAAATGAGTTGATGAAGGGACTCAGACTGAAAATGGATGGGGGAGCTAGGACTGGAAATGGGTTGATGGGGGGCTAGGACTGGAAATGGGCTGATGCAGGGACTAGAAGGGAATGGATGCTGGGTGAGACTGGAACTAGAAGGGAGCTGATGTTGGGGGAGGATTAGAATGGGATGGTGCTGGGAGAGTAAAATGGAGAGGGGAAAAATATTTTGTGTGGGAGGGATGAAAAATCTACAATTGGCCGGGTATTGGAGAGTAAGTGGGGATTGAGGATGGAGGGGTAAAATTTGTGTGGATGAAATAAGAATGAGGAAAGAGCAAAAGGATAAAGATTAGTATGTTAAAGCAGATGTAGAGAGAGAGGATGGAAAGAAAACTAGAAGAGAGAAGAAAGGACAAATGGACAGCAGACGATGGAGAGTTAGCAGAAAACATGAAGAAACCAGAAGAAAGTGGCTGGAGCAATTGCAACTGAAAAAAAATGCACAAAAGGTAGAAATATATCTCTTTATTTTGAATTTATTAACTGGAATATGAAAGCTCTGGGAAATGTGCATCATTAACGTCTGCGCTTTGTTTGGTACAAGAGGAAATTGATTTATAGTTTTATTTCTACAGTGTTGTTGTACATTCCAAGTTTGGCTTTTGGGGTTCCCAGTTTAATTATTGCCTTCCTGTTTCTAAATTGCGATTCCTTGTTTGGTGATGGTCTATGTTCTGCATGTGTAACTGAGCTGAGGTATTCTGTTTATGTAATTCCTATTTGACATTGCCACTTGTTCTCTTTCCCCAGTATTCTCTGAAATGTACTGGTTTAATATTTGCAGTGTTTCCTTTTGATAGGTAGGGTCTGGTGCTTTGTGAGTCCTGGTAATGCTGTCAGGATACAGCGGGTTTGCTATGGGTTCTAAATGGGCAGCGTTTGTAGTAGTTCCTAATGTGCCTGGCGGTTGGCACTGGATTATAGTAATGTAGAAATCTTTTAGTCTTTCTTTATCCATACACTCATTAAGAGACATGTTTACTAAAAGTTAGTGTATGGTAACATTATGCAAATATTTATGCAAATAAGGCCACTTATGCAAATGAGGCCCCGCACCGAGTCTCCGCACATGGCCCCGCACCCCCCTTGGGCCGCCCCTGCCCTGAGGTACCCCGCACGAAAGAGATTGAGGGGTCTAAAAATGGAGAAAGTGCAAGAAGAGAACCAGTGTAAGACAGTGTCCCGGATGCTGATGTCAGATAGTCAGGTAAGAAGAATGGTGTGATCTACCAGGTAATTATCCAGATACATTTGGGACAGTCTTTTTCCTTGCCTAAATTTATTCATATAGTTATCTGGATAGCAGACTGAATATTGCTGCTATTCAGATAGCTAGGCAGAACAGTCATGCTCCACTCTTGCTTTGCCCTGGTGCTAATTGGATAGTATTAGGGCTGGCTGCAATATCTTCAAGAATCAGTGGAAACAAAGGTATAGGAGAAATGAGCAAAGCTGCACTAGCATTGCCTGGAAGGCTCCAAAAGACCTTAAGAGGGCCAAAACAGCACCAAGGTTAGCTAGAAGGCCCCAAACCACCTGACGAGCACCATCAGTACCAACATTGGCTGGAAGGGGCCAAAACATCTGAAAAGGACCAAGACTGGCTGTAAAGCACCTAAGCACCTGAAGAGGACCAAAAGAGCCCAGATTTTGTTGGAGGTCTAGCCCATCGAAGGTTCATGAAAAAGTATTTGAAGAGAGGAGAATGACCTGCTTCAAAGAAAAAAATGGGAGAATTTGTTACTGCTTTTGTCTAGTCCATGTGCTTATTCTGCCTAGAGTAAAGAACAGTTATTGCAATTTTTCTGCTGTACTAGATTTGTAATTGCCTATCACTCTGTAAAGATTTATTTTTGATCAGTCAAGTCCTAACTGGACACTGAACTGCATGCAATGAATAGTGTGAGAGCCTACAGTGAAGAACATGACCATGAAAGTAGGTTCTTGGAAGTCCCCTCCACCCCAATATGGCTTCAGAACTGAAGGAAGAGTCAACCTACTTTTTTATCACATTGTGCCTTGAATTCTAGCAAAAAAAGACACCCAGGCATTAAACTGTATTCACTTCTGGAGAATGTATCTCAGAAAGGATAGAAGGAGGGTGCTTCAGAAAAAAATTAACTGTATATTGCACTTACTATACAAAAGAGCTACATTAATATTATAGCAACAAATGGTATGAAGTCTCAAAAAAATACCATATGAAAGAGGACATGAAGATACATATTACAATGGGATGTCCAAGTGCAATCTGGGACATCAAAACCAGAGCATTTGAAAAAAAAGCAGGCACGTGCAAGTTCAGGCACAATTTCAGAAACATGTACGTGCCCGATATTGACGTTTATCGAGAGGTTTATATAGACGTCCCCAGAATAGCATCTTTGAACATGGATGTCTACTCACATAATGGTTAAAGTAGTGGGTTGGAAGCAGGGTGGTCAGGGTTTCAATCCCAGTGTGGTTGTTTGTGATCTTTGACTACACATAACTCTCCATCTTCTCTACACTCTCGGGATGTTTAAAGGTCAAAACAATCACTTTCCTGATGCCTATTCATACATAAAGTGGGTCCAAATGTCCTCGTTGTTCCTGAAATTCAACGGTTTCATGTAAGTCCATTGTTCCTCCCCCACATCTACTTGGATGTCCCTGCACTGGAGACGTCTATAAACATCATTTGTGGAATGGCTTTGGAGAAGTCCCCTTGATTTTGACATGCATGTCTTCAATCATCCTAACTCACGACTAAGCCTTTTAATAGGACTCCCTGAATGACCTAAATATGTATGTTCTAGAGGGGAGAACACGGGGGGATACAATGAAGATATTTAAATACCTGAAAGGTATTAATGAAGAAAAGAAAAACCTTTTTAAATGGAAAGTAAATTGTAGTACTAGGGTTCATTATCCGAAGCTCCTAAGGGGAAGACTCAAAAACCAAATTGGGGATTTTCACAGAAAGGGTGCGGGATGCCTAGAATGCTCTTCTGGAAGAGGTGGTGGAGAAAACGTAGTAATGGAATTTGATAAAATGTAGAATAAAAACAGAGGTTTCATAGTGGTAAGAAGATAGAAATGTAGAAATGAAGCATATTGAGGGTAGCCTGCATTGAGTGGCAGTTACAATCCTAAACAGCATAAGTGCAATTCCTTCAAGAAAGCATGGGGGTAACCAACATAGAGCAGTAGTTACAACTCTCAACAGAAGTTGAATAATTGCATCAGGACTCTAGAAAAGCATGGGGAGGCCAGCACTGATAGATTTTAGTTTTGCAGGGACATACTGCACCGAGTTGAGAGGTCAGGTGGAAGACAGATAAGAAGGGAGTTGGGTTTTGCTTGTATTTGGACATTTTTATATACATGAAGGTACATTTACAAAGGATATCCAAGTGCAACCTGGGATGTCCAAAAAGAAAGCAAGCATGTCCAAATTTAGGCAGAATTTCACAAACATGAACGCACACAAAATGAATGTCTGCAGTCATCAATCTAGATCTCCCTGGTGTAGTATTCAGTATTGGGGATGTCTAAGAGATATGCAGCGGTGGTTCAAACACAAGACAGGCTTCCCAAGAACATAAACTATATCATTGGGATTGTGGAGATGACTGAGGATAGTGGAGTACCATCTTCTTTACACTCTCCACATAGTTTAGGGACAAAATGAGCACCTTTCCCAATGCGTACAGTTGTGGTCAACATTATTGGCACCCTTGCATTTTAGGTATGTTGTATATAATATCTTGAGAAATAATTGGAAATATTCCAAACTGTATGTCATCATAATATTTTATTAGACTGTGTGATAGTGACAGCACTACTGATCAGATGGAATGGGAAAATAGTGAGCAGTCTGCCTTTAAAAGTAAGAGCAAGACAGGTTCCCATAGCAACAGAATGCTTTCAGCTAGAACGGAGCTCAGCCATAGTGCTGACGTAGAAGCTGAATGCAGCTCTGATGACTTCCACCTGAGTAACCAGAGGGGTGTGGCTGCAGGAGGAAGCTGTTTTAAACCGGCTTCAGAGTCAGACTTTAACTCAAGGACTGCAAGGGATGCAAGGAGCTCAAGGAAGAGAAGTAACTCAAGGGACTGGAGGAGTTCAGGAAACTCGAGGAGTTCAAGCAGTTCAAGGACCTCAGGATTAGAAGGAGGAAAGAGAAAGGAAGGCACAGAGAAGCCTCGACAGCAGTCTGAGCCACTCAAGCAGCAAAGGTACACAGGAAAGCAGCAACAAGGGAAACTTGGGAACCCAGGTCAAGTTGAGAAAGATTCTGGAAGGTCCATTTCCTTTAACCCTGAAACACTGGAAGCAAAACCTCTGTGGAAGCTACCCGAGGGAAAGGTAAAACAGTTTGCCTGCACGAGGGGAGAGAGCTCTGAGTACAGAGAAGCTATTGCCAGTAAAGAAGGTATGTCTGCATTATTTCCTAACCAGAAGCTAACTGAAGAAATAGTACAGCAGTTAAAAGCTAGTGCCAATAAGAGCAGAGATAGCCCGGCTCTGAAAGCTGCTCATATTAGAAACATTCTTACCAAATGCTTTGAACCAGACATAAAGGCTGTAGTGAAAGGTTTAAGTAAGAACCAGTTTCCTGCCTTAGAAAAAGACACTGCTAATGAGAGGGACAACTTCATAGGGCACCTGCAAGAAGTTATCCACGAGTTGCAGTCTAAAAGTTCCCCAAAGCAGTGCTACAATGATTACAGTGAGGATATGATTATTGACCCAGAAAACAAGTCTGATATATCGGAGAGTTGTGAGATGGACTGTTCTCTGTGTAAGATTGACCATTTGGACTTACGTTAAAAGCCAACTTTATATGAAGAAAATACAAAGTTATTCTGCCTGTTTATTTGCTGTGAAGAAACAGTTTATTACCTGCTTTGTTTTCTGACTTTAATTTGTTCCTGATTTACCTACTGTTTTGCCGTGCCATGTTTTGAGCCATTGAACCCATGTGCAAGGGAAGAATCCCCAAATAAAAATTTATCTATTTAAAAAAGGACCCTCGTGCCACAACACATTTGTTGAATAGCTACTTAAACTACAACTCCCAGCAACCCTTGCTGCTATAGTAGTTGATAAGGACGCTTGAAAACATATAAGAGGTCGCCCTCGCCATAGAGCCATCGGCCCTAGGCGGGGGAATATAGGACAACTGTTCAAAAGTATACAACAAAAAAAAAGATGTCTGTGCAACTTAGACATAGTAGTTTCTGTGAAAAAAAAATATGACCTGGACAGGATTAATGGCATACTTCACTAATATTTGGTTCCAAAACCTTTGGCAGGGATGAAAGCCTCCAAACATTTCTTGTAGCCATCTATAAGTTCTGTACATCTATCTACTGGTAGCTTCTTCCTCTCTTCAATGGTGATTTGTTCCAGCTCATGAATGCTCCCAGGATTCCGTTTTCCAATGGCAGATTTCAGCTCTTTCTAAAGGTTCTCAATCGGATTGAGATCAGGATTCATTGCTGGTCAGTTTAAAACAGTCTATTTTTTCCTTTTTAAGCATTCTTTTGTACTTTGGGCCACTGTCCTGTTGGAGGACCCATGACCTTCAACCCAGACCTAGCTTTCTGACACTAGGTGGCACATTTTGGTCCAAAATACTTAGGTAGTCCTCTGACTTCATGATTCCTTTAATATGTTCTAGACCTCCAGTTCCTGAGGCAGCAAAACAGCCCCAAACATTATGGAACCTCCACCATATTTAACTGCAGGAAGGGTGTTTTTTTTCCTTATAAGCTTCTTTCTTCACCTGTGACTGTATTGCTGGCCTGCATTGCCAAAGAGCTCATGTTAGAACATGACAAAACATTTTCCCAGAAGGATTGTGGTTTCTCAAGGTGGGTGTGGGCAAAGATCAGGTGTGCCTTTTTATGTCTGTCTTTGAGCAGTGGGGTCCTCCTTGGCCTATACCCATGAAGACCTTCATTGTTTAGTGTGCAGCGTAAGGTGTGGGTCAAAATCACCACTCTAGATTGCTCCACATCAGCCTTAAGCTCTTTGGATGTTGTCTATGGTGTTTTTCCAACCAAACAGAACCCACCCCCCCGGAGGTCAATCACAATAACATCAATATCAAAAAAGATAACCCCACAAGAATAGCAGACGACTTTACTTTCTTTGTCGGATATACCATCAGGAGAGGAGAATATCACTCTTGTACTGACCAAGCCCGCATTCAAACACTGTTTACATGTGTAAAAGGTGTCTCATAAAATTGTCATGCATAAAAGTAAGCATGCTGCAAACAGATGTGTACTTGTAGAGTAGGTGTGCTCAAGGAAAGAGTTTGAGTGGAATATGGGTGGAATTGCGATTTAGATGTACATTTTATAAAATGCATGCATATTTGATAGCCTGAGTGCTAGTGGTAATATGGTGGGATTACTACTAGGGGTTACAGGTGCCCTTTTGAACTGAGGACACGGAAGAGCAGGAGTGGGGATTGCTCCTGCTCAAACTAGACACCGGGGACCAAAAGCTGGAGTAGGGGGAATGGATTGGGGTTGGGGATCTTCTCAGTGATCATCAGGGGATTTCTTTATGTGAGGTGTCACGGGATTTAATATCAAGGTAGTGATTAGGGGATCACTATTGGAGGTGATGGGGGGGCTTGACTTTGGCCTTTACATTTGCCTCTTCAAGTAAAAACTTATTTGTACCTCGGAGCACAATGCATGTTGTTATTTTAGGCCCACCCTAACCATTCCATCTCCATGCCCTTATGACACCTCCTGGAAACTTAAATGTGGTGTGCATCATTCTGTGTAAATAGCCCTTTTCTAACATCACATATATTTATTTGGAATTATTAACCACCCCTTTGAAGAAATTCACCCAAGGCAGTGTACAACAGATCTCCCCTGACATAGACAACCTACTACTACTACTTATCATGTGTATAGTGCTACAAGGCATATGCAGCACTGTGCATATACATTTACGAGATAATCCCTGCTCATCAGAGATTACAATCTAATCAAGAGAGACAGCATGACAATTGTTGACTAGGGTACATCTAGGGGAATAATAAAGATGCACAACGGGGAAGCGATCATATTGGGTGACTTTAATCTACCCAATGTGGATTGGATTACACCTGCAAATCTGGAAAGAAGCAAAAAAATTGTGGATGCTCTCCAAGATGCGTTACTTAGACAAATGGTGATGGAACCAACAAGGGAAAGCTCAACGCTGGATTTAGTCCTCACCAACGGTGATAGCGTGTCGAATGTCTGGGTGGGCACACCTGTGAGCAGCAGTGATCATCACATGGTGTAGTTTGAGATAAAAACCAAGGTGCAGTCCAACTATAGCAAGCTCAAAGTCCTAAACTTCAAAAACACTGACTTCAATAAAATGGCCATGTACCTAAAGGAGGAGTTGACAGGGTGGAAGGAGATAAGGGAAGTGGAATTGCAATGGGCTAAACTAAAGGTGGCAATAAAAGGGGCAACAGATAAATATGTAAGAAAAGTAAATAAAAATAAAAGGATAAGGAAACCTATTTCGTTTTCCAAAGAAGTGGCTGCTCAAATAAAGGCAAAAAAACACAGTTTTCGCAAAATTCAAAAGCTTGCAAACAGAGGAACACAGAAATTAATACAGGATCAAACTCAAAGAGACAAAAAGAGAAATAAGGATAGCAAAATCAAAGGCAGAGGAAAAGATGGCTAAAGATGTGAATTGTGGTAACAAAACTTTCCTCAGGTATATTCGGGAAAGGAAGAAGATCAGAGGTGCAATCGCAGGACACAGAAGTGCTGGGAATGGACTCGTGGAAAGGGACATTGAAAAAGAGGAATTGCTAAACCAATACTTCTGCTCTGTTTTTACTAAAGAAAATCCTGGAGAAGGACCAACTGTGACTCCCAAATATAAAGATGGGAATGACGTAGATACCACACCATTCACAGAAGATGATGTGTTAGAACAATTTGCGAAACTGAAAGTGGACAAGGCCATGGGGCCAGATAGGATACATCCCAGAATACTGAAAGATCTCAGAGAGGTTCCTGCAGGGCCGTTAAAAGATGTTTTCAACAGTTCCTTGGAAACAGGAGTAGTTCCTCAGGACTGGAGAATGGCTGATGTCACACCTCTACACAAAAGTGGTGACAGGAAAGAAGTGTCAAACTACAGGCCCGTGAGCCTTACCTCGGTGACGGGAAAATTAATGGACGCACTTCTGAAGGAGCGAATAGTGAACTTTCTCAAAACCAACAGGTTGCAAGATCCGAGGCAACATGGTTTTACCGAAGGACGATCTTGCCAAACAAATCTGATTGAGTTCTTCGACTGGGTGACCAGAGAACTAGATCAGGGGCATGCGATGGATGTCATCTACCTAGATTTCAGCAAAGCCTTTGATACTGTTCCTCATAGGAGGCTTATCAATAAACTCAGTAGTTTGTGGATGGGTCCCAATTTGGTAAACTGGATCAGAAATTGGTTGACTGATAGATGACAGAAGGTGATGGTAAATGGAGCTCACTCAGAGGAAAGGAAGGTGATTAGCGGGGTGCCCCAGGGTTCGGTCCTGGGCCCGGCACTGTTCACTGTATTTGTGAGTGATATTGCTGAAAGACTGAATGGAAAGATCTGTCTTTTTGCAGATGACATGAAGATTTGCAACAGAGTGGACTCCCCTGAAGGAGTCCTTAACATGAGAAAAGATCTACAAAAGCTGGAAGAATGGTCAAATGCTTGGCAATTAAGATAAAATAAAATACCAATCATCAACGACATGATAAAAGACACAAACCCGGAAATCATCTGCATTACTGAAACATGGCTCACTCCCACAGACACCGTACTACTAAACCAGTTAACATCACATCAATATGATACATTCAGCTGCCATCGGGATGCAAAAAGAGGAGGTGGCACTCTCATACTCGCTAAAAAAGACCTACAATTCACCTTAACATGCCTAAACAATATAGATGGAATAGACATCATCAACATAGAAAATAGAACCCTTGCACTTACTCTCATATATAGACCCCCTTCAACTGATCAAAAAAACCTCTCCTCCATCTTAGAACTTGCATGCACAGCATCACCAAACAAACCTCTCATAATCCTAGGTGATTTGAATCTCCCTTCCCTGAATAACTCTCAATCAGACAATTTCATGGATGCTATGACCCAAATGGGTTACACTCAGATAATACATGCTCCCACCCACATAAAAGGCAACACCTTAGATCTCATCTTCCTTCCCTCCTCCCTTCTTAATAACCAACACCAACATACCCCTCCAACAATAACAGAGGTACCATGGTCTGATCACTACCTTATCACACTCCACCTCCCAGCCCAAGCAACACTAAACACAACAAACTCATCACCCCACATATCATGTTTTACACACTTTGACAAAGCTAATTTCCTTGACAAAGTATTACCCATACTCAACACAAACCTCCCAGACATCGAATCCGCTGTAAACCACTGGAATCAAACAGTCCAGAAAGCAGCTACCCCCACACATACCATACAAAAACAAGTAAAAAAGACAGAAAAATGGTTCACGAGAGAACTAGCAAATATAAAAAACAATTGAGGAAACAAGAAAAGAAATGGAGGAAAACTAAATCTGACGAAAACAAATCCCAATATATGACCACCCTCAACAATTACAAAAACGCAATTAACAAGTCAAAAAAGGATTACCACTCCAAAGTAATAAACATGGCTATCAACCGCCCCAGAGAACTATTCGCAATCGTAAAAACTTTGACAAAAGCTAAAAACCAAGAGCCAAAACAGTCGGCTATAAGCACACAGACCTTAGCAATCCACTTTGCAGAAAAACTAAAGTGCAAATCCAACACCATACCAATGACACTACCTACAAACACTGAATCTAATAACACATGGACCTCCTTCCACACGATAGATCAAAAACACCTTCTTAGGATCATAACACTTATCAACACCACAACTTCTCCACTTGACCCATGTCCTGTGTCATGGATCAAATGCACAAAGGAAGAACTCGCTGAAAACATCCAACAAATGGTGAACCAATCCCTTGTCCAGGGCATCATGCCCAACGCCCTAAAACTCACAACGCTTCGACCAATAATAAAAAACAATAAACTTGACCCAAGAGACCCAAACTCTTACCGACCGATAGCCAGCATTCCATTTATAGCTAAAATAATAGAAAAAAACGTCCAATTACAATTACAAGACCATATCGATGAACACAAACCCTTAGACTCTCACCAGTTTGGCTTCCGCCCCTATCACGGTGTAGAAACCCTTCTAACTACACTGATAGACTTCCTCATCAAAGGCACAGATGATAGCAGTCAAGGCTTCCTACTCCTCTTCATAGACATTTCTGCCGCCTTTGACAACATTAACCACCTCACTTTGATCAATAGACTAGAAAATCTAGGAATAGGTGGGACAGTACTCAATTGGTTTAAGTCTTACATCACAAACAGACTAATACGTGTTCAAATAGACCAGGAAGTGTCAGAAACCTTCCCCCAAGGACAAGGAATACCCCAGGGATCCGCCCTTTCTGCCCTCCTTTTCAACCTGTACCTCCAACCCATTACAAAAATATTCAGAAAACACAAAATTAGTCACTTTATCTATGCTGATGACATCATGCTTGCTCTCCCCATATCCACCAAAAATCCTACCTACGATGCCCTATCAAAATGCATGATGGAGACCACCTCCTGGATGGAATCTAACTACCTTAGCATCAACCTCAAAAAAACAGAGGCAATGTTCGTAACAAGATCACCAGTGACCGAGGACACCTATCCAACATCAATCTCAATCATAAATACAACTATACCCGTCAAAAAAGAGGTAAAATACCTAGGGGTAATAATAGACCATACACTCACCATGCTACCACATATAAAACAGACGGTAAAAACCATATTCTACAAACTCAAAACCATACAACACCTAAGACCCCTTCTTGACACCCATGACTTTAGATCAGTTGTTAACACACTCATCACCCCACACTTTGACTATTGTAATAGTCTCTTAATTGGCCTACCACAAAAAAGTACATACCTACTTCAAAGAGCCCAGAACATCTGTGCCAAAGTAGTCACTAAAGCCCGCCTTGTAGACCATGTAACCCCAATAATGCTGGAACTGCATTGGCTCCCTATAAACAGCAGAATCAGATATAAAATCCTCCTAATCACATTCAAGCTCCTAAACAACATCGCCCCCTCATATCTATCCATGCTATTACATACCCCATCAGAATCAAGAACTCGCAGACTAAACGCAACACACTCACTTGAAATACCAAATTCATTCAAAAAAACTAAAAAATCCACCAGCACCAGAGCCTTCTCATTCACTGCCCCCATGCTCTGGAATAATCTCCCAATAAACCTTCGGATCATAAAAGACCTCACCCAATTTAGAAAGGAACTCAAGACATATCTTTTCTCCGAACACTATGAAATCCCATACCCCCAAGTCCAACCACACACCATCCCCAAACACTCAAACACAAAGCCCTAAAATCACACTCAACTACCCACACACATACACTCACCACATACTCCCAACACATACACCCCAAAATACTCCCAAGAGATGAAAAAAAAAAGGAAATAAATTCCTCCACACACACACACACATATGAAAGGTAGAAAACTCTGACTACCTGTAAAAAGGTAGAAAAATTCTGATCAACACTATGATACAGAAACTTATTAATGTATATAAAATGTAAATAGTTTCGACAATTAATGCACAGTTATTTGTATAAAGTTACAATGTTATAAATCTCTGTTAATAACTATTATCTGTATAAAGTTAAAAATCTCTGTTCCATGTAATGTATACATTAGTATACAAATTTGTTTACTTGTTCCATGTAAACCGCCACTGATCTCTGGAAGGGGCGGTATAGAAGAAATAGATAAATAAATAAATAAATAAATAAATTTAATGCAAAGAAGTGCAGAGTTATGCACTTGGGTAGCAGAAACCCAAGAGAAATGTACACAATAAGAGATTGGTGTGTACGGATCAGGAGAAAGACCTTGGTGTGATTATTTCTGTAGATCTCAAGGTGGCAAAACAGTGCGACAAGGTGGTGACAAAAGGCAGGAGGATGTTGGGCTGCATACAAAGAGGAATTACCAGCAGAAAGAAAGAGGTTCTAATACCACTGTATAAGTCACTAGTGAGGCCTCACTTGGAATACTGTGTTCAGTTTTGGAGACCGTATCTTGCAAAGGATGTAAAAAGAATGGAAACTGTTCAGAGGAAGGCGACCAAAATGATTTGGAGCCTGCGTCAGAAGCCTTATGAGAAGAGACTTGAAGACCTAAATATGTACACTTTGGAGGAGAAGAGGGATAGGGGAGAAATGATTCAGACCTTTAAATACTTAAGGAAAAATAATGAACAAACAAACCTCTTCCAAAGACAAAAGTTTAAACTGGCAGCGTTCGCGGACGATATACTGGTTCACCTACTATCTCCTCGGACGTCATTGCCCAGTTTATTAAAGGAATTCTCTTATGGTAACTTTGCTGGCCTTCGTATTAATATGGATAAGTCAGAGGCCATGGATGTGGCGGGTACAATAAGAGGACATTGGGGAGGGAGTTTTCTGCTTAAGTGGGCAGGTGATTCATTTGTGTATCTGGGGATTCTCTTGACTAGAGAGCCGCAGGAGTTGTATAGAAAAAACGTGGAAAGAATCCTTGCAAAAATTAGGTCACAACTCCAGATGTGGACTCCACTGTCCCTGTCCCTGTTGGGCAGGGCGGCGGCGTTGGGGATGGTGATTTTGCCTCGGGTGCTTTACTGGCTGCAGACTCTCCCAGTGTGGTTATTGAAGTGTGACTTAAATGCTATAGACCGCGAAATTAGGAGTTTCCTTTGGAGAGGGGCAAGAGCTAGCATTCCGCTGCATAGATTGAGAAGGAGCTGGAGGAATGGGGGGATTGGAATCCCAGACCTAAAGACTTATGCCCTGGCATGCCAAGCGCGGCATATTGGAGACTGGTTAGGGAATACGGAGGTGTATACCCCAAGAGCACTGGAGGAGGCCCTTGTGGCTCCGCACCCCCTTTTGGCAGTGCTGCACCAGGAAGGTAGGCTCTTGCCTAGTAGAGTGCTTAGTAGTGGACTTATTTGCCCGGCACGGCGGACGTGGCAATATTTGAATAGGCTCTGGGGGGAACCACCAGGGGTTTCGAGCTGGTTACCAATACAGGGAAATGATAGGTTTACTCCAGGTTCAGAAACGCTGGCGTTTGCACAATGGAGGAGACAGGGCATAAGGAATATTGGACATGTTGTAGATCAAATGGGGCAGTGCAAGTCTTGGGAGGTTTTGCGTAAGGAGTATGGGTTAAATAGTTGGCATTATTATGCTTACATTCAGCTTGCTCATTACGTGTCTTCCCTTCCACAGACTGCGCTACGAGTGGAAAGGTCAGCACAGATATTAGAGTTTTTTGCATTGAGTGAGGAGTTACCGCCCACAATCGCACAGCTGAAAAGAAGGTTGGATGGCTATAGTAGATTGCCTGATTATGGAGTGGAGGAGGCTTTGTGGGCCCGAGAGTTGAATATGTTGGTGCCTCCAGGTTCACTCTTTCGGACCTTGTGTAGAATTGCAGGTCTGGTGGGGGGAAGCCCGTTGGCGGGAGATACAGTTTAAATGTCTCCTACGGGCACACTTTTCTCCGAGATGGGCGTTATGATCCCATCTCACGGAGATGGGTAAATGCCCAAAATGCCCCTGTCCCTTGGCAGATTTAGGACATATGTGGTGGGGATGTCCGGTAGTTCGCTTGTACTGGAGGAGGATAGGTGATTTTATGAGTAGAGTTATATTGCAACAGATTTGTTGCATGGCAGCGCTTGTGGTGTTAGATCAGCTTGGACCACTCCACCCGAAAGGGAAATGGGAACGCCTCTTAGTCAGAAAGGCATGTCTGGTGGGTAAGGGACCGATACTTCATAGATGGAGGGAAACGACTGGTCCCACCTTTTGGGAATGGCGTAACAGCTTTCACCAGCTGATGCTCATGGAGAGGAGGGGGGCTAGAGGAAGTACTCAACACTGGGCCGTATTCCTGCTGATATGGGAGCCATATATTCAGTTATTGAGGTCCCGTGTCCGGAATGAAGTGCTTCAACTGGGTTAGGATGGGGAAAGGGATAGGAGGAGTGGGATACTTTTGGAACAAGAAGGGTGTTGTAATCATTATGTATGTTCACTGAGGGGGGTCTGATGTCAAAGAGAGAGGCTGCGGGGGTTAGGGGATTGATGGGGGTTGGTGGGGAGGGGGAGGTGGGGGGGAGGGGGAAAATTGTGAATGCTGTATTTGTGTAATCTGTTGAGGTTCCTGGTTTGTATATTGTTTTGTATGATTTGTACTGTGTGGACTTTAATAAACAGAGTTTTCAAAAAAAATGCTTCCTGAAAATCCAGATACACTGTATCGACTGGCTCACCTTTGTCTACCTGTTTATTCATACCTTCAAAATAATATAACAGATTAGTAAGACAAGAACTTCCCTGGCTAAAGACATGTTGGCTTTCTCCCATTAAACCATGATTATCTACATCTTCAGTAATTTTGTTCTTTATAGTGGTTTCTACCATTTTGTCCAGTTATCTTCCGCTTCTCTCTTCTACACAAATCCAATCCCCTCTGTTGCACTACCTGGAAGCCCTTCTTCTTCGCCTCCAGGCCTCTCCCGCATTACATATTCTAGTCATCTACTCTCCCTCTGCTCTTCGCTCTGACTTCTGGGACTCACTTCTGTTAACCATTTCTGACTTAACTTTGAAGTTTCCTCACTTGGTAATTGCAGGGGGATTTCAACTTGCACCTTGATTCATCCTCCTCCTCTAGTGACCACTCCTTTCTTTCTTTTTTTCCTTCAAGATCTATCTCTTTTACAGCACATTACTATTCCCACTCACTTAGCTGGACACACCCTTGATTTAATCATTTCACCAACTACTTCAATTTTTCTTTTACAACACTTCACTAGACCCTTACCTTGGACAGATCATTATTGCCTCACCTTCCAAGGTTCTTTTGGCCCGTCTTCCTCTACCTCCTCTACCCTTTCATTTGACCCTCCTCCACCAGTTCCCCTGAGATATTCACATCGGATTACTCCTCTCACACTCAGTCACTTCCCACCTGCTGGTGACCTTCTGTCCGCGGAATTCCCCTTGCTCTCTCCTGATTCACAGGTATCCCATTGGTCCTCTTGTCTTTCAGACACACTAGATCTCTTGGCACCACTAGAACCCCGCCCATCTCGTCATCATTTGTCACAGCCCTGGTTTTATCCCGGCCTTCACTTCCTCTGTTCTCAACTTCGAAGGACAGAATGGTTTTGGAGAAAGGCATGCTCTCCATCCTCTCTGTTGTCGTTCAAGGCTCACCATTCCCACTACCGCTCTCAGGTACATCTGGCCAAACAATCATACTTTTCTACAACTATTTCCTCTGCCCCAAATCAAACCCGTCATCTCTACAGAGTTCTCAAGTCCCTCACTACACTCCAGCTAGATCCTAATGCCGTATCTGCCCACCTGACACCATCCCCTTCCTCTTCGCAGTTGGCTTCCTGCTTCTGTGCAAAGGTTCTCGATCTTAGGGCATCGTTACTTTACTGTCCACCTTCTATCCCCTCCTCTCTTCCCTCCTTCCCCCCCCCCCATCTCTCCTCTTTCACATGTCTGGGTCTCCTTTCACCCAATTACAAGTTCTGAGCTTATCAAATCTATTTCTCCTGCCAACAAGACCACTTGTTCCCTTGATCCCATTCCCTCCTTGTGGCTCCTCACACCCTCTCTTGCTCTTCTCCCCTTGATTCTTACTATAATCAACAGTAGTCTCTCTGTTGGTACTTTTCCTTGTCCCTGGAAACATACTCTCATTCACCCTCTCCTTACAAAGCCCTCCCTTGACCCTCTTCTTCCTGCTAACTACCATCCTGTCTCTAACCTCCCCTTTCTTGCCAAAATACTTGAGAAAGCCGTTTTCGCTCAATTATCTCACCACTTGGACACCACTCACTTTCTCCATCTCTATCAATCCAGTTTTCAACCAGGTCACAGTGCTGAGACAGTTCTTATTGCTTTCCTCAATGAAATACACGTTGCACATGATCGTGGTGACTTTTCGGTGGCGGTATCCCTTGATCTTTCTGCAGCCTCTGATCTTGGGGATCACTCCCTTCTTATTTTCCATCTGCGGGAGGCCGGGCTTCATGGAACTGTTACAGATGGTTTCACTCTTATCTCTTTGCCCAGTTTTGTACTGTCCTCTCTTGCTCTCCTTCGGATGTTTCTTCAGACCCTTTTCCCTTACACTGTGGCGTTCCCCAAGGTTCAGTATTAGCTCCCATACTGTTCAATATCTTCATGGCACCTCTAGCACTTCTGATACAACAATCTGGAATTTCTGCCTTCTACTATGCTGAGGACATCATCCTTCTGCACCACACTTCTTCACTTCACCCAGATCTTTCTCTTCTTAACTCTTTTGTCTCTCCACTGTGGCTGATTGGTGAGTTACTGTCTGCACTTGAATATATCTAAGACACTTGCCATCTGGTTCGCTCATGGTAGTCCCTCTCCTCTGGCAGCCCCATCCTTCTCTGGCTCACCCATCGCCTTGGTGTCCTGCTTTCACTATCTAGGTGTTCTTCTTGACTCTGATCTTTCTTTTCGGGATCACATCTCTCATATTACTAGATCCTCCTTCTTTCTCCGTTAAATCTGCGCTATTCGTCCCTTTCTAACACCACAGGCCCTCACTACTCTTATGTTGTCCCTTGTTGTTTCACGCCTTGACTTTTGTAACTCTGTCCTTACTGGTATCCCCCAGTCCCAATTTCAAAGACTGCAGCGTATACAGAACATGGCCGCGAGTATCATTTTTCACCCTACATGTTGGGAGCACATAACCCCTCTCCTCATGAATCTTCACTGGCTCCGCTTGGTTTTTCACATTTGTTACAAACTTCTCACATTGGTCCACCAAGTCATATATACTCACACCCCACAATATCTGTCAGATCTCATACAGTCTCATACTCTCAGTCACTCTCTCCGGTCCATGCATATCAATCACCTTCATCTTCCTTCCCCTGCTTGTGCCCATCTACAATCCACCCACAACTCTTCTCTCTTCTTTTGCTGGTCCCACGCTCTGGAACTCACCACCAACCTTCCTTAGACCAGAACAGAATTACAGCACGTTTAAAACCCCATCTCTTTTCCACTGCATTTGACCTTTCTCCTACCCTTACATAATCCTGTGTCTCCCTCTCTTTCAGTATTGTCTTCATTTATATGTCTGGTATGCTTGATTGTACTATCCACTATCCTAATATTGTAACTTCTTTTCATTTTCAAGGCTATTGGCCCTCTTTTTATTTATGAAATAGTGAACCACCTTGATTTTCTTATTGAAAGGCGGTATATCAAATGAAATAAACATAAACATAGTTCAGATGTCAGGCTCACTGGTCTGTAGTTTCCTGGATCACCCCTGGACCATTTTTTAAAACTGGCATAACATTGGCCATTCACCATTCTTCAGGTATTGCAGATGATTTTAATGATAGTTCACAGATTACTAATAGGTCTGCAATCTCATATTTCATTTCTTTCAACACCCTCAGATGTATACCATCCAGTCCAGGTGATTTGCAACACTTTATCAAATAGTTTATCAAGATTTAGGCGTCATCATGGATAACATGTTAAAAACCTCTGCCCAATGCCTTGCATCTAACATGCCAGTGCTTATATTGTTTCCAGTTTTTGTGACTTATTTTTCCATTTCCTGAAAAGATACATTTTTGGCTACAACAGCTTCTCTGACCTCACCTTTAAACTATGGTGGCAGTTTTTTGGACTTTCTTCAACTTTTCCTAAAGTGTGGAATACTGCTGGTCTGGGCTTCCAAGATAGCCTTTTTAAATAATGCCCATGCTTGATGTAGATTTTTAACTTTTGCAGATGCTTTTTTTAGTTATTTGTTAACTATTTTCCTCATTTTATCATAGTCTCCCTTTTGAAAATTAAAAGGTAGTACTGTGGATTTCCTTGCTGTCCTTTCTTCATTTATTAAATCAAACATGATCATGCTTTGATCACTATTGGCAAGTAGCCCCAACACCGTTATCGCTTGCATCAGATCTCGTGTTCCACTAAGGACTAGGCCCAAAATGGCTTGCCCTCATTAGTTCATGAACTAGCTGTTCCAAGAAGCAGTCATTTATTTCTTCTAGAAACCTTATCTTCCTAGCATGTCCTGCCATGACACTGACCCAGTCAATACCTGAGTTATTGAAATCACCTATACTGTGTTATAAATTTTGTTAGCTTCCCTGATTTCTTGAGCATTTCATCATCCATTTGTTAATTCTGGCCAGGCGGTCGATAGTATATCCCCACTGCCACTGTCATCGCCTTCACCTTATTTCATGGAATTTCGATCCATAGAGATTCTACAATCTATTGTGTTTCATGCAAATTTTTAATCTTGTGTGACTCAATGCCCTCTTGAACATAGTGTAACCCCTCCACCAATTTTATGTACTCTATTATTGTGATATAATTTGTATCCAGATATCACAGTGTCCCATTGATTGTCCTCCTTCCATCAGGTCTCTGAGATACCAACCACATCTAACCTCTCATTTAGTGCTATATATTATAACTCTCCCATCTTATTTTTTAGACTTCTAGCATTTGCATACAAGCATTTTTGAGGTTGTATTTTATTCATATTAATTTGGTTATTAGTAAATAGGGGTAATTTGGAATCTTTAAGCTCTGTCTGCTCTTTACTTAAAGGCATTTGGGTTACTTTTATCATTATTGGACTCTCTCTGTCAATATGCCCTAACTTCAATCTTTTGCTATTATCCTTCAAGGATACATCCTTCTGAACCATGCACTCTTGGTCGAATCTCAGCTTCACCCTATAATCTAGTTTAAAAGCTCCTTTTTAAAGGTTAATCCCAGCAGCCTGGTTCCATCCTGGTTAAGGTGGAATCCATCCATTTGGAAAAGCCCCTCCTTTCCCCAGAATGTTGCCCAGTCCTAACAAATTCAAAACTCTCTTCCTTGCATCATCATCTCATCCACACAATGAGATTGCAGAGCTCTGCCTGTCTTTTGGGTCCTGCACATGGAACAGTAAGCATTTCTGAGAATGCTACACTGGGAGTATTGGATTTCAACTTCCTACCTAAAAACCTAAATTTGGCCTCCAGAACCTCCCTCCCACACTTTCTTATGCCATTTTTACCAACATGTACCAAGACAGCAGACTCCTCCCTAGCATTATCTAAAACCTTGTCAAGATGGTGTGTGAGGTCTGCTACCTTTGCACTAGGCAGGCATGTTACACATGCCCTTTACAGAAAAATGGAAGTAAGGATGTGGTTGAAAACAACAGGCTGGTTAGTTTAACCTCAGTGGTGAGTAAATTATTGGAAACACTGATGAAAGAGAAAATAGTGAGGTTTCTGGAGTCCAATGGATTACAGAATCCAAGGCAGCATGTATTCACAAGGGACAGATCTTGTCAGACAAATCTGATTGATTTCTTTGACTGGATAACCAGGGAGTTGGACCGAGGGAGAGCCCTAGATGTGGTGTATTTAGATTTCAGTAAATCATTTGACACTGTTCCGCACAGGCGACTTATAAACAAGCTAAGCACTCTTGGGATGGACTTTAAAGTTACTGTTTGGGTTAGAAATTGGTTGAGTGGGAGGCGACAAAGGGTACAGGTAAATTGAGTTTGCTCTGAGGAAAAGGAGGTTACCAGTGGAGTGCAAAATGGATCTGTTCTTGGTCCGATTCTTTTTAACATCTTTGTTAGTTATATTGTGGAAGGGCTGTCAGGTAAGGTTTGCCTTTTTGTGGATGATACCAAAATCTGCAACAGAGTACACACCTAGGAAGGTGTAGATATCATGAGGAAAGATTTAGCTAAGCTTGAAGAATGGTCTAAAATTTGGCAGCTGAGATTTAATGCTAAAAAATGTAGGGTCATGCATTTGGGCTGCAACAATCCAAGGGAGCGGTACAGTTTAGGGGATGAAGTACTTCTGTACATGAAAGAAGATTGGGACCTAGGCGTAATTGTGTCTGATGATCTCCAAGTAGCTAAACAGGTAGAAAAGGCGACAATGAAAGCTAGAAGGATGTTTGGGTGCATAGGGAGAGGAATGGCCAGTTGAAGAAAGGCGGTGATAGTGCTTCTGTATAAATCTTTGATGCAACCTCATTTGGAGTATTTTGTGCAATTCTGGAGATTGCACCTTCAAAGGATATAAACGGGTTGGAGTTGGTGCAGAGGGTGGCTTCTAAAATGGTTAATGGTCTTGGTTATAAAGCATATGAGGACAGACTTAAGGAACTTAATATGTATACTTTAGAGGAAAGGCAGGACAGAGGTGATATGACTGAGATGTTTAAATATCTCCATGGCATAAATGCACAGGAGGTAAGCCTCTTTCAATTGAAATCAAGCTCTGCTATGAGGGGACATAGGATTAGGGTGAAAGGGGATAGACTCCGGAGAAATATTTCTTTACAGAAAGAGTGGTAGATGTGTGGAATAGTTTTCCAGTGGAGGTGACAGTGATGAGGAGAGTATCTAAATTCAAAAAAGCATGGGACAAACACGGAGGCTCTTAAAGGAAAAAGGGGGACTCTTGTAGTGGGTGATATGGAAGGGAAGATTAGATAGGCCATGTGGCCTTTTTCTGCCATCATGTTACTATGTTTCTATGTTACCATGCAGTCCTCATGTCCACCAGCCACCCAGCTATAAATGTCTAATGATCAAATCACTTACTATATCAGCTGTCCTAACCCTCAAAGATCTATGTTGAATGATGCTGAGAAGATCAAGAAAAGGTGGAAAGAATATAGAGCCATTATATCATAAAGATCAAATGGACCAACAGCCGTTTCAACCTATACCTTATAATCAGGAACCATTGGTGATGAAAGAAGTGAAGCAGCATTGAAAGCCTTATCAAAGAACAAAGCACCAAGCATTGATGGCATTCCCAATGAGTTATTACAGCAATCAGATGAAGCTGTTACCATATTTACAAGGCTCTGCCAGGAAATTTGGAAGACAAATTCATGGCCAACTAACTGGAAAAGATCTGTGTTTATACCAATACTGAAGAAAGATGACCTGACTGATTGTGAAAACTATTGCACAATCACTCTGATCCCACATACCAGCAAGATTCTACTCAAGAATATTCAGCAGAAACTACAACGATACCTGGAATGAGAACTGCCTGAAGTGCAAGCAGGGTTCAGGAAAGGGAGAGGAATGAGCGACATTATCGCGGATATGAGATGGATTCTTGAAAAGATAAAAGAATACCAAAAGGATATCTACAGGGTGGCCCAAAAAAAGTGAGAACATCTCATAAATTAAAAGCTTAAATAGTTTATTTATTTACCTTTTTTAGCTATACAACGTCTTTATTTTGACAATTTTCTGGTTGCCATCTTTTTTCTTTTAATTTGCCCATCGTTTACATCTGTCTTTTTGAATTTTTAAATAAACTATATGCTACGAGATGTTCTCACTTTTTTTGGGCCACCCTGTATATGTGTTTTATTGACTACAGCAAGACTTTTGACAGTGTAAATCATAAGAAATGCTGGGCCATATTAAGAAGCATTGGTATACCAGAACACTAGATCGTTCTCTTGTACAACCTTTACACTGATTGAGAAGCAACAGCACAAACGGAGCTAGGAGAAACAGAACAGTTTAAAATCAGCAAAGTGTACAACAAGGCTGCATACTTTCCTCCTACCTCGTTAATTTATATGCAGAACAAATCATCATAGAACCAGGATTGCATGAAGATAACAGAGGTATGAAGATTGATGGAAGACTCATCAACAACCTTTGCAATGCTGATGATACCACATTACTGGCTGAAAGTGAAGACAATTTGAAACATTTGCTTTTCAAGATCAAGGAATATAGTCTTAAAATGGGTTTGCACCTTAATGTTAAGAAGACAAAGATCCTGACAACTGGCAAAATGAATAAATTTATCGTTGATAGAGAAGAAATTGAAATAGTTGACCACTTTAACCTACTTGGATCAACTATCAATAAAGAAGCAAGAAACAGTCAAGAAATCCGACAATGCATTGCTCTTGGCAGAATGGCTATGAAGGAACTAGACAAGATTCTCAAGAGCAGAGATGTCTCTCTCCATACAAAGATTTGACTTGTTCAAGCCATGTCATTTTCAATAACATCATATGGATGCGAAAGTTGGACAGTGAAAAAAATAGACAGGAAGAAAATTGATGACTTTGAATTATGGTGCTGGCAATGAATACTGTGTATACCATGGATTGCCTGAAGAACAAACCAGTCAATACTAGAGGAGATCAAACCTAGGCTTTCTTTATAAGCTCAGATGACAAGACTTCGACTTTCACACTTTGGACACATCATGCGAAGAGAGAGATCATTAGAGAAAGACATCATGGCTGACAAGGTAGAAGGTCAATGCAAAAGAGGAAGGCCAGCAATGAGATGGATCGATACAATAACAGCAGCTATGGGTGCCAGTCTGTCAACAATGAGCTGCCTGACTGAAGATTGAAAACAATTTAGGACAACTATCCAGAGGGTCGCCATGAGTCGATACTGACTTGACGGCACTTAACAACAACAACAGTATTATTTTTAACATATAGTGCCACACCACCTCCCTTTCTTCCTACCCTGTCCTTCCTGAATAAAGTATAGCCCGGTTTAATTACATCCCAGTCATGGTTTTTTGGTGAACCATGTCTCCATAATTGCCACTAAATCCAAGTCAGCCTCTACCATTAAAGCCTCAACAACTAGGATCTTATTTCCCATGCTATGGCCATTTATAGACACTGCTTTACAGATTCTGCCCCCACTTCTAGAACATAAGAACATAAGATATGCCATACTGGGTCAGACCAAGGTCCATCAAGCCCAGTATTCTGTTTCCAACAGTGGCCAATCTAGGTCATATGTACCTAGCAGTTTCCCCAAGAGACACAAGTTCCACAATGCTTGTACTGGGTCAAGCATTGATATCTTCGGTCACTTCTTAATAATGGTTTATGGACCTTTCCTCCAGGAACTTGTCCAAACCTTTTTTAAACCCAGCTACACTAACAGCCTTTACTACATCCTCCGGTAACAAATTCCAGAGTTTGATTACACGTTGAGTGAAAAAATATTTTCTTTTATTAGTCTTAAATAGTTTACCCTGTAGCTTCATTGCATGTCCCCTAGTCTTTCTATATTCTGATAAGGTAAACAATCGATCTACGTTTACCCGTTCCACTCCGTTCATTAATTTATAGATTTCTATCATATCTCCCCTCAGCCGTCTCTTTTCCAGGTTAAAGAGCCCTAACCTTTTTAGCCTTTCCTCATAGGAGTATCCTTCCATCCCCTTTACCATTTTGGTGGCTCTTCTCTGAACCTTTTCTAAAATCGCTATATCCTTTTTAAGATACGGCGACCAGAATTGCACACAATATTCAAGGTGCGGTCTCACCATGGAAGGATATAGAGGCATTATAATATCTTTTGTTTTATTTTCCATTCCTTTCCTTATCATACCTAGCATTCTATTTGCTCTCTTGGCTGCCGCTGCACACTGGGCCGAGGGTTTTAACATGGTATCCACAATGACGCCTAAATCTTTTTCCTGGGTGGTGGTTCCTAATGTGGAACCTTGCATCGTGTAACCATAGTTTGGGTTGTTCTTCCCTAGGTGCATAACCTTGCACTTGTCCACATTAAATTTCATCTGCCATTTTGATGCCCAGTCTTCCAATTTATCAAGATCCTCTTGCAATTTTTCACAATCCTCTTGGGTTTTAACAACTTTAAATAGTTTTGTGTCATCTGCAAATTTGATAACCTCACTCGTTATTCCACTTTCCAGGTCATTTATGAATATGTCAAAAAGCAGCGGACCCAGCAGAGATCCCTGGGGTACACCACAATTCACCTTTCTCCATTGGGAAAATTGGCCATTTAGCCCTACCCTCTGCTTTCTATCATTTAACCAGTTCCTGATCCACAATAGTACACTGCCTCCTATCCCATGACTCTTTAGTTTTGCCAAAGGTCTCTGATGAGGGACCTTGTCAAAGGCTTTCTGAAAGTCCAGATACACAATATCAACCGACTCACCTTTGTCCACCTGTTTATTCACTCCTTCAAAAAAACATAACAGATTAGTAAGACAAGATCTTCCTTGTCTAAAGCCATGTTGGCTGTCTCCCATTAGGTCGTAGCTACAAGCTATTAGGTCTACTTAATTGAACGTATTGCTAAACTTTCTACTGAATCGTTCAATTTGAAATATGTAGCAAGTCAGAATAATGCTTCAGCACACTTTTAACGGGTCTTCTAACTTTTAATCTTCTTTTTCTTCTTTTTCTATATATATAAAATCTTCTCTTTTAATAATTCTTCATCTTCTAAAAAACTCTCAGTATCATATCAATGACCCAGTGCTTAAAACATCATTATGTTTTAAGAATCATAACTTTATTAGAGGACTTTCTTTTAAAATCTTCACCCCTATATTCCTTTTAATCAAGCAGGAATATAGGGGTGAAGATTTTAAAAGAAAGTCCTCTAATAAAGTTATGATTCTTAAAACATAATGATGTTTTAAGCACTGGGTCATTGATATGATACTGAGAGTTTTTTAGAAGATGAAGAATTATTAAAAGAGAAGATTTTATATATATAGAAAAAGAAGAAAAAGAAGATTAAAAGTTAGAAGACCCGTTAAACGTGTGCTGAAGCATTATTCTGACTTGCTACATATTTCAAATTGAACGATTCAGTAGAAAGTTTCACATTAGGTCGTGACTATCTACATGCTGAGTAATTTTATTCTTTATGATGGTTTCTACCATTTTTCCCGGTACTGACGTCAGGCTCACCGGTCTGTAGTTTCCCGGATCACCCCTGGAACCCTTTTTAAAAATTGGTGTTACATTGGCGATCCTCCAATCTTCAGGTATTAGAGATTATTTTAATGATAGTTCACAGATTACTAATAGCAGGTCTGCAATCTCATATTTCAGTTCTTTCAACACCCTTGGATGTATACCATCCGGCCCAGGTAATTTGCTACTCTTCAGTTTATCTAATAGTTGTAAGACATCTTCCCGATGTATCAATATTTCCTTCAATTCTTCCGCACCTTTAAATACCACTTCAGTCATGGGTAAAATCCGTACATCTTCCTCAGTAATGACTGAAGCAAAGAATTCATTCAGTCTCTCCGCTATCGCCTTGTCGCCTCTTAGTGCTCCTTTAACCCCTTTATCATCTAATGGACCAACTGACTCTCTCACAGGTTTTTTGCTACGAATGTACTTGAAAAGGTCTTTATTTCGTGTTTTTGCTTCCGCAGCAAGCTTCTTCTCAAATTCTCTCTTTACCTGCCTTATCAATGCCTTGCATTTGACTTGCCAGTGCTTGTGCTGTTTCCAGGTTTCGTCATTTGGCTCTTTTTTCCATTTCCTGAAAGATGCTTTTTTGGCAACAACAGCCTCTCTGACCTCACCTTTAAACCATGCTGGCAGTTTTTTGGACTTCCTTCCACTTTTCTTAAAGCGTGGAATACAGCTGGTCTGGGCTTCCAAGATAGTATTTTTCAACAACATCCAAGCTTGATGTACGTCTTTAACCTTTGCAACTGCTCCTTTTAGTTTTTTCTTAACTGTTTTCCTCATTTTATCATAGTCTCCCTTTCGAAAGTTAAAGGGTAGTACTGTGGATTTCCTTACTATCCCTCCTCCACTAATTAAATCAAAGGCGATCATGCTATGATCACTATTGCCAAGTGGCCCCAACACCCTTATCTCTTGCACTAGATCTGGTGCTCCACTAAGGACTAGGTCTAATATGGCTTCTACAGAGGTATTTAATGTTTCACTTCCCTGGGGGCTCTCTTCATCCATCCCCAATGAATCTAGTTTAAAGCCCTCTTCAGTAGGTTAGCCAGTCTACTGCTGAAAACGCCTCGACCCTTCTTGGACAGATGGACACCATCTCCGCTCTGCAGCCCTTGGAACATCATCACATGGTCCAGGAAACCAAAATGCTCTCGATGACACCATCCATTCAGAAATGCATTCATCTCCAGAATGCGAGCTTCTCTGCCTTGGCCTTTACCCTCAACAGGGAGAATTGAAAAGAATATGAGTTGCACACCTTTTTGCTTCACCCTCTGTCCCTGAGCTGTGAAGTCATGTTTTATATGCTCAGAGGGATACCTAGCAGTATCATTTGTGCCAACATGGATAAGCAACATAGGATAATAGTCGGTAGACTTGATGAGTCCCGGCAAACTCTCTGTAACATCTTGGATTTTGGAAACCTGGCAGACAGCACACCTCTCTGGATATCTGATCTGGATGGCAGATGGACTACTACTACTACTACTAAGCATTTTAATAGTGCTACAAGACATACACAGTGCTGCACAGACATGTAATAGACAGTCCCTGCTCATCAGAGCTTACAATTTAGTCAAGACAGCCATACAGTAGGTATAGACAGGGATATATCTAGGGAGAATGTTAAGGAAACACAAAGGAGATCAGGTAAGTCAAGATCCAAAAGTGGCAGTGAAGAGGTGAGTTTTCAGCCTGGATTTGAAAAGGACCAAAGAAGGCGACTGACATACAGACTCAGGTAGATTGTTCTAGGCATAAGGAGCAGCAAAGTGAAAGCAGCAAAGTCTGGAGTTAGCAGTAGAAGAGAAGGGCACGGATAGAAGCAATCTGACAGAAAAGTAGAGCTTCTGGGGAGGGGTGTAGGGAGGTATAAGAGAGGAAATGTAGTGAGGAGCTGCAGAGTGAATGCACTTATAGGTCAGCAGGAGAAGTTTGAACTGGATGCAGAAATGGATAGGGAGCCAATGACATGACTTGAGAAGAGGATGATGAGGCTGGAAGAAGATTAGCTGCACAGCAGAGTGTTGAAAAGATTGAAGGGTAGAAAGATGATTCAGTGGGAGTCCAGCAAGGAACAGGTTACAATAGTCAAGATGGGAGGTGATTAAGGAGTGGATAAGTGTCTTATTATTATGTTCAGAAAGGAATGGGTAGATTTTGTTTATGTTATTAAGAAAAGGCAGTCTTATCTATCAGATGGATGTGTGTGGAGAAAGAGAGAGAGAGGAGTCAAAGATGACCCCAAGGTTGTGAGCTGAGCAAACAGGTAGGAGTAGAGAGTTATCCACAGAGACTGAGAAAGGAAGAAGGGAGAAGAGATTTTAGGGTGAAAAATAAGAAGCTCAGTTTTGACCATGTTCAATTTCAAGTGGCGGTGAGATATCCAAGCAGCAATGTCAGAAAGGCAGGCAGAGATCCAGGTCTGGATTGCCGGAGAGATTTCAGGTGTAGATAGGTAGATCTGGGAGTCATCAGCATAAAGATGGTACTGAAAGCCATGGGAAGAGATGAGCACAACAAAGGACTGGGTATATAGAGAGAAAAGGAGTGGACTCAAGACACATCCTTGGGGTATACTGAGATCAAAATAGCAGCAAAGGAAGATCCACTAGAAAACACTCTGAAAGAACGATGGGAGAGATATGAGTACCAGGATAGTACAGAACTCTTAAAACTAAGCGAGGACATGGTATCAAGGAAAAGGTTGTGGTCAACAGTGTCAAAAGCAGTAGAGAGATCAATAAGGATGAGGACTGAGTAAACGCCCTTAGATTTTGCCAGGGACAAGTCACTGGAGACTTTAGCAAGAGCCGTTTCAGTAGAATGTAAAGGACAAAGGCCAGATTGTAAAGGATGCAGAAGGGCTTGAGGAGAGAAAGTCAAGGCAACAACGTTGAATCACATGTTCAAATAGCTTAGAAATGAAGGGGAGGCGGGTGATGGGTCAATAGTTAGAAGGACAGGTAGGATCAAGTGAGAGTTTCTTGAGGAGAGATGTAACAACAGCATGCTTGAAGGCTGCAGAGACAGTTGCAGTGGAGAGCAATAGGTTAAGAATATAACAGATTGAGAAGATAGGGCTTAGGAGACAGGTTGGAATAGGATCAGAGGAGCAGGTAATGAGTATGGAGGAGGAAATAAGGTGTGCGGTTTCTCCTCAGAGATCAGAGAAAAGGAAGAAAGGGTAGCAGAGGTAGAGGGGGAAAGTTGGGAGTGAAGAGGGGGAGGAGAGGAAGTAGCTGACTTTGTGGGGAATGATCTTTTTGATTTTGCCATGGAAATAGCCAGCTAGGGTTTGGGCAGAAAGGGAGGGAGAGGTCGGAGGTGGAGGCACCTTGAGGAGAGAGTTGAGTGTAGCAAAGAGATGACGAGGGTCAGAGGCAAGAGAGTTAGTCAGATGGACATAAGAGTCTTGTTTTGCGAGTGCTATGGCTGACTGGAAAGAGACAAACATGAATTTGAAGTGTAGAAAGTCTGCAAGGGAGTGGGATTTGAGCCACACACGCTCAGCTGAATGGGCACAGGAATGCAGATAGTGGGAAGTGAAGAAGGCCAGGGCAGGGTATAGTACGCGTCACTGGACATGGCATGGGTGGAGTGAGAGCATCCAGAGCATAGGAGAGTGCAGCATTATAGGAAGCTACTGCCTCATCAATAGAGTCAGATGACATAGTGGAGGAAAGATGTGATGAAACAGTGGAGGAGAGAGTAAAGGGTCAATAGCATGAAGATTTCTAAAGAGTTTGGAGGAGACAGGACAAGGTTGAGGCAGTGGATGATGAAAAGTGAAGCTTAGCAGGTGATGGTTGGATAAGGAAAGAATTGAGGTACAGAAGTTTGAGAGTAAGCAAATAGAAAAAAATACAAGGTCAAGGCAGTGGCCATGCAGGTGATTAGGGGCAGTAAAGCAAAACTGGAGGTCAAATGAGGAGGTAAGGGAAAGGAGCTATAAAACATGAGGGTCAGAGGGGTTATTAACATGAATGTTAAAATCCTGAGAATAAGAGTGGGGGAAGACGAATACAAAAAGAAGGAACGCCACGAGTCAAGGTCAGTGAGATAGGCAGAGGTGGATTTGTCAGGTGGTTGATAAATAGCAGCTATCCAGAGAGGTAGTGGAGTGAAAATGTGAATGGAATGGACTTCACAGGAGAGAAAGGAGTGAGATTGAGGCAGCAGGAGGAGTTGGAATGGCAGGAAGAAGAAAGTAGAAGCCCAAAACTAACACCATGGACAGTAGGACGAGGCATGTGGGAGAACTGATAATCACCATGACAGAGAGCAGGGACTGATGCCGTGTCTTCTGGGAGGAGTCAGGTCTCAGATAGAGCAAGAAGATGGAGAGCATTACAGATAAAGAAATCATGAGCAAAACCAAGTTTATTTGAGAAGGAATGTGTTTTCCACAAGGCACATGAGAAAGGGAGAGAGGAAGGAGAAAGGAGAGGGAGATGAATAAGATTCGAGGTGTTGTGTGAAAATCTTGTCTAGAGTGTGACAAAAGTCTAGGGGTCCAGGGTTGGGGTTGATATCTCTGGATGAGAGAAGGAGTAGAAGAGTGTGGGGCAGAGAGGAGACAGCATGTTGGTAACAAGGGTGAGGTTGTCTTAGAGAGAGAGGAGATGACTGAATGAGAGGGAGAAAGGGGTGAAGCTCGAGGGCTGATGATAGGGTAAAGGACAGGATGGAGGGAGAAGGGAGGATGATAAAGGGGAGAAAAGGAAAGGGGGAAGGTAGGTGATGGTAGGAGGGGAGACCATTAGGGAGTATGAAGAATAGGATGACAAAGCGATGAGGAACCATAGAAGAGAGATGGACAGGAGAATAGAGGCCAGAAGAAATAAGGATAGGTGGGAGAGAGACCACAGGGGATTAGGTGCACCTGTGAATAAGCAAGGTAATGAGCAGATGATGGCCATAAGAGACTGAGTGCCAGGAGATGGGTGGGTAGAGGGGAGGAGGGGTGAGATAAAAGTTGTTCAGCTGAGAAAATCTGGATAGTACAAAAGGTACAAATGAGGTAAAAGAGCATACTAACAATGATAAATAAATAAATATACAGAGAAAGGCAGACAGAGCTAAATGCACATGGAAGACAGGAAAAGGGGCTATACAACAGCTCAGTGGAGTGGGGGGTTAATCACTCAGGTAGATTAGAGAAGAGACAGAGTTAGGATAGGTATTGAATTAAATGTTAACCTGGTCTCCACAGACAGACCAGATAGTAGAAGGAAAGTTGCAATTAGTTATGGAGAGGAGCAAGAGAGAGCAGAGAAGCTGAACAATAGTGCTAAAGATGCAAATGAGGTAAACAAACACACTAGCAATGATAAATAAATAAAGAAATAGAGAGAGGCAGACAGGACTCACAAAAATATAAACTGATCCAAAGTGCCAGCAGAGCTTGTAATGGAGCAGTTCTCTTCCCAGAAGGGAGGGAGGCAAAGGAGAAGCATGTCTCAGTACCCCTCAGAAGAGAGTCACCAACCACCACTCTCCTTTGCTTTGTTGTGGTGACTGATTGTTTAACTTTGGGATGCTCAAGCTGTGGTTCTTCCCTTTCCTGGGATGCTTCTGCCTCCTTCACTTCCAGGGCTGCATGCTGGTTCTTCAGTTCAAGGGCTGGAGTTCTTAAAAGGGGTTTTGTATATTTTTAAAGCAAGGTTACTTTCGTTTTGGTGCTTTAGTGGAACTTTCCTTGAGCAGAGTAGGTTGTTGAACTCTGGTAACCTCCTCAGCTTTGGGAACTGCTAACACCTAATCAGGTGTTAGTTCCCTCCCTACCTACCCCGACTCCCACCCACCCCAGTGAGCAGTCTTGCTTTATAGGGCACCTCCCCATTTAAAAAAGCACAGAGAATTGGACCAGCACATTTTGAATATAATTAAAGAGATTTAACTGCTTTTTCTCTGAAAGGACAGCTGGGAAACTGGCTGGTACTTGGTAGATCTCTCTTTTGATTTAACAGATACCTAAGCTCCACGAACAGAACAATGGCTGGGAAAAATCGTATTGCTAAATCTGTTGCCCCCATTACAGCTTCTGCCTCGGTCCAGACAGAGGTCCTAATGCCAGTCGAAGGACTGGTTCCATGTGCAGGGTGCCTGCATGCTGAAGCTCTGAGGAAACAAGTGGAGGAACTCAGAGAGGAGGTGGCGAGGCTGAGGAGCATTTAAGACAGTGAGAAGTACATTGATGAGATGCTTCTTGCAGCAACCAAGCTCTCTAGCAGAGGAGAAGATGGGTGCCAACAGAATGTCGATGGCTGGGCACAAGTCACCAGGGCCTGCAAAATCACCAATCCAACTTCTCCAGCCATTGAATTGAAGAACCATTATGCAGCCCTGGAAGTGGAGGAGGTGAAAGCATCCCTGGAAAGGGAAGAACCAGAGCTCAAGTACCCCAAAGTTGCAGAATCAGTGACTACAAGGAAACGAAGGGTAGTGGTGGTTGGAGACTCTCTTCTGAGGGGTACTGAGGCGTCCATCTGCCGACCAGACTTGATGTCCAGAGAGGTATGCTGTCTTCCTGGTGCCAAAATCCAAGATGTTATGGAGAGTTTGCCGAGACTCATCAAGCCAACTGACTATTACCCAATGTTGCTAATCCATGTTGGAACAAATGATACTGCCAGTTATACCTTGGAATGTATCAAAAGTGACTTAATGGCTCTGGGACAGGGGGTGAAGCAGTTAGGTGCACAGGTGGTGTTCTCTTCAATCCTCCCTGTTGAGGGTAAAGGCCAAGGCAGAGAGGCTCGCATCCTGGAGATGAATGCATGGCTGTGTGGATGGTGTCATTGAGAGCGTTTTGGTTTCCTAGACCATGGGATGCTGTTCCAAGGATTGCAGAGCAGAGACGGCATCCATCTGTCCAAGAAAGGTCAACGCATCTTTGGTAGTAGACTGGCTAATCTACTGAAGAGGGCTTTAAACTAGATTCGTTGGGGATGGGTGAGGAAATCCCCTAGGTAGGTGAAAGCCCCCAGGTAGGTGATAAATTAAATACCTTTATGGAAATGGGTAACAGGGAAAGCAGTGTGTATAAATGCCCGTAGCATCGGGAATAAGATCCCTGATGTTGAAGCTTTGGTGGGAGTGGCTGACTTAGACTTAGTGGCAGTTACAGAAACATGGTTCACAGAAAACCATGATTGGGATGTAACTATACCTGGCTATACTTTATTCAGAAAGAACAGGGTAGGAAGAAGGGAGGAGGAGTGTCACTATATGTAAAAACTACTATTAAAGCTTTAGAATTACAGAGCTTAAAAGGGAGAGAGGAGGCATTGTGGGTTAAACTAGAAAGAGGGAAAGAGAAATCTATTTGCATTGGAGTGATATACAGACCTCCCTCACAAGTGGAAGAGGTGGACAGAGAGTTAATTGAAGACATACGCAGCATTGCTAGGAAAGAGGAAGTGCTACTGATAGGAGATTTCAATATGCCAGATGTTGATTGGCACATTCCTGCTGCAGTATCATCTAGAAATAAGGAGATCCTGGATTCTCTACAGGGAGAACTATTCAGGCAATTGGTAACAGACCCCACACGTGAAGGGGCCATACTGGACTTGGTGTTTACCAATGGTGAAAGTCTTTCTGATGTTGTAGTGGGAGATCATTTTGCATCCAGTGATCACCAGATGGTGTGGTTCAGTATTAGGACTAGGGGTGTTAGAATCCATTCAAAGGTGAGGATCTTAGACTTTAGGAAGACTAACTTTGCCAAGATGGGCCAATACCTCAGGGAGTCATTAGTGGGATGGGAAGAGCTGGGGGATGTAGAAAAACAGTGTGCAAAAATGAAAAGGGATATTTTAAGGGCAACCAACCTTTTTGTTAAAATGGTAAATAAAGGTAAAATGAAAAGGAGACCGCTGTAGTTTTCAAAAGAAGTAGCTGAAAAAGTGAAGAAAAAGAGGGAGGCATTCATGAAATACAAGAGATCACAGAGAGAGGAAGACAGGCATCTGTATTTGGAAAAACTTAGAGAAGCTAGCAAAGTAGTCAGGAAGGCAAAGATTCAAAAGGAGGAGGAAACAGCCAATGCAATAAAATGGGGGGATAATACATTTTTCAGATATATCAGTGAGAAGAGGAAGGGCAAAAGTGGTATTGTCAGACTCAAGGGTGCAGGGGAGGAATATGTAGAAGCTGATAAGGATAAAGCAGAATTGCTTAACAAATATTTCTGTTCTGTGTCCACAGATGAAGAACCAGGAGCAGGACCTCATAAAACAAACAGGAACAGAAGCGAGGGACATCTTGAACAATTTTCAGAAGACTGTGTTCGTGAGAAACTAGCTCAACTTAAAGTAGACAAAGCGATGGGACCGGATGGGATACACCCTAGAACACTGAGGGAACTTGGGGACATTCTAGCAGCTTCACTGACTGACCTTTTCAATGCCTCGTTGGAGTCGGGAGTGGTGCCAAAGGACTGGAGAGAGGCTCATGTGGTGCCTTTACACAAAAGCGGAAGTAAGGATGTGGTTAGTTTAACTTCGGTGGTGAGTAAATTATTGGAAATGCTGCTGAAAAATAGTGAGGTTTCTGGAGTCCAGCAGATTACAGGATCCGAGGCAGCATGGATTCACCAGAGGCAGGTCTTGTCAGACAAATCTGATTGATTTCTTTGACTGGGTGACCAGGGAGTTGGACCGAGGGAGAGCCCTAGATGTGGTGTATTTAGATTTCATTAAAACCTTTGACACTGTTCCTCATAGGCGACTTATAAACAAACTGAGCACCCTAGGGATGGACCCTAAAGTTACTGCTTGGGTTAGAAATTGGTTGGGTGGGAGGCGACAAAGAGTACAAGTCTTGCAGGACTACAAAAGGGGACTGTTACTTCTGGAGAGAGATCTGCAATTGTGAGTATATACTTCTAGGAATTTTCTGTAAGGAATTCTTTGTATTAAAGCTAATTAATCTGTGAACCCATTATTTTTTGTTAAATCAGTCAGGGCCTAGTAGCAGCAGTTTAAGTTTAAATTTAAAACACAGAAGACAACTTTCTGGTTACATATCATACCCAGCAGAGAGCTTGTAGTTTAAATTATTTATTTATTTATTTATTTGTTTAGACAGTTTTGCATACCGCCTAAATTAATAGTCACTCAGGGCCTAGTATCAGCAAAGTACTTTTAGTTTAAATTTAAAACACAGAAGAGAGCTTTCTGGTTGAATTTGGAACACAGCAGAGAGCTTGTAGTTTAAATTGAATAGTCACTCATGGCCTAGCATAAGCAAAGTACTTTTAGTTTAAATTTAAAACACAGAAGAGTGCTTTCTGGTTAAATTTAGAACCCAGCAGAGAGCTTGTAGTTTAAATTTCATAATAAGTTAGAGCCTAGCAGCAGCAAAGAGCTATAATTTAAAATTTAAAATCAAATAAGAATATAGCTTACCTCAGCAGCACAGGACAGCGTACTGTGTAGCAGCCCTCTTTTAATAAGTGTTATTTCCCTCCCTCCCTCCCTTCCTCCCCACACCCACCCACCCCTGGAATAATCGTAGCTTTATAGGTACTTACACATCTTAAAAGAAAGGGGGTGCTCTCAGGTGCAGCTTGTTACCCAAATCAGCCATACACTAAGGACCTGAGATTAATTAAGCTTCAGGTGAACAAGGTATATTAAACGTATTAGGTACAGTTTTATTAGTATAAATATCCACAGCAACCATTAGAAAGTAAAGAACTTAAAGATCTAAACAAAAACCTAAAACTAAAGACAGCAGTCCAGCAGCGAGATGGGGGATTTCCAGACTTTTGCATTGAGTGTCACATGTATGATTTTCTCCCAGTTAGTGAGAGCTCTTTGTGTGCACTAGGTGCAAGGAGCTCTTTGCTCTCAGGGAACAAGTCTGTTCTCTAGAGGCTAGAGTAGCAGATTTGGAAAACATAAGAAAGACAGAGAGGTACATAGACGAGACCTACAGGGATATAGTCCTGAAGTCCCACTTCCAGTCTGGCAGCATCCCTGTTGCCATGGAGGAGAGAGGTCACGTGACAGGAGAGCATCACCCTGGTGTGCCAGGAGTCATCATAGACAAAGCTCTCAGTTTCACTACACACATTAGGAAACTAACAAAAACAATATATTACAAATTGCGCTCTATACAACAATTAAGACCACTATTACAAGATGAAGACTTTAGAACCGTTACACAAGCCCTGGTCATACCACATTTTGATTTCTGTAATAGCATACTACATGGTATAACTAAGAAGAACATCAAAATATTGCAAATGGCCCAAAATGTAACAGCAAGAGTTATATTCAAAGCCAAACTATCTGACCACATTACCCCCATTTTATACACACTACATTGGCTACCCATATTCAGTAGGATCCAATACAAAATACTATTAACCACTTTTAAATTAATTAATAACATAGCCCCATCATACTTAACTACTCTTCTTCACAGTCCTCTAGAAACTAGGAAAAGACGGAGAAAAAACCTTAACACACTAGCAGTTCCAGATCTAATAAGAAAATCAAAACAATCAACTAGTAATAGTGCCTTTTCGTTTGTTGCACCAATACTGTGGAACAATCTTCCAGACCAACCAAGAGAATCTAAAGACCTACTAACATTTAGAAAAGATTTAAAAACACATCTATTTTGTCAACACTACAACAATGGAGAAACAATTATAGTTTCCCAACCACCATAACTGAATCTTTTACATTACCCAAATGCATATCTATAATTAGACATCCTCAACTACAAACGATATTCATCATAAAATGATTCCTTACACATATATATAATCAAAGTAACACTCGATACCTGTTATATAATTTAAATGTATTATAGTTCAAATATTGATATTGTTGTTATTCCTGTTATATTGTAATATATTACTGATATCCAGTTTTACTGTAACATAGTCAAATATTGTTCTTGTTATATTGTAATTACATTAATCAATATTGTTCTTTTCAACTCATGTTATAATGTAATATTGTTCAAATTGTTCATAAAGTTCTGTTTAACTGTTTAACTGTATAACTTTGGTTGTAATGTAAACCGCTGCTGATCCTTGGAAACAGCGGTATATAAAAACTGTTCAAATAAAATAAATAAATAAATAAAAAAAACTAGGATCTGTCCTCCAGGTGATGTAAAACCCTCTCGCACCGAGGACGTTTCTCCAGGGCCATGTACCCATGAAGGAAGGATTAGGACAGACATTATAGTTGGTGATTCGATCATTAGGCATGTAGATAGATGGGTGGCTGGTGGACGTGAGGATCGCCTGATAACATGCCTGCCTGGTGCGAAGGTAGCGGACCTCACGCGTCACCTAGATAAGGTCTTAGATAGTGCTGAGGAGGAGTCTGCTGTCTTGGTACATATCGGTACCAGTGACATAGGAAAATGTGGTAGGGAGGTTCTGGAGGCTAAATTTAGGCTTTTATGTAGGAAGTTGGAATCCAAAACTTACAGGGTAGCGTTCTCCGAAATGCTTCCCGTCCATGTGCAGGACCCAAAAGGCAGGCAGAGCTCCAGAGTCTCAATGCGTGGATGAGACAGTGGTACAGAGAGGAGGGTTTTGGATTTGTTAGGAACTGTGGAACATTCTGGGGAAAGGAGAGGCTCTTCCGAAGGGATGGGCTTCACCTTAACTGGGATGGAACTAGGCTGCTGGCATTAACCTTTAAAAAGGAGATAGAGCAGCTTTTAAACTAGATAATAGGGGAATGCAGACAGTCGCCCAAGAGAGGATGGTTCGGAAGAATGTATCTTGAAGGATACTACCAAAAGCAGAGAGGTTCCAAAAAAGAGTAAAGTAGCCAAAATGTCCGCGAGTATGGAGCAGATAGAGTTTAAAGATCCCAAATTACCCATGTCTACCAACAGCCAAACTAATATGAATAAAATACAGTCTCTAAAATGCTTGTATGCAAATGCTAGAAGTCTAAAAAATAAGATGAGAGAGTTAGAATATATAGCACTAAATGAGAGGTTAGATATGATTGGGATTTCAGAGACATGGTGGAAGGAGGACAACCAGTGGGACACTGTGATACCTGGATACAAAGTATATCGTAATGATAGAGCTGATCAAATTGGTGGAGGGGTTGCGCTCTATGTTAGAGAGGGCATTGAGTCAGAAAGGATTAAAGATTTGCAGGAAAAAAAATTTGCTGTAGAATCTCTATGGATTGAAATTGCATGTAAAAAGGGGAAGGCGATGGCACTGGGGGTGTACTATCGACCGCCTGGCCAGAATGAACAAATGGATGATGAAATGCTCAAAGAAATCAAGGAAGCTAACAAACGTTATAGCGCAGTAATAATAATGGGTGATTTCAATTACCCCGGTATCGACTGGGTCAGTGTCATGGTAGGACATGCTAGGGAGATAAAGTTCCTAGATGACATAAATGACTGCTTCTTGGAGCAGCTGGTTCATGAACCGATCAGAGGGGGAGCCATATTAGACCTAGTCCTTAGTGGAACACCAGATCTAGTGCAAGAGATAAGGTTGTTGGGGCCACCTGGCAATAGTGATCATAGCATGATCACCTCTGATTTAATTATTGGAGGAGGGATAGTAAGGAAATCCACAGTACTACCTTTTAACTTTCAAAAGGGAGACTATGATAAAATGAGGAAAATAGTTAAGAAAAAACTAAAAGGAGCAGTTGCAAAGGTTAAAGACTTACATTAAGCTTGGGTGTTGTTGAAAAAAACTATCTTGGAAGCCCAGACCAGCTGTATTCCACGCATTAAGAAAAGTGGAAGGAAGTCCAAAAAACTGCCAGCATGGTTTAAAGGGGAGGTCAGAGAGGCTGTTGTTGCCAAAAAAGCATCTTTCAGGAAATGGAAAAAAAGAGCGAAACGACAAAACCTGGAAACAGCACAAGCACTGGCAAATCAAATGCAAGGCATTGATAAAGCAGACAAAGGGAGAATTTGAGAAGAAGCTTGCTGCAGAAGCAAAAACACGAAATAAAGATTTTTTCAAGTACATTCGTAGCAAAAAACCTGTGAGAGAGTCAGTTGGTCCATTAGGTGATAGAGGAGTTAAAGGGGCACTAAGAGGCGACAAGGCGATAGCGGAGAGACTGAATGAATTCTTTGCATCGGTCTTTACTGAGGAAGATGTAAGGATGTTACCCATGACCGAAGTGGTATTTAAAGGTGCGGAAGAGTTGAAGGAAATATCGATACATTGGGAAGATGTCTTACAACTATTAGATAAACTGAAGAGTAGCAAATCACCTGGGCCGGATGGTATACATCCAAGGGTGTTGAAAGAACTGAAATATGAGATTGCAGATCTGCTATTAGTAATCTGTGAATTTTCGTTAAAATCATCTGTAATACCTGAAGATTGGAGGATCGCCAATGTAACGCCAATTTTTAAAAAGGTTCCCAGGGGTGATCTGGGAAACTACAGACCGGTGAACCTCACGTCAGTACCGGGAAATATGGTAGAAACCATCATAAAGAATAAAATTACTCAGCATGTAGATTGTCATGTCCTAATGGGAGACAGCCAACATCGTTTTAGACAAGGAAGATCTTGTCTTACTAATCTATTATGTTTTTTTGAAAGTGTGAATAAACAGGTGGACAAAGGTGAGTCGGTTGATATAGTGTATCTGGACTTTCAGAAAGCCTTTGACAAGGTCCCTCATGAGAGACTTTTGGCAAAACTAAAGAGTAATGGGATAGGAGGCAGTGTACTACTGTGGATCAAGAACTGGTTAAAAGAAAAGTGAATAGTGGTATACCCCATGGATCTGTGCTGGGTCCGCTGCTTTTTGACATATTTATAAATGACCTGGAAAGTGGAATAACGAGTGAGGTTATCAAATTTGCAGATGACACAAAACTATTTAAAGTTGTTAAAACCCAAGAGGATTGTGGAAAATTGCAAGAGGATCTTGATAAATTGGAAGACTGGGCATCAAAATGGCAGATGAAATTTAATGTGGACAAGTGCAAAGTTATGCACCTAGGGAAGAACAACCCAAACTATGGTTACACGATGCAAGGCTCCACATTAGGAACCACCACCCAGGAAAAAAATTTTGTCGTCATTGTGGATAACATGTTGAAACCCTCGGAGTGGAACGAGTAAAGGCTGTTAGTGTAGCTGGGTTTAAAAAAGGTTTGGACAAGTTCCTGGAGGAAAGGTCCATAAACCATTATTAAGAAGGGACCCAAGATATCAATGCTTGACCCAGTACAAGCATTGCGGAACCTGTGTCTTTTGGGGAAACTGCAAGGGATGTATGACCTAGATTGGCCACTGTTGGAAACAGGATACTGGGCTTGATGGACCTTGGTCTGACCCAGTATGGGTCACTCTGAGGAGAAGGATATTACCAGTGGTGTGCCCCAGGGATCTGTCCTTGGTCTGATTCTTTTTAACATCTTTGTTAATGATATAGCGGAAGGGCTGTCTGGTAAGGTTTGCCTCTTTATGGATGATACCAAAATATGCAATAGAGTAGACACCCAGGAAGGTGTAGATAACATGAGGAGGGATCAGCTAAGCTTGAAGAATGGTCTAGAATTTGGCAGCTGGGATTTAATGTTTAAAAATGTAAGATCATGCATTTGGGCTGCAGCAATCCAAGGGAGCAATATAGTATAGGGAGTGAAGTACTTTTGTCCACTAAAGAAGAGCGGGACCTAGGCTTCGTTCTGTCTGATGATCTTAAAGTAGCTAGACAGGTAGAAAAGGCGATGGCAAAAGCTGGAAGGATGCTTGGGTGCATACGGAGAGGAATGGCTAGCAGAAAAAAGGAGGTGATAGTGCATCTGTAAATGTCTTTGGTGCGACCTCATTTGGAGTATAGTGTGCAATTCTGGAGACCACACCTTCTAAAGGATGTGAACAGGATGGAGTCGGTGCAGAGGGTGGCTACTAAAATGATTAGTGGTCTTCATTATAAAGCATATGAGGACAGACTGAAGGATCTTAATATATACACCTTAGAGGAAAGGCGGGATAGAGGTGATATGATTGAGATGTTTAAATACCTCCGTGGCATAAATGTTCAGGGAGAGAGCCTCTTTCAATTGAAAGCAAGTTCTGCTACGAGGGGACATGGGATGAGGTTAAAGGGAGATAGATTCAGGAGTGATATGCGGAAATATTTCTTTACGGAAAGAGTAGTGGATCCATGGAATAGTCTCCCAGTGGAGGTGGTAGAGATGAAGACAGTAACTGAATTCAGAGAAGCATGGGACAAACATAGAGGATCTCTAAAGGTAAAAAGGGGACTGTTGTAGCTGTTGATATGGAAGGACAGACTAGATAGGCCATGTGGTCTTTTTCTGTCATCATATTTCTATGTTTCTATGACACTGCAGACTCTGGTGACTCGTGTCCAACCTTCTTTCTTCTGTAGCCTCCTATCTCCACCTCTGAATGTTTCAAGAAGCATCTCGTCAATGTACTTCTCATCATCTCAAACAGTCTCACCACCTCTTCCCTGAGCTCCTCCACTTGTATCCTGAGATCCTCAGCATGCAGGCATCCTGAACATGGAACCAGTCCCTCAACTGGCATTGGGATTTCTGTCTGGACAAGAGCAGAAGCTGTAACAGGGACAACAGCTTTAACAATATGATTTTTCTCAGCTATTGCTTTGTTGGTGGAGCTTTGATACCTGTTGAAGTAAAAGAGAGAGACCTACCAAAGTCCCTTCCTATTCCTTAGCTGTCCTTTAAGAAAATAGCAGCTAACCTCTTTTAAGTATGTTCTAACAGTGCTTGTCTATGTCACTGTGTGTAGTTAAATGAGGACTTGCTCTATAAAGCAAGAATGCTCGCATGAGGTGTGTGCGTGTCAGGGTGGGTAAGGAGGGACCTAACACTTGATGAGGTCAGTGACTTCAAAAAATTAGCTGTGAATGAACCGACAAGCCTTGCCCTACCCTACAAGCACACAAAAAACGTTCCCCTTTGTTGTATAGAAAAAAAAAGGACTATCCTTTAAAAATGAACAGCAAAACCCCCTTCAAAAATTAGTTTTTAAAAAAGAATATCTTAACTCCTTTGAGACCTTTCAGGCAGAGTATTGCCTTGTTTTGCAATGGAGTTCTTCAGGAATGTCCATGGAAATTTTTAATGATGTATTATCAGAACAAGCTTTGTTAACTACGACATTTCAAAAATGTAGCTTGACACCATTGGAAGCTTATCATCTTGCACAGGGTAAATTGAACAAAATTCAAATGCAATACTATGGTGACACAGCTAAATGGAGTGATAAAGTTACCAATCTTCTTGACAAGACATTTGAAAAAAAGGTTCAGTGGACACTAATTCCATATTAACTTTCATTAATATCTTATGTTTGAATTTGAGTGAAAGATTTTCCAAAAATGAAATTGAGGAATGGTCTGCTTTTGATTCAACAGCAATAGCACAATGCAACTATGACTTTGGAATTGACCACATCCAATCTCTTTGTTCAAAGTACAAACACTTTCTTCAGGAGGAACATGTTATTATTCAGCAGTCCATTGACTTTTAAGATCTTAGTCGCAGAAAAAATCAGAAGCAAACTGATAAACAATTTTCCCAGATATGGTAAAATTAGCATTTCAGAATGATCAGTTGCAGATTTAGCAAAATGAATTGATACTGATGGAACATTCTTGGCTTCGAGAGCAGATTGCAAAATTAAGAAATCGTTTAGTTTGAACATTTGGAAATGATGATGTGTGTTAAGAGCCACCTTCAAAATGGAGAATCATTTGATCTTGATAACATTTATTCAGATTGGGTAAATTTGAAAGATCAGAGAGAAAAACTTTGAGAACTAACAAATTCATTGTATTTTATTAATGTCACATAAAATAACAATGAATATTTCAATAAAAGTGAAATGTCAACTCAAATAATATTGTGTTTGTAATTACTATTTAAAATTGGCCATTTTCTTTTAGTAATCATCTATCTTAGTTTAATTTTCTTGTAGGCAATGCAGTATACATAAGATCTTCTGTTGTTAGTGAAAACTCAAAGGCCCACTCATAAAATAACTCTTGCTATCATTACATAGTGGACAAAAATCTAATTTTGCTTAAAAATCTGCACAGATGATATTTTTTACACACAGCCTATAAAAAATAGTGGGAACATTGATTCCAAGATATATATTTTTTAAAATAATGCACAGACCTCAGGTAAACACTTCACCTTCACGTAATGCTCCATGTAACTAATTGGTAAAAGATTTGAAATAAATTTAAGAACACATTTTTAAAACAATTCACAATCAGTGAAAGTTTTTGTCTGAGGATGTGATCAAGGCCTGGAGCACAACTGCATTTAAAAAGTTTTAGATAAGAAGACACCAATTTATTAAGCTTTCTTGTCTATTCAAAAGATATGTTTCTTTTACTGGGTCAATGCAAAGCTTGCTGATCACCTCTATGTTTATACTTATGCAAGTGGACTAACATAGAAACCCATTATTCTCGGAGCTCCGTTTAATCTATTGTTAGATGAACTCTTTATTCTCAGTGTTTCTTTATTGACCTGTTTGGAGATTAATAATTTTCTGTGGACGCTCTGTTAGAAGACGACCCATTTATTTCTATATTTAATCTATTGAGAGATTAATTCTTATTGGAAATGTAGGCCAATTAACATTGCAAAACAAACCATTCTGTCAGGCTTTGTTTGCAATAGTCAACGTTCATTTGTTGTCCTATTAATGAACTTTCAAATTGTTTCAAATGTATCGTTTTGAATATTAATCACAGTTGTCCTTAAATATAAGCAATATGCAACAGCTGTAAAATGCAACTTTTATATGCTGTTGATAACTAATTAACTACTAATTAACCTCTCAATTATTAACTTATGCTGAATTTGGTTGAAATATTGAGACACATTGATTAACTTCTTACTCTAACATATAGTCTGTTCATCAGGAATAATCAATCAACATAACTAAGAGGTACTCTAACTATGACAGGAAGAAATGTCATACTGGCAAACATACATGCACTGCAACTTCAGTCTCCGTAGCATACCCTAAGCACCTTTATCATTCACTTGCAAAACCAGCAATGTGGTGTATCTTATCAAGTGCAAGAAATGTCCCTACAAACAGAAGGCAGGTGAGATTAAAATGTTCATCAAAACAAGGTAAAACCTCTATCAGTAAGAACATAAGAAATGCCATACTGGGTCAGACCAAGGTCCATCAAGCACAGTGTATCCAGTATATTATAACCATTCAAACTCATACATTCCTTTGAGACAATATTTTTCCCTACCAGGACAGAGCATCTGACTTATTTGGAATTAATGCTCAAAGGTAATTTAAATACATGTAGAAAATAGGGCATGGAATTGGAAATATATTCAACTATTAGATTCAAAGAAATAAAACACAAAATCAACATTGTGGATGCATAACTGATAATGGTAGTCTTTAAAACCTTCTGCCTAAACTTAGTTCTAATGAGTTGCTCCTGTAATATCATGTTTACAATGGGAACAATTTTTAAACTGGCTGTTTTACTCCATAATAAATGAATGCTCTTTAACTTTGCACCAAGTTTTCAAACGAAAAGAGCACAAGTACTTTTAGTTTCAAACTTGCTGTGAGTAGAAGAAAATGACCATTGCCTTTTGCATTAACTTTTTTTTGTGCAGAAAGATTTTTGATAGAAATTAAGGCATGTCTAGGTAAAAATACAAGGTACACTTATTTATTTATTTATTTATATTCTCTTATATACCGCGCTATTCTGCATCAGTGCGGTTTACATTGAACAAACTGAAATTACATTGAACAGGGCATTATAACTTGGAGATAACTGTTTTACAGGGAACACTTGTTTTCCGATCTCATCCAAAACACATCCCCACAATGCCTCTCCTAAATATGGCTACAAATATATGCATTGTTCAACATTAATTTATTCAGGCAAATCGCAGTTTACGTACGTAAATGGCTTGGAAAATTTCCTTCAATATTACCAACACCTCTGTTTAAGAGTCACATTCAGGGAGGGGTGCGTATGGCCGTCCAGACATCCCCACTGAAGACAGGGTTGTTAGGACCCAATTCTGGTGCGCAGGCAGGGGCGGCCCAAGGGGGGTGCGGGGCCATGTGCGGAGGCTGGGTGTAGGGCCTCATTTGCATAAGGGGCATCATTTGCATAAATATTTGCATAATGTTACCATACGCTAACTTTTAGTAAACATGCCTCTTAATGAGTGTATGCATAAAGAAAGACTAAAAGATTTCTACATTACTATAATCCAGTGCCAACCGCCAGGCATATTAGGAACTACTACAAACACTGCCCATTTAGAACCCATAGCAAACCCGCCGTATCGTAACAGCACTACCAGGACTCACAAAGCACTATTACCTATCAAAAGGCAACACTGCAAATATTAAACCAATACTTTTCAGAGAATAACAATACATGACCTACTGGGGAAAGAAAACAAGTGGCAATGTCAAATAGGAATTACATAAACAGAATACCTCAACTCAGTTACACAGTTGCTCAGGCTCTCATCATGCCCCACCTGGACTACTGCAACGCCATCTTGCAGGGGCTACCAAGGAAAACAACCAACATACTACAGATGGCCCAACACGTAGCAGCAAGGATCATCATGAGAACTCGCGTCACCGAACATATCACACCTGTATTGATGGAACTACACTGGCTTCCAGTCGTTGCAAGAATTCAATACAAAACATTGGTAACTACATTCAAGTTAATTCACAACCTGGCCCCCTCATTCCTCTCCACCCTGATCTCCATGCAACCTGCAACCAGAAGCAGGAGAACCATGAACTCTGACACACTAAGAGTTCCAAACAGCTTTAGACACGTAAAGGTCAGTACTAGTCGCAGAGCGTTCTCCTTATCTGCCCCCACGTTATGGAACCAGCTCCCACACGAGCTGAGAGAAATTAAAGACATAAGCAATTTCAGAAAACAACTGAAGACGCACCTGTTCAATTGTCATTATACCAGATGAAAATCCAAAAGGACAAAAGAAATTGAATTGCAGTATGTACAAATGTAAATATATGGTGGTTAGTGCCTGTGTAAATGTATGATAATAGCTATGGTCTTTATATGGACCCGCATATGTGTGCTGTGTATCCCCCCCCCCCTGCTCTCTCTATCTAATCCCCAAATAATTCTGTCTGTAATTTATGACAAATCCCGTAATTGTAATCAAACCGCTTCTGATCGCTGGAAGGAGCGGTATATAAGTCCTTACTAAATAAATAAATAAATAAACATGCAGAACATAGACCATCACCAAACAAGGAATCACAATTTAGAAAATGGGAACCCCAAAAGCCAAACTTAGAATGTACAACAACACTGTAGAAATAAAACTATAAATTAATTTCCTCTTGTACAAAATAAAGCACAGATGTTAATGATGCACATTACCCAGAGCTGACATATTCCAGTTAATAAATTCAAAATAAAGAGATATTTTTCTACCTTTTGTGCATTTTTTTTTTCAGTTGCAATTGCTCCAGCCACTTTCTTCTGGTTTCTTCGTGTCTTCTGCTAACTCTCCATCGTCTGCTGTTAATTTGTCCTTTCTTCTCTCTTCTAGTTTTTTTTTCCATTCTCTCTCTACATCTGCTTTAACATACTAATCTTTCTCCTTTTGCTCTTTCCTCATTCCTATTTCATCCACTCAAATTTTACCCTTCCATCCTCAATCCCCACTTACTCTGCCAATACCCGGCCAATTGTAGATTTGTCTTCCCTCCAACATAAAATATTTTTCCCCTCTCCATTTCACTCTCCCAGCTCCATCCCATTCTAATCCTCCCCCAACATCAGCTCCCTTCTAGTTCCAGCCCCACCCAGCATCCGCTCCCTTCTAAGAACATAAGAACATAAGACATGCCATACTGGGTCAGACCAAGGTCCATCAAGCCCAGTATCCTGTTTCCAACAGTGGCCAATCTAAGTCATACGTACTGTGGTGAACAGCGCCCTCCTGAGCCTATGGAAACGGATGAAAATCCTGAGGTTCAGCAGGATTTATGCCTATTTGAGAAACCAAGGAAGAAAGAGAGACTCTATTCCACAGAGCTGAACATGGAGACCAGCCCAGGGGAGGAGTCCTGCAGTCCTGATTGGGCACACCCTGTCCTGGGAAGGGGCGTGTCCAGGAGAGAACGTGGTTTTAAACCAGAGCATGGCTTTGCTAGTCAGAAGAAGATGGAGGAGAGGCAGAAGAAGTTGAATAAGCTGGAGCATGAGAAGGAGAGACGGATAGAGAAGAAGAATGAGAGTGATTGGAAGTCCAGAAGACAGTATGGTGATACTTGGAAGCCTGGCACTAGAAGGAGACCTGCAAAGATCTATTCAGAGGCAGTGAGTAGAAGTCCCAAGGAAAGTGGACCTAGCCCTGGAATAGACAACCGCTGGAAGGCACAGCCCTGGGAGAGGAAGCCTTCAAGGCAGGCACGAGAGAGAAAACAATCATTCTGGGAATTACCGTTTGGGCCAGAGAGCTATGGACATTCTCACAGCTGGAGAACATCAGAGCCATCTGAAGTAAGAGGGGCTTGGCAACAAATAAGTGATTTGCCACAGAGTTTCCAGACTGAAGGTAAAGCTAACTCTCCTGTTTTTGAAACATTAGCAAAAGAGCCTAAGAGTTACTCTGACACAATTAACCTAAGAGAGGAGAAGAGAAACAGCCTTAAGCCAGAGGGAAGTTTTATAGCTGATAGCAATTCCCTATCTCACAAACAACAGTCTGAATTGCTCCTACAGGGGTTTAAAGAGTTTTTAGAGCTACAAGCTAAAAGACAGCCAGTGTTACAAGAAGCCAATAATTCCATACAGCTTGAAGAATTAGCACAAGATAGTTCTGACTTACCTGATTGTGAGAGCATGGACTGTACGGTCTGTTGTGTGGAGATGCCAAGCTGAAGGAAACTGGTTTTACCGTATATGAATTGAATACTACGGAGCTGTTGTGCTGCCTGGCTAGGAAAGCTCTAATTACATGCACCTGTAATCCCCAGCACTGTGAACGTAACAGTGGTTGAAAGAGGCTGCAGTTAAAGTGACTGACCTCTTGGGGCAAAGTTGAGTAACTTGCTTAGAAGTGAAAAGCAGCAGTTATACTTTAAGTTGACTTTATCCTGAGTTTATTCTGTTTGCATTTAAAGCACCTAATTTGTTCACATTTATTTGTCATGCGATGGAAAAATATCCTTTACTATAATAAATATACTTGCTATTAAGAAACCCCGCAACTACAACTCTTTATTTCGGAGCGAAAGGAGCAGGAAACTACAATACCCAGCATTCCAGGGATACAGGTTACTCTCCTTCCTCACGAAGCATTAGACCGCCGCTCCTGTCTTTAGCCCCAAGGCCGGGCAGGAGCGCCGCAAGTGGCTACATTGGCAGGATTATTCCACGCATGTGCAAGGTGCCGCGCAGAAGAAAACTACAGAAAAGCAACTGCCAAGAAAGACCCCGATTGCAGACCATCCTGAAGGGAAGGAAAGAGTCCCAGCATCGGAGTGCTAGCTGCAACGTGATTGTGAAAGCGTGAGGCAACACCTGAGCCAGGTAATAAGTGTCCACCTGGGAAAGGATAAGGATACAGGGCTAAGGGTGATTGCTAGCTAGTTGAAAAAAAAAAAAAAAAGGAAAAGTTTTTTTTTTTTTAAGTGTAAGGTACCGCACTTGGTTTTTTTTTTCTGTCTGTTTGTATTCACAGGAACTGAAGATGTCTCTGGATCCAGCAGAGGTGTTTAAATGGATGGCCACTCAACTGGAGAGACAGAGAGACTTAAGTCTGGAGTTCCAGGAAAAGAGTGCTGCTGCCCTGCAGGCTCAGCAGCGACCCCTACTGGACATGCTGCAAGCGTGGGTAGCTGAGCAGAAGACGCCACAGGAGAAACCGTCCGTTCCTCCAGGTTTTTTTGCTACAGCTGCGCATAGTCTAAACGCAGGGACTATGTTTAATTTTGGCCAGTTAAAGGACAATGAGGATGTTGACAATTTTATTGAGTGTTTTGAAAGAGTGGCACAGTTAAGTGCATGGCCAAAAGAGTGTTGGGCCATCAGATTTGCAGCTTCCCTTACTGGAGAAGCAATGGCTGCCTATAGGAGCATGCCACCCGACCTTGCCGGAAATTATGAGGAGGTGAAAAGAGCGGTCCGGGAAAGGCTAGGCCTTACACCGCTAGCCTACCATAATCTCCTGCGAGCGGTTAAATTAAAACAGGATGAGACACCGAAAGCCTTAGTATACAGGATAAGCAGGTTGTTAAATAAATGGCTTAATCCAGAGAATAGGACTAAAGAGTCTATATTGGAAAGCTTAATTGTAGAGCAATACATGAATGCTGTACCCCAATGAAATAAAAACCTTCCTGATTCTGCAAAGCTGCAAAACCCCACAGGAGGCAGTAGACCTCACAGAACGCTTCTTAGAGGCCAAGGTAATGGCTCATGAAAGCAGTAGTGATTTAAAGGGGGCAGCAATACCTGAGTCAGAAAGGAAGTGGAAATTTCAGAATGAAGCAAGCAAAATGTGTATGCCAACTGTGAATGCTAGGTTTCCGCCTAGGAAATGTTTTAAATGTGGGCGAGAAGGGCATATACAGAAGAATTGTTTTAAGACTGCCTTAGTAGCAGAAAGTGCACAAAAAACCCGAGAAGGATTTCTCATTGAGGTAGAGGTGCAGGGAATTGCTACTACCGCGTTATTGGATTCTGGTGCGGAGCAGAAAATGCTCTCCAAGGCGCTGTGGCAGCAAGTCCAAGCATCAGGGGTAGCAATTCAGCCTGTTCGTAATGTGAAGATCCGCTGTGTACATGGAGGTACATCACTATACCCTGTATACAACCTTCAAGTGAAAGCGCTAGGTGTGCTTAAGAAAATTCCCATCGCGGTAGTACCCAAGCTACCAAACCCTATGGTTTTAGGAAGGGATTGGCCCTATTTTTACAGAGAAATGAGACAAGGCCTAACCCCTAAGGGAGCCCTGGTAGCTACAAGAGCCCAAGCTAAGGACTCAGAGAAGGGAGAAGACCCTACTGGTGAGGCATTTAGAAGTCTTCCTTCCCATGAGGATTTAATAGCCGCACCAGAAGAGAAGGTGAAGAAAACAAAAGCGCAGAAGTGCAATGAGAGACAAGAACGTTCTCAGCATAGAGCAGAAACTCAGGCTGGCCAGGAATTGCCCTGGGTGCCCGAAGAACTAGTTGGGAAATTTCCAACGTTCCCCAACGAACAACTGGACGACCCTGCCTTAAGTCAGGCATTTAAATGGGCCCAGAGTGATAGGGATACCCTACCTAGGTTTTTTCTGGACACCGGTATTTTGTACAGAGAGAGCAAGGATCCCTATATGGGCGATACGCGCAAACAGGTGGTGGTGCCAGCAACCTTCAAAAACTTGGTTTTGAGGCTGGCCCACGACCATCCGGTCAGAGGACACAAGGGCATCCGAAGTACGTTGGATCAGATCCTGGCAAGGTTCTATTGGCCGGGTGTTTTCAAAGAAACAGCGAGGTTCTGTGAAACCTGTCCAACATGCCAGCGTGTCTCTGCCATCCACCCAAAAGAAGTGCCAATGATATCAACCCCGGTCATTACAGAACCCATCCATAGAATGGCTATGGACATTGTTGGTCCTTTAATAAAGACACCGAGGGGATTTCAATATATTTTAGTGGTCATAGACCAAGCGACACGATTTCCTTGGGCCATGCCACTACGTACTATATCCGCTAAGGCCGTGGCGGCTGAACTGATCAAACTGTTTTGCGAGGTGGGCTTCCCTCGCGAAGTTCTGACAGACAGAGGAAGCAATTTCCTTTCCAAGTATTTAGCCCAAGTTTGGGAAGCGTTTGATATCCGCCATGTCAAGACCTCAGCCTATCATCCACAAAGCAATGGGCTAGTGGAGAGACAAAATCAGACGATTAAAAGGATGCTGCGCCGCAATTTAGAAGGAAATATGGCCAACTGGGATACGATGCTACCCTTCGTCCTCTACGCTTGCAGGGAAAGGAAGCAGTCGTCCCTAGGTACAGCGCCATATGAACTTATGTATGGTCGATCACCCCGTGGGGTATTAGATATCCTGAAGGAACAGTGGGTAGAGCCCGACGTACATGAAGTGGGAGTACCGGAATTTCTTAAGGATCTAAAAGGTCGCTTACGCCGCACCACACAAGTGGCGGAAGTCAATTTAAGACACAATCAGCGACGACAGAAGGCCTATTATGACCAAGGCACACGGCCGCGCCAGTTAGCCGTGGGAGACAAGGTCATCGTGATGGTGGCAGGCCCAGACCCGAAATTTGAGAGCCAATGGAAAGGCCCATGTACCGTGGTCCGGCCAGTGGGTCCAGTGTCTTATCTCATGAAGAATAAGAAAGGACGCCAACAAGTGTATCATATTAACCTTTTGAAGCCTTGGCATGATAGAACAGCCCTAGCTCAGGTAGCCACCGTAGTGCAAGACAGGAAAGTGGTAGAGAGGGCACAGATAAATGCCAGACCCCGGAGTAGAATCACGTGCTGTGCCTCTGGTCAGATGCCAGCCCGTGATATCTTAAGGGGGGGATCTGTGGTGAACAGCGCCCTCCTGAGCCTATGGAAACGGATGAAAATCCTGAGGTTCAGCAGGATTTATGCCTATTTGAGAAACCAAGGAAGAAAGAGAGACTCTATTCCACAGAGCTGAGCATGGAGACCAGCCCAGGGGAGGAGTCCTGCAGTCCTGATTGGGCACACCCTGTCCTGGGAAGGGGCGTGTCCAGGAGAGAACGTGGTTTTAAACCAGAGCATGGCTTTGCTAGTCAGAAGAAGACGGAGGAGAGGCAGAAGAAGTTGAATAAGCTGGAGCATGAGAAGGAGAGACGGATAGAGAAGAAGAATGAGAATGATTGGAAGTCCAGAAGACAGTATGGTGATACTTGGAAGCCTGGCACTAGAAGGAGACCTGCAAAGATCTATTCAGAGGCAGTGAGTAGAAGTCCCAAGGAAAGTGGACCTAGCCCTGGAATAGACAACCGCTGGAAGGCACAGCCCTGGGAGAGGAAGCCTTCAAGGCAGGCACGAGAGAGAAAACAATCATTCTGGGAATTACCATTTGGGCCAGAGAGCCACGGACATTCTCACAGCTGGAGAACATCGGAGCCATCTGAAGTAAGAGGGGCTTGGCAACAAATAAGTGATTTGCCACAGAGTTTCCAGACTGAAGGTAAAGCTAACTCTCCTGTTTTTGAAACATTAGCAAAAGAGCCTAAGAGTTACTCTGACACAATTAACCTAAGAGAGGAGAAGAGAAACAGCCTTAAGCCAGAGGGAAGTTTTATAGCTGATAGCAATTCCCTATCTCACAAACAACAGGCTGAATTGCTCCTACAGGGGTTTAAAGAGTTTTTAGAGCTACAAGCTAAAAGACAGCCAGTGTTACAAGAAGCCAATAATTCCATACAGCTTGAAGAATTAGCACAAGATAGTTCTGACTTACCTGATTGTGAGAGCATGGACTGTATGGTCTGTTGTGTGGAGATGCCAAGCTGAAGGAAACTGGTTTTACCGTATATGAATTGAATACTACGGAGATGTTGTGCTGCCTGGCTAGGAAAGCTCTAATTACATGCACCTGTAATCCCCAGCACTGTGAACATAACAGTGGCTGAAAGAGGCTGCAGTTAAAGTGACTGACCTCTTGGGGCAAAGTTGAGTAACTTGCTTAGAAGTGAAAAGCAGCAGTTATACTTTAAGTTGACTTTATCCTGAGTTTATTCTGTTTGCATTTAAAGCACCTAATTTGTTCACATTTATTTGTCATGCGATGGAAAAATATCCTTTACTATAATAAATATACTTGCTATAAAGAAACCCCGCAACTACAACTCTTTATTTCGGAGCGAAAGGAGCAGGAAACTACAATACCCAGCATTCCAGGGATACAGGTTACTCTCCTTCCTCACGAAGCATTAGACCGCCGCTCCTGTCTTTAGCCCCAAGGCCGGGCAGGAGCACCGCAGTACCTAGCAGTTTCCCCAAAAGACACAGGTTCTGCAATGCTTGTACTAGATCAAGCATTGATATCCTGGGTCCCTTCTTAATAATGGTTTATGGACCTTTCCTCCAGGAACTTGACCAAACCTTTTTTAAACCCAGCTACACTAACAGCCTTTACTATATCTTCCGGTAACAAATTCCAGAGTTTGATTACACGTTGAGTGAAAAAATATTTTCTTTTATTAGTCTTAAATAGTTTACCCTGTAGCTTCATTGCATATCCCTTAGTCTTCCTATATTCTGATAACGTAAACAGTCGATCTACGTTTACCCGTTCCACTCCGTTCATTAATTTATAGACTTCTATCATATCTCCCCTCAGCCGTCTCTTTTCCAGGTTAAAGAGCCCTAACCTTTTTAGCCTTTCTTCATAGGAGTATCCTTCCATCCCCTTTACCATTTTGGTGGCTCTTCTCTGAACCTTTTCTAATAACGCTATATCCTTTTTAAGATATGGTGACCAGAATTGCACACAATATTCAAGGTGCGGTCTCACCATGGAACGGTATAGAGGCATTATACTATCTTTTGTTTTATTTTCCATTCCTTTCCTTATGATATCTAGCATTCTATTTGCTCTCTTGGCTGCCGCTGCACACTGGGCCGAGGGTTTTAACATGTTATCCACAATGACGCCTAAATCTTTTTCCTGGGTGGTGGTTCCTAATGTGGAACCTTGCATCGTGTAACCATAGTTTGGGTTGTTCTTCGCTAGGTGCATAACTTTGCACTTGTCCACGTTAAATTTCATCTGCCATTTTGATGCACAGTCTTCCAATTTTGCAAGATCCTCTTGCAAATTTCCACAATCCTCTTGGGTTTTAACAACTTTAAATAGTTTTGTGTCATCTGCAAATTTGATAACCTCACTCGTTGTTCCACTTTCCAGGTCATTTATGAATATGTCAAAAAGCAGCAGACCCAGCACCGATCCCTGGGGTACACCACTATGCACCTTTTTCCTTTTGGAAAATTGGCCATTTAGCCCAACCCTCTGCTTTCTATCTTTTAACCAGTTCCTGATCCACAGTAGTACACTGCCTCCTATCCCATGACTCTTTAGTTTTGCCAAAAGTCTCTGATGAGGGACCTTGTCAAAGGCTTTCTGAAAGTCCAGATACACTATATCAACTGACTCACCTTTGTCCACCTGTTTATTCACACTTTCAAAAAAACATAACTGATTAGTAAGACAAGATCTTCCTTGTCTAAAGCCATGTTGGCTGTCTCCCATTAGGCCATGACTATCTACATGCTGAGTAATTTTATTCTTTATGATGGTTTCTACCATTTTTCCCGGTACTGACGTGAGGCTCACCGGTCTTTAGTTTCCCGGATCACCCCTCGAACCCTTTTTAAAAATTAGTCTTACATTGGCGATAAGCCAATCTTCAGGTATTAGAGATAATTTTAATGATAGTTCACAGATTACTAATAGCAGGTCTGCAATCTCATATTTCAGTTCTTTCAACACCCTTGGATGTATACCATCCGGCCCAGGTGATTTGCTACTCTTCAGTTTATCTAATAGTTGTAATACATCTTCCCGATGTATCAATATTTCCTTCAATTCTTCCGCACCTTTAAATACCACTTCAGTCATTTTTTTAAAAAATATTTTTATTGCTTTTTGTACAGTCTGAGGAATACATACAACACACCACAGAGTCAATACAACCATCTGACAGCCCAGGACTGTAAATAGCTAAACAAAACCTACTAACTAAACCTAAATCCCCCATGAACCCCCCCCTACCCCTCCCTCCCAGTCCTCTGGAGGCCATTAGTTACCATTTCTGAGCCATTGACCACTTTTGAGCAGGGCCCTAAATAGGTAGTTCGTTCAGGGTGCCATATTTTGAGCAGATAGTGGGGAGCTATCTGGGAGCCTGGGACAAATACACATAGTCATTCAGTGCTTTCCACTTGGGAAGTCCGGATGCCGCCCTCATCATGCCTCTTCTCGGCAATTGTTCGAACTTGCTGTAGCTACACAAGTGATTCCACCAACTCTGCAAATTGAGATCATAAGTGTGGTTCCAGTGCCGAATAATAAGGTAAAGCGCGATGCCAAGCATGAAATCTAGCAGGAAGGAATGCTTCTTCTGAAGTGAAGGGATGTTGGTCGCTGAGCGCAAACTTATGATTCCCCAGGTGAGAGGCTCACGAAATTCTAAAATTCTTTGGATCCGCTCCCATACCTGCTCCCAGAATGATTGCACACAGGGGCATTGATAAACAATATGGGCAAGTGTGCCCCGCTGTTGCCGACATGACCAGCATTTCTCGCTTGCTTCCTGTCCCCATTTGGCCATCTTAACCGGAGTAAGATAAGCTCTGTGCGCCATAAAAAACAGGGCCTGAGTGACAGAAGCCGACTTTGAGATTCTCACTTGTTTTGTCCAGAACTGCTCCCACTGCTGCTTTGATAATGCCATGTCAGTATCGTGCTCCCACACTTTTTGGGTGTCTGTCATGCCCGGCTGTGCGCTGGGAACCAGCATTTTATAGAAATGGGAAGCCCGGCTGGAAACATCTACTGCATCACTTAGAGGCTCTGTGTGCTCCAAGGAGTGAAGATCTGGCACTGATCTGGATATGCAATGCCGGAGTTGCAGCCACTGAAAGTATGAAGAGCCCGGGAGGTTAAATTCCTGTTGTAATTGCTGAAAGCTCTTCCAACCTCCTCGCTCAAGCAGCTGGGCGATCGTCCAGATACCCTTAGAGTACCATTGCCGCCAGGCAAAGGATTCCCGCTGGATCTTGAGAAGTGGATTATGCCAAAGCAGCCACTGGCTGGTTAAGTTGTTGGCGAATTTCACTGAGCCCCACAAAGTCGCAAAGGCTTTTTGCGTATCAGTTATCATTGTAGGGTAACCTCCATTTACCGGCAGTAGCATATATGGCAGGAGCTTTAAAGGGAAAGGAGCCGCAATTGCCTTTTCAATTTCTAACCACACCGGAGATTGGCCAATGTCCATCTTCATCCATTGTGCTCCTTGCTTCAGCAGATACGCTTTGTGACATTGCATAAAATCCGGAAACTTAACTCCTCCCATCTCTTTGCAGGCTTTGAGGTTTTTAAGGGCAATCCTGGGCGTCTTGTTGTTCCAGAGAAAACACACTAACACTCTTTCAATCTGCTGATATACTTGCGACTGCATTAAACATGGTATCATTTCAAGCGTGTAGTTAATTTTTGGGGCTATCATCATCTTGATTCACTTCAGTCATTTTTATTTATTTATTTATTTAACAGTTCTTTTATACCACACTCTTTATCATCAGCGCGGTTTACAGTGAACAAAACTACTCACGAACAGCAATAGGCAGGCATGAGTTTACATATAACAGGGAAATTAACTAGGATAAAAACTTTGGGAAACTTTGTACATTTATGTTATTACAACTTTATACAGTGATAGTGTTCTATTTACATAATGTCTGACGTGCGACAGAACAATTGCGACCTCATACTGAGGGATTCAGTTGTGTTGGGGGAGTCGGTGAGGGGTTATGGTATTGAGAGAAGTGTATAAGGAACAGGTGGTGCTTTAAAGCTTTTCGGAATTGTTTGAGGTCCGTGATTGATCTAATTGTGGGTGGAAGGTTGTTCCAGCGTCTGGGGGCGTAGTGTGCGAATGCTCTATTAGAAGTTGCGGCTGTGCATTTTGTGGATTCTGTGGGTATGGCTAGTGTATTAGCTGCAACTGATCTCCTAGGTCTAATATTGGAGGTGTGATTGAGGAGTGTTGTGATTGAAGGGGGGGGGGCTATTTTGTTAATGGCTTTGAATGTGATGAGTAGTACTTTATATGTAATCCTGCAGCTTATCGGGAGCCAGTGAAGTTCCCTTAGGATGGGGGTTGTGTGGTCTCTTCTTGATGCTCCATATAAGACCCGGGCAGCGGCATTCATAGCTAATTGTAGTGTGTTTATGGTACTTTTTGGGAGGCCGTGGAATATTATGTTTGCGTAGTCAAAGTGGGGGGTGACTATCGCCTGGAATATTGTACGGAAGTTGTCAGGGTCGAGCATGTTTTTCAGGTGTCGGAGGGTCCTGATCTTGAAATAGATGGTTTTTACCGTGCGGTTTATGTGTTCTTTGAAGTCTAGTCGATTATCCAGTGTTATGCCTAGGTATCTTATGGAGGACTTGATTGGCAGTTCTGTGTCCCGTACTTTTAGGGTCGCCGGGGGTGAGAATCCTTTGTTTTTCGTGACGATTAGTGCCTCGTTTTTTTTGAAATTTATTTGCATGTTTTGAGTGAGGAGCCAGTCTGTTATTTTTTGAAGCACTCTACTAGAACTGTATAATCTGGGAGCATGACATTGATCGGAGTAAATATCAGCACATCATCTGCGTAGATTAGACAGGATATACCATAGGAGCGGGTGATTTCGCAAATCGGCTGCATATATATATTAAAGAGCAGCGCTGAAAGGGAGGAGCCTTGGGGTACTCCTTGCTTCAGCTGGAAAGGTTACGAAGTATTTGATCCGACCCAAACTTGTTGCCATCTCTCTTCTAGGTAAGATTTACACCAAGCCCATGCTAACCCGTGGATTCCCTTCTGATGGAGTCGGGTTAGAAGTTTGTCATGCTCCACTAAATCAAATGCTGCGGAAATGTCAAGGAAGATTAGCGCGAAGCCCATTTTGATGTTATCAATCCCACCGATGAGCGTGTTAGTTAGGGAGGTGAGAAGTGTTTCAATTCCGTGAGCTTCCCTGAATCCAAGTTGGCTGGGGTCTAATGGTCATGGGTAACATCCCTACATCTTCCTCAGTAAAGACCGAAGCAAAGAATTCATTCAGTCTCTCCCATATCGCCTTGTCGCCTCTTAGTGCCCCTTTAACTCCTCTATCATCTAATGGTCCAATTGACCCTCTCACAGGTTTTTTGCTACGAATGTACTTGAAAAAGCTTCTTCTCAAATTCTCTCTTTGCTTTCTTTATCAATGCCTTGCATTTGACCTGCCAGTGCTTGTGCTATTTCCAGGTTTCATCGTTTGGCTCTTTTTTCCATTTCCTGAAAGATGCTTTCTTAGCAACAACAGCCTCTCTGACCTCACCTTTATCCATGCTGGCAGTTTTTTGGACTTCCACTTTTCTTAAAGCGTGGAATACAGCTGGTCTGGGCTTCCAAGATAGTATTTTTCAACAACACCCAAGCTTGATGTAAGTCTTTAACATTTGCAACTGCTCCTTTTAGTTTTTTCCTAACTATTTTCTACATTTTATCATAGTCTCCCTTTCGAAAGTTAAAAGGTAGTACTGTGGATTTCCTTACTATCCCTCCTCCACTAATTAAATCAAAGGTGATCATGCTATGATCACTATTGCCAGGTGGCCACAACACCCTTATCTCTTGCACTAGATCTGGTGTTCCACTAAGGACTAGGTCTAATATGGCTTTTCCTCTCGTTGGTTCATGGACCAGCTGCTCCAAGAAGCAGTCATTTATGTAATCTAGAAAATTTATCTCCTTAGCATGTACTGTCGTGACACTGACCCAGTCGATACCGGGGTAATTGAAATCGCCCATTATTATTACTGCGCTGTAACTTTTGTTAGCTTCCTTGATTTCTTTGAGCATTTCATCATCCATTTGTTCATTCTGGCCAGGCGGTCCATAGTACACCCCCACCGCCATCGCCTTCCCCTTTTTACATGGAATTTCAATGCATAGAGATTCTACAGCAAATTTTGTTTCCTGCAAAACTTTAATCCTTTCTGACTCAATGCCCTCTCTAAAATAGAGCGCAACCCCTCCACCAATTTGATCAGCTCTATCATTATGATATAGTTTGTACCCAGGTATCACAGTGTCGCACTGGTTGTCCTCCTTCCACCATGTCTCTGATATTCCAATCACATCTAACCTCTCATTTAGTGCTATATATTCTAACTCTCCCATGTTATTTTTTAGACTTCTAGCATTTGCATACAAACATTTTAGAGACTGTATTTTATTCATATTAATTTGGCTATTGGTAGACATGGATAATTTGGGATCTTTAAGCTGTGTCTGCTCCATACTCGAGGGCATTTGGGCTACTTTGCTCTTTTTTGGAACCTCTCTGCTTTTGATAGTATCCTTCAAGGATACCTTCTTACGAACCATCTGCTCTTGGGCGACTCTCGGCTTTCCCCTATTATCTAGTTTAAAAGCTGCTCTATCTCCTTTTTAAAGGTTAATGCCAGCAGCCTGGTTCCATCCCGGTTAAGGTGAAGACCATCCCTTCGGAAGAGCTCCTCCTTTCCCCAGAATGTACCCCAGTTCCTAACAAATCCAAACTCCTCATCTCTGCACCATTGTCTCATCCACGCATTGAGACTCCGGAGCTCTGCCTGCCTTTTGGGTCATGCACGTGGAACGGGAAGCATTTCGGAGAACGCTACCCTGGAACTTCTGGATTTCAAATTCCTACCTAAAAGCGTAAATTTAGCCTCCAGAACCTCCCTACCACATTTTCATATGTCATTGGTACCGACATGTACCAAGACAGCAGACTCCTCCCCAGCACTATCTAAGACCTTATCTAGGTAGCGTGTGAAGTCCGTTACGTTCGCACCAGGCAGGCATGTTACCAGGCGATCCTCACGTCCACCAGCCACCCAGCTATCTACATGCCTAATGATCGAATCACCAACTATAACGGCTGTCCTAACCCTTCCCTCATGGGCACATGGCCCTGGAGAAACTTCCTCGGTGCGAGAGGGTTTTACATCACCTGGAGGACAGGTCCTAGTTACAGGATCACTTCCTGCCACACCAGGGTGATGCTCTCCTGTCACATGACCTCTCTCCTCCATGGCAACAGGGATGCTGCCAGACTGGAGGTGGGACTTCAGGACTATATCCCTGTAGGTCTCGTCTATGTACCTCTCTGTCTTTCTTATGTTTTCCAAGTCTGCTACTCTAGCCCCTAGAGAACGGACTCGTTACCTGAGAGCAAAGAGCTCCTTGCACCTAGTGCACATGTAAGACCTCTCACCAATTGGGAGAAAATCATACATGTGATACTCAATGCAAAAGACTGGAAAGACCCCATCCCACTGCTGGACTGCTGTCTGCATCTTAGTTTTAAGTTTTTGTTTAGATCTTTATGTTCTTTACTTACTAAGGGTTGCTATGGTTATTTATACCAATAAAACTGTACCTAATACGTTTAATATACCTTGTTCACCTGAAGCTTAATTAATCTCAGGTCCTTAGTGTATGTCTGATTTGGGTAACAAGCTTCACCTGAGAGCACCTCCTGTCTTTTAAGATGTGTAAGTACCTATAAAGCTATGATTATCCCAGTGGTGGATGGGTGTGTGGAGGGAGGGAGGGAGGGAAATAACACTTATTAAAATGGGGCTGCTACACAGTACCCTGTCCTGTGCTGCTGAGGTAAGCTATATTCTTATTTGATTTAAATTATAGCTCTTTGCTGCTGCTAGGCTCTAACTTATTATGAAATTTAAACTACAAGCTCTCTGCTGGGTTCTAAATTTAACCAGAAAGCTCTCTTCTGTGTTTTAAATTTAAACTAAAAGTACTTTGCTGATGCTAGGCCCTGAGTGACTATTAAAATAAAACTATAAGCTCTCTGCTGGGTATGAAATGTAACCAGAAAGTTCTCTTCTGTGTTTTAAATTTAAACTTAAACTACTGCTACTAGGCCCTGACTGATTTAACAAAAAATAGTGGGTTCACAGATTAAATAGCTTTAATAGAAAGAATTCCTTTCAGAAAATTCCCAGAAGTATATACTCACAGTTGCAGATCTCTCTCCAGAAGTAACAGTCCCTTTTTCTAGTCCTTCAAGACTGAGGATCACAGAGCTCTGGTTGAGCTATTTATGCCTGTGCTGCTGAGATAAGCTGTGATCAACTTCCTGGATGATTAACAGTCCTTGCTTGGATAGAAGGAGTCTTTCAAAATGGCCTTTTGAACTGCCACCTGGTGTTAACACCTATTGAAAATGTTTCACAGATCTCTTGCCCCCTAGGTAAAAGGCCTCTTTGTAAAGGTCTCTAGAAGACTTTATTTGCTGCTCAGAGTACTGACCCTGTTTTGCCTTTTGTGCTAATCTGTATTCTTATTTGATTTAAATTATAGCTCTTTGCAGCTGCTAGGCTCTAACTTATTATGAAATTTAAACTACAAGCTCTCTGCTGGGTTCTAAATTTAACCAGAAAGCTCTCTTCTGTGTTTTAAATTTAAACTAAAAGTACTTTGCTGATGCTAGGCCCTGAGTGACTATTAAATTTAAACTACAGCTCTCTGCTGGGTTCCAAATTTAACCAGAAAGCTCTCTTCTGTGTTTTAAATTTAAACTAAAAATACTTTGCTGATACTAGGCCCTGAGTGACTATTAAATTAAAACTATAAGCTCTCTGCTGGGTATGAAATGTAACCGGAAAGTTCTCTTCTGTGTTTTAAATTTAAACTTAAACTGCTGCTACTAGGCCCTGACTGATTTAACAAAAAATAGTGGGTTCACAGATTAAATAGCTTTAATAGAAAGAATTCCTTTCAGAAAATCCCCAGAAGTATATACTCACAATTGCAGATCTCTCTCCAGAAGTAACAGTTCCTTTTTCTAGTCCTTCAAGACTGAGGATCACAGAGCTCTGGTTGAGCTATTTATGCCTGTGCTGCTGAGGTAAGCTGTGACCAACTTCCTGGATGATTAACAGTCCTTGCTTGGATAGAAGGAGTCTTTCAAAATGGCCTTTTGAACTGCCACCTGGTGTTAACACCTATTGAAAATGTTTCACAGATCTCTTGTCCCCTAGGTAGAAGGCCTCTTTGTAAAGGTCTCTAGCAGACTTTATTTGCTGCTCAAAGAGTACTGACCCTGATTTGCCTTTAGTGCTAATCTGTATTCTTATTTGATTTAAATTATAGCTCTTTGAAGCTGCTAGGCTCTAACTTATTATGAAATTTAAACTACAAGCTCCCTTTTTCTAGTCCTTCAAGACTTTTTCTAGTCCCCGCATCAGCCCATTTCTAGTCCTAGCCCCCCATCAGCCCATTTCCAATCCTAGCCTAGCCCCACCATCCGCCTATTTACAGTCCTAGCTCCTCCATCCATTTTCAGTCCTATCTGAGTCCCTCCATCAGTTCATTTCTAATCCCAGTCGCCCATCAGCCCATTTCTAGTCCTTTCCTAGCCCCACCATCAGCCGATGTCAAATCCTAGCTCCCCTCCACTCAGCCCATTTCCAATCCAAGCCCCCCATGAGCCTACTTCCAGTTCTAGCACCTCCATGAGTCCCTTTCAAACCAAGCCCCCACCTCAGCCCATTTCCAATCTTAGCACCCCCAACAGCCCATTTCCAGTCCTATCCTAGCCCCTCCATCAGCCCATTTCCTGTCCTAGCTCCCCCCACTCAGTCCATTTCCAGTGCTAGTTCCCTCCCCTCACAGCCCATTTCCATTCCAAGCCCCCCTCCCCATCCACTATTTGCAGTTAAAGCCCCCTTCCACTCAGCCCATTTCCAGTCCTAGCAACCCCCAGCCCATTACCAGTCCTAGCCCTACCCCCATAGCCCACTACCAGTCCTAGCTCCCCCATGCATTTCCAGTCCTATCCGAGTCCCTCCATCAGCTAATTTCTATTCCCAGCCCCCCATCAGCCCATTTCTAGTCCTTTCGTAACCCCACCATCAGCTGATGTCAAATCCTAGCTCCCCTCCACTCAGCCCATTTCCAATTCAAGCCCCCCATGAGCCTATTTCTAGTTCTAGCCCCTCCATGAGTCCATTTCAAACCAAGCCCCACCACAGCCCATTTCCAATCTTACCACCCCCAACAGCCCATTTCCAGTCCTATCCTAGCCCCTCCATCAGCCCATTTCCAGTACTAGCTCCCCCCACTAAGCCCATTTCCAGTGCTAGCTCCCTCCCCTCACAGCCCGTTTCCATTCCAAGCCCCCCTCCCCATCAGCTATTTGCAGTTCAAGCCCCCCTTCCACTCAGCCCATTTCCAGTCCTAGCAACCCCCCCAGCCCATTACCAGTCCTAGCCCCACCCCCATAGTCCATTACCAGTCCTAACCCCCCATCAGCCCACTTCCAGTCCTACCCCCCCAATAGTCCATTACCAGTCCTAGTCCCCCCATCAGCCTATTTCCAGTGTTAAACCCCCCATTAGCCCACTTCCAGTCATAGCCCCCCCATAGTCCATTACCAGTCCTAGTCCCCCATCAGCACACAGTCCAAAACGTGATCTGAGTGGAAAAACACTTTATTAATCAGTTAATCTAAGACCTAGTACAACCCGACACAGGCCGTTTTTCGGAGACCTTCATCAGGGGTTGTCGGAGTAGGTACTAAAACATAGAAACATATAAATTAATTATAGTTAAAATCCTATATATGGGAAAGAACAAATAAATAATTAAAAACATAAATACAATGTAATCAATCATATAAACAATAAATAGACTAGTATAAAAAAGAATAAGACAAAAACCATTATTTAAAAGTGTGGATACGCAAATACATTAAAATATGCCATATGTTTAGATTAGTTAGAATGAAATAAAACAAAACACAATAAAATAGAATAAAATAGAATATAACAAGATAAGACAAATTAAAAGAGAAACCTTAAAAGATGTGACAAGCATGTGGTTTCAACATTAATACCTTAGTTGTGGATATGATGAACAAGTAATCCTCAAAGAGAGGCAAAAACACTAAAACAAAGAAAACAGAATGAGGCATATGTATACCATGGAGATTTTAGTTGTAATCCAATTAAAAATAGCAGAACAACAAATATTAACTTCTCAGAAAATGAAACTCAAATCTAAATTATCACTGGAGATTACATAGAGAGCAAACAACGGGTACTAGTCTTCAAATTAGGGAGGAAGGAGGTCAGGCTCAGAGGTACCAAAAAGAACGCTATATGCAACAATGTGCCTCAGCGATACTCAATGTAGCTATTAAATCTTTAAAAGAATCAAACCTAAACCCATCGGTGTACTTCGATGGGAAGGAACAACTTTAAATGAGAAATCAAAAACTCTATAATGGATAATATAAAAGATTATGCTAAAAAAATAAATAGATAAATAAATAAAACGATAAATAAATAAAACAAATGCATTTATAGTATGGCCGGAATTTCATCAGAGGGACCACATAATGATAAAGAAAAAAGGATTCAACAGCGATATGAACTAAACATTTGCAATCAAAAGTTTTAAGTGATGCCAAACCGGCGGTAATATAGAGCACTTGAAACTCACCAATATAATCTCTGCCAAGTAATATTGCTTTGCAAAACCAGCAGTGTGTCTGTTTAGTCCGCTGAAAAAAAGTGAAACTTAAGAAACGCCGGTGCATGTGTGACCCCCTCGGGGTTCTGGCGCTGGCCCAGGCTCTGCTTGCAGCAGCCGACAGGGGTGTCGGCTGCCGATCACGGTAGCAGGCCAGTTGTTATTCCCCAAGAGCCGGACCACGCGTCCCCCCTAGACATTAAATCCTGTAAAATTAAACCCTTTAAAATTAAAATTTCCAAATTCTGATTCCATATTTGATATTCCCATATCCCCTTTACACAAACTAGACCCCTTTTAAAAGTTTACAGGACCTCCAGATCTCCCTGTGGTTTACATCGTTTTGGGTAATGTACCACCTAAACTCCTGGAACTATTCTCATCAGAGTTTTAATTTAGGCCCCGGCTTCCTTCTGGGCCTGCTGCAACCCTTTAGCCAATCAGAAAACTCTTTTCATCTCCACCAATCAAAAGATTCCCAGCTTATCCTAAGGGAGTGAAAACATACTTCTTTAACAAACTTTATTTTTAACCCTTCGGGTTACATTCACCCTTGCTAAGTAAAATGTCGACCCGACATTTGCAACACCTATTTCATTTTTTTTTTTTTTAAACAAAATGAAATCTAACACATTACAAACTCTTTTAGGTACGCAGGTTTTTGTCCTTTATTGGTTCTTTCTGAGCGTCTTAAGCACGGCACCTCATTCTCAATTATCTCTATCTCTATCTCCGGTTCCATGCATTCACTAACATTTTCTCCTGTTTGGTCAGATTCAACATTACCTTCAGGTCCATTTTCTAGGAACCAAACAGTTTCTATGGACTCTGGTGTCGCATAAGATTGCTTTGCAGTATCATCTGTTTCTACATTTGTTTCAGAAACTTTTGGAATTACACAGGTACTCCATAAGGGATTTGGCAATAACCTAATATTATTTCGATGCACTACTTTACAATTTCCAAGCCTATCTTTAATTTGTATGTGCTTCCCCCTGGTTCAAACACATGTAATACTTCATAAGGTGAATTCTCCCATTTATCTTTGAGTTTACGCTTTCCCCTACTCTTGTTGTTTCTAAGTAACACTCTATCTCCTTCAGATATGAGTGCACCTCTCGAACAACGGTCAAAGCGTCGCTTCTTAACTGCTGCCCTTCGTGCTGATTCTTGTTGTGCTACAAGGAAGGTTTTCCGAAGTCTCTGATGATGTTGTTCAACCCAATCGTCAAGTTTTTCTGCTCTGTTTTCTGAAGTCTTTGTCTGTAGATCATGCGGTAGTCTGGAATCTCTACCAAACAACAAATAAAATGGTGAATATCCGGTCGAGCTATGTATGCTACTGTTGTAGGCTAATACTAATTCCGGTACATATTCAACCCATCTTTTCTTTTTTTCATCTGTCAGGGTTCTTAGCATGTTCAACAAGGTGCGATTAAATCTCTCACATTGTGCGTTACCTTGAGGGTGATAAGGAGTGGTATGACTTTTTCTCATATTATAAATATTACAAAGTTCACGAATAGTAGCTGACTCAAAGTTTCTACCTTGATCCGAGTGTATCTGCGCTGGACACCCATAATAATTCATCCAGTGATGCACTATTGCTTTAGCCGTTGTCTGAGCCGTTTGATTTCTCGTAGGCACAGCCACTGCATATAGAGTAAACATATCCGTTAACACCAACACATGTTCCATCCCATTAGTACTAGCTTCTAAAGTTATATAGTCCATAGCCAAAATTTCCAGCGGATAACTTGCTTGAAAGGTTTTATATTTAGCTCTCTCCTTGGGAAACAAATCTTTGCAAAAATACACCGTGAACACTGTCTGATCCACATCTTTATATCTCGGTTCATGTTTGTCCAATAATAATCTTTTCTTATATTCTTTAGTGTAATCTCTTCATTTGGATGCCCAGCATTATCATGTTTCGCTTGAAAGGTTTCTTTACGTAACTTTTCCGGAGTTATGAATTGCATGATTTCCATATTATCTCAGGGATCAATCATTTTTCGATACCATAAACTTCTTTCATAATGTAATCGGCCTCGCTCTTTCCATAGCTTCTTTTGATTACTGGTCCAGCTGTGGATATCAACAGGGTCTTTCTTTTTAAGATGGTACAGAACCTTTTGTAAGTCCGAATCTTCACTCTGACTCTGTTGTAACTCTAATCTGGAGCAACTTAGAATTTGTCTAGCACATATTACTTCACGAGATTTTATCACATTTACTGCATTAGGCCACAGTCTCTCCCGCACCTCTCTAATCTTGATTATGGAATCTTCAGATTTTATTTCTTCTTTCAAGATGGTAGGAGTTACTGCATATTCTCTCAACTTAGTACAGCTTCCTAGTAACGTGGTCTCAGACAGTGGAGGAAGTGTCACCCTTTTTCTTCCAATCAACTTGACAAATCCAATTTTTTCGTTTTTGTTATTCTGCACTTGTCTCCGTATTTTGTAAATCTCTCCTCCCTTAAGCCAGCTATTGGCCACTGCATCCCAATTTAGTTCTTGCAATACATTCATGCCCAAAATTCCGGGTGTCATGTTAACTTTTCTGTAGGCCATATCATCTTTTACTATGAGTACGCCACAATGCTTTACTTCTTGTCCAAGACACGTCATATCCACCTCCACACATCCCACAATCGGAATGTTTACACCATTCACAGCGGATAACTTTATTAGACTTGCTTCTTGCATTTGATTACATTCCTTCAGATATTGTTGGTAGTAGCTTTCTGTCAAGGTCGTTACTTCTGATCCAGTATCTATACAACACCTTACTGGTACTCCAGCCATTATAACTTCTATTATCGGACTCTTTCCAAATATTTTCCGTTCTTCATCCTCATCTCCAAGGGAACTTACTCGTAGTACTCAAATAGTAGATGGGGAGGGTAACTTGGTACGAGTTGTCTCTGCCTTCACTGGAGTCCGAATTGGAGACATAACCTGTTTCCGTTGATAATCATCTAGATTAACTGGCACTGTACTACTCGTATTTATTCTAGCGTTAACTTTTATTCTTGATGGGTCTTGTACAGTATTAGACGAATCACCAGGAACATTAGTCTGAATCACTTCTGGAGTCCATACTCGCTCACTCCTACATTGTCTTGCCACATGTCCCGATTCTAAGCATTGATAACACACTAGGTCTCCTCTCTCGTTTCTTAGTGGTACCCTTCGTACTGGGTATCTTTCAACATTTTCTGGCCTTCTTGAACCCACTGCCCTGTATGTGGTTCTCTCATAATCAGACCCATATGACGGATTGTTACCATTCCAGGTACGTCGTGAGTAGTAACTGGGTTCTTGTCGCTGTCTTTTTTCTTGAAGTAACTCAGTCATCATATGTTTCAATTCATTAATCTCCATTTCATAATTGGTTTCAACAGTAGCTCCTCTTACGGTAGCTTCATTGCGACCTCTCGACAAAATCTTCACGTTTCCCTCTCTCCAATCACATGACACATCTTCCTCAGACCACTTAACCGCTTCTTGCAATAAGGATGCAAAAGTTATTTCTGGAACTCTCTCCAATCTTTTCTTCATTTCTCTTCGCAAACTTTCTTCTCTTATTCCTAGTACAAATCTTTCTTTTAGTATCTTCTGAGGATACCTAAAACAATCAGGATCAATAGCTTCAATCCTAACTAACTTTTCTTGTAACGTATATGCATAAGTATGCATATCTTCCCCCAGTTCTTGCCTTCTGTCAAAGAATTCTTTGATTCGTATGCTCACAGGAACTTTATCACCATAAACGATTTTTAGTACATCAAATAAGTCTTCTACCGAATTTTGTGTATCCGGTGGAACAAAACGATCTGTGTCTTTAGCTTGTCCAATTAAATGGTCTTTAACAATTTCTAGTTGATCTTCCGGAGGTATTCTAAGAACTTTTAGTGCCGCTTTTGTCCTTTCTATCCATTCTTCCACCGTATAATCTCCATGTTTCTTTGGCGTACCCGCGAAATCAGGTATCTTTTTATCCCTGGGAATATACATGGCTGTCGGCATCCTAGGGCCTTCTATGAATCTCTCCAGAATCTGCCGTTCTCTCCGTTGCTCCTCCTGCATTCTCACTACAGCTTCTTCTCTCCTCCTCAATTCTTCCTCCTGCAGTTCCATCCTGGTTCTGTATGCTCGCCATTCATCTCTCAGCTCCGCAGCCCAGTCTTCCATGACGCTAAGGTACTCAATCTCCTCCAGCCAACAGGAGTGTCACTTAGAAACAACAATTTTGTGTCTGCTGTAGCTACTCACAATAGGAATCTTGGAATAACCCCCAATAAAATGAAAAATCCTGTCCGTGACGCCAAAGACGCGCCTCCTGTGACCCCCTCGGGGGTTCTGGCGCTGGCCCAGGATCTGCTTGCAGCGGCCGACAGGGGTGTCGGCTGCCGATCACGGTAGCAGGCCAGTTGTTATTCCCCAAGAGCCGGACCACGCGTCCCCCCTAGACATTAAATCCTGTAAAATTAAACCCTTTAAAATTAAAATTTCCAAATTCTGATTCCATATTTGATATTCCCATATCCCCTTTACACAAACTAGACCCCTTTTAAAAGTTTACAGGACCTCCAGATCTCCCTGTGGTTTACATCGTTTTGGGTAATGTACCACCTAAACTCTTGGAACTATTCTCAGCAGAGCTTTAATTTAGGCCCCGGCTTCCTTCTGGGCCTGCTGCAACCCTTTAGCCAATCAGAAAACTCTTTTCATCTCCACCAATCAAAAGATTCCCAGCTTATCCTAAGGGAGTGAAAACATACTTCTTTAACAAACTTTATTTTTAACCCTTCGGGTTACACATGCGCAAACTTTAAAAACGTGTGTAGAGCGGGAAAAAGGGGGGGCGTGGCTAAGGCGGAGTTTAAAAAAAACAGCCAATAAGTGAAGTTAATGGCTAACATAAAAACCATTGTATATATGATTATAAAACTCACAACTCATTCTTTGAAGAATTGCTTATAAAATATAAACTAGCAGTTTAAATCGTGAAGGAGGAGAAGGAGAGAGACCAAAAAACCAGTGGATGCACAACCATGAAACGGATCGCAGTTCACCCTATAAATAACTATACAGATGTGTTTGTATACTATTAGGATATATATTATATATGCTGGGATTTATATTATAAGATATTCATTCTGGACCAAACTGTTTTAATTCTCAAGATTAAAAACGCAGCCTAGATTCGTCAGCGTATAGTATGCCTCAGAATCCTATGAATAGCAAAACGGAAACCAAATGTAAAATACAAAACAGTCAACGTGTGCTAAGCTGCTAGTATAAGTCTAGGGAGTGATACTTAAAGAACGTGCAGCAAACTTCATTCAACACCGGAATCTTTCACAGATAAAATATATAATATAACAATGGCATATAAGATGACCTAATAAAAGCTAGAGAATGATGTGTATTAAACCCCATGTAGGAAAATATTGTCTAGGTGCAGTCTATAGGGGCAATATTAAAATGCAGGAAACATGCAAACCACTACTGTACCATCTAAATGTAAAGGGAAAAACAGTAGCACACTACTGCATGAAGAAGTAATTGTTAGTGAAGTGTGTTGTATAACAAGTTTATTGAAACACAGCAGAGGATAATAGATACTGGCCTTGAGGGGTATAAAAACCTACTATTATAAAAAGACAGAAAAATCTTCATCCAAATTAAGACCATTAGGAGCCAGAGTATCTAATAAAAATATATATCTTTGTTCTAACCTGAGAATGGTTTTATTAATATCGCCTCCTCGCCAGTTGGGTTTCACTTGTTTTATAACAAAATATTTAAGGTCACTAACTTTATGTTGGAATGCATGCCAATGGGAAACTAAAGGTTTGTCCTCTACATTCCTCCTGATGCAGCTCATATGCTCCATAATTCTAATTTTAATCTTACGAGTAGTCTTGCCTACGTAGAGCAATCGGCAGGGGCATTGTATCACATAGATCACATTATGTGTATCACAGTTGGCAAAATCTTGGATGGGAAACTTCTCATGTGTAATTGGATGGGTAAACGTATTTCTAACCAGTAAAGCATTCAAGCAGATCGAACACATACCACAATGAAATTGGCCTTTATATTGAGACAAAAAATTTTTCTCTGTGAGTGCTGAGGGCACAAGTAGATTCCGGAGGTTGATATTGCGCTTGTGTGCGACAATAAGATTCTGGCCTTGAAAAGCCGACAGAGACTGTAGAATATGCCATTCTTTCTTAAGAATAGCAGTTATCTTTGCAGAGAATTGGGAATAGAGAAGAGGACAGACTAGCCCTTTGTTAGATTTCTTCTCCTTGGGTAACAGAAGTACTTCTCTTGATGTATTTTTAGCTCTTTTATATGCAGATTCTACATGTTTATTCGGATATCCTTTCTCGAGAAAACGTTTCTTCATATCTCTTTCCTCATTTTCGAAATCATGTGGGTCAGAGAATACCCTTCTAGCCCTCAGAAACTGGCTCACAGGAAGATTGTATTTTACATTTGGTTTCCGTTTTGCTATTCATAGGATTCTGAGGCATACTATACGCTGACGAATCTAGGCTGTGTTTTTAATCTTGAGAATTGGTCCAGTATGAATATCTTAAAATATAAATCCCAGCATATATAATATATATCCTAATAGTATACAAACACATCTGTATAGTTATTTATAGGGTGAACTGCGATCCGTTTCATGGTTGTGCATCCACTGGTTTTTTGGTCTCTCTCCTTCTCCTCCTTCACGATTTAAACTGCTAGTTTATATTTTATAAGCAATTCTTCAAAGAATGAGTTGTGAGTTTTATAATCATATATACAATGGTTTTTATGTTAGCCATTAACTTCACTTATTGGCTGTTTTTTAAAACTCCGCCTTAGCCACGCCCCCCTTTTTCCCGCTCTACACACGTTTTTAAAGTTTGCGCATGCACCGGCGTTTCTTAAGTTTCACGTTTTTTCGGCGGACTAAACAGACACACTGCTGGTTTTGCAAAGCAATATTACTTGGCAGAGATTATATTGGTGAGTTTCAAGTGCTCTATATTACCGCCGGTTTGGCATCACTTAAACTTTTGATTGCAAATGTTTAGTTCATATCGCTGTTGAATTCTTTTTTCTTTATCATTATGTGGTCCCTCTGATGAAATTCCGGCCATACTATAAATGCATTTGTTTTATTTATTTATCGTTTTATTTATTTATCTATTTATTTTTTTAGCGTAATCTTTTATATTATCCATTATTATATATATATATATATAATATATTATCCATTTTGATTTCTCATTTAAAATTGTTCCTTCCCATCGAAGTACACCGATGGGTTTAGGTTTGATTCTTTTAAAGCTTTAATAGCTACATTGAGTATCGCTGAGGCACATTGTTGCATATAGCGTTCTTTTTGGTACCTCTGAGCCTGACCTCCTTCCTCCCTAATTTGAAGACTAGTACCCGTTGTTTGCTCTCTATGTAATCTCCGGTGATAATTTAGATTTGAGTTTCATTTTTTGAGAAGTTAATATTTCTTGTTCTGCTATTTTTAATTGGATTACAACTAAAATCTCCATGGTATACATATGCCTCATTCTGTTTTCTTTGTTTTAGTGTTTTTGCCTCTCTTTGAGGATTACTTGTTCATCATATCCACAACTAAGGTATTAATGTTGAAACCACATGCTTGTCACATCTTTTAAGGTTTCTCTTTTAATTTGTCTTATCTTGTTATATTCTATTTTATTCTATTTTATTGTGTTTTGTTTTATTTCATTCTAACTAATCTAAACATATGGCATATTTTAATGTATTTGCGTATCCACACTTTTAAATAATGGTTTTTGTCTTATTCTTTTTTATACTAGTCTATTTATTGTTTATATGATTGATTACATTGTATTTATGTTTTTAATTACACAGGTACACTACCAAAAAACTGCCTCCAGTTTTGCAACTGATTCCTATAGATTTTGGGGTGCTGAATCCAGGAAAAATAGCCAAAATGTTCCATCACGTCACGTTTTCTTGCAAAATTAGATTTCTTACCCATATATGGAATGTTCACATAATTTCTTTTTAGCCGACTGCAGTTTATTTTCTTGGCCCAAAATAGAGGTTGTAATGGTTAACTAACTAGAAACACTCCCTCATGATATTTTAGAGTGTTTTGTATTCATTTTATACATTAACAGGACAATTGGGAGGCGGGGGGCTAAATCCAGTACTCGCGCTGGCCAAGGTTCTTTCCTGTTTGCCTCGCCTCGTTCGCTCGCTCAAACACGGTGGTTGCGACATGAACGTTCCTGTCAAATTTCAGTTTCTTGCAAGTTCATTATTACCTTTTGTTTGCTCAGTCGTAATCCAGCTTTATTCCGAAGTGGTTCACTACAGTTGTAGTTTGCAGTGCTGTGTATTTGTGATGGCTCACAGAGCCAGAGGTTGCGTCAACTCTCCGGACAGTTTTTGTTTTATTCGTGGGGAATATACCGTGAAAAAGCGGCAGAGGAACATTTCTGCATTTATTAAAAAAGTATATTTCGCCTATTTCGGTTTGAAGTTAGGCGATCAAGACAAACCGTGGGCTCCTCACAAAGTGTGCAAGACATGTGAGGAAGATCTACGCTTATGGATGAAAGGTAAAAAACAAGCATTTTGTTTCGGAATACCTATGATGTGGCGTGAACAAAGAGACCACAGCAGTGACTGCTATTTTTGCTCTTGCATTGTGAAGGGATACAACTTAAAAAATAAGAACGTAATAATTTACCCCAACCTTCCCTCAGCAATTAGGCCTATGCCTCATAGCAACGAAGTGCCTTTGCCTGAACCACCAAAATCTTTAGATCATATTTGTGTGGACGGTTCTGATCATGATGAGACTCATCAAATGGCTTTTCCCGATGAGTCCAGTACTTCCGAGTTTGAAACTGAACCAGATCCGAAACCTGAACTTTTCTCTCAAGCTGAATTGAATGATTTAGTCCGGGATTTAGGACTCCCAAAAGATGCTGCCCAACTGCTAGGTTCTCGGCTTAAACAGAAAAATCTATTGTCACCAGGAACAACTTTTTATTGGTACCGCAACCGCGAGACACAATTTTTGAAGTATTTCAGCAAAGAGGAAGATTTGGTATTTTGCAACGATATATACGGAGTGATGGAAAAGTTTAAACTCAAGTATGATCCTGCTGAATGGCGGCTGTTCATTGATTCGTCAAAAGACAGCATAAAAGGTGTTCTTCTTCATAATGGCAACACATTCGCTTCAGTTCCTATTGCTCACTCTGTTATTCTCCAAGAAAAATACGAGAATTTGGCCCTGATTCTTCAGAAGATTCATTATGATGAGCATAAGTGGATGATTTGTGGAGACTTTAAAATTCTATCCATGCTATTAGGGCAGCAATCCGGTTTCACCATATATCCCTGCTTCCTTTGCTTGTGGGATAGCCGGGCCCACGACCTACACTGGAGGAAAAAAGACTGGCCAATTCGGGAGTATTTGAGATCCGGTGAGAAAAATGTTCTTCATGAGAGCTTGGTACCTCGTGATAAAATTCTATTACCACCTCTCCACATTAAGTTGGGTCTCATTAAGCAATTCATCAAGTCCCTTCCAAAAGATGGTGAGTGCTTTCGGTACCTTTGCTCAAAGTTCCCCCGACTTTCTGAAGCAAAGCTAAAGGAAGGAGTGTTTGTTGGCCCTGATATAAGGAAACTCATTTCAGTTGGAGCATTCATTGAAACGATGTCTGAGAAGGAAAAAGAAGCCTGGGATTCCTTCAAGGATGTTGTTCTCAAATTCTTGGGGAACAGGCGGGATGAGAACTATAAGGATATTGTTGCCAGGATGCTCAATGCCTTCAAAGAACAAGGCTGTAACATGAGCCTGAAAGTCCATTTCTTGTACTCCCATGTGAACTACTTTCCCGAAAACATGGGGGCGTACAGTGAAGAACAAGGTGAAAGGTTTCACCAGGACATCAAGGACGCAGAGAGAAAGTACCAAGGAAGATGGAACACCACTATGATGGCTGATTTCTGCTGGTGGCTGCTGCGGGAAACCCCAGATGAAAAATACGCCAAGCAGCACACCAAGAGAAGCATTCGGGGGAAGAAGAAACGGGCCAACCAGGAGATTGATTGACCCAAGAATGACTTTAAAATCTAAACTGTGTTGACAAATATCGTGTTTTTACTAAACTTTGAAATGAAAATTTGCTAGTTATTACCACAGTGTCGGATCTCATTTATTAGAATTTTATTTTCACACCATTGGGTGTTTGTCTTCATGTATTGTAATGGTGCGGTTTGCGTTTTCTATTTTTACATACATACCTGTACAACATTTTTTGCACATTTCTTTGCTTTGCTTTGTGTCTAACCTCGCTCTTATATGCTCAATGTTTGTGCACATGTATGTGGCTGTTTTAAGTGCAGACAATTTTGCTACCATCACAGTGTGTTTTGTTGACATTACTCTATTCTTATGTGCTGCCTTGTTACAATTTTCTTTATTCTTATTTGAATAACTACTAAACAATTAGTATAAAGAATTCATCCAAGAAACTTTTATCTCGATCGCACTCAATCTGAAACGTTCACCTCAAACTGCTAACCCAATGTAGCAAAAAATCTGTACGTGATGGAGCAAATTGGTTACCAGATTTGGATTCAGCGCACCAAAAAACGTAAAAATCAATCGAAACATTAGAGGCAGTTTAAAACAATTTTTTTTTAGTGTACCTGTGTTATTTATTTGTTCTTTCCCATATATAGGATTTTAACTATAATTAATTTATATGTTTCTATGTTTTAGTACCTACTCCGACAACCCCTGATGAAGGTCTCCGAAACACGGCCTGTGTCGGGTTGTACTAGGTCTTAGATTCCTTGGGGATGGGTGAAGAAAGCCCCCAGGTAAGTGAAAGCCCCCAGGTAGGTGATACAGTAAATACATTTATGGAAATGGGTAACAGGGGTAACATATGGAAAGCAGTGTGTATTAATGCCCGTAGCATGGGAAATAAGATCCCTGAGGTTGAAGCTTTGGTGGGAGTGGCTGACTTGGATTTAGTGGCAGTTACAGAAACATGGTTCACAGAAAACAATGACTGGGATGTAACTATACCTGGCTATACTTTATTCAGGAAGGACAGGGTAGGAAGAAGAGGAGGAGGAGTGGCACTATATGTAAAAACTACTATTAAAGCTTTGGAATTACAGAGCTTAAAAGGGAGAGAGGAGGCATTGTGGGTTAAACTAGAAAGAGGGAAAGAGAAATCTATTTGCATTGGAGTGATATACAGACCTCCCTCACAAGAGGAAGAGGTGGACAGAGAGTTAATTGAAGACATACGCAGCATTGCTAGGAAAGGGAAAGTGCTACTGATAGGAGATTTCAATATGCCAGATGTTGATTGGCACATTCCTGCTGCAGTATCATCTAGAAGTAAGGAGATCCTGGATTCTCTACAGGGAGAACTATTCAGGCAATTGGTAACAGACCCCACCCGTGAAGGGGCCATACTGGACTTGGTGCTTACCAATGGTGAAAGTGTTTCTGATGTTGTAGTGGGAGATCATTTTGCATCCAGTGATCACCAGATGGTGTGGTTCAGTATTAGGACTAGGGCTGTTAGAATCCATTCCAAGGTGAAGATCTTAGACTTTAGGAAGACTAACTTTGCGAAGATGGGCCAATACCTCAGGGAGTCGTTAGTGGGATGGGAACAGCTGGGGGATGTAGAAAAACAGTGGGCAAAACTGAAAGGGGGTATTTTAAGGGCAACCAACCTTTTTGTTAAAATGGTAAATAAAGGCAAAAGAAACAGGAGACCGCTATGGTTTTCGAAGGAAGTAGCTGAAAAAGTGAAGAAAAAGAGGGAGGCCTTCATGAAATACAAGAGATCACAGAGAGCAGAAGACAGGCATCTGTATTTGGAAAAACTTAGAGAAGCTAGCAAAGTAGTCAAGAAGGCAAAGATTCAAAAGGAGGAGGAAATAGCCAATGCAATAAAATGGGGGGATAAGACATTTTTCAGATATATTAGTGAGAAGAGGAAGAGCAAAAGTGGTATTGTCAGACTCAAGGGTGCAGGGGGGGGAATATGTAGAAGCTGATAAGGATAAAGCGGAATTGCTTAACAAATATTTTTGTTCTGTGTTCACAGATGAAGAACCAGGAGCAGGACCTCAGAAAACACCCACAAATAAGAACAGAAGCGAGGAACATCTTGAACTATTTTCAGAAGACTGTGTTCGTGAGAAACTAGCTCAACTTAAAGTAGACAAAGCGATGGGACCGGATGGGATACACCCTAGAATACTGAGGGAACTTGGGGACGTTCTAGCAGCTCCACTGACTGACCTTTTCAATGCCTCGTTGGAGTCAGGAGTGGTGCCAAAGGACTGGAGAGAGGCTCATGTGGTGCCTTTACACAAAAGCGGAAGTAAGGATGTGGTTGAAAACTACAGGCCGGTTAGTTTAACTTCGGTGGTGAGTAAATTATTGGAAACGCTGCTGAAAGAGAAAATAGTGAGGTTTCTGGAGTCCAGCGGATTACAGGATCCGAGGCAGCATGGATTCACCAGAGGCAGGTCTTGTCAGACAAATCTGATTGATTTTTTTGACTGGGTGACCAGGGAGTTGGACCGAGGGAGAGCTCTAGATGTGGTGTATTTAGATTTCAGTAACGCCTTGGACACTGTTCCTCACAGGCGACTTATAAACAAACTGAGCACCCTAGGGATGGACCCTAAAGTTACTGCTTGGGTTAGAAATTGGTTGGGTGGGAGGCGACAAAGAGTACAAGTAAATGGAGCTCACTCTGAGGAGAAGGATGTTACCAGTGGTGTGCCCCAGGGATCTGTCCTTGGTCCGATTCTTTTTAACATCTTTGTTAGTGATATAGCGGAAGGGCTGTCGGGTAAGGTTTGCCTCTTTGCGGATGATACCAAAATCTGCAATAGAGTAGACACCCAGGAAGGGGTAGATAACATGAGGAGGGATCTAGCTAAGCTTGAAGAATGGTCTAGAATTTGGCAGCTGGGATTTAATGTTAAAAAATGTAAGGTCATGCATTTGGGCTGCAGCAATCCAAGGGAGCAATACAGTATAGGAGGTGAAGTACTTTTGTCCACTAAAGAAGAGCGGGACCTAGGCATGGTTGTGTCTGATGATCTTAAAGTAGCTAAACAGGTGGAAAAGGCGACGGCAAAAGCTAGAAGGATGCTTGGGTGCATACGGAGAGGAATGGCTAGCAGAAAAAAGGAGGTGATAATGCCTCTGTATAAGTCTTTGGTGCGACCTTATTTGGAGTATGGTGTGCAATTCTGGAGACCGCACCTTCAAAAGGATGTGAACAGGATGGAGTCGGTGCAGAGGGTTGCTACCAAAATGATTAATGGGCTTCATTATAAAGCATATGAGGACAGACTTAAGGATCTTAATATGTACACCTTAGAGGAAAGGCGGGATAGAGGTGATATGATTGAGATGTTTAAATACCTCCGTGGCATAAATGTTCAGGGAGAGAGCCTCTTTCAATTGAAAGCAAGTTCTGCTACGAGGGGACATGGGATGAGGGTGAAGGGAGATAGATTCAGGAGTGATATGCGGAAATATTTCTTTACGGAAAGAGTAGTGGATCCGTGGAATAGTCTACCAGTGGAGGTGGTAGAGATGAGGACAGTAACTGAATTCAAGAAAGCATGGGACCAACACAGAGGATCTCTAAAGGCAAAAAGTGGACTGTTGTAGTTGTTATGGAAGGACAGACTAGATAGGCCATGTGGTCTTTTTCTGTCGTCATGTTTCTATGTTTCTATGTTTCTATTAACTGATTAATAAAGTGTTTTTCCACTCAGATCACGTTTTGGACTGTGTGTTTGCTATCACGTGATTTCTTGCCTTTTTGTTGGACTAGTCCCCCATCAGCCCATTTCCAGTCCTAGCCCCCCCAATAGCCAATTACCAGTCCTAGCCCCCCCATCAGCCCATTCCCAGTCCTAGCCCCCCCAGCCCATTACCAGTCCTACCCCCCATCATCCCACTTCCAGTCTTAACCCCCCCATAGCCCAGGTAGTTTAAACAAAAAAACAAACTTGCTGGTGCTGCCGCTGCCACCGTGGCAGCGGCAGAATCGAGCATCCCACAGGGCCCCCTTGCCCGGCAGAGTTCTCCATGCGGCCTCAGATCCCTCAGTGCGGGCTTTTCAGAGCCGTGAAGGGAGAGTTTCCCTGTTTAAGCCCGCAGGGCTGATGGGAAACAGGAAATCAGTGCCAGCAGCTTAACAGAGCCGCGAGGGAGAAGCTCTCTCCCTTCGCGGCTCTGAAAGCCAGCACATAGGGAGCTGAGGCCGCATGGAGGACTCTGCTGGGCAGGGGGGCCCCGCAGGATGCTCGATTCTGCCGCTGCCATGGCGGCAGCGGCAGCACCAGCAAGGGTTGTTTTTTTTTTAAAATTTACCGGCAGATGCAGAATGTTGTTTGCGCGGGGCCCTGTGCAAACAACATTCTTGCACAATGGACGGACCGGCCCTGTGTGCAGGAAGAAAACATTCCCGTTGGGCCAGAATCGGGACTGAGGACAGGCCTGGTGTGCCCATCCTGCCTACAGGGACATCCTCCCCTGCTGCATTCCCAGTCCCCCAAACCCCACCGCCTGACCCATGGCTTGCCTCCTATGGCTTGGATCGGGAGGCGGGGACCCTCCTGCACCCGGCCCCAGCCCTGGTGGGGGCTACCTGGGCCCTGTCAGGAAAAAAATGCTTCTTATATCAGCTCTGAGGTGGTATAAGTACACATCGCAGCAGACCCGACAGGACATATGAAGAGAGCTGGTGGGGAAATAGAGTCAAGGCAGACTGCCAGGCTGCACGTCCCGGTTCTACTGTAGAATGAGGGCCTAAGGTTCTGTTAATTGATGGCAAGTAACACTGTTCCAGTCTCTATCCGATAGGGCCTAAGGTATGGAAGCAGTGCAGGATATGCAACAGATATATTATGAGATGAGACAAAAATCTAAATATGTGTTCTTAAGAGGAAAGGTGATATAGAGGGAATTTGAAAGAGATTTTCAAATACCTGGAAGGTATTAATAGTGCACTCAAGGAAAACACAGGAGAAGCATTAGAAAATTTAGAGGCCGATTTTCAAACAGGTTAATATTCAAAAGCCACTGAGAGATATTCAGTGACAATATCTGGATCGTAGTTGCCGTTAAATGTCCGGGTTGAGTGCTGCTATTCATAAAAATGTCAACTGTGCCCTGAGAGCACTTTATCTGGATTGCAACATAGGACAGGCTTTCCTAACCAGGGCTCCACAGATCAATAAACAGTAAGGATTTAAGGGTTTGTTTTATTATATTACATTGCTAGCTCTCTGACTGGAAGCTCTTAAAGGGTTTTTTGTATATTTTTTAAAGCAAGGTTACTTTCTTTTTGGTGCTTTAGGGGAACTTTCCTTGAGCACAGTAGGTTGCTGAACTCCAGTAACCTCCTCAGGTTTAGAAACTGCTAACACCTAATCAGGTGTTAGTTCCCTCCCTACCCACCCCAACTCCCACCCACCCCTAGTGAGCAGTCTTGCTTTATAGGGCACCTCCCCCTTTAACAAATCACAGAGAATTGGACCAGCACATTTTGAATATAATTAAAGAGATTTAACTGCTTTTTCTCTGAAAGGACAGCTGCGAAACTGGCTGGTACTTAGTAGATCTCTCTCTTTTGCTTTAACAGATACCTAAGCTCCACGAACAGAACAATGGCTGGGAAAAATCGTATTGCTAAAGCTGTTGCCCCCATTACAGCTTCTGCCTCGGTCCAGACAGAGGTCCTAATGCCGGTTGAAGGACCGGTTCCATGTGCAGGGTGCCTGCATGCTGAAGCTCTGAGGAAACAAGTGGAGGAACTCAGAGAGGAGGTGGCGAGGCTGAGGAGCATTCAAGACAGTGAGAAGTACATTGATGAGATGCTTCTTGCAGCAACCAAGCTCTCCAGCACAGGAGAAGATGGGTGCCAACAGAATGTCGATGGTTGTACACAAGTCACCAGGGCCTGCAAAATCACCAATCCAACTTCTCCAGCCCTTGACTTGAAGAACCATTATGCAGCCCTGGAAGTGGAGGAGGTGAAAGCATCCCTGGAAAGGGAAGAACCAGAGTTCAAGTACCCCAAAGTTGCAGAATCAGTGACCAGAAGGAAACTAAGAGTAGTGGTGGTTGGAGACTCTCTTCTGAAGGTACTGAGGCGTCCATCTGCCGACCAGACTTGATGTCCAGAGAGGTATGCTGTCTGCCTGGTGCCAAAATCCAAGATGTTACGGAGAGTTTGCCGAGACTCGTCAAGCCCACTGACTATTACCCAATGTTGCTAATCCATATTGGAACAAATGATACTGCCAGGTATACCTCGGAACATATCAAAAGTGACTTCATGGCTCTGGGACAGAGGGTGAAGCAGTTAGGTGCACAGGTGGTGTTCTCTACAATCCTCCCTGTTGAGGGTAAAGGCCAAGGCAGAGAGGCTCGCATCCTGGAGATGAATGCATGGCTGCGTGGATGGTGTCATCGAGAGCGTTTTGGTTTCCTAGACCATGGGATGCTGTTCCAAGGGTTGCAGAGCAGAGATGGCATCCATCTGTCCAAGAAAGGTCAACGCATCTTCGGTAGTAGACTGGCTAATCTACTGAAGAGTGCTTTAAACTAGATTCGTTGGGGATGGGTGAAGAAAGCCCCCAGGTAAGTGAAAGCCCCCAGGTAGGTGATACATTAAATACCTTTATGGAAATGGGTAACAGGGGTAACATATGGAAAGCAGTGTGTATTAATGCCTGTAGCATGGGAAATAAGATCCCTGAAGTTGAAGCTTTGGTGGGAGTGGCTGACTGGGATGTAACTATACCTGGCTATACTTTATTCAGAAAGGACAGGGTAGGAAGAAGGGGAGGAGGAGTGGCACTATATGTAAAAACTACTATTAAAGCTTTGGAATTACAGAGCTTAAAAGGGAGAGAGGAGGCATTGTGGGTTAAACTAGAAAGAGGGAAAGAGAAATCTATTTGCATTGGTGTGATATACAGACCTCTCTCACAAGAGGAAGAGGTGGACAGAGAGTTAATTGAAGACATACGCAGCATTGCTAGGAAAGGGGAAGTGCTACTGATAGGAGATTTCAATATGCCAGATGTTGATTGGCACATTCCTGCTGCAGTATCATCTAGAAGTAAGGAGATCCTGGATTCTCTACAGGGAGAACTATTCAGGCAATTGGTAACAGACCCCACACGTGAAGGGGCCATACTGGACTTGGTGCTTACCAATGGTGAAAGTGTTTCTGATGTTGTAGTGGGAGATCATTTTGCATCCAGTGATCACCAAATGGTGTGGTTCAGTATTAGGACTAGGGCTGTTAGAATCCATTCCAAGGTGAGGATCTTAGACTTTAGGAAGACTAACTTTGTGAAGATGGGCCAATACCTCAGGGAGTCGTTAGTGGGATGGGAACAGCTGGGGGATGTAGAAAAACAGTGGGCAAAACTGAAAGGGGGTATTTTAAGGGCAACCAACCTTTTTGTTAAATCGACTCATCTAGGGCACTTATGTTGAATGTATGCCACTCGGTTCTATTTTCTTTTCTGTTATTAATGGTTATTTCTTGATTGGTAAATATTTATAACATCTAGCCTTTTTCTGTGCTTCCTCCCCCTCCTGTTTTTTTGGGCTGGTAGTGTTAGGTAAATGCTCTGTATTATTATTGCAATTGGATTATTTTCTTTTGTTAATGATTTCTGTACTTTTTACCTTTCCATTTCTTTCAAGTATGGAATATTGCTTGATGTATTGTTGAAAATTTAGAAATAAAAAAAAAAAAAGGTAAATAAAGGCAAAAGGAACAGGAGACCGCAATGGTTTTCGAAAGAAGTAGCTGAAAAACTGAAGAAAAAGAGGGAGGCCTTCATGAAATACAAGAGATCACTGAGAGAGGAAGACAGGCATCTGTATTTGGAAAAATTTAGAGAAGCTAGCAAAGTAGTCAAGAAGGCAAAGATTCAAAAGGAGGAGGAAATTGCCAATGCAATAAAATGGGGGGTTAAGACATTTTTCAGATATATTAGTGAGAAGAGGAAGGGCAAAAGTGGTATTGTCAGACTCAAGGGTGCAGGGGGAAATATGTAGAAGCTGATAAGGGTAAAGCGGAATTGCTTAACAAATATTTTTGTTCTGTGTTCACAGATGAAGAACCAGGAGCAGGACCTCAGAAAACACCCACAAATAAGAACAGAAGCGAGGGACATCTTGAACAATTTTCAGAAGACTGTGTTCGTTAGAAACTAGCTCAACTTAAAGTAGACAAAGCAATGGGATACACCCTAGAATACTGAGGGAACTTGGGGACATTCTAGCAACTCCACTGACCGACCTTTTCAATGCCTCGTTGGAGTCAGGAGTGGTGCCAAAGGACTGGAGAGAGGCTCATGTGGTGCCTTTACACAAAAGCGGAAGTAAGGATGTGGTTGAAAACTACAGGCCGGTTAGTTTAACTTCGGTGGTGAGTAAATTATTGGAAATGCTGCTGAAAGAGAAAATAGTGAGGTTTCTGGAGTCCAGCGGATTACAGGATCCGAGGCAGCATGGATTCACCAGAGGCAGGTCTTGTCAAACAAATCTGATTGATTTCTTTGACTGGGTGACCAGGGAGTTGGACTGAGGGAGAGCTCTAGATGTGGTGTATTTAGATTTCAGTAAAGCCTTTGACACTGTTCCTCACAGGCGACTTATAAACAAACTGAGCACCCTAGGGATGGACCCTAAAGTTACTGCTTGGGTTAGAAATTGGTTGGGTGGGAGGCGACAAAGAGTACAAGTAAATGGAGCTCACTCTGAGGAGAAGAATGTTACCACTGGTGTGCCCCAGGGATCTGTCCTTGGTCCGAATCTTTTTAACATCTTTGTTAGTGATATAGCGGAATGGCTGTCGGGTAAGGTTTGCCTCTTTGCAGATGATACCAAAATCTGCAATAGAGTAGACACCCAGGAAGGTGTAGATAACATGAGGAGGGATCTAGCTAAGCTTGAAGAATGGTCTAGAATTTGGCAGCTGGGATTTAATGTTAAAAAATGTAAGGTCATGCATTTGGGCTGCAGCAATCCAAGGGAGCAATACAGTATAGGAGGTGAAGTACTTTGGTCCACTAAAGAAGAGCGGGACCTAGGCGTGGTTGTGTCTCATGATCTTAAAGTAGCTAAACAGGTAGAAAAGGCAACGGCAAAAGCTAGAAGGATGCTTGGGTGCATACGGAGAGGAATGGCTAGCAGAAAAAAGGAGGTGATAATGCCTCTGTATAAGTCTTTGGTGCGACCTCATTTGGAGTATAGTGTGCAATTCTGGAGACCGCACCTTCAAAAGGATGTGAACAGGATGGAGTCAGTGCAGAGGGTGGCTACTAAAATGATTAATGGGCTTCATTATAAAGCATATGAGGACAGACTTAAGGATCTTAATATGTACACCTTAGAGGAAAGGCGGGATAGAGGTGATATGATTGAGATGTTTAAATACCTCCGTGGCATAAATGTTCAGGGAGAGAGCCTCTTTCAATTGAAAGCAAGTTCTGCTACGAGGGGACATGGGATGAGGTTGAAGGGAGATAGATTCAGGAGTGATATGCGGAAATATTTCTTTACAGAAAGAGTAGTGGATCCATGGAATAGTCTCCCAGTGGAGGTGGTAGAGATGAGGACAGTAACTGAATTCAAAAAAGCATGGGACCAACACAGAGGATCTCTAAAGGTAAAAAGTGGACTGTTGTAGTTGTTGTTATGGAAGGACAGACTAGACAGGCCATGTGGTCTTTTTCTGTCATCATGTTTCTGTGTTTCTATGTTTCTATGCATCCTAAATGATCTGCATAAGTGCCGACTGAAAATCTGGACAAAGCTGGCACCTAGCACAAAGAAGGAAATGCTTAAGAAATTTTTATTTTATTTTTGACCGAAATTGCGTGGCAAAGACCCTACACAGGCCGTGTTTCGTCTCTACTTCATCAGGGGTATCGGCATACTATCTTGGCTGTCTTGTGTGATACTTGCTATTGACACTTGAATGATTGGACGATATCTCTTTAATTGATGGTGCCGATTGTGCACAAGCGTCATATACTTTGCCGCTCTTCTCCCACCGTATCGCGCTGCCTCAAGCCTGGATACCCATCACTTGTTAAAATTTGCGGAATAAAATAAAATAAACATTTTTTAAGCATTTCCTTCTTTGTGCTATGTTTTTGGACTTGGGCTTCTGGTGTGCGTAGCAAAGTGCTTTTTTGTTGGTACTAAGCTGTCACCTATCCAAATAGTGCTAATACTGTTCTCGCTCTGTAGACAAGCCCTACACTAACCAGTTAGTTCCAGGGTGTGATGGGAATTTCTGAAGATATTCAGTGGTACTATGTGGATGGTGCTGCCGAATACTGTGGTCAGCACCCTTATCCAAGTGGCCTTCTGTTGGCCATCTGGCTAAAGGTTTTGAATATCAGCCTGACAGGTTTCACAAAATGGGTGGTGCACTGAGTGATGGAGGCTAAAATAGCAATAGACTTCAAGAAGACATAGAACAAGCACAGAGGATCTTTAGTCGCAAAAAATGCAAAGATAAAGAAGAAAGTAATTAGCGGTTGTCCAGCAGACTGCAAGTACCGACATGATTAGGACGTTAGTATCCAGTGTTGGAGCCACTGTTTAAACTTTATTTGTATTTTCAGTAGTACTACTCATGTGGTGTCACTGAAAATTCCCATATAAGTTTAAACAGATACATATCCATTTACAGTTAGAACTGTTAGGTGCTTGTTCCTTGGATGGCTAAGTACTACTTTTGGTGGTTAAATTTAAGTACTGAGGTACAAGCATGCATGTGCATGCCTGATGCACTGATTCTATAAAGTAAAACATGGATGTGCTCTACTTTATTGAATAGAATGTAAGTGGCTCCCAACATGTGCACACTAGGTGCAAGCACTTATGCCCCCCCCCCTTGTAGTTAGGGTTGGCCCAAGGGTTTCTTCTGCCCTATGCAGAAGCCCCAAACATGCTGTCCCCCCCCCCCAAGACATGCTACTGTCCCCGAACTGTGCCATCCCCCTGTCACCAAGCCGTGCTCCTCTTGCTGAGCCACACTACTGCCGATTCTGGCAGCAGGGTCGGTGGGGCGCAGCTCTGCTCGGCAGCAGGCCCTGCCACTTCTGACCCCCCTCTGACATAATTTTGGGGGCTCAGAAGTGGCAGGCCATATGTGCTAAAGCACATAGCCTGCCGCCGACCCTAGCCATCCCCCTGCCGCTGGAATCAGCAGCAGCAGGGGGCAGCAGCGCGGTGCGGCTCAGCATGGGAGGAAGGGTGGTATGGCTCTGTATGTGGGGGAGGAGCAGCAGGCCATGTGTGCTGAAACACATGGCCTACTTCCCACAGAGATCTGCTGCCTTAGGCGGCTGCCTACCCTACCTAGTGGATGGGCCAGCCCTGCTTGCAGTTCTAAATGCCCATGTCTAGATTTTGGAGGGCATGTGTCTGCTTGCACTCCACCCCAGTGCTGCCCCTGTGCACATGCACCCTGCAGGTGTGAGTAATGGCATATACGCAAATATTCACAGAATAGTGACTGGCTAATGTTTGCGCATTTGTGCCCATCCATGCACAATAAAATACAATGGTTTATGCGCATGGATGGTGCATGCCTTGGGTGATTCTTCATGGAATTACCCCATTGAGGGTAATTTTAAACAGTGTTGGTGAACAGCTTAATTTAAATGTCAATCCTGTCATTTAAATTGAAACATTCAGCAATGCTGAATATGCATATTGATTTTTGGCCACTGCCACCATCCATTTAGTTTAGCAGGCCTAAACTTACCATATAAATTAGCCATATAACTCCTGAATATTACCGTTATACAGATCATTTTGGGGTGTTGTCTTCCCTCTATCTCAATCAATGTATGGACAGTGCTAGGCTGCTTAGAGGGATTTTCTGCCCAACACTATCCATATACTCTTTCAAACAACATGCATAGATCTCCCTCAGTCTACCCCATATCCTTCCCCTTTTTAAAATGAATAACTGGAAGCATGGAGGGGAATTTTAGAACAGATGTCCAGGAGCAATCTGGGACATCCAAGCCAGAACATCTGACATTGACGTTTAGGTGCATATTTGATTTCATAAATATTGACGTGCCCGATATGGACATCTGTGAGGGCATCTACATAGACTTTAGAGATGAGCAATGCAAGACTAACTTGGGAGCTGCTATACTACCATTTACATTTTGATGCAAGGTATGTCATGACAAACATGTTAATATCTACTTGATCTTATATCTTTAGAGTACACTGGGATTACTTTGCAGTGTTCTGGGCATGAAACAGACTAGTATATATAGTCTAATTTGCATCAACATTTATGTATCATCAGTATTTATGTCTAGTTTGCATCAGCAAAACACTATCAGTGAGCAGAGCAGCTTAGGAGATGCATGTTTTAACAGAGGAGGGATGGCCGTCACAGGCATCCATGGATACATTACAGAGATGGGCAGGATCAGAAACGTGCAACTTTTCAGAATACGGTGAGCACGGGGACATTCAAAATGATTGCAGCATTTACCCGCATCTCGTAATATTGGTGGGGACAAGTTTATCTACTTCACTGTATGAACAATGCCTGCACAAGTGCATGTGCCTCAGGCTGGATTTGTGCACGGGCCAGTTGAACAGCATGTTGGACATGCTGTGCTGGACATATCTATGTGCCGATTCCATAACACGGGCACTTCTATACCTGTGGATGCGGAATTGGTATGGAATTGTGCACGTTTCTGATTTAAACATTTCTGCGTCACAGACGTGGATTTTGTGGAATCGGTCTCTTTGAGATTAAAATAGCAAAAGTTACACAGATATCTGTAAAATAAGTTTTTTTCTAAAAGCACTTAGTGGTCAACTCCACATAGCTGGGTATATCTAGTGAGCTGCAGTGATTGAATTAATTAGCAGCTGGTCTGTTTGCCAGGCTGCAAGTACAGTACATTAGTAATTAGAATTTCTAGTACTTTTGTTACCAAGTCTGCCTACTAGACTGCATGTCATCTTGTGTGGATCAGTACAGCAGTATGGTGTTGGTAATAAATTATCAAAAAAGGTTACATGGTGCAACACCACTATTTTAACCACTGGGGATGTGGATAGCATTTTCCCAGCAGTTAACAAGGAGCCCTGACCCATAATGAGTGGCACATTAGCATGAGTGCATTTAACTCCACCCATTAAAGTATTTACCCTTGCACTAACAAAACGTTCCCATGGTAGACAGAATCGGACCCGTGGGCAGCCCATCGTACCCCTGCCTGCCTGCGGGGACATCTTCCCTGCAGGTTCCCCTGGATGCCACGGCTCAGCTCCCCTTTTCCCGTCAGCTGACCCATGGCTGGCTAGCCAGAGCCTGGATAGGGCAGCAGAGACCTCCCTGCACCCGGCCCTGGCCCCAGAGAGGGACCTCAGGCCGCAATCACTGGGTTGATGCTGCTTATTCCACCTTTGTGGTGGAATAAGCAGCACATCCCCTTTGACCTGGCAGGACGTACAGGGCCATGACCTGAATTGGCCCTGTACATTCTGCCGGGCTGGCCTGCCTCCGCTCTACCCAGATCCTGCCCCCTGCTAGCGCTCTTCATCCTATTGCTCTAGACGTGTGGGGAGAGCTGGAGAGGGAATCGGGCCTGGATTACTTGCAGGGCTGCATGTCCCGCGTCTCTGTATTGAGCCCATAGTAGATGATGGTAGAAAAAAGTAACTAGTCCATGCAGTCCAATAATTCCTCTGAATACTTGCAAGGATATATTCCATAACTCCATATAGAATATCACTTCTTATCCAAGACAGGCTTTGTTAGCTTTTTCAATTGTACTCCATCATCCTAGAAGGCAGAGCAAGCATGATTAAACCTCTTTTTAATTTTTATTTTTTAGCTTTCACCACACAGCCTTTCCCAAAGGCAGCGGAATACCTATTTGGTTGGAGTGGCCAAACAAATTAATGTCCAGTCATGCTTATAAGTTCTCTAGTTGCTGATGCTGCCTTTGGAAAAATTTTGGTGGGGCCATGGCCCATCTGTTCCACCCTATTCCACTGCCTATGGCCCTTCATGCGTCTTCAGTAGGTAACAAAAAAATGCTTTGGAATGTGAAAAAAGATTTGTGCTGATCAAAGGCTAAGAAGAAATATAAATTTGCATAAAACAATGTCTGTCCTTCTTCAGCAATATCTGTACATTAGTGTTACTGCACCTGGAAACTGGAAGACCTTTCCAAAACAGATGGATGCTATGTTAGAATTTTTAATGATAACAGAAGTAAGAAAGCAATAAGCTGTACAGCTATTTGTTGTTGGAATTATCATCACCCTAAGCAGAAATGAAAAATATTATACCCAGCATGCCCACAAAATATGATGTTTGTTCCCATAACATAGAGTTAAGTGTAGGAGATAAAGCTTGTAAAACTCATTTAACACCACAAACCTGTGTATTGCTGGAATATGCATTTCTCTACCTTTCTAGAAAATATAATCACAGTATGTATCTTTTTGTTGTTATACAAGCAATAAGAGCACTGTGAGCCAAACTGCATATTATAACTGAAAATACTGCTATTACTTCATGTAGATATGACAAAGTTATAATGAATGCTTGAGATAGCCTAAAATCGAATATGCTTCTTAAAGTTCCATACCTACTGTGCACACCGCAGCTACATAGCCTATTTTTCCTATGGAGGATTTCAAAATTGGAGGGAGAAATTTCCTGGTTTTGTGGGCAGCATGGAAAGGAAAATTTGGGCAACCTGGATGGGACAGCTGATCCTTCTCTGTCATTACTGTGCAGCATGCTTAACCTCAGGATTTTACTGGTGAGTGAGAGGAACATCACCCTTGCCTAAACTAGTAGTGCATCTCTACCTACAGTACTTCTGCATGGCTATTGATATCTATCCTTTTTATTACTCCACTTTGTCACACTGCTATTGCATCACACAATGTCAATATGTACAGTGGAATCAATGGAGGGTAAAGTAACTTGCTCAAGCTCACAAGGAGTATCAGTGGAAATCAAACCCTGTTACCAGCCTGCTGCTCTACCATTAGGCTGCATTTTAGACGTGGAAATGGCATCCATGAATAAATGGTGATTTCAGAGGGGATTTTTTATACTACTTTATCATTTCAGTCAATGTGATTTACATTGTAACTTAAACTTGGTAATGCACATTAAACAGGGACATTGATAACTTGGAATTTCTGAGGCAACAGAGAGTTAAGTGACTTGCCCAAGGCCACAAGGAATGCTAATAGGTTGCTTGGTTTCTAAGCCTGTGCACTAACCATTAGGCTGCTCCTCCACTCCAGGACAGATTAGCAGCACGTGTAGATAGAATGTGGGCATCAGCAGTTAACGCAAGCATCAGCAGCACATGGTAACCACATGTTTTGCAGACATCACGGATGCAATTAACATCACCTCAATGGCTGGCGTTAGCTGCATGCATGATGCTCCTGTGCCGCGATCTCTGCAATTTCGCTGCATTATCTGCTGGGGAAATGCTGCTCATGCCCTCAACAGATAATGCGCAACTTTTGCAGCTAGCGCAGTGCTATGTGCCCTAATGTCCAGTGTTAGTTGCAAAAGCCTAATGCCCTTTAGTAGACAATAGCCCTGAGAATTAGGAGTATGAACCCTTTGAAAATTGGCCTCAGTGTTCCAAAGTGTTTACCTGGAGGAGTGAATGCTGCACTTTGCTTTTTCTGCACCAAGTTCAATCACTTCATTTCTCTAGTAGAATTTGCTTAATTTTGCAGATTTTATACGACTACTAATAATCATTTGTATAGCTCTACAAAACGTATGCAGTACTGTACATACAGATGTAAGACACAGTCCCTTTTCATCAGAGCTTACAATCTCATTGGTTTTTTTAGGATAGAGAGAGTTCTGGTCAGAGCTGGAAGTGGTAGTCTGGCAGGTTTCATAGTTTAAGAAATCTCTTAGCAAGGATCATAAATTTGGTAAAGATAAGATTATTACTTTTGATTCCTGCAACAAACATTTGTGTTCTAAAAAGCATTCTTATCAAAAGTGGCAGCAAAACATTATTATTAGTAGAAAATGAGATAGAGATTAACTCCTCTGACTGGAGTACTTTATATACAGTATTAGCCTCAGCATGCTAATATGATTTGAAAGTAAATGGCCTTAGTGCTATGTTTGAGTAACTCTGGTAACCCGGAAGCCCTCCTCGCCTCCATCCCCATCATTAACACATCCCCCCCAGTACTTCGCCCCCCCACCCCCCACCCCCCAACAAAGTTCACAAACAACAGTATTTGGTACAAACATTTTGGTCGCAGCTTTATTTACAACCTGTAAACCGACCCAAAGGGCCTGAATAACAATTGAACATAACCCAGCCCCGCACCCCTTTACCGGAGGATGCCCCCCCACCCGCCATCTTAGTAGCAAGGCGGAGCATCCTCCTCCCCCCCAAACCCCGCCGCCTGCCTCGCCATCCTAGTAGCAAAGGCCGGCTCCCACCCCCCCCGCTACCGGGTCGAGACCCCCAACCGGGCTGTCTCGCCCCACCCCAAGGAGCACTTCGCCCCACTGCTCATAACCAGGTCAAGCCCGCGCCGCTCCTGCGAGCGCTGGCTCAGTACCCCCACCCCCCCCAGCGGCGACAACCGCAAAACCCCCCTCAAAGGGGGCGGGCGGGCGGGAACGCGACCGTTCCTGAGGAGCCGCGGCCAGAAAGAGACGGCCACGCGGCTCCTCGCTGCCACAGCACCGCCCCCCCGCCAGCCGCCGGCCAATGAAATCGCTCCGACGGTGTGACGGAGCGATTTCAAGAGCCGCGCACGGCCGCCTTACTCAACACCCCTCCCCCCTCCCCCCCCCCGCCGACAGCAAGGTGGAGGCCGAGGCCGGGCCCGGGCCCAGGTTACTGACAGCCGCGGGACCCGGCCCGCGGCCTCGAGCACTAACTCTGGTAACCCGGAAGCCCTCCTCGCCTCCATCCCCATCATTAACACATCCCCCCCAGTACTTCGCCCCCCCCCCCAACAAAGTTCACAAACAACAGTATTTGGTACAAACATTTTGGTCGCAGCTTTATTTACAACCTGTAAACCGACCCAAAGGGCCTGAATAACAATTGAACATAACCCAGCCCCGCACCCCTTTACCGGAGGATGCCCCCCCACCTGCCATCTTAGTAGCAAGGCGGAGCATCCTCCTCCCCCCCAAACCCCGCCGCCTGCCTCGCCATCCTAGTAGCAAAGGCCGGCTCCCACCCCCCCCGCTACCGGGTCGAGACCCCCAACCGGGCTGTCTCGCCCCACCCCAAGGAGCACTTCGCCCCCACTGCTCATAACCAGGTCAAGCCCGCGCCGCTCCTGCGAGCGCTGGCTCAGTACCCCGCCACCGGTGCGAGGTATGAACTATCCTCGCACCGCCCCCCCCATAAAGCTGCGACCAATCAGTTCCAAAACTTCCTGCCAATCATTAAGCAATAAGTCCTGGCCGACTGGGGACAAATGTACCTCGTCTGTACGGTACAGTCCAGCGCACCGGGGGTCCGCCCAAGGGTGCTGGACCTGCCACCTGCCAGCCCGCTGCAACCAACGGCCGATCTGCCTGTTGACCTTGGCTAGCCCTCTCGACCACCGCCGCTGTGACAAGCAGGCCGGCCGCGGGATGATGTCCGACCACACAATCGCCAAGCCCGGCCACTGCTCCTGCAGCGACCGCAGATCCCGTTGTACAGCACGAATGAGTTGCCGGCACGTCCAACCGGAAAGATCATTGCCTCCCAGGTGTATCAGAAGTCCCAACGGCCGCTGCCGCCGCTCCGCGTGCTCACGAACTACTGGAAGTAGCTGCCACCAACGCATGCCCCGCTGGCCGAGCCACACCAGCCGAAAATTACAGGAAACCAAGCCTAAGTGCAGACCCAGCGGACGAGTTGAGGCTCTGCGTTCCGCCCAGTAGACGAAGGAATGTCCCATAAGCCACCATACGCCCGGTGGGCCCCGTGCAGCACTCCATGTCGGCACGCTCAGCAGAACACCTGGAAAAGAAACACAGCATTAATACCCCCCCGCACCCACCCCCCCGACACCCTGCAGATCACAACTGGTCCGGGCGCACATAACCCGTGTAGGCTCGAGAGCTCCAACGCCCGATGCGTTGAATTACCTCACCCCCGAGGCCCGCGGCCGCAGCACTGGTCGCCGCGCCTATCCGGAAGGAATGAGAAGCATACCCGCGCTCATCCACTCCCAACCGCCGCAAGGCCAGGCGGAAGACCGCCGTGAATTGAAACTGGGTGACTGCCGACCCGTCCGCATGGCAAAAGAAACAGCCAGCCCCATCCCGACGCTGACGCCGATACGTCAGCAAGTTCTGCACCGGACAAGATCCCAGACCAGGGATGGCCCGCAGCAGCACCCACCGACCCCGCCCCTGCGGGTCGGTTTTCGAGCGATCCAGAAATATCCGAACCAGCTGCTCCTGCAGGTCCACCTGATGCTCCCGCAACCCTCCTCGACCACCCCGCCCGCCCGCCGGGGGGACCAGCTCACTAACTCGGAAGGCCCCAAAGAAGGCAGTGACAAACAACGCCCGGAACAGGACGGCCTCAAACGAAGAAGCCGCGACCTCGGGCAGGACACCCCAAATACGCAACAGCAAGTCATGCGACACGGGACGGCGCCAATCTGAGACAGGGGGGCGCACACGTGCCCAACCGGCTAAGAGCCGCTTCACTACATACGAAGTGCCCGGACTGCCCCAGCCCGCCGCCCTGCAAAAGAAGGAGAAACCAGCCAAAGCCGTCCGTGCCGCTGACCGGGACCAACCAGACTCCTTCGCCCATACAATGAAAGAGCCTGCCAGGAGGTCCCCAACACTGCCGCCCCTCCAGCCCCTACCCCACAGAAATTCATGAACCCGTGTATACCCCGCAGATAAGCTTTCCACGTACCTGGAGCCAGGGAAGAACGCAGCAACGAGATCATTCCAGCGTCCCAAGCTGCCAAAGGTGCTCTGGCACTACTGCCGCGGTCTCGTCCGCCCCGGTGCCAATTCCCGAAACCGCTCCCACTGGAAACGAGACAAAGCGTCAGCAATACCATTCTGAACGCCCGGCACATGACGTGCCCGAGCCGTGACATTAAGACGAAGACAAGCCAGCACGAATACCCGCATCAACGCTGCCACCCGCGGACACTTGGGAGAGTGGCGATTAATGACTTGCACCACCGCAGCGTTATCACACCAGAAAACAACCCGCTTGTCCCGTAACCTCTCCGGCCACACCCATAAGGCCACCACAATCGGAAACAGTTCCAGGAAGGTCACGTTACGCGTCAAACCACATGAACCCCAAGATGCAGGCCACGGCACCGCACACCACGCACCCTGGAAGTACAATCCCATGCCCAAACCACCGGCTGCATCAGAAAACAAGTCCAAATCCCGGTTGGATAGTTCACTGGACTGTAACACCGAGCAACCATTGTAGTCTGCCAGGAACGCATCCCACACCCGCAGATCGGCTCGCATCCCCGCATTCACGCGGATGCGATGGTTCCCACATCTGACCCCTGCCATCGCCAGAGATAATCTTCGCGCAAACGGCCGTCCCATAGCAATGACCCGACACGCGAAATTCAGGTGACCCACTAATCGTTGCAGCTCAGTCAAAGTCACCTTTGCCGAGGAGCCCACCTCCGCTACCAAGAGCCGCAGCCGATCTACTTTATCCGCAGGCAACCGGACCACAAACTCACTCGAGTCAATCTCAATCCCCAAAAAGGAGATACGAGTCACCGGTCCGACCGTCTTACCCACTGCCAACGGAATGCCAAAATCCGCCGCCAGGCCCAGAAAAAGCCCCAGCAAGGATCCGCACACGGCGGACTGGGCCGGCCCAACGAACAAGAAGTCATCAAGATAATGCACTATAGTCCGCCGCCCAGACCTCCGAACCAGCACCCAGTGCAAGAACGAGCTAAAGGCTTCGAAGTAAGCACACGAAATCGCGCAACCCATGGGCATGCATTTGTCATAGTAATACTGATTGTCGAAACGAAATCCCAGCAAGGGGAAGGCGGACGGGTGCACGGGCAAGAGACGAAAGGCTGACTCAATGTCCACCTTCGCCAACAGAGCCCCTTTTCCACATTGGCGCACCAGCTCCAATGCCTCGTCAAAAGACGCATAGCGCACAGAGCACAGCTCCCGCGGGATATGGTCGTTTACCGAAGCCCCGAGGGGGCAAGAAAGATTATGGATCAGCCGATAGCGTCCAGGCTCCTTCTTAGGGATGACCCCCAGCGGTGATACGATAAAAGGCGAGAAGGGGGGCCGTTCAAAAGGCCCAGCCACTCTGCCCAAAGCACACTCCGCCGCAATCTTTTCTCGGGCCACCTCCGCCAATCGCAGCACCGACACCGCATTCCCCCTCTCCAACCCCCTAAGCTCCCCCCGCACCGGAATACGAAAGCCCTCGGAAAACCCCGCCCATAACATCGTCCCCGCCTTGCCATGTCTGGTAGCCGCATAGAGCTCCAGCCATGGCTGGAGCGCCAGCCTCTTAATGGGGGTAGGCGCCAGCCCCCCCACATTCCCATCACTTACTGGCGGCCGCCGCCCCAGGCACTGCTCTACGGCTGCACTTGACGGCCGAGTGACCGGCGCCGCAAAGCGAACATGCGTGCCGGAACTTACAGTCCGGGAAGGGGCAGGACGTTTTATTGAAGCGCCAGCACAGGTCCCCGCCGGGACCACTTGCCCCCGTTCTGCTCGTCTCGGGCCCCGGGCCCGCTGACCGAAAGGGCCGAAGGCCGGCCGGAGCTGCCGTACCCGCCGCCTTACCCGACCCTGTACCCCCCCCCATGCCGCCCCTTTTAGCCGACATTTGCGTGAGCCAAATGTTGATATCCTTCATTCCCCACGACAACTGCCTGTTCTCTTCCATCCTATCGCGGAACTCCTCATCGTAATTAAGCCAGGCCCAACCTTCGTGCGCCTGGGAAGCCGACAAGATAGCATCGGCATATGCCAGTAGCTCACCGTAACAACTCGGGTCCTCATGGCCCCATACGCTCGCCAGACGCAAAAAGGCCCGCGTCCAATTCAACGTGTTCCGTGACACCTTCCGTACCCTCCCCGCCTTCTCGTCCTCTTTACGCTTCTTGCGGCTCTCTCCTGAACGTTTTCTCCCCTCCAACAACCGGAAAATATCCAGGTAACGCCGCTTCACGATCCGCCTCCGCAACTTGCGCGGAACACTCTCCCACAATTCCACGCAAAGGACCACCGCAGACCCCGCCCCCGCTCCCGAAGGCGGGACGACTGTGGATTCCGCCGATGAAGTGGCTGAGGACCCCGAAGACGAGGAGGAAGACGACGCGCTCCTCCGCCGACGCCGTCGGTGCTTTCGCTTAGCCTTGGCTTTTTGTGCCGGCGGAGCAGATTCACTCGGTAACACCCCCGCCCCAACTCCCCCCGCAGTGACCCCAGAGAACTCACCTGCTGCCACCTGCACCGCCGTCGCCTGCGCCTCCGACGTGGACCCCGGCTGCTCCACCGAAGTCTGGCCCGGCTGGCTGACCATCGACGACATCACGGTTGATCCCACAACCGCCGCTGAGGACCCACTCGGAGGAACCTGAGCAGACCCCGACACCTGCAATGGGAGAGGAGAGCCAACACACGGGGAAGGAGGAAAGCCCGCTCCCGGAGGCACCCACCCGTAAGGCCCCATCCCCCACCCCACACCCCGCCCCTGCGCCCCTCCAGAGGACCCTAACCCCCCAGCCGCCCAGGCTGCAGCCCCCCAGGGGGGCTGCCCCACCGCTGGAAGACCGGCGCCCCAACGATCCCCACCCCAGCCCGCCCCCCAGGCCATAGCTTGCCCAGGTGATGGGGACCAAGCCGGCCACCCTCCCCCATGCATCCCAGCTCCACTCAAACCCAGCGGGAGGGGCCCATAAGCACCAGCCGGGGCCGGAACCCACCCAGGCCCCCCCCTCCTATACAATCAACCCCATCCACCACCCCCCCTCCAGTCACTCCCCCCCCCAACAACCCATCGGCCTCCAAAGCTCCTGGCCCAGCGACCCCCCCAAGGGGACTCCCCCCCTCCCCCCCTCCCCAGGACCACTAAGACAGACTGTAGGGGTAGGGAGAGCTCCACGCTTCCCGGCCCCTACCCGACGCTTTCCCGCCTTCTGACCACCCCCCCCGCGCCCCCCCACGACCCGCCCCAGCGCCCGGTGCTGCCCCCGCCCCGCGGGATCCCCACGGAGTGCCCCCACCCCGTGCCCCCGACGTCCTCCTGGCTCTGCTGCCGCCAGCCATGTTGGGCCGTCCTGCGCAGTGCCAAAGGGGGCCAAAAGTAACGCGGTAGCCCTCCTCCGGTTTCCCACAACTTTATTTATTTATTTATTTTTTATTTAGACGGCCCCCTATTGCCAGAAGCACCCCCCCCACCGAAGGCGACCACCCCGCGGCACAAACTACCCCCCCCAACAAAACCCAACTCACCGGGATCCCCAGCAAGTGGAACGCGACCGTTCCTGAGGAGCCGCGGCCAGAAAGAGACGGCCACGCGGCTCCTCGCTGCCACAGCACCGCCCCCCCGCTAGCCGCCGGCCAATGAAATCGCTCCGACGGTGTGACGGAGCGATTTCAAGAGCCGCGCACGGCCGCCTTACTCAACACCCCTCCCCCCCGCCGACAGCAAGGTGGAGGCCGAGGCCGGGCCCGGGCCCAGGTTACTGACAGCCGCGGGACCCGGCCCGCGGCCTCGAGCACGACTCCACATTTACCATTGCATTGTACTCGTAATATTCTGAAAGATGGTTTCTTCCCTGCACAGATCTTTCATGGAACAAGCTGTAATTTGTGTTCCACTAGCTCTGTGTTGCAGAATTATCACATTAAGGTGGGATCCTTGGCACCTGTGAAGTGGCATTTTAGATAGGACATCTAGGGCAAAATGTCCAAAACATTCTGAGACGTTTATGTATTAGCATGATTTTGGAAATGTGGACGTCTCCGAAATAGACGTCCCTGCTAGAAAAACCAAGGTCGGGGACATCTATCCTATGATGAATGCAGGGTATGCATTGCTGTGCGGAACGGCAATCCCGGCTTCCCTGCCGTTTTTATAATTTATTTATTTATTTATTTATTTATTTAACATCTGTTATATACCGCGCTATTAAAATCAGCGCGGTGTACATCGAACAAAATATACTGCAATGTGTACAGGTAACATCGAGTTTACAGAGAACAAGGGAATATAAAACATGGAATAAATCACCAATAAAAATAATCACCAATAAAAATATAGGGATAGCAGAGTACCTTCTTCTCTATGCTCTCTGGGTGTCTGGAAGGCAGAACAAGAGCTTTTCCGATGCCTACTCGTTCCCTGGAGCAGGTATAAGCTTAGACATGGTTCAGGATGTGCAGGGCATTTCTGAAATTGGGTAAGGATGTCCACGTATTTGGGAACACCCAAGACATGCCTACATTATGCTCCTGTTTAGCCTTGGACATCCTCAATGTGGGGATGTCATTAGAACCACTTTCCAAAATACCTCCAGAGATGTCCACATGCTTTAGATGTCTGTGCGCCCATTTTCAGATGCCCAAAGCACAAATAGGGCTTCTAAGATAACCACTATTGTGTGTATCAAATGTGATTTCAAGTGGATGCATTCGAGGGTCCTATAGTGCTTGGTATATCTGCTGTAAAGGACACAGGAACATGTTTTGGAGCTTCAGAAGTAGAGGAAGAAAAGAGGACTGACATTTTGAAGTATACTACCCTCTTTGAAGATAGTAGCAATGCTTTACTGAGTTAGGAAGGTGGTTATGTTTGGAGAATTCTGTGATCTATTACTTGGAATGTTCCTTTCTATAATGTTGACCAAGCTGGAAATAACAATAATTGGTCCTCTGATTTTCCTCTTTTGCTCTAATTCTTGCTTTAAAAAAATCCCACTCTGTGGGAGTTTACTGGATAATTATGTGTTTTGTTTTTAGCAAGCCTTTGTCCTTTGAAGCAGGTGGATCTGGCTAAAACACCAGCAGCAGATAAGTGGTATTGTACCACGTAATACTCTGCAGTTTGACAGTACACTGGTATTTTGATTTAAGAAAAGCTATACTGACATTTTTTATTTAAATTGTTGTCGGACTTAAATTATGCAACAGTTAAACAAGTTATTGGGATGTGCACAGCCAAAATAAGTTTGGTTTGTTCTCATTTAAAATGAAAGTTTTCCTAATTTTGGGGTGATTTTTGTGTTTACTTGACCTATTGCTTTATTAGGTGCACATTGTGGGCCCAGTGACATCCCTGCAGGCAGTAGGGGCACACGGGCCTGTCCACAGGCCAAATTCTGTGCACCGTGAGAACATTTTGTTCCCATGGTCCATATTCAGGTCTTAACTGGCCAATCTTCTTCGAGGATGTCCAAGCGGCCCGGACGTCCCCCTACCTAAATCAGGCTCCATGTCTCTACAATTTGTGTAGTTCAATTTACCTCCCCCCCAAAAAAACAAACAAACTGTGTGAATTTGGATTTATTTATGTAATATATTTATGTGAATCTGGATATGCATTTTTGTCAGTGTACATTAAAAATCACAAACACATTTTTACAAAAAAATAAGTCAGCTTTGAATTATTATCAAATCTGATTATCTGAATACTTTAAAAGCTAACATTAGGGAATTAAAAGCTATATTCAGAAGAGATTCTAGAATGTTTGCACATTTCTACACTAGTTATGATAAGCTGAATAATAGCAAATCACCTGGACCGGATGGTATACATCCAAGGGTTTTGAAAAAAATGAAATATGAGATTGCAGACCTGCTATTAGTAATCTATGAACTTTCATTAAAATCATCTGTAATACCTGAAGATTGGAAGCTCGCCAGTGTAACGCCAATTTTTAAAAAGGGTTCCAGGGGTGATCCGGGAAACTACAGACCGGTGAGCCTGATGTCAGTAATGGGGAAAATGGTAGAAACCATCATAAAAAACAAAATTACTCAGCATGTAGATAGTCATGGCCTAATGGGAGACAGCCAACATGGCTTTAGACACGGAAGATCTTGTTTTACTAATCTGTTATGTTTTTTTGAAGGTGTGAATAAACAGGTAGACAAAGGTGAGTCAGTTGATATAGTGTATCTGGACTTTCAGAAAGCCTTTGACAGAGACTTTTGGCAAAAATAAAAAGTCATGGGATAGGAGGCCGTGTACTATTGTGGATTAGGAACTGGTTAAAAGATAGAAAGCAGAGGGTAGGGCTAAATGGCCAATTTTCCCAATGGAAAAAGGTGAATAGTGGAGTACCCCAGGGATCTGTACTGGGTCCGCTGCTTTTTGACATATTCATAAATGACCTGGAAAAGGGAATAACTGGTGAGGTTATCAAATTTGCAGATGACACAAAACTGTTTAAAGTTGTTAAAACCCAAGGGGATTGTGGAAAACTGCAGGAGGATCTGGATAAATTGGAAGACTGGGCATCCAAATGGCAGATGAAATTTAATGTGGACAAGTGCAAAGTTATGCACCTAGGAAAGAACAACCCACACTATGGTTACATGATGGAAGGTTCCATATTGGGAACCACCACCCAGGAAAAAGATTTAGGCGTCATCGTGGATAACATGTTAAAAACCTCTGCAGTGGCGGCCAAGAAAGCAAATAGAATGCTAGGTATCATAAGGAAAAGAATGGAAAATAAAACAAAGCATATTATAATGCCTCTGTATCGTTCCATGGTACGACAGCACCTTGAATATTGTGTGCAATTCTGGTCGCCGTATCTTAAAAAGTATATAGTATTATTAGAAAAGGTTCAGAGAAGAGCCACCAAAATGGTAAAGGGGATGGAAGGCTACTCCTATGAAGAGAGGCTACAAAGGTTAGGGCTCTTCAATCTGGAAAAGAGACGGCTGAGGGGAGATATGATAGAGGTCTATAAATTAATGAATGGAGTGGAACAGGTAAACGTAGATCAATTGTTTACACTATCAGAATATAGAAAGACTAGGGGCTATGTAATGAATCTGCAGGGTAAACTATTTAAGACTAATAAGAGAAAATATTTTTTCACTCAATGTGTAATCAAACTCTGGAATTTGTTACCAGAGGATATAGTAAAGGCTGTTAATGTAGCTGGGTTTAAAAAAAAGGTTTGGACAAGTTCCTGGAGGAAAGGTCCATAAACCATTATTAAAAAGGGACCCAGGATATCAATGTCTGACCCAGTACAAGCATTGTGGAACCTGTGTCTTTTGGGGAAACTGCTATATGACCTAGATTGGCCACTGTTGGAAACAGGATACTGGGCTTGATGGACCTTGGTCTGACCCAATATGGCATATCTTATGTTCTTATATGTTCTTAAGACTGCTACAACATTTTTGTTATTATAAATAGCAAATGTTCTCAAACTTTGATAATATTTGTAAGGTGAAAATTTGAATTTTCACTTTTCATTCCAAAAATGCCTCTGTGAGAGAAATGGATGAGACTCAAGATCCATTGTGTCCATTATCTCATTATCAACACCATGGTGCTAATCACTTGAATTTGAGAATGTATTAAATTATGTGCTAAATTATATTACAAGGAGAAGAGATTATTAACAAGACTGATTGCAAGACTTGAAAAAAAAGATAAAAATCACCTGTAGAAAAAATATTTTAAAGATGAAAATCCTGTTAATCTGTGGCCTGAAGCATGGCATATGACTGCAGAGGTCATCCTTAGGCTGCACAATCTATTACATCTTCCCTCGAATAGAGAATGTCAAATTATAATAAGAAATACCTACATTATAGGCCTGCTTTTATAGCGGGGTGCCTATGTAAGAAACCTTTGCTATTATAAAATAGATGTGTAGAACTAGCCCCAATTGCATGCAAATGTCACAGCACATATTTCTACCTTCTCCAAAGCAAGTATATATGTGTGTGTGTGAACTCTACACCCATACTCACATTTTTTAGGAAACAACACAGGTACATTGTTCCAGCCAAACTCAAGCTATGCCCCCAGGGTGTAACTACATGCCATTGTGTTGGTGTATGTATTTATATGCATATATACTGCTACTACTATTTACCACTTATAGAGCGCCACGCACGCAGCGCTGTACAGCTAACCTACAAGAGGCAGCCAGTAAACAAGAGACAGTCCCTGCCCGTCAGAGTCATGCTCATCGGAGCTTACAATGGGGTGAATTTATAAAAGATCTTGCAAACAATTATAAAATAACCCTTTGTGTTTGTTTCTTCCATATCTTCCATATCCCTGTTTATAACTATTTGTACATAGCTCATCCTGTATATAGGTCACCAAGAAATCATTGCCTTCACTCCCACAACTACTTTTCCTGCATGCCTACCCCTACTGACACTGTTCTTTGATTGTTTGATGTGTAAACCACTTTGATTTCAGGACAAAGCGGTATATAAATCCTTTTAAATAAATAAAATAAATAAATAAATATCTCCTGCACTATACATTCTACTCATTTAATATTGAATTTATATTTACTTCTTACCAAAAGAAGGTTTAAGGTAGATTACACAATCACTATAATCAACATATAATATTGTGCAATGCAATTACACTTCAATCATCATCTACCAAAACATGAAATATTATAGCAAAACAATAAAAAATAAACTATGCAATCAAACCAGTCTCTGTTTTCAAAATCATATGGGGGTCAGGTCAACATTATTTGGGTAAATTTTATATTGATCTATGTGCCCACTTGATGTTTGCTGTTGGTTTCTGATTGCAGTTGATATCAGATACAGACCACAACCATCATGCGAGAACATAGATTAAAATATGCTGACTTGAACTTCAAATGGATTTTAAAACCACATTTATCAATATAAATATAACACCCCAATTAATTGGAAACCAAAGTACTTGAAATAATAGGGGGTGCTCCTACCTTGCCACAAGTGATTACCTTAATTACAGTTTTATGAATTAATTTCAATCATACTGCCATCCTTTGTAGTAATCTTAAAAATAGTAATCAAGGGAAAAGCGGGCATCCTCCTGAATAACAATATAGAATCTGACTTCTAAAAAAGATTGAATTTGTGTTATCAACAGGAGATTTGCAGTTGTCTTAAATATTACCAATGCTACCTGATCTTCCATTGATAAAGCTGAATCAATGATAACCCTAGTGTTTCCTTACCAGTTTGCAATGGAACACTCATGTGCCTTCAGATCTGATCAGGTGTGCAACAGAAAAGTCACTATTGCTTGATGCTTAGATACAAAGCAGAAATTAGACTCTGCTCTCAGCACTTTGCAACAACATAAGATACTAGAAGAGGTTCTTAAACATGTAGGAGCTACTTCCTGTGCACAAATGTAGTCATGCACTATATACCTCTCTTTCCTAGTTACAGTAGGAACTCCCAGGTGACTTCATGGGTCTGCAAAAGAGGGTGAAGCAAGTAGGTGTGCAGGTGAACTGTTCCTCAATCCTTCTAGTCAAGGAGAAGAACTGAGGCAGAGAAGTATAAATTCTGGTGATGAATGGTTGTATAGATGGTGTCAACAAGAACATTTTGACTTCTTGGATTATGGGATGATATTCCAAGAGCTGCTGAGCAGATACTGTGAATATATGTCAAAGAATGCAAAAAACATATTTCAGAACAGACTAACATATTGAGGAGGGCTTTAAACTAGGTCTATTGGGAATGGATGGATGAATTCAGTGGGGCCGTGGCTCCGATATCAGACGGAAACCGCTACCGTGGCTTTGTAAACAAGCCCCTTTGTTTTTTTGTGTGCTGACATCAGGACTGTGATTGTACAGCTTTGGCTCCATCACATCTCTGAAGTACCATCGTACACATATTACCCCTCGGATAGCCACCTGCAGGTATCACCTCTTGTCCATACATGCCCCATTTGCCCAGTTTGGATGACACCTCTCCCAGCTGTTATCTGCATATTTGTCTGGGGTGTTGTATGGTGGTTGTGTGACTGGAACAGGTGTGTGACCCACATGTCTGACATCAGGCCTTCCATGTGGCACTAACGCACATTTTCCCTCACAGTACAAATACATTGGGGAATTTGAACACTGGGTATGCTAGTCCTAGCCTACTACTTTAGCCATTAAGCTATTATACACCCCTCTCATGGGGTACTCTTCAAAGGACATCTATGAAGATATCTCCATAGATGTCCATATTGGCCACATCCACATTTGTGAAATTGTGCTTGAACTTGAACATGCCTGCTTTTTTTTCAGATATTCTGGCTTGGACTCCCAGATTGCACTGGGATGTCCTTTGGAAAATGTACCTTCAAGTATATTAATGTCAAATAAGTCCTAGATCTAGATGCAGTTGTGGAAGAGGCAGACTTGGATTCAGTGGTATCTGTGGAGACGTGGAGCACAATTCTGAAAGGGTTATGTCTGGGCTGTCCAGATGGGCCCTGAGCAGGACGGGCCCATTAGGACCCAATTCTGTACCACAGTACCAAAACATTCCCATGGCATACAGAATCAGGCCCCTGCATGCCTGCAGAGATGTCCTCCCCACAGGCTCTCCTGGCTCCTGTGGTGCAGACCCTCTTCTTCCTTGCCACCTGATTGACGGCTAGGCAGTCAGGGCCTGGATTGTCAGTGGGGTCCTACACACACCCAGCCCTGGCCCTGGCCCCGGAGGGAGGGTTTGACTCTGATCACACAGTTTGTGCTGCTTATTCCACCCCAGACATTCCAATGTTGGCACTGTATGTCCGGGACTGGCATACTGAATGGGGACCTTATTCCACCTCTGAGATGGAATAAGTTCCCCTTTTCAGTGGGGGATGGCAGGCCTGGGCAGCAGAGGAGGTACGAGGGGGTAGAGGAGATTCCCTGCAGCCTGACCCTGTCCTTGGGAGGCGAGATCAGTGGTCAGGCTTCGGGTAATGCAAAGTCTGTTTGGTGGCTGGGGATCGCAACTCCTGAATGGAGCCGCGGTGCCATGGCAACCGGATGCTATGGCACAAAGGCTTCATTCAGGAGCCTTGACTGAGTTAACCGGGTTAGGCCTGTATGTGCAGGCCAACGAGGATTGGGGTCGTGGCCTGCATGTACAGGCTCAGACGTGATTCTGATTCCGCGGGGCTAGACGTGCTCCGCAGAATCAGAATCCCTTCTAACTTTGTGCATCCAGTTCCGACCAGGCCTACAGAGGGCCAAGATGTCCAGGATAGAATTGGGCCCTTAGTGCAGAATTTTTATCATTGAATTATTTTTAGTGCATGCTAACCATTAGCATGCAGTTGAACCGTTAGTAAACATGCCCCAAAACGCGCTAGCAAATGCATATAAGAATCCCAGGCTTTCTTCATTTGGGGTGTGACGGCTGCTTGTACAGTACATGGTTCCAGTTTTCAATCAAGATGTTGAGATCTTCTGATTGCTGTGCTATCTTTGGAACGGCTTTGGGGTATTTTTACTAAAGGACGTTAAGGGAGCAGCTGTTAGCTGGTGTTAAGGGTAGTGATAAGGGGTTTTCCATGCAAAAGGGCTCTGGGCATGTAGGAGGCATTCCAGCATTAATGGTGAAATGGGACACTTAACGTGCACTAATAGGACATCGTGTGTTAAGGTATCAAGCATGCACCTTAACGTCCGAAAATGGCTGTCACCCTAATGCTGGATAAGGGAACACCAGGGGAAGTCAATGTAAAGGTGATGGATGGAAGGACAGGTGGGAGCCGATGTACCTGCCATTTCCATGGGCACCCTACATGGCAGCCAGTAATTTGGATGAGCATGTGGGAGGCATCTGCACTAATGCCCTGTGTGGTGCCAATGTAAAAGGGCACAATATGAGTGTGTGGCATAAGATGGGAAAGATGTGTCCCCCCCATGGAGTCAGAAGTGGCAGGATGTTTGTAGTGAAAGAAGGACAGAGCAGGAGGGGTGATATGCAGATCAGGCACAGAATAGGTGTGTAGGAAGAGCCCAAATGCGGAAAAGAGTACCTGTGCAAGTCATGGTGTAGCAACTTGCACGAGAAGACACGATTGCACACAGCTGATGGATGGATGGGCTGAAGGAAGAATGGTGGCAGAGGAGAGGGTGGTATGGGCTGGCAGCACCGATGTGCTGTAGGTGCCATCCCCAATGTATTTGTACTGTGAGGGAAAATGTGCATTAGTGCCACATGGAAGGCCTGATACCAGACATGTGGGTCACACACCTGTTTTAGCCACACAACCACCATACAACACCCCAGACAAATAAGCAGATAACAGCTGGAGAGGTGTCATCTAAACTGGGAAAATGGGGCACGTATGGACAAGAGGTGATACCTGAAGGTGGCTATCCGAGGGGTAGTATGTGTACGATGGTACTTCAGAGATGTGATGGAGCCAAAGCTGTACAATCACAATCCTGATGTCAGCACACAAAAAAACAAAGAGTCTATAGCAGTAGAATCGAACAACTTTATTGTAGCAACACTCCAACGTGTTTCAGCTTCTATCTTCCTTGAGGGCTTTTTGCCTCATAAAAAATCTAATATAAATATCAAACCTTAGACTCAAGGTTCATTACAGTAACCAGGGATGAAGAGGACATATGGTTACAAAAGCAAAGAGAATAAACACTCACTATTGTGTTGATTTAGAATGCTCAATGGTTCAATAATCACCAATACTGGGGGACCCATACTTGAACCTGTGACCCTCTACTCAGAGATACACTGACTGTGTGGGTTGAGCCAGAGTGCTGCCATAAGGACACAGCAGTCCCTGGGGCTGACATGGTCTCCATCAGACAGACCTTGCCACATGTTCCAATGCGCACTGCACAGAGGACCAGGACATGGCTTTTGTCTGCTGCAGGCAGGCACCGCTGCACCCACCACAAATAGACCCACACCATGCTGACATGCCAATGTGCTATCAATGGAGATGGTACGCAGTCTCAGTCCATCCAACATGCAGGTTTGGTGGGCGCCCATGGTGCCAGGTCCAGAAGGGGGGCAGAGGCACACATGGATCGCCATGCTGCCACCTCCAACCATCTGCCTCTGTAGGGACCCCATCTCTGCCTGCCGCCGATATGTCTCGGGGGTGGAGGACAGCCACAGCAGTGGTATTTCCCTGGGAGGCTGCATGTTGCAGCTACCTGTTCAGCCACAGCCGCTGACGCAATTGGCCTTTTTCTTACGGGGCTGGCTTAACTGGCAGTGGGGGTGAAGGTCGAGTGGGATTTCTGCCTACGGTGCCCCATGTGGCACATTACCTTTCTGCAGCAGCAGCATGTCTGTGTGCCACCAATGTCACTGTGGGATCAGGACAGACATCACAGATGTGCCACCTGGGCAGCTGCCTGGTCTGCCTTGTGCAACAGCAACCCCCACTGCATGACCAACTTGCTGCCTCCTTTGCCCCATTTGCACCATTAACATAGTACCCTTTCATATTTGGGCAGTATGTTGTTACTGCAAATGGAGCGCTACTATCATTGTCTAGGGCTCTCCTGTGCATCGATCGCATTGCAGATATTTAAATAGGCTCTCTCCCTTCTACACCCTTTTTGCAAGATTTTACTTGCAGTTAAGGTTCCCAGCATTAAAGGTCTTTTACATACATTGCACAACAGGCATTAAGGGGGCCAACTCTCTGCCCTGTTAATGCCCACTCTCTGCCTGCTGCTCCCTTGCTGCAGGAGCCTTTAGAGCCGTTAAAGCAGCTTTTTCGCAGGGTTAAGGATGCAAGAATGCTGATAATAGGTATTGGCACACTTGTTCCCTTAACGCCCTTTAATCCCTTTTATCTAAGAACTCATTCTTGTTAGGCGTCAGAATCTCCTTTTAGTGGGCTGTAATTGCGGGTGTGCTTGTATTTCTGTTCAGAAGATGGAGTGTGATTGTTTTAGGTCAGACCAAGGTCTGGGGATTTGACGGGGAAAGGGATGCACTTATTTGTGAACATGTGTTTAGCAGCGAATATGAGTTCTAGGATAGCTACTTTTTCTTGCATTGGTTCGTTGATGATCTGGGTGAATTCCAGCACATCCATAGCCTCAATGAAAGATTTGGAAAACCTAGGTTGGGTGGATGGGAGGTTCAGATCACCTAGAAGCAATAATTGTTTGTTTCTTGTAGGAAAGTCACAGATTGCCTGCAGGAGAGATGATAATTCATCAGTGGGTGCAGCTGGGAATCTGTAAACTAGGCAGAGCATGATCTTATTTGAAATAATGAGGACGTTCATTCTTCCTTTTGAGATGATGGTAATGTGGAATTTGATGTGGCCCTTGGCTAAAATGAAGATGTCTCTGCCTCTCGGTTAGACCTGGGACAGATGAAAAGAATAAAATCTGATGGTAGGAGTTGATTTACTAGTACTATTTCTCTTCTATCCTCCCTGTTGAGGGTAAAGGCCAAGGCAGAGAGGCTCGCATCCTGGAGATGAATGCATGGCTGCGTGGATGGTGTCATCGAGAGCGTTTTGGTTTCCTAGACCATGGGATGCTGTTCCAAGGGTTGCAGAGCAGAGATGGCATCCATCTGTCCAAGAAAGGTCAACGCATCTTCAGTAGTAGACTGGCTAATCTACTGAAGAGGGCTTTAAACTAGATTCATTGGGGATGGGTGAAGAAAGCCCCCAGGTAAGTGAAAGCCCCCAGGTAGGTGATACATTAAATACTTTTATGGAAATGGGTAACAGGGGTAACATATGGAAAGTAGTGTGTATAAATGCCCGTAGCATGGGAAATAAGATCCCTGATGTTGAAGCTTTGGTGGGAGTGGCTGACTTGGATTTAGTGGCAGTTACAGAAACATGGTTCACAGAAAACCATGATTGGGATGTAACTATACCTGGCTATACTTTATTCAGAAAGGACAGGGTAGGAAGAAGGGGAGGAGGAGTGGCACTATATGTAAAAACTACTATCAAAGCTTTGGAATTACAGAGCTTAAAAGGGAGAGAGGAGGCATTGTGGGTTAAACTAGAGAGAGGGAAAGAGAAATCTATTTGCATTGGTGTGATATACAGACCTCCCTCACAAAAGGAAGAGGTGGACAGAGAGTTAATTGAAGACATATGCAGCATTGCTAGGAAAGGGGACGTGCTACTGATAGGAGATTTCAATATGCCAGATGTTGATTGGCACATTCCTGCTGCAGTATCATCTAGAAGTAAGGAGATCATGGATTCTCTACAGGGAGAACTATTCAGGCAATTGGTAACAGACCCCACACGTGAAGGGGCCATACTGGACTTGGTGCTTACCAATGGTGAAAGTGTTTCTGATGTTGTAGTGGGAGATCATTTTGCATCCAGTGATCACCAGATGGTGTGGTTCAGTATTAGGACTAGGGCTGTTAGAATCAATTCCAAGGTGAGGATCTTAGACTTTAGGAAGAATAAATGTGCGAAGATGGGCCAATACCTCAGGGAGTCGTTAGTGGGATGGGAACAGCTGGGGGATGTAGAAAAACAGTGGGCAAAACTGAAAGGGGGTATTTTAAGGGCAACCAACCTTTTTGTTAAAATGGTAAATAAAGGCAAAAGGAAAAGGAGACCGCTATGGTTTTTGAAAGAAGTAGCTGAAAAAGTGAAGAAAAAGAGGGAGGCCTTCATGAAATAGAAGAGATCACAGAGAGAGGAAGACAGACATCTGTATTTGGAAAAACCTAGAGAAGCTAGCAAAGTAGTCAAGAAGGCAAAGATTCAAAAGGAGGAGGAAATAGCCAATGCAATAAAATGGGGGATAAGACATTTTTCAGATATATTAGTGAGAAGAGGAAGGGCAAAAGTGGTATATATTTATATTCTCTTATATACCGTGCTATTCTGCATCAGTGTGGTTTACATTGAACAAACTGAAATTACATTGAACAGGGCATTATAACTTGGAGATAACTATTTTACAGGGAACATGGGCTATGGAGGGTTAAGTGGCTTGCCCAAGACCACAAGGAGCACCTGTGGGACTAGAAACCCCAGTCCTTCTGGCCCAAGGTTGCTGTCCTTTAGTGGGATTTGAACCCCCGACCTTCTGGCCTGAAGTACCTTGCCACAACCACTAGGCCACTCCTCCACTCCACTGGTATTGTCAGACTCAAGGGTGCAGAGGAGGAATATGTAGAAGCTGATAAGGAATTGCTTAACAAATATTTTTGTTCTGTGTTCACAGATGAAGAACCAGGAGCAGGACCTCAGAAAACACTCAGAAATAGGAACAGAAGCGAGGGACATCTTGAACAATTTTCAGAATACTGTGTTCGTGAGAAACTAGCTCAATTGAAAGTAGACAAAGCGATGGGACCAGATGGGATACACCCTAGAATACTGAGGGAACTTGGGGACGTTCTAGAAACTCCACTGACGGACGTTTTCAATGCCTCGTTGGAGTCGGGAGTGGTGCCAAAGGACTGGAGAGAGGCTCATGTGGTGCCTTTACACAAAAGCGGAAGTAAGGATGTGGTTGAAAACTACAGGCCGGTTAGTTTAACTTCGGTGGTGAGTAAATTATTGGAAACGCTGCTGAAAGAGAAAATAGTGAGGTTTCTGGAGTCCAGCGGATTACAGGATCCGAGGCAGCATGGATTCACCAGAGGCAGGTCTTGTCAGACAAATCTGATTGATTTCTTTGACTGGGTGACCAGGGAGCTGGACCGAGGGAGAGCTCTAGATGTGGTGTATTTAGATTTCAGTAACGCCTTGGACACTGTTCCTCACAGGCGACTTATAAACAAACTGAGCACCCTAGGGATGGACCCTAAAGTTACTGCTTGGGTTAGAAATTGGTTGGGTGGGAGGCGACAAAGAGTACAAGTAAATGGAGCTCTCTCTGAGGAGAAGGATGTTACCAGTGGTGTGCCCCAGGGATCTGTCCTTGGTCCGATTCTTTTTAACATCTTTGTTAGTGATATAGCGGAAGGGCTGTCGGGTAAGGTTTGCCTCTTTGCGGATGATACCAAAATCTGCAATAGAGTAGACACCCAGGAAGGGGTAGATAACATGAGGAGGGATCTAGCTAAGCTTGAAGAATGGTCTAGAATTTGGCAGCTGGGATTTACATAAGAACATAAGAACATAAGATATGCCATACTGGGTCAGACCAAGGTCCATCAAGCCCAGTATTCTGTTTCCAACAGTGGCCAATCTAGGTCATATGTACCTAGCAGTTTCAAGCATTGATATCTTCGGTCACTTCTTAATAACGGTTTATGGACCTTTCCTCCAGGATCTTGTCCAAACCTTTTTTAAGCCCAGCTACACTAACAGCCTTTACTACATCCTCCGGTAACAAATTCCAGAGTTTGATTACACGTTGAGTGAAAAAATATTTTCTTTTATTAGTCTTAAATAGTTTACCCTGTAGCTTCATTGCATGTCCCCTAGTCTTTCTATATTCTGATAAGGTAAACAATCGATCTACGTTTACCCGTTGCACTCCGTTCATTAATTTATAGACTTCTATCATATCTCCCCTCAACAGTCTCTTTTCCAGGTTAAAGAGCCCTAACCCTTTTAGCCTTTCTTCATAGGAGTATCCTTCCATCCCCTTTACCATTTTGGTGGCTCTTCTCTGAACTTTTTCTAAAATCGCATAAAGATACGGCGACCAGAATTGCACACAATATTCAAAGTGCGGTCTCACCATGGAACGATAAAGAGGCATTATAATATCTTTTGTTTTATTTTCCATTCCTTTCCTTATCATACCTAGCATTCTATTTGCTCTCTTGGCCGCCGCTGCACACTGGGCCGAGGGTTTTAACATGGTATCCACAATGACGCCTAAATCTTTTTCCTGGGTGGTGGTTCCTAATGTGGAACCTTGCATCATGTAACCATAGTTTGGGTTGTTCTTCCCTAGGTGCATAACCTTGCACTTGTCCACATTAAATTTCATCTGTCATTTTGATGCCCAGTCTTCCAATTTATCAAGATCCTCTTGCAATTTTTCACAATCCTCTTGGGTTTTAACAACTTTAAATAGTTTTGTGTCATCTGCAAATTTGATCACCTCACTCGTTATTCCACTTTCCATGTCATTTATGAATATGTCAAAAAGCAGCGGACCCACCACAGATCCCTGGGGTACACCACTATTCACCTTTCTCCATTGGGAAAATTGGCCATTTAGCCCTACCCTCTGCTTTCTATCTTTTAACCAGTTCCTGATCCACAATAGTACACTGCCTCCTATCCCATGACTCTTTAGTTTTGTCAAAAGTCTCTGATGAGGGACCTTATCAAAGGCTTTCTGAAAGTCCAAATACACAATATCAACCGACTCACCTTTGTCCACCTGTTTATTCACTCCTTCAAAAAAACATAACAGATTAGTAAGACAAGATCTTCCTTGTCTAAAGCCATGTTGGCTGTCTCCCATTAGGTTGTGACTATCTACATGCTGAGTAATTTTATTCTTTATGATGGTTTCTACCATTTTTCCTGGTACTGACGTCAGGCTCCCCAGTCTGTAGTTTCCCGGATCACCCCTGGAACCCTTTTTAAAAATTGGTGTTACATTGGCTATCCTCCAATCTTCAGGTATTAGAGATGATTTTAATGATAGCTCACAGATTACTGATAGCAGGTCTGCAATCTCATATTTCAGTTCTTTCAACACCCTTGGATGTATACCATCCGGCCCAGGTGATTTGCTACTCTTCAGTTTATCTAATAGTTGTAAGACATCTTCCCGATGTATCGATATTTCCTTCAATTCTTCCGCACCTTTAAATACCACTTCAGTCATGGGTACCATCCGTACATCTTCCTCAGTAAAGACCGAAGCAAAGAATTCATTCAGTCTCTCCGCTATCGCCTTGTCGCCTCTTAGTGCTCCTTTAACCCCTTTATCATCTAATGGACCAACTGACTCTCTCACAGGTTTTTTGCTACGAATGTACTTGAAAAGGTCTTTATTTCGCGTTTTTGCTTCCGCAGTAAGCTTCTTCTCAAATTCTCTCTTTGCCTGCCTTATCAATGCCTTGCATTTGACTTGCCAGTGCTTGTGCTGTTTCCAGGTGTCGTCGTTTGGCTCTTTTTTCCATTTCCTGAAAGATGCTTTTTTGGGAACAACAGCCTCTCTGACCTCACCTTTAAACCATGCTGGCAGTTTTTTGGACTTCCTTCCACTTTTCTTAAAGTGTGGAATACAGCTGGTCTCGGCTTCCAAGATAGTATTTTTCAACAACACCCAAGCTTGATGTACGTATTTAACCTTTGCAACGGCTCCTTTTAGTTTTTTCTTAACTGTTTTCCTCATTTTATCATAGTCTCCCTTTCGAAAGTTAAAAGGTAGTACTGTGGATTTCCTTACTATCCCTCCTCCACTAATTAAATCAAAGGCGATCATGCTATGATCACTATTGCCAAGTGACCCCAACACCCTTATCTCTTGCACTAGATCTGGTGTTCCACTAAGGACTAGGTCTAATATGGCTTCCCCTCTGGTTGGTTCATGAACCAGCTGCTCCAAGAAGCAGTCATTTATTTCATCTAGGAACTTTATCTCCCTAGCATGTCCTGACGTGACACTGACCCGGTTGATACCGGGATAATTAAAATCACCCATTATTATTACTGTGCTGTAACTTTTGTTAGCTTCCTTCATTTCTTTGAGCATTTTATCATCCATTTGGTCATTCTGGCCAGGTGCTCGATAGTACACCCCCAGTGCCATTGCCTTCCCCCTTTTATATGGAATTTCAATCCATATAGATTCTACAGCAGATTTTGTTTCCTGCAAAACTTTAATCCTTTCTGAGTCAATGCCCTCTCTAACATAGAACGCAACCCCTCCACCAATTTGATCAGCTCTATCATTACGATATAGTTTGTACCCAGGTATCACAGTGTCCCACTGGTTGTCCTCCTTCCATCATGTCTCTGATATTCCAATCATATCTAACCTTTCATTTAGTGCTATATATTCTAACTCTCCCATCTTATTCTTTAGACTTCTATCATTTGCATACAAACATTTTAGAGAATGTATTTTATTCATGTTAATTTGGCTATTGTTAGACATGGGTAAATTGGGATCTTTAAGCTCTGTCTGCTCCATACTTGAGGGCATTTGGGCTACTTTACTCTTTTGTGGAACCTTTCTGCTTTTGGTAGTATCCTTCAAGGATACATTCTTCCGAACCTTCCGCTCTTGGGCGACTGTCGGCTTTCCCCTAATATCTAGTTTAAAAGCTGCTCTATCTCCTTTTTAAAGGTTAATGCCAGCAGCCTGGTTCCATCCCGGTTAAGGTGAAGCCCATCCCTTCCGAAGAGCCCCTCCTTTCCCCAGAATGTTCCCCAGTTCCTAACAAATCCCAAACCCTCATTTAATGTTAAAAAATGTAAGGTCATGCATTTGGGCTGCAGCAATCCGAGGGAGCAATACAGTATAGGAGGTGAAGTACTTTTGTCCACTAAAGAAGAGCGGGACCTAGGCGTGGTTTTTGTCTGATGATCTTAAAGTAGCTAAACAGGTAGAAAAGGCGACGGCAAAAGCTAGAAGGATGCTTGGGTGCATATGGAGAGGAATGGCTAGCAGAAAAAAGGAGGTGATAATGCCTCTGTATAAGTCTTTGGTGCGACCTCATTTGGAGTATAGTGTGCAATTCTGGAGACTGCACCTTCAAAATTATATGAACAGGATGGAGTCGGTGCAGAGGGTGGCTACTAAAATGATTAGTGGGCTTCATTATAAAGCATATGAGGACAGACTTAAGGATCTTAATATGTACACCTTAGAGGAAAGGCGGGATAGAGGTGATATGATTGAGATGTTTAAATACCTCCGTGGCATAAATGTTCAGGGAGAGAGCCTCTTTCAATTGAAAGCAAGTTCTGCTACGAGGGGACATGGGATGAGGGTGAAGGGAGATAGATTCAGGAGTGATATGTGGAAATATTTCTTTATGGAAAGAGTAGTGGATCCATGGAATAGTCTCCCAGTGGAGGTGGTAGAGATGAGGACAGTAACTGAATTCAAAAAAGCATGGGACCAACACAGAGGATCTCTAAAGGTAAAAAGTGGACTGTTGTAGTTGTTGATATGGAAGGACAGACTAGATAGGCCATGTGGTCTTTTTCTGTCATCATGTTTCTATGTTTCTACATTGTGAGTGCTGGTGAACCATGACTTTGTCACGCACATTATATCTATATTGTGATCATTGAGATAATCACATAATACAGAAACCTTGTTGCAGACCAAGTAGGTGTTGAGGAGAACACATTTTGTGCTATGGGGGTGAATCGCATGGTTGTTGAGGTGTGTTCTTATGGATTCGTTGGGCTTGATTTTAATGAGATTCCAGGGGCACCTGGCCCTTGCTTTGGATGCTGAAGTGGTTATCATTTAATATTTATTGAGGTTTACCAAAATAAATACAAAATAACAAAATATATAATGCTTTAACACACAAAGCATCCTCATGATAGGACTAAAGCCCACACTATATAAAAGGGAGAACACAGGGCTCACAACGTTATAACAAAGAAACATAATAATAATCCAGGGAAAAATGTAAACTATACAGAAACCTTCTCACCAGTACTTGCACCATAATTCATTTTACCCCTAACACATTCCAGCAGGTATCTACATAAGAAAACAATAGAAATACATCAAGCAACATTTTCAACATTGGCCTGTTCCTGAGCCTGAATCAATGCCAATAAGTCTCAGTCACCAGCTTTAACGTGGTCAGAAGCGGCTCTGAGTGATGATGCCATTATGGGGCAGAGCTCGCTGCCTCATGGGATTGGGCTGTGTTGGTTTTAATCTGTGGCTCTTTTGCTCTCTATGGGAGGCCTCAGTAAATGTCCAATCGAGTTTCGCGAGAGTGGCCTGGCTATGGGGCACTGTTGTAAGTGTCTGAGGTCTGTGGTAGCTCTTGCTTGGCTGACACACGGTGACCTCTGGAGTCCCTGCTGGGGTGGATATACAGATGAGCCTTTCAGTCCTCTGCTGCGGGGAACAGTGTGGGGGTCTGTGGCGGCTCTTGTCTGGTTGACTTGTGGTAACCTCTGGAGTCCTCTGCTGGGGCTGCTGGGATGGATATTCAGTTTGACTTAAAGGTTTTAATATGTATATTCTGGAGGAAAGGCAGGATTGCTCAGAAAAATCCAAGTTATCAATGTCCCTGTTTAATGTACATTACAAAGTTTAAGTTACATTGTAAACCGCTTTGATTGAAATGATAAAGTGGTATAAAAAGCTGTTAAATAAATAAATAAAATAAATATGACAGAGATAAAGCCCTCCAAAGTATAAATGAATAGGAAACAGGCCTATTCCAATGGAAAGGAGGCTCTGGAACAAGAGGAAAGATGAAAAGGGGTAGACAAGTTTAATCTAAGGAACTATGTCTTTATGGATAGTGGACTTAGTGAAGGCAAGAAAAGTATTTGAATTCAAGAAAGAAAGGGATAAGCATAGAGGATCTTTGAGGGAAAGAAAGGGCTTGTGGAGGTAAGCAGTTAGTTTGATGGGTACACGGAATAGACTGCATGGTCTTTTTCTGCTCTGGTTCTGCTTCTATGTTTATGACCTCTAATCTCTTAACATTTCATTTTTTAGCTTTCTGTACCTTCAATTAGCTCACTGAAGCTTTGATTTTGGATACTATTATGCATCTATATATTTTCATATGACTTATCTCCAGGAACAAGCAGGAATGTAGTCTTCATAAATGGGTGACGTTGGTACCGACGGAGCCCGCGCGGGAACATTACCCAGCATCCAATAGGAAAGCTTTTGGGAGCATCCCGCTGTGCCTATGTAGCTGCCTTCCCGCCTTTCCAGCTCTTGCTCCTCCGTTCTTCATTTTCCGTGGAACCAACAAGAAGCAATTCCTGTCACCGCAGAAAATTTGATTTTTTCTTACTTTTTTGTGTTCGCGTCTGCCTTCCCATCAACGCTGGTACCGACCCTGTCGGTGCTCGCTTTCTTTTTTTTTTTCTAAGAAAAAAAAAGAAAAACATTTCTGAGGAGAGAATCTCTTCCTTCAATGCGCATCAATGCCATCTTAGGCTTAGGCCATTTTTTCCAAAATGGACAAACCAGCTAGTGGTTTTAAAAAGTGTTCCAAATGTGGCAGTACAATTTCAGCCACAAACACCCTTGATTGGTTTCTAAAATGTTTGGGACCATATCATCAACTGTCTAAATGTCCTCTCTGTAGGAAGATGACAAAGAGAGGCCTGCAGAACAGAGCTGCGAAACTCGGCACTCTCTTTGCCACCAATGCAATGTCGGTAGCATTGATGTCATCGAGAGCTTCATCTTCCTCCCAGGGATCTCAGGTATCGAAACCCAGGTCTTCATCGAAGACTAGCCGGCCCTACAAGTGTATATCTCCTTCTAGGTATTGAGATGCCCTAGGTGTTGCCCTGGAGGGAGACACACCGGCCAAGCAGCTCAGGAAGGAGGTCCTTGCCTCCAAAGCAATAGTGGGGTCCCAAGATACTCCCGAGGTCTCTACCTCTGAAGAGCTCTAGTTGTCATGCTCAGGGATCATGGCCCACAACTCTGGTACCGATACCCAGGCATTGGCAAGCTCCATGGATCAACATATCCTGGTTATTGAGCAAAGCTTAGCGGCCTTGCTAGCAACTTCTGTACCAATAATGCCTCTACATTTGATTCCTGAGCCATCGGTACCGACGATGGTACTGAAAGTGCCTGCATCAACATTTCTGCCGCTTACCACGCTATCACCTATGCCGGCCCTCGAGTCCATCGCCAGTACCAAGGTTCCAGCACCAAAACTTTCCGATGCCGGTTTTGAGCGGTATCAAGTATGGGCAGAGCACGAGCACCCTGCCCGTCGATACTTTGAGTCTTCAGACTCCGATTTGTCGGATGATGAATCAGCCAATACACGGGAAATGAGAATTCTGCTGGAGGATCCATCTCCATCCCCACACCATCGCATGTCCCCTCCAGAGGACATGTCTTTTCAAGATTTTATCCACGATCTTGCTCGGGGCGTCTCCATCACGGTGACTTCGGAGAAGTAACTTAGGGCTGAGGAGCTTGAAATTCTTCAATACCCTGCAGCCCCAAAGGAAGCTGCTACTCTCCATATTCATCAAATACTTCACAACCTTATGTTTCGAATGTGGGAGACACCCTTAACCATCTCTTCACATACTCAAAGGCTCGATACAATATACTGGGTACCGGAGTGTCCCAGCTTCCAGAAGAATCGGTAATGCGTCGAATTAAAAGTGCCAAAATGCATTCCTCAAACCCTCCGGGCAGGGAATTGAGAACCCTCAATGCTTTTGGTCATTGATGTTTTCAGGCCTCCATGTTATCAGCCAGAAGCAGTTCCTACATACTCTACATGGGTATGTTTCTTAGGGAGGTGGCTAGGGATTTGGCGTTAATGGCTCCTCTTCTCCCTGACGACAAGAGAGCTGATTATCTCACCCTGGTGAAGCATGCCAAAAATGTTTCCAAATTTGTTAACAGGGCAACATTCGACTATTTTGAATGCATCAGCAGAACTTCAGCTAATGCATTGGTGCACTCAGGATCGCTTGGCTCCAAGCCTTTGATCTTGAACAGTGGGTTCAAGATAAGCTGGGTAATAAGAAAAAGAAGTACTACTCTTCTTACAATCCTGCGGTGCACTGTCCCATCCATGCTCCTCAAAAAGGGCAGCAACAACCAAAACAACAAAGAAAGGCTCAGACTTCCAGGTCTCAGCCAACCCAGCAGACCCAACCTCCTCAGGGTCTTTGACTCCTTTCTGGAGAACATAGCCATCCTGCCTCTGGAGATTGCAGATTCCATCCCCATTCCAGGCAGACTATATCACTTTGCTCACAGGTGGCATCTGGTGACATCAGAACACTGGACTCTCTCCAAGATAAGGGAGGGGTACAAACTTCACGTCTGAAGCCTACCCCCCAAATCTCTTCCAAGAGAGTTCAGTTCTCAACACCCTCTCACCACTCTGTTGTTGCAGGAGGTCACCTTCCTTCTCTCAAAGGGTGCAATAGAGGAGGTGCCACTCTCCCAGCAAGGTCTGGGTTTCTATTCTTCTTACTTCTTCATTCCAAAGAAGACAGGGGGATGCAGGCACATCCTGGACCTCAGAAAACTGAACAAGTACCTACTCCGGGAGAAATTCAAGATGATCTCCCTAGGTACTCTTCTCCCCTATCTCCAGAGTCAGGACTAGCTCTGTTCTCTAGATCTAAAGGGTGCATATACTCACATTCTTATCCACGCACAACACAGAAGATTTCTGTGTTTCCTGTTCCAGGGGAAACATCATCAGTACAGAGTCCTGCCTTTTGGCCTCGCCTCTGCCCCAAGAGTCTTTACAAAATGCATGGCAGTTGCAGCTGCATTCCTAAGGACTCTAGGGATATTTGTCTTCCCCTACTTAGACAACTGGCTCATTCAAGCAAGCACACCTCTAGAGGTCAGTCTTTCTCTCACGTGCACCAGGCAGGTGCTGCAACACTTGGGATTTGTAAAAAATCTTCCAGAATCGCAGCTCATTCCCTCTCAAACTCTATAGGAGCCCTCCTAGACACTCAACAGTCAAGGGTTTTTCTGCCTCAAGCTCACTGTGCTCGACTCTTCCAACTTGCATCCCAAGCATGCCTCAAGACCTTTTTCACTGCTCTAAAAATGCTGCAACTCCTTGGCCATATGGCATCTACTGTACATGTGATTCCATACGCTCATCTACATATGCGTGCAGTTCAATGGACCCTGGCTTCCCAGTGGTCTCAAGCATCCAGTCGTTTGGGATACAGGATAACACTCTCTACACATCTCATCTCATCTCTCTACTGGTGGCAATCCCCAGAACACCTTCTCATAGGGTCACCTTTTCAGAAGCCTCCACATCAATGTACCCTGATGACGGATGCATCCAAATTGGGCTGGGGGGCTCATCTGGACAATCTCTCCACTCAGGGTCTTTGGTCTCATCAGGAGTCACAACTCCACTAAATATGCAGGAACTCAGAACCATCCACAATGCTCTCAAGATGTTCCACAACCACCTTCGCTTCCACACAGTTCTAGTCTAGACAATGAAGTAGCCATGTTCTACTTGAACAAGCAGGGTGGAACAGGTGCTTGGACACTTTGCACTGAAGCCTTGGACCTATGGTCCTTTGCCATAAACATTATCTCCCAGGCAAACAGAATCTCTTGGTGGACAATCTCAGTCGGGTACTACTACCCCACGAGTGGCCTTTCCATGCAGACAAGGTTGCTCATATTTTTCAGATCCAGGGAACCCCAGACATAGACCTGTTTTCAAGTCCTCTGAATGCCAAACTTCCACGCATCTGTTCCAGAACCCCTGCTCAGAACCGCCAAGCGGTAGATGCCTTTCACATTTACTGGGGTCAGGGCTTCCTATACGCCTTCCCTCCCATTCCCCTCATCCTCAAAACTCTTTCCAAACTCCAGAGAGACAAGGGCTACATGATTCTTAGAGCCCTTGTTGGCAACAACAACCATGTTTCTATGTCTCTCTCAAGTTCAACCAATAGATTTGGGGTCTGCTCCAGAACTCCTCTCACAGGAGAACGGGACACTGCTGCATCCCAATCCGCAGTCCCTACACCTTACCACATGCTTGCTGAAGGCATAGAATTCCAGGGCATCAGCTCCTCTCAACAAGTGAAAGCTATCCTTTTGTCCTCTAGGTGTTCCTATGCCTTCCACAAGGTGCTCCTATGCCTTCAAGTGGTGTAGATTTTCTCTCTGGTGTTTGAAAAGGTATCTTAATCCCCTTTCAGCCCCCATGGAAGCATTACTTGAATATCATCTCCACCACTCTTCCTCTGGACTCAAAACCAATTTGGTAAGAGTCCACCTAAGTTCCATAGCAGCTTCTCACATGCCCTTGGATGGTCAGCCCATCTCCTCTCAACCGCTTGTTGCATGCTTCATGAGAGGTCTTCTATTAACTAAGCCTCTCATTAAACCACCCAAAGTGGCATCGGATGTTAATGTGGTTTTAGCATAGCTTATGAAGCAGCCCTTTGAACCCCTAGCTGCTACTTCTCTGAAGTTTCTTACCTGGAAGGTCACCTTCCTAATTGCCCTCACTTCAGCAAGGCACATCAGTGAGCTTCAGGCTTTGGTGGCTGATCCTCCTTATACACATTTCCACCATGATAAGGTAGTCCTTAGGACTCATCCTCACTTTATGCCAAAGGTGGTCTCGCCATTTCACTTAAACCAGTCAGTGCACCTCCCTGTTTTCTTCCCTAGACCTCATTCTTCTAGGGTGGATGTAACCCTTCATATTCTGGATTGCAAACATGCTTTGGCCTTTTATCTCCAGAGAACTCAGGAGCACAGAAAAGCTTCCCAACCTTTCATCGCTTTTGACTCTAGTCACCTAGGTCTACCAGTATCCAAGTGAACTCTCTCAGGATGGATAGCGGATTGTATTTCCTTTTCTTACGAGCGACAGTGCAAGAATCTCTCTTGAGGGTCACGTCACTGCACATAATGTTCGGGCAATGGCTACCTCCTTGGCAAATCTGCGCTCTGTAGCGATTGATGAAATATGCAAAGCAGCAACCTGGTCCTCTGTCCATACCTTTGCTCCTCACTATTGCCTGGACAAGGACTCCCATCGGGATGCCTCATTTGGCCAAGCTATTCTCCAGCATCTCTTTCAGACTTTGATCAACTCCTACCCCTCATCCCAGGTTTCGATACCAGACATCCTTGGAGGATATATGACCTACTACTTAGCCCTGTGTTCCACAGCTCACTCTGAGGTCATCTCTCTGGCATCTCCAAGCTAGGGAGTCTCATATGTGAAGACTACATTCCTGCTTGTTCCTGGAGATAGCATAGTTACTCACCTGTAACAGGTGATCTCCGAGAACAGCAGGAATTGAGTCTTCACAACCCACCCTCCTCCCCTAGGAGTTGTACTTTTCCTCTTCTTCTCCTTCTCTCCTTTTATCTCAGCTACAAACTCAACTGAGGAGGGAGAGCTGATAAGACGGGAAGGCAGCTGCGCAGGCACAGTGGGATGCTCCCAAACGCTTTCCTATTGGACGCTGGGGAGCGTTCCCATGCAGTCTCCGTCGGTACTGACGTCATCTATATGTGAAGACTCAATACCTGCTGTTCCCAGAGACCACCTGTTGCAGGTGAGTAACTACGCTTTCCCTGGACTTCCTTTTCTTATCCTTTTTTTATTCATTTCTGAGAATGGAGGTGAGGCAGTTATTTTATTTATTTATTTATTTATGCTTATTTACTGCTTTTTGGGAATCAAAGCGGTTTACAAAGAACTCAAAATTTACATTGAACAAAGTTTGATGTAGTGCATTTAACAATATTAACAATTTAACATATTAACAATTTAACACTTTATAGAGGGAAACATTGGAAAAAGGAATTGTGAGGATTGAAGGAAATTATGTCAGATATAACTATATTTTGGCGGGGGGTTGTGTTTGTTTGGTATTACAGCTAGCCTTTAATAAAGTTTTTTATTAAGTAATTATCTCCCTGAAATTTTCCTTGAACAAATAGGTTTTTATTAGTTTGCAGAAAGTGTTTGGGTCCTTAGAGTCTTTTAAGTCTTCAGGTAGTGAATTCCACAGGATTGGTGCATAGAGAGAGAAGGCTCTCTTTGTTGTGGAGTACTTGCATGTCCTGTATTAATTGAGTACCACAAGTGAATTTTTGTTTCTGTTTCTCCGTGGTCTGTTTTCCGGGTGGTTAGAATAAGCGTCTTCTGGCAGTTTGGTGCTTCTGTTTGGAGGGTTTTGAAAATTGTGTGAATAGCCTTGAATTTTATTCTGCTTTCTACTGGAAGCCAGTGGAGATGTTTTAAAATTGGGGTAATGTGATTTTTGATTGGGGCTTATGCAATTTCTGAAGCCGCTGTATTTTGTGCTGGTTGAAGTCGGCGGATGACTTGTTTTGTCCTTGGCAGAAAAGATCACAGGCGCACAATGGCAGGAGCAAGTCATTGTCTTTTCAGTCAACAGTATCAGGCATTTCCTAAGCAGATTTTAGCAAGGTCCAATCCCATTTACTTTGTAAGATCTAATGAGTTCAGTCTCCTCCAGAACAGTGCTGCTGGGGATCTTCAATTTTGAGTCCTTATTTCTCTCTTCTCTGATAGTTCTTACTTAAACCATTCATATGGGCGGCTTTATAATTTAAAATAATATATATATATAAATACATATATTTCTGCTTCCTAATCCACATGTCTGCATGCAGTTGGAAAAAGCTGTTTCTTAGCTCACTTTCTTTCATACTATATTCACCGGCATTTCTCTAACTGTTTTGCTAAATATTTGCATCACTCACACATCTTATTTCTGTCGTTCAGACCATATGATCTTTTTTTCATCTCATTACCAGTCTTCTAATCTCTCTTATGCTACTGTTCATCATAATTTTTTTATATTTTCTTTACATTTTCATTTGTGAATATTTGTATTATCATCTCACTGATTTTTTTTATTTCAATTGTAAGACCTTGTAGTCCTTATGTGTTTTCTTCATAATCTTACCTTCTCCTGGTAACCCCGTTTCCTTCCTGTATTTCATCTGGTTTCAGATCCCTTTAACCTCCTTGCCCCTTGGTGAAAACAGATCATGTTTCCTGTTTTTCTCCTTCTCTACCTATTTTAAGATTTTAACTCAAAAATCACCTCTTCTAACTGGTTTTCTGTGGTCTACAATTCTTCCTATTCCATGTCTTGCTTTATTGCAACAATATTAGCTTTAGATTTGTAAGATGATTGGGACCAAAATGTTATGATACAGAGAGTGTAGTGTTATAGTTTAAAGCAGAGTTGAGTATTTCATGTATACTGCTGATCTTCTCTTTAAAAACAGGTACGTTTGGAGACTGGGATTCCATTTTTGTACAGATAGGGCCATGTTTACTAATTTGTGCTACCAGGGTAGCACAGGGTCAGTGCACAGTATCTCCACCATATTGGAAAGTAACATAGGCTCCATGCTAAGAACCCCGCATAACCCTTCTAGCACATCTGGGCAGCGACTGGGCAGCATGGAGCGTTCCCTCTACATTACAGCTAGCACAGGCATTTGGAGCCCGTGCTATCTGCCCTCAGCGCAAGTATTTATTTATACAGATTTGTATTCTACCTTATCCTACAATCAAAGTGGTCACATCACAATTGGAGAGTTACATTTAACATAGGGGAACTTAACAACATCAAGACAGTACAATTGGAGGGTTACATTTATCATAAGGGTAACATTTATACAGTAGGTAATTGACAACGTTATATTATGTTTGATTAGGGTGAGTGCTTGGGGTGAGTGGGTATTGAGCGCAACTTTAACTGATGCCATCTCAGTGGGTGGCATGTTGCATCCATGGCTGATTTATCATGGCTAGCACAAAGCTCCACATTACTAACATGAGTCACATGAGTGCTGCCGACACGAGGCTTAGGAAGTGTGCGCCATAGTGCTTTCTTAGCTCAGACCTGCTGAAATTCATAACATCTCTATAGTTGTTTTTACTGTACAAGTATGTGAAAAATGAATTTACTGATAACAGTCGATGGCATCACACTATAATAGTCTAAGAAACGGGATCATAATTGTGTGAAAAACTAAAAAGTCCAGAAATTTCTAATGAAAGATAAATCCTTTAAATTATTAAGATGATCCTGCTATGAGATGTATTTATATATTTCTCTCTGTGTTAGGCCTGAATTAACAGGTACACCTTCATTGAACTAAAAGTCAAATACCTATAGGCTACTTTGTTAATGGTAAAGGAAAATGTCAGTGGTATGCAGCATTCAGCACAAAAGCTAACACACAGCAATTGCAACTGCTGTGTGCTAACTGCAGGGTGGTCCAACATGTTCCCGGCAAGTACCGCACTCAATGGTACCCTAACATGTGGCAGTGGGCATTTGCAATAATGCAAATGCACTGAACTCCACCTATCGAGGTAGCGTTAGGTGAACCTACGCTAATTGCAATATTGACAGCCCACCATATGCACACCTATGCTAACTGCAATGTGCCCACAATGCCTACTGTCCACTCCTAACTCACCCATTCAGCACCCAAATGCATGATTGCCAGTTAGTACGAAAATCATCATGCCACCTCTTACCGCGGGCCTCAGATTGCAGTTAAAGTGCACCAAAACATGCTTTAACTGCATAGTGAACTTTGGTAAAAGGACTCCTAAGTCTGCTTTGATAGTTACAGTAAGTGGCTGTGTTGTTCACAGCTATGCGGAAGACACAGATTTTGTTTCTGGACCAGGTCCATGCTCCCCAGGTAAGCCAGGGATGTGGATTCTGTTGTCAGCATTCACAGACTCTGGTGGAGATGGAATCTAAGCCATTTGTATATGATGATAGCTACTGACTGCACTTAGGATCAAGGTTACTTAAGGTGAGCATGTGCTAACATCCATTTAGAGTGTCCTTAGTGCCTCTGTGGCCCATATGATTCCTATGACACTGCGGCATTTAGCCCACGCTAACGAACATCAGTTGCATTAAGCTTTAGTAAATATGCTCCTTAGGGGTCATTTTCCTAAAGGGCACTAAGGTGTTGCACCTAACATGGCAAAAGCACTGAAATGATGGTGCATTAGGTGCAACACCACTATGATAACTGTCAGGGGCATGGAAACAGGGCCAGTGCTACCTGGTAAGCAGGGTAAGCGCATCGCACGGGGGGGGGGGGGGCGATGTACAGAGGCACAAAAGCTGCTGCATCGACTGAAAATCCTCAGTATGTCATGGGGCTGATGCACACTGAAATATAAGATACCTGAGCCCAGTGTAACAGGAATCCTTACAACAAAAACTAGGCCCCAAAATTACCAAAAACCAAAGCTATATACATTTTTTTATTTGTCAGAATTGCCAGCCAAGTAGAGAGAAGAAAACCCTCACACCGCTGTGGCGTTTCCTTTTAATCATTCAAAAAAACTTTAAATAAAATCAGTATTCACTTAACTGAAGGCAGTAGTAATTTTCATCAAGGCAGCAATGCTACAAATCACGACGTGGCACGTTTCGGGGTAATAACTGTAATACCCCTGCATCAGGTCAAAAAACATTGCTCAGCTGCTCAAACACTGTGAATTGTTGTTCAAAAAAGCGGTTTTTTTTATCAAGGCTTCAATGAACGTCAGCCCAGCTGATTCCAATCAGCTGGCAGGAGGAACAACTCAGAGGGCCAATCAAAGATCTAAGGGGAGGGGCCACTAACCATAGACCGTCCCCTTAACCTGAGAAAGGCTAAAAGGTAAAAATAAACAAAAATCATATTATCGTGTACCAGTCAAGTTGTTGATTTAAACCCCTCGGGTGTACTGAATTAAGACGGTAGATCCAACGCTGCTCGCGAAATTGTAAAGCTTGCAGGCGATCACCCCCCCCCCCCCGAGGGTTTAAGGATACAAAATCCAGCACCCGCCAGGTAAGCTTGTCAAAAGTGTGAAAATTAGACAAGCAATGTTCCACCAACGGTGCCGATAATGATGCAGTACGCAATCTAGAGGCATGTTCACCCAGGCGAACCTTGAAGGGTCTAGAAGTACGTCCAACATAATATAAATTACAAGGACAAATTATGAGGTATACAACAAATGATGTATTGCAGCTGGTGTTCCACCGAGTCCGGTGGGTAACCTGAGAGTGAATATCAAACCATGATGAGCCCGAGATAGTGTTCGAGCAATAGTTGCAGTTGCCACATGGATAATGTCCCACTGACTCATGAGAGGCAATTGGGCGATCAATATCCGCTGAGGTATGTACCAGCAAATCACGAAAATTTGATTGCCGAGAGTAAGCTATTTGTAATCTTTTCTGAAAACAAGGATGTAGGCCCAAAACGGGCCAGTATTGATGCAAAATCTCTACCACCTTGGAAGAGCCCTTCATATAGGGAAACACTGCTATAATGTGATCTGAAGGAGAGGTAGGGGAGGAACCCCGTAAGAGCCATTCCCGATGAATATGGCTAGCACGTTTATAAGCCAACCGTACCACCGAAGATGGATAACCTCTTGCCAATAGCCGAGAGGTTAAGTCTCTGGCATGCTCTTTAAAATCAGCCAGATGGGTACAGTTTCTACGAAGACGTAAAAACTGACCAAACGGCAATCTGCGCTTTAAGGCAGGCGGATGGAAGCTGTCAAACCGTAGGAGGGTGTTACGTTGGACCGGCTTGCGATATAAGGAGGTCTCAAAACCCCGGTCAGTCAGCTCCACCATAATATCCAAAAATTGAATCCGTCGGGTTTCAACCTGGGCTGTAAACTGTATGTTAGACTTAGACAAGTTTAGTAGCCGGAGGAATTCGTCCAATATTTCCCGTGTGCCCGTCCAGATGAAAAAAATGTAATCTAGAAAACGCCGCCAGAAAGGGATGTAATCATATAACGGGTGAGGATAGATGAATTGTTCCTCAAACCACCTCATATACAATGTGGCAATGGAAGGTGCCACCGTGGCACCCATGGCAATCCCGTAGATTTGAAGATAATATTGCTGCTGATAAATGAAAAAATTGTGGTTTAGCACTAAATCCAAAAGATCAAGAATAAAGTGTCGAGGGATGCGGTCTGGTAGAGGCAAAGGACAGGAAGCAAGTCCAGCTAATACTTCATGTTGATCAATGTTAGTATAAAGTGACTGTACGTCCAATGTCACCAAAAAGGTATAAGTGGAAATTGCCGTGCAAGAGGACAGATGGTTCAAAAAATCACCTGTATCTTTAATATGGGGCTGATGCAGGCAGGTCAGTGACAGTGGGAAGTACAGAAGCACCAAAGCCGCAGCATTCTTCACTTTAACCAAATCTGCGCTCCTTCCCAGATTCGCAACGGCAGGAGGCACTTAGAATGATTTACATTCCAGTGCACGGAGACATCAGAAGTAAAATCATAGTACGTTTTTCCTGCTGCTGCAACTCTGGGAAGAAGCGCAGCTTTGTTTAAAGTAAAGAATGCCGCGGCTTTTATCATCATATCTTCTGTTGCCTAAAAGAGGGCAGATGAGGTGTTAGGGAGTGGAGAGAAGGGGGAAAGCAACTACTATTGTACTAGTTGGTGGTAAGGCAGGGGAAGGGGACTTGCTGTACTTAAAGCGGAAGGAAGAAGGCAGCTACTGCACTATTTGGATGGCAGGGGGGCACTTGCTGAACTTAGGGTGGCAGGTTAGGAGAGATGACAGCTGCTGTACTATTGAGGTGGCAGGGGAGAGGGCAGCTGCTGTACTATTGAGGTGGCAGGGGAGAGGGCAGCTGCTGTACTATTGAGGTACTATTCCCCTAAGATCTGAGCCAAACAATTGGGTTGTAAAAGTGATTTAAAAAAATGAGAAGTTGCAATAAAGAAGCTTCATAGCCTAGAATATAATTGGAGGGAGATATAATTTTTTAGGGTACTATTGAGGTGGCAGGGGAGAGGGCAGATGCTATATTGGAGAGGGTGGAAGGGGAAGGCAGCTATTGTACTATTCAAGTGACAGAGAAGGGGAGGAGAAGTTGCTGTATTTAGGGTGTCAGGATAGAGGGGAGGGCAGAAGCTGTACTGTTGGAGGCAAAGGGGAGGGAGGGGAAATGTTGGGCTACGACAGTGGAGTGAGGAAGAGAGTAAAAGAGGGGAGGGTGCTGGTTAGGCATTGCGGAACCATAGAGAAGAGGCCATGGGGGCATTATGAGAAAGTTGAGTACAGAGGACCGAAATGCAAAGGGGAGTGTGTGGAAGACAGAAGGGGATAAGAGATCGGGGGATGACAGACTAAGGGGAGATGGATTGAGTAGGAGGTGAAAGAAGATGGAAATTTGATAGGTAGACGAAAATTAAAAAGAAAGAGATTGAGGGTGAAATTTAAATGGACAGAGAGGCAGAAAAGAGAAACAGAGGAAAGGACTAAAAGGGGAAGATCAGTATGTCAAAGAGAGATGTAGGAAGGGAAAGGGAAAAGATAGGAGGAAAGAGGAGAAACAACAGATGCACAACAGACATCGGTAAGAGCATTAGAAGTCAGATGAGGAAAGACTGGAATGAACGTGACTGTGAAAATAAAATGCACAGACCACAAAGGTAGAAAATATTTTATTTTGAATTTATCAACTGAGATGTGTTTGCTTTGGGAATCATGGATCATGGATATTTTTTATATTTTATTCAGTACAAAAGGAAATACATTTGTGCATTATTTCTCCAGTGTTCTTGTGTTCATATTTCTCTTTCTAATCTGAGGTCCCTTGTTCGGTATTTGGTGAGAGTCTGTATTGCATGTGATGGAGACATAGAATTCATAGTATGTAGTTTCTATGTAGAAACCTGTAGTAGCCCCACTTTTTCTGTTTTAACAGGAACAGGACCATACCAAGCTAGAAATGCACCCTGTGCGACTAATAAGTCCGGCGCCTTCCTCCACCCCAGTCACATGCAGTAACTCACTTATTTTTGGGCTTCCTAGAAGCCCAATGATGATATTGGTGCCCTTTGTGTACTTGCCCCTTGTGTGACCGCACCACTCACACAGCCCTTGGTACGGCCCTGAAAGGAGTAAGTGTATTGCTGTTCCAGGGCCCAGTATAATATTGTAGTGCTGCTTATTCATGGGTATGTTTGAATCATAGTAATTAGTGCCATAGTGTGGCAGGTTTACTACATGTGCATTCCATGGGTATTTTGTTTCAGGTTGGAACATTTTTTGGAATACTTTTTGTATGGTGACTTATATGGCAAAATGCCCTAATCTGATCTGCACCTGTTGTTGGGGGGAGGTAGGGTTTTCTTGTGACTGCAGAGTATGTTTAACATTTAACTCACAGTCAGACCAGAGGTTCGTGAGCGTCATCTGTGAGGTGTGTCCCATATGTGAACACTGCCTGTCAGGCGTTTTCCGACTGAAAAAAGTTTGAGGACCACTGCGGTCAATGTTCCCTCTAATTTTCTGTAGGCTGTGTGCGCATAAAATATCAGCTGTGCAGCTTTTGAAGGAAGGTTAAATTTTTGTGCGCCACATAACGACACTCGGACTTATATTTATTTATTTATTCAGTTTTGTATACCGCCTTATCCTTCAATCAAAGCGGTCACAACACAATTGGGGGATACATTTAACACACGGGGATATGAGACACATACACTAATACTTACAGGGAACATGGGCAATGGAGGGTTAAGTGGCTTGCCCAAGACCACAAGGAGCATCTGTGGGACTAGAAACCCCAGTCCTTCCGGCCCAAGGTTGCTGTCCTCTAGTGGGATTTGAACCTCTGACCTTCCGGCCTGAAGTACCTTGCCCCAACCACTAGGCTACTCCTCCCTCCTCCCTCCTCCATGTCAGAATACAGTATGTACACCACATTGATTGCACTAGAAAATACTGTAGAACTTGTGAAAACCATAAATACACAACAACTTTGAAATTTTAAGATGTCTGTGTTGTTTTCTATCAGAATCAGAACCGTAATTTTTGTGCGCTCTGTTGTAAAGTATGTGCGCTCACTCGGTGAGGTGTGTGCGCGCGCACACGCGCACAGCTTAGAGGGAACAGTGACTGCAGTATAGGAATATAAAAATTAAACAAGAATGTGTATTAGTTGCATGGATCATATCACTTTGAACTAAGCTGGGGGTCTCTCCTGTCTCTGGGTTGGCTAAACTTCCCTTCTGCTGACTTGCAGTGTTGACTGCTAGAATACAAAAGCGCTATTATAAGTGAGTTATGATGGGGGGAACAAGTAGTATTACATTTAAAATATATACATTTTAAAATTGCTGCATTTTGTATAAACATAATTGTTTCTAGAAATAATGGGGTAGGGGAGAGGAAGGATCGTGATAGTTTGCTAAATTTACTTTTTTTTCAAAAAGATAAAGCATGGAAAAATGTGAAATTATGCCACAGATATACAATAATTTCAGAGTGCTTAGAACAAAAAGACGTATTCTGTCTCTTACCTATGGGCAAAAAGGGCAGCTGCCCCAGGCCTCTGCCCCTTTACTGCAATTTTCTTGTTACAATATTCAATTTGAAGGTGAAATATTAACATGCTGTGAGCAGAATTCACAAAGATGTTTTGAGAAAAGCAGGGGAGCATAGCCTACCATCAATAGTAATGAGGGGGAGAGGGGGTGCAGATCTGTAGATTGCAGGGGGGGGGGGTGCCAGAAACCCTAGCACTGGCCCTACATGGAAAGCATCACCCCAGCAGCTAATGCTGAACCTTGTCGCTTAGCGTATGCCACATCAGTGCAGGTGGGCTTAACTCCCCTACTGAGATAGTGTTAGGCGATCCTCGCTACTGTAGGTAGCACATGTTGTGAACCCAGCGTTAACTGCGCTGAGCTCACCACCCCACACCCACTTTCCGCCCCTAATCTGCCCACTTGTGACCCTACAGCGGGCTGCGCAGTTAGCGTGGCAATCATACCACGGTAACTGTCATGATCCTGCACGTGCTAGCAACGTGCGTCCCAATGCGCATTCAGCGCACGCCTGAACATACACTGACAGCATGCACACTTTAATAACAGACCCTCTTATTGTGCAATGCATACATACTGGGTTCTTCATAGAGCCATATCCTGTGGCCTCTGGCTAAGGTCTGTCGCTACATTGCCTGCACTAGATGGGGAAGGGGCTTATTAAATTAGGGAAAACCCGAAGGCACATGAAAGCTAATGGCGTTATATCCTAATGGAGGCTGATTCCAGTTGAATTTCATGCCCTAAATAACAAGAGAGAACTTCCAGGCAATATATATGTAAAGATATTGAAACTATATGGGCAAAAGACACACGGGGACAGGGGCAGAAACTAAGGAATCAGCTTGGTAACTACCAGGTACCCTGAAGCTCTGCCTCAGTAGAGCCCCCTGTAATGGAGGACCTGAGCAATTGACCTGCTTGAAGTTCCCAGGCTCAGTGGAGAAACATTTTTTTAAAATATATATAGATTTAGGATTTATTTTGAGCAATTTTCAAAGCAATTCACTGTTGGGCCTGCAAAGTATGCAGGTTAAAGACTCCCTGCTGGCGGCAGCCCACACGGGGTTTCTATGGTTAGCTCTATGGGGATTTTTCCTTTGAAAATACACTTTTAGGCCCATAGATTCTAAGCAGTGCAGAAATTTCAAAAACTGTTCTCAAATGCATATATCATATCCTCTGTAATTTCATGAAATTTTCAAAATGGAACGATAGAAGCAAGCTCTGAAGATAGTTTTTTCGTAACAGTGGTAGCTCACATGCCAATGGGGCCCTTCTCCATAGAACACCCTCATCATCTCTCACCATTTACCCCCCACCTCAAGACACTTATTACACCTTAACACCAACCTGACGTTCCCTGTTCCACCTTGACAAATAAGTCAGAAAAAAACCATGTATTTGGAAACAAACAGTTGGTCATGGCTTTATTTAAACAAGAACTGAAAATATAGGAAACAATCTGAGCCACTTTGTATACAAATAAAATCACCACATATCACCCTTCAGATGCCCAAGGATAAGGGCCTTCAGCTTTCATACTATGAGCAAGGCAGATTCCAGTCCAGGCTGCTGCACCCCCAATTCCAGCTCTTCCACCCCCTCTGTCACCCTCACCATATTACTAGCAAAGGTCCAACGGCCTGGTGGGAAGGTAGCGGACATCACACTTTACCTAGACAAGGTCTTAGATAGTGCTGGGGAGGAGTCTGCTGTCTTGGTACATGTTGGTACCAATGACATAGGAAAGTGTGGTAAGGAGGTTCTGAAGGTAAATTTACGCTTTTAGGTAGCAAGTTGAAATCTAGAACTTTCAGGATAGCGTTCTCTGAAATGTTTCCCGTTCCACACGCAGGACCCAAAAGGCAGGCAGAGCTCCGGAGTCTCAATGACGATGGTGCAAATAACAGGGTTTTGGATTTGTTAGGAACTGGGAACATTCTGGGGAAAGGAGGGGCTTTTCTGAAGAGATGGGTTCCACCTTAACAGGGATGGAACCAGGCTGCTGGCATTAACCTTTAAAAAGGAGATAGAGCTGCTTTTAAACTAGATAATAAGGGAAAGTCGTTCGGAACAATGTATCCTTGAAGGATACTAGCAAAAGACTGAAGTTAAGGGAATATCAGCAGAGAGGTTCCAATAAGACAAAAGTAGCCCAAATGCCCTTGAGTACAGAGCAGACAGAGCTTAAAGATACCAAATTACTCCTGCCTACTGATAGCCAGATTAATATGAATAAAATGCAGCCTCTAAAATGCTTGGATGCAAATGCTAGAAATCTAAAAAATAAGATGGGACAGTTAGAATATATAGCACTAAATGAGAGACTAGATATAGAAACAAAAAAACATGATGACAGAAAAAGACCACATGGCTTATCTAGTCTGTCCTTCCATATCAACAACTACAACAGTCCACTTTTTACCTTTAGGGATCCTCTGTGTTGGTCCCATGCTTTTTTGAATTCAGTTACTGTCCTCATCTCTACCACCTCCACTGGGAGACTATTCCATGGATCCACTACTCTTTCCGTAAAGAAATATTTCCGCATATCACTCCTGAATCTATCTCCCTTCACCCTCATCCCATGTCCCCTCGTAGCAGAACTTGCTTTCAATTGAAAGAGGCTCTCTCCCTGAACATTTATGCCACGGAGGTATTTAAACATCTCAATCATATCACCTCTATCCCGCCTTTCCTCTAAGGTGTTCATATTAAGATCCTTAAGTCTGTCCTCATATGCTTTATAATGAAGCCCACTAATCATTTTAGTAGCCACCCTCTGCACCGACTCCATCCTGTTCACATCCTTTTGAAGGTGTGGTCTCCAGAATTGCACACTGTACTCCAAATGAGGTCGCACCAAAGACTTATACAGAGGCATTATAATCTCCTTTTTTCTGCTAGCCATTCCTCTCCGTATGCACCCAAGCATCCTTCTAGCTTTTGCCGTCGCCTTTTCTACCTGTTTAGCTACTTTAAGATCATCAGACACAACCACGCCTAGGTCCCGTTTTTCTTTAGTGGACAAAAGTACTTCACCTCCTATGCTATATTGCTCCCTTGGATTGCTGCAGCCCAAATGCATGACCTTAGATTTTTTAACATTAAATCCCAGCTGCCAAATTCTAGACCATTCTTCAAGCTTAGCTAGATCTCTCCTCATGTTATCTACACCTTCCTGGGTGTCTACTCTATTGCAGATTTTGGTATCATCTGCAAAGAGGCAAACCTTACCCGACAGCCCTTCCGCTATATCACTAACAAAGATGTTAAAAAAGAATCGGACCAAGGACAGATCCCTGGGGCAGACCACTGGTAACATCCTTCTCCTCAGAGTGAGCTCCATTTACTTGTACTCTTTGTCGCCTCCCACCCAACCAATTTCTAACCCAAGCAGTAACTTTAGGGTCCATCCCTAGGGTGCTCAGTTTGTTTATAAGTTGCCTGTGAGGAACAGTGTCAAAGGATTTACTGAAATCTAAATACACAACATCTAGAGCTCTCCCTCGGTCCAACTCCCTGGTCACCCAGTCAAAGAAATCAATCAGATTTGTCTGACAAGACCTGCCTCTGGTGAATCCATGCTGCCTCGGATCCTGTAATCCGCTGGACTCAAGAAACCTCACTATTTTCTCTTTCAGCAGCGTTTCCAATAATTTACTCACCACCGAAGTTAAACTAACCAGCCTGTAGTTTTCAACCACATCCTTACTTCCGCTTTTGTGTAAAGGCACCACATGAGCCTCTCTCCAGTCCTTTGGCACCACTCCTGACTCCAACGAGGCATTGAAAAGGTCAGTCAGTGGAGTTGCTAGAACGTCCCCAAGTTCCCTCAGTATTCTAGGGTGTATCCCATCCGGTCCCATCGCTTTGTCTACTTTAAGTTGAGCTAGTTTCTCACGAACACAGTCTTCTGAAAATTGTTCAAGAAGTCCCTCGCTTCTGTTCCTATTTGTGGGTGTTTTCTGAGGTCCTGCTCCTGGTTCTTCATCTGTGAAAACAGAACAAATATATTTGTTAAGCAATTCCGCTTTATCCTTATCAACCTCTACATATTCCCCCCCTGCACCCTTTAGTCTGACAATACCACTTTTGCCCTTCCTCTTCTCACTAATATAGCTGAAAAATGTCTTATCCCCCCATTTTATTGCATTGGCTATTTCCTCATCCTTTTGAATCTTTGCCTTCTTGACTACTTTGCTCGCTTCTCTAAGTTTTTCCAAATACAGATGCCTGTCTTCCTCTCTCTGTGATCTCTTGTATTTCATGAAGGCCTCCCTCTTTTTCTTCACTTTTTCAGCTACTTCCTTAGAAAACCATAGCGGTCTCCTTTTCCTTTTGCCTTTATTTACCATTTTAACAAAAAGGTTGGTTGCCCTTAAAATACCCCCTTTCAGTTTTTCCCACTGTTTTTCTACATCCCCCAGCTGTTCCCATCCCACTAACGACTCCCTGAGGTATTGGCCCATCTTCGCAAAGTTAGTCTTCCTAAAGTCTAAGATCCTCACCTTGGAATTGATTCTAACAGCCCTAGTCCTAATACTGAACCACACCATCTGGTGATCACTGGATGCAAAATGATCTCCCACTACAACATCAGAAACACTTTCACCATTGGTAAGCACCAAGTCTAGTATGGCCCCTTTACGTGTGGGGTCTGTTACCAATTGCCTGAGTAGTTCTCCCTGTAGAGAATCCAGGATCTCCTTACTTCTAGGTGATACTGCAGCAGGAATGTGCCAATCAACATCTGGCATATTGAAATCTCCTATCAGTAGCACTTCCCCTTTCCTAGCTGCGTATGTCTTCAATTAGCTCTCTGTCCACCTCTTCCTCTTGTGAGGGAGGTCTGTATATCACACCAATGCAAATAGATTTCTCTTTCCCTCTTTCTAGTTTAGCCCACAATGCCTCCTCTCTCCCTTTTAAGCTCTGTAATTCCAAAGCTTTAATAGTAGTTTTTACATATAGTGCCACTCCTCCTCCCCTTCTTCCTACCCTGTCCTTTCTGAATAAAGTATAGCCAGGTATAGTTACATCCCAGTCATGGTTTTCTGTGAACCATGTTTCTGTAACTGCCACTAAATCCAAGTCAGCCACTCCCACCAAAGCTTCAACATCAGGGATCTTATTTCCCATTCTACGGGCATTTATACACACTGCTTTCCATATGTTACCCCTGTTACCCATTTCCATAAAGGTATTTAATGTATCACCTACCTGGGGGCTTTCACTTATCTGGGGGCTTTCATCACCTATTCCCAACGAATCTAGTTTAAAGCCCTCTTCAGTAGATTAGCCAGTCTACTACCGAAGATGCGTTGACCTTTCTTGGACAGATGGATGCCATCTCTGCTCTGCAACCCTTGGAACAGCATCCCATGGTCTAAGAAACCAAAACGCTCCCGAAGACACCATCCACGCAGCCATGCATTCATCTCCAGGATACAAGCCTCTCTGACTTGGCCTTTACCCTCAACAGGGAGGATTGAAGAGAACACCACCTGTGCACCTAACTGCTTCACCCTCTGTCCCAGAGCCATGAAGTCACTTTTGATACATTTTGAGGTATACCTGGCAGTATCATTTGTTCCAACATGGATTAGCAACATTGGGTAATAGTCAGTGGGCTTAATGAATCTCGGCAAACTCTCCGTAACATCTTGGATTTTGGCACTAGGCAGACAGCATACCTCTCTGGACAGCAAGTCTGGTCGGCAGATAGACGCCTCAGTACCCCTCAGAAGAGAGTCTCCAACCACCACTACTCTTCGTTTCCTTCTGGTCACTGATTCTGCAACTTTGGGGTACTTGAACTCTGGTTCTTCCCTTTCCAGAGATGCTTTCACCTTCTCCACTTCCAGGGCTGCATAATGGTTCTTCAATTCAAGGGCTGGAGAAGTTGGATTGGTGATTTTGCAGGCCCTGTTGACTTGTGTCCAACCATTGACATTCTGTTGGCACCCATCTTCTCCTGTGCTGGAGAGCTTGGTTGCTGCAAGAAGCATCTCATCAATGTACTTCTCACTGTCTTGAATGCTCCTCAGCCTCGCCACCTCCTCTCTGAGTTCCTCCACTTGTTTCCTCAGAGTTTCAGCATGCAGGCACCCTGCACAGGGAACTGGTCCTTCAACTGGCATTAGGACCTCTGTCTGGACTGAGGCAGAAGCTGTAACGGGGGCAACAGCTTTAGCAATACGATTTTTCCCAGCCATTGTTCTGTTCATGGAGCTTAGGTATCTGTTAAAGCAAAAGAGAGAGATCTACCAAGTACCAGCCGGTTTCCCAGCTGTCCTTTCAGAGAAAAAGCAGTTAAATCTCTTTAATTATATTCAAAATGTGCTGTTCCAATTCTCTGTGATTTGTTAAAGGAGGAGGTGCCCTATAAATCAAAACTTCTCACTAGGGGTGGGTGGGAGTTGGGGTGGGTAGGGAGGGAACTAACACCTGATTAGGTGTTAGCAGTTTCCAAACCTGAGGAGGTTACTAGAGTTCAGCAACCTACTGTGCTCAAGGAAAGTTCCCCTAAAGCACCAAAAAGAAAGTAACCTTGCTTTAAAAAATATACAAAAAACCCTTTTAAGAGCTCCCAGTCAGAGAGCTAGCAATGTAATATAATAAAAACAAACAAACAAACCCTCAAATCCTTACTGTTTGTTGATCTGTAGAGCCCTGGTTAGGAAAGCCTCAACAGGGCAGGGCACTGGAGCCTTTTATGCAGGCCTCAGCTGCACTCAGGAAATCAGGCCCACTAACTCCTGATTAGGTGTTAGCAGTTTCTAAACCTGAGGAGGTTACTAGAGTTCAGCAACCTACTGTGCTCAAGGAATGTTCCCCTAAAGCACCAAAAAGAAAGTGACCTTGCTTTAAAAAATATACAAAAAACCCTTTTAAGAGCTCCCAGTCAGAGAGCTAGCAATGTAATATAATAAAAACAAACAAACCCTCAAATTCTTACTGTTTGTTGATCTGTAGAGCCCTGGTTAGGGAGACATAATGGAAGGAGGGCAACCAGTGGGATACTGTGATACCTGGGTACAAACTATATCATAATGATAGAGCAAATCAAATTGGTGGTGGGGTTGCACTCTATGTTAGGGAGATCATTGAGTCACAAAGGATTAAAGTTTTGCAGGAAGTAAAATTCACTGTAGAATCTCTATGGATTGAAATTCCATGTAAAAAGGGGAAGGGGAAGGCGATGACAGTGGGGGTGTACTATCGACCACTGACCAGAATGAACAAATAGATGATGAAATGCTCAAAGAAATCAAGAAGCTATCAAAAGTTTCAGTACAGTAATAATAATGGGTGATTTCAATTACCCCGGTATCGACTGGGTCAGTGTCATGGCAGGACATGCTAGGGAGATAAAGTTTCTAGATGAAATAAATGACTGCTTCATGAACATATTAGAGGGGAAACCATTTTGGACCTAATTCTTAGTGGAACACAAGATCTGGTGCAAGAGATAAGGGTATTGGGGCCACTTGGCAATAGTGATCATAGCATGTTTTAATAAATGGAGGAAGGATGGTAAGGAAATCCATGGTACTGTCTTTTAACTTTCAAAAGGGAGACTATGATAAAATGAGGAAAATAGTTAAGAAAAAACTAAAAGTAACAGTTGCAAAGGTTAAAGATTTACAGTACATCAAACATGGTTGTTGTTTAAAAATACTATCTTGGAAGCCCAGACCAGCTGTATTTCATGATTTAAGAAAAGTGGAAGGAAGTCCAAAAAACTATCAGCATGGTTTAAAGGTGAGGTCAGAGAGGCTGTTGTTGCCAAAAAAGCATCTTTTAGGAAATGGAAAAAGGAGCCTAATGACGAAAACTGGAAACAACATAAACACTGGCAAGTTAGATGCAAGGCATTGATAAGGCAGGCAAAGAGAGAATTTGAGAAGAAGCTTGCTGTGGAAGCAAAAATGCAGAATAAAATCATTTTCAAGTACATTCATAGCAAAAACCCTGTGAGAGAGACTGTTGGACCATTAGATGATAGAGGGGTAAAATGGGAACTAAGAGAGGACAAGGCCATAACGGCGAGATTGAATTAATTCTTTGCTTCAGTCTTTACAGAGAAAGATGTAGGGATTTTATACATGACTGAAATGGTATTTAAAGGTGATGCCGCAGAAGAATTGAAAGAAATATCAATACACCGAAAATATGTATTACAACTATTTGATAAACCGAACAGTAGCAAATCACCTGGACCAGATCGTATATATCCAAGAGTGTTGAAGGAACTGAAATATGAGATTGCAGACCTGCTATTAGAAATCTGTGAACTATCATTAAAATTATCTCTAATACCTGAAGACTGGAGGTTCACCAATGTAACACCAATTTTTAAAAAGGGTTCCAGAGGTGATCCAAGAAACTACAGACCGGTGAGCCTGATGTCAGTACCGTGAAAAATGGTAAAAACATAATAAACAACAAAATTACTGAACATGTAGATGATAGTCATGGCTTAATGGGAGACAGCCAACATGGCTTTAACCAAGGAAGATCTTGTCCTACTAATCTGTTATGGTTTTTTAAAGATGTGAATAAACAGGTAGACAAAGGTGAGTCGGTTGATATAGTGTATCTGGATTTTCAGAAAGCCTTGACAAGGTCCCTCATGAGAGACTTTTGGCAAAATTAAAAAGTCATGGGATAGGAGGCAATGCACTATTGTGGATCAGGAACTGGTTAAAAGATAGAAAGAAGGGGATATGTCTAAATGGCCAATTTTCCCAATGGAAAACAGTGAATAGTGGAGTACCCCAGGGATCTGTGTTGGGTCCACTGCTTTTTAACATATCCATCAATGACCTGGAAATGGGAATAATGAGTGAGGTAATCAAATTTGCAGATGACACACAATTATTCAAAGTTTTTAAACCCATGAGGATTATGAAAAATTGCAAGAGGACCTTGATAAATTGGAAGACTGGGCATCCAAATGGCAGATGAAATTTAATGTGGACAAGTGCAAAGTTATGCATCTAGAAAGGAACAACCCAACCATGGTTACATGATGCAAGGTTCACATTAGGAACCACCACTTAGGAAAAAGATTTAGGCTTTATCATGGATGACATGTTGAAACCCTCCGCCCAGTATGCAGCAGCGGCCAAGAGAGCAAATAGAATGCTAGGTATCATAAAGAAAGGAATGGAGAATAAAACAAAGGATATTATAGTGCCTCTGTATCATTCCATGGTGCGACTGCACCTTGAATAATGTGTGCAATTCTGGTCGCCATATCTTAAAAAGGATATAACTTTATTAGAAAAGGTACAGAAAAGAGCCACCAAAATGGTAAAGCGGATGGAAGAATACCCCTATGAAGAGAGACTAAAAAGGTTAGGACTCTTCAAATTGGAAAAGATAGAGCTGAGGGGAGATATGATAGAGGTCTATTAATTAATGAATGGAGTGAGATGGGTAAATGTAGATTGATGGGTTGCACCATCAAAATATAGAAAGACTAGGGGACGTGCAATGAATCTACAGTGTAATCTATTTAAGACTAATAAGAGAAAATATTTTTTCATTCAACATGAAATCAAACTCTGGAATTCATTACTGGAGGATGTAGTAAAAGCTGCTAGTGTAACAAGGTTTAAAAAGGTTTTGACAAGTTCCTGGCGGAAAGGTCCATATTATTATTATTATTATTATTATTATTATTATTAAAGGGGGCCTAGGATATCCATTGCTTGCCCCAATACAAGCATTGTGGAACCTGTGTCTTTTAAGGAAACTGCTAGGTATTTGTGACCTAGATTGGACACTGTTGGAAACAGGATACTGGGCTTGATGGATGCAGTATGGCATATCTTATGTTCTTATAACATCGAGGTAAGGACCCCAACTACCAGACATTCCTATGTCCATCTGCTTCTGGGCTGAAAACACCTGCTACTGGCCCAGCGGGATCAAGCGCACAGAATGATATGCATCACCTACTGGCTTGGGTAACAGCCCCCATCCCCCACCCAGCTGCAATGAAACAGGAACCAATAACTCCCCGTCAACACCCCCCACCATGAAATGAAACAAGGGTGGGGGGCTGGGCAAAACAGTCTCCGTTCTGTGGTAAAAAGCAACCCATCCTCTGACACAGAACTGCCTTTGACAGAGAACTGCCCGCCCTCCTCCTCCTCTTCTCCTAGCATCAGATCATCACTAACCAATAACCACCCTCACAGCTCTCTGGCCAGTAGTTCAGAATAACCTAGCTACTTACCTGCTCCTCCTCCCCCATTAGGGCTTCCAACCTTCAGCTACACTACCCTCCTCCCTCCTTTCTTCTCACATTACCTAACAGCCTCCCTGTTAACTCAATGACTGACAAAACCATGTACACTAAAAATCCAGGGCCCCCAAGACCCTGGGCACCCAGTTATAATCTGGCCACTGGGACCCAAGCCTAATGGCCTCCTCCATTTGTGTCATTAAAAGCCCATCCTATTCTTCTGTAATGCACAGTATTCATCAATAACTCAGGTTATTCTTAATAGGCTACATTATTTGCGTGGAAGGCAATTCTAATCGGGACATGTCTGGTCCATTTGGACGGCCGAAAATTGGATGGCCCCAGCTTGTACCTGATTCTGCAGCTGCAGGAGCTAGATGTCCTTGTGGATGCAGAATTGGGCACTTGCCCCGATTCCACAGCGAGGGATGTCATCCTCCTGCCTGTTCAGCCAGCCCTAAGCTCCTGCTGGTGTGTTGGTGCCGTAGCATCCTGTCACCATGGCATCGGGGCACCCAGCAGGAGCATTGACAGCCTGACGACATTCCATGCCTCCCTTCCCCACCACCAGACCTTGGCAGGGGCAGCTAATCCCATGATCAGGCGGCGGGGGCTTATCTTCACCTGTGCCATGCATTTTGCGGGGCTGCCTGGTCTGATGGCTACCATCAACGGGACTTATTCCACCTCTGAAGTAAAATGCTATGGCCCCTAATTAATAACACTTAAAGGGTAATTTTATAACAGGATGTTTAGATTAAGGCAGTCAAAATGCAAGCCTAGGTTATATAGACAAGAAAGTGACTACTTGTCTTTATAAAATGCTATCATAAGCAGCGGAGATCATGCCTTAAGTTACAGTGTAGATATCTACTCCTATTCTATAGCAGGTGAAAATGAAACCATGTAAAATTTGCAAGCACTTTTGCAAATTAAGACACTTTCTAATCAATACATGCACTTACTAACTCTGCCTGGGCTCCACCCAAACTGCACCCTTGGCTATATCTACCAGCAAAATATGCACCTTTATGTCAACGTGTGTACTTCTATACCTGTCAAGATTTCATGAGGCCATTTATGCACACATCCTCGCTTTAATACCTTAATAACATTAACTCCTTAGTGTGTGATAACTGTGTTATTGTGCATTATCTATGCCAAGCCCATTTCATGTATATTCCACTGTGTGGGTCCTTAAACATGCTGGTTACACAAGATATTTAGTTCCTAAGTTTTATGCCCATGCAAACATGTAAATTGCACATACCATACACTAAATTGCTGATTTGGTTAGTAGCAGAATGCAAGGTTGTGGGCAGTAAATCAGGATTATTCAAGTCAAAAGTTTGAAATATGGCTCTGTTCCTTATTCACGAGTCTCATGAGTATTTCCTTTTTGTTTTTGTTAGAAATGACACAATAACAATTCTGTTGTTATTTGAGCGGAAATCTCAGGGGACACTGCCTAAAGAAGTATTATTGTACATATCTGCCAAGATAATTTCTTAGACTCAAGGAAAGTGGGGATTTCCTTTTTAAGATTCCCCATATAACTTGAAGCCTTGCTTTTCTTTGGAGGTAACTTGCATTGTTAGAATTTCTCAGTCAGTCAATATCCTTCTAAGATTGGGTAATTCGTTAATTCCTTCTAGTACCCATAAACATTAGGAAGGCAATTTTCAAAGCTATTCACATGGGCAACTAGAGATTTCCACATTAACTTGGTGATATGAAAATCGCCTTCCTTCAAAATAGCAAAATTTATGGTGTGCAATTTTAGCAATATTTAGGAGAATCACTACAGGGGATATTTCTTTGCAGGATCAGAAAATACGACCCATAGATTGTGTTTTAAATCTATATGCATTATTTTCCTTGCAAAAATGCCCACATAAGAGAAATGTTGGGCCTTTTAATATATTTTGCATGTTATTTTACTTTTGTTTAAATGTCCAACCATGCTGATGCTCTCGATACACATACTCAAGCACTGTGAATTTCCTTACAGTTCAAATTGATGGATCATTTATGGATAATATTTCTTAGTTTGGGCAACCTGCTTCTTAATAACGAAGGAAAGCAGACTGCAGCAGTTACCATAATCTATGAGAAAAATAAATTATAGCTACTTTTAAGGCATACACTAAAGATGCAGTAAAGTAACGTGTATTTCACAGAAAAAAAAAGGTGTAGGCAAAAAGATACGGTATGAAAAAGAAGAACGGGTCAGTCCATTACAAGAAAAAGAGTGTGTCATGAAAACTGCATTTTACCTCTGTGAGGACAGTGAATCATCACAATGACCGGTGGAAAACAAGCTTGTGTAACCTTGACCATTGAATGTTTCAGCGACCGAAGTTTGACTTCTAGAAAGGCAACAGTTTGGGTTTATCACTGTGGTTCATGATTGCACACACCTGTTCAGCTCACAGATTTTGCAACCCCCCAAAAAAGGGAAGCTGGAACTATTTCTTCTCCTGAACGGTGCAAAAAAGCAAAAAACCACAGCTGCACTAACAGTTAACAGATATCAGTAACATGCCTGTGTTACATAATTGAGGATAACGTTTTTGAACACGTGGGCAGAGGTATTATCCTGTTATTAACATTTAAGTAAAAACAATGTAGCGTGCTTTATGCATTCCTGTCCACAGTGTCTATTGTCTTTATCTCTGTTTCTAATACGACTGTAATATATGTAGCACGATAGTAGTTGAACAGGGTTAAAATGGAAAGACCTGAAATGGGGGTTCCTTGCTTTACCCCACTCTTTGATACACTTTAGTTATAGAAGGTTACAGTAATGTTTAGGGATTGGTGAAAAATCAGAATAGAATTCTTGTCATATCTGAACTAGTAGTGGAAGAGACGTATGAGTTTGCAAGGGGGGGGGGGGGAGCTATGCAGTGCAACCTAGCTTTTACCTGATACCTTGCAATCTAAGTAAACCCTAACCTGATTCTAATTCTGATTATGCGACAGGAATCCCATCATGTCCCTGACCACAGTCAAGTCTTGCCTCTCTGCATTGGCTTCCCATTAATCAGCAAGTCTTGTTTATATTCCTCTCCATGGCAAATAAAGCAAATCTTGACCTGGCTGTGCCTTACCTGTCTTCTCTGATTTTGTTTATTCTGTTACCTTTCGGTTCCATCCCCAACCCCAAGCTACTCTAATAATGCTTTTGACTCATTTTCACACTCCTTTCTCCTTTCATGGAACCCCATCAATTATTTAAAAAAATGTCACTTTCTTCTCCAGTTCTGCAAAATGCTTTAAGTCACGCTTTCATAAGCAATCTCTGACCCTTAATACTTTATTTCTTTCATCACTAACATTAATTTATGTACTGTTGGAATGATTTTCTAATTTATTGAGAGACACTCTGAAGAGCACCACAAAAAAAAATCAAATAATGTACTGAAATGATTCTGAATTTTGATCTTGCTTGATGGACTGGACAAGGATTATTGAAAGCCCAAATGTTACTGTACATTTGAGGTGGTACAACTTCTAAGATCGGCCAGCAGTTTTCTCCTATGCCTCATTAGTACTAGATAACTATAAATCTGTATCAAAAATATAGACAAAGTAATACCTGATGGATTGGAAGCAACTCAGGCAATTGGGACTTTGATGAAAACCAAGTTAGTTCTGTCCTAGAAAAAAAATATAGGAGTTAGGTCAGCTGAATTCAAACTGTGTACAAGATGGGTCACAGCCAGGGCAAAATCCCTGGCAGTTATATATTTCATTATAAAGAAGTGAACCACATTTTCATGATCTACCATGAAAATCACTTTGATATATACTCCAAATGCCATTGCAAAAAATCAGATTTAGGAATGTACTCCGGACTCTTGCTCCTCGGACCTATCAAGGTTAGACACAGCTGAAAGATGATGTAGTGAGATTCCAAAGGAAGATGTAAGGCAATTTACTTGAGCATATCTAATTGGTCCGTTCATGGTTTGACATTTATCCTGGAGAGGACCACACATCTTTCTAGCTGTAGATTAGGCAGTACAATGCCTTCTCTTTGCTACATGAGCTGATCAGGGCTGCAGAGAGTAGAAAACAAACTGGTAAGTAAAACCACAGTTCAACCAAGGCTGAAACTGTGAAATTAATTCTTGGCCCTCAAATGCAAAATGTATTTCACTATTCCTGATTAAAAATGGTTTATATATTTTTTGTGATATAGTTGGCATAACTCCAGAGCACAGAAATCAGCATCGTGCTAACTGACTAATCTACTAAATACCCATTATTTCTGTCCCAAGTGTTAGTGCCAAACTCCTTCTTCGTTTATATTATGTTGTAATTGTCATAATTGCATGGCCTAATACGTTTTTCCTGCATGCTTTGTACATTGCAGGCTGTGACAACACATGCAATGCAATGTGTGCCTTCTAGTCAATGCTGACTACTGGCGACCCAGCAGCTTCTGCGTGTTTCTTGGCAGTGCAACCGGAAGTAGATTGCCAGAATAAAGCAGTCTTTTAAAGTAGCTCTTCAGCATGGTAGTGGCTAAAATTTAGAGTGCACCGAGGCCCATGTGACTGATCCCCTGGTTCCCCTGGGATCCTGAAATCCCTGGTGAGCCAGCAACCAGGTCTAGGCCTAAACCTGGACCTGGATCTAAAGTTTAAATAATGTAATTTGTGTCCCCTTGATGTGTCCCAGGGAGACCTCAAACCCCTAACACCTACCTTTTTCATGGTAAAACTAACTCATGATAAAAGCTCTGCCCCTTTAGGTTCTGCCATCTTCAAATGAGAAAAAGTCAGGGCCAGTCCTATCCCCTCGCAACTTTGACTCACCTGAGGGGTCCTATAATCATTGAAGACACTCACTCCTATTCTGGCAGCACCAGATTGGAAAATGATGACACCTGATTTTTGGCATTTCCAATTGTTTTGCACTGTTGTTCATTTTTGCAAAGCCACCTCGTCCTTTAATATATGAAATCCTTGATCTGTTATCAAAGCTCTTAGATAGGCCTTTTATCCGGGAATGCTTGGGGAAAATGCTTATAAATTTATAGCAATCAGAGGGTGATATTAGAGCTACCTATAGTAAAATTAATGCGGCAGGTTAGATGTAATGTTGGTTTGCACCCAATATTCACATTAGGATGGATGAATTATTTAGACTGAATTTATAGTAGGGCAGAGTACTATGAGAGTTTTAGAAATTTAGCTTCTCTTACAAAGAACAAGGTACCCTGGTTCTTTGAAGAAACAGACAGGAGTGCTACATCTACGAAGAGCAATTTTAATAGCAATTCCCATAGATTTAAAAGCACCCCATTTTACCCATGTAAATTGCTCTCTTAAAATTTCCCATCTTGAATGCTGGCAAAAGTATGTGACTAATTGCAAGATGCATATACTTTTATAAGCCATATACGCAGGGCTTTTTTTCTTAGGTGTTTAAAAACTGCGGGCCTGATTAGAAGATCTGCTAACTGTCTTAATCCGCTTATCCGGAATATCCAATGGCACTAATCGGCTGGCCTCAGGGCATTTTGGGGACGGCATCTTTGGGGACGGCATCCAGTCATAACCAGGCAGTGGTGATACTGAGCACTGCCCAGTTATGGTAAAGCAGCGAAAATCAAGTGCTTAAAGGCTGGTCTAACTTCTGCCATGAAAGCTAACCGGGCAGCAGATGAATATCACCGCAGCCCTGTTAGCTTCCTGGTAATCTGGGCAGCCCGGATATGGTCTCGGCATTAAATATCCGGGTCTGATGTTCAGCGGCAGTGGCAAGCCGCTTTAGGAGCTCTAACCGCTGCTACTGAATATCAGGTGCTTATTTTGCAGCTATTTAGGGGTTCTTTGAGAATGAAAAAAAAAAATCAAAGGTTTACCGTTTTTTCACAGCAGAGGTGCTATTGCTAGGTACCTTTTCAAGTAGAATAAAATATGTACATTTATGTTACTTAGGAGCTGCCGGTACAGAAAAGGCACAAAAACCGAGTGGAATATGCAAGACAAGCAAAGGGAGGGGTGAGAGTGTGATAGGGGAAGCAGTGCTCTTCCAATGATTATCTGATAAACATTTATTTTATTTATTTAGTTATTTTGCACTGGGGGGAGGAGGGGTCTTGATGTTCATCTGTTAAAGCCTGAAATCAGAAGCCCTAGGTTTCTGGTGCCAGGTTAGGTGGGAAAGGACAACAATGTGCATCGGTGGATTTTCAAAGTTATGTACTTTGCTTTGGTCAGAAAAATTTGAAAAATTGCACTCCAAAAGAATCGTATTAAATGGGTATAAAAATAATAGGGCTGATATTGAGCTGGTGCAGCAACGCAATTAATTTCAATGCCAGCGTTAGTGTTTAAATTAATATATGTATAGATACAGCACTGCTATGCATATAAAGGCACCTTTTAGTAAGGACTTTTATGTGGTTACAGAGACATCCAAGTGAAAATGTCTGCAAACCTACGTCAATTTTAGAGGAGAGGGTGGACATGTGTAAGTTCCTTAGTGAAATACCGTGGACATGCATTTTATATCAAAGAAGGAAGCCCAGGAAAGTGTGGGGGTGGGCATCAACATGCAGTGGGAGGAGTCATTCACAAAGACACGCATACAAAAATCAACATCAGAAATATGGCATCTTACAAATGGCAAGTGTACATGTCAGCATGTGTATCTTTGGCATTTTGCAAATGTAGACATGTAGACGCTGCTAATTAACTACAGAGGCCTCTGTCTTTCTCTCCTTGCAATTAAGAGAGGGAAGTAAACGTCACCTATAAAGGGTAAGGGACAAAGAGCACTTTTGTTTCCTATATGAGTCAGGGAGCAGGTGTAGATCCCGACATGGACATCTTTAGTCTGTACTTTATATTTCAGTCTTTTGTATTCTATCTTTGATTGTATTTTGTTTGATTTGAAAATCATTTTGAATGCTGATTGTCATAAAGATGGCACATAAAAATGTTTAAATAGATAAATACACATGCATCCCCTATATGAAATCGGGAATACAGGTGTAAATTTTGGTCCCTTCTTGGCCACAGCCCTGACATAACCCAACATGCCTCCATGCAACATAGATGTATTGGGGAGTATTATAAGTGAGTTGCAGATAGGGTTGCCAACTTTTTGAAAGAGAAAATCCGCAAACTGCGGCTAGTCATGCTCCACCCATGTCCATCCCCACCCCGCCCTTTCCCCACCCTCCTATCCCACCCCCTTTCCTGCCCTCACTCCACTCTTGCTCCACCCCCTGTCTCCAAAACAATTGCAGAGGGCAATGTGCAAACTGAACAAGCAAGATTGCTACACATTCTTAAACAGAAATTCTATACTGACAGAATACGCAGCATTGGTTTTACACACACACACACACACACACAAAATACACACACACAATACACACACACACACACACACACACACACACACAAAATACAGGCCTTCATCAATAAATGAGCACAGAACAAAAAGAGAAATATATAGACAAAAATTAAACTGAACCCCCAAGAAGCCAGACTCTGCATGCAGTGCAGCATCAGATAAATAAGAGATGCATTTCCCAATACTATGTAAATTATAAAGCACAAAGTCCAATCATTAAATTGAAAATAATTTTTTTTTTTTTTACCTTTGTTGTCTGACCATTTTATTCTCTGATCATGCTGGCCCCGATCTGAGGTTTCTCTTTTTCCTATCTTCTCCTAGATCTCTTTCTATGGTCTATAGTCCATCTACCATTAATTGTCTCTTCTTTTGTTTCTTCACTTCCTTCCATTAGCCTATTTCCAGTCCCAGTAACCCTCCCCAGTTTCAGCCCCCTTTCCAGTCCTCCCCTCCAATTACATTCCAATGTCAACCCCCTTGCGTTCCCAGGACTGTCAGTGGTGTGCATTCCCTTCTAGTCCCCCTCTTTCCTCACTGTCCAGCCCCTTCTAGTCCAAATACCATCCCAGGTATCAGCTCACTTTCACTCCCAGTGCCGTCCCCGTGACATCTCCCTTCTAGTCACCCTACCCTCTGTCCATCCCCCTTCCAGTGCCATCCCCATGTGTCTGCTCCTTTCCAGTTCTAGTGCCCCTCCCTTCCAGCCTCCTTCCTATTACGCAGTCACCTACCAGTACCATCCCCAGGTGTAAGCTCCCTTTGAGCCCCATCTTTACCTCATCTGTAAGCTCCCTTCCTACCACCTCCTTCCTCCCCACTGTGTCATCTCCCTTCCAGCTACATCCTTCCCCCCTATTTCAGTTGCCTTCCAGCCCTCACCTTCCCTCTTTCAGCTCTCTTCCAGACACCTCCTCCCCCCTCTTTCAGCTCTCTTCCAGCCAACTACTTCACCCTGTCAGTCCCGTCCTGCCACCTCCTTCCCCCCACCCTTTCAACTCTCTTCCAGCCCTCACTTTCCCTCTGTCAGTTCCTTCTGCCACCTCCTTCCCCTTGCAGCTGTGGCTCCTGCTTCTTACAGAGCAGCAGCTGCAATAAATCTAATTTAAAAACAAAATGAAACTTGTGCGAAGACCTCTGGCCCTATGAAAACTCTGCTGCAGCGTCCGCGCTCAAAAGGAAGTGACGTTACAGGGGATGGGACGCTGCAGCAGGGGTTTCATAGTGCCAGAGGGCTCCGCACAGGTTTCCTTTTGTTTTTAAATTAGCTTTATTGCATCTGCTGCTCTGTAAGAAGCAGGAGCAGCGGCTGCAAGGGGAAAGTAAGGCTGCACAGGGGGAGGGGGTGGAGAACGCAGATGAAAAGCTGGTTTTCTGCTCTGGCTGCTCTTGGTCTCACGACTAGAGCAAAAAAAAAAAGGCTTTTCAAGGGCCAATTTTTGATGTCTGCCTGCAGCTGGCCTGGCCATGGAAAAATCAGCCAGGCTGGCTGAAAACTGGCCGGTTGGCAACCCTAGCTGCAGAAAGATCTGCATGTGTGTCTGTATTCTCCAGGACATGCACAAGTGCATAGGCTCCTCTGTGTTCGCTTTGGCCAGTTAGGATTCAGTAAGCATGTGCAGAAGTGCCCATCATGCTAGTCTTAGGTAGGGGTATGCAAGGGGGCACAGAGTGGGTGTAGTGTAGGTGCAGCCTCAAAGGACGCATGTACATTATAGAATACTATGACCTTTGTTTGTCCCTGCACTGATCTAAGCCTGCTCTAGGGTATGCATAACTGACACACTCATCTCTGCACTACTATTTTATAAAGTTAGGGGTACACATGAATCACTTTATAAAACAGGGTGGCTATGCGTGCGCAGGGATGTACATTGTCTATGTGGGGGAGGGGGGGTTACAAAATTACCCTCCACATGTGTAAAATGGGCCCTTTTTATAATGGCCTTTTCTAGGTGGATGCAATTTATATGTGTAAGTGGTCATATTTACACGTGCAAATCCCGAATAAGGTTTCTAAAATAATCCCCCAAATCGGTGGCACTGAATACACATACAATGTGTCACTGCACCAGAACTATCCCTTTCGATTTCATTTGTAAAACTGCATTAAGAAATAGTTGTATCTTTGTTGCTATAATTTTCAATAAAAGTGGGCAGGTCAATATTTAAGTCCTTCAGTCAGCATTTGTTTAAAATGTTATCCATGGAATTCGGTGAATCCATTCTTCCTAGAAGTGGTTGAGGTAAATATACATGTAGAGCGATGACTGCCTCTGCCATATATGAAGAGCAATGATATTCATTCACTAGCAATATGGCTGAACAGTGAGAGAGGGGACAGTTTTTACATTGTCCTAACTTAAACCGCTCAGCTCTATGATAGCTGAATATTGCCACTATCTCTGTACCTAGACAGAATGACTTCGCACCACCTCGTTCCCTTCCAGAACTAGCCCGAATGTGCCAGGACAGTCAGTAAATATTTTCAGTGGCACTAATGTGGCGACTGCAGCTATAAGGAGAAGTGTCTTTGAATACTGAACCAATGATATATATATATATATATATATATATATATATATATATATATATATATATACTTTTGTACAATTTCTGACTATTTACATCTTTAAATCTACACATGCTACACTTTCATTTGACTCCAAAATGTGGGTGCCAGAGGAATCTTTTTCATGATGCTGATAAACACTGCAGCCACTATTTCTCTGCCGGGAGAATCTTTATAGCAAATAAACCATCTGGCTTGCAACATAGACCTGTTTGAAAATTTATAGTATTTTATCTGAGACAATATATGCAAGTATTCCTTGGTGGAAGACATTGTTAATGGGATTTTGGTTTATCTAGTACATAAACGGAAAATTAAACTGCTTCATGAATTGTAGCCCAAAAGTTTAGTTTTACCAAAATCATTCTTCTCATGGGAAGGGAAGGGGTGAATCCTAATATATTCTGAATCTGCCTCTTCTTCCATTTCTGCAACAGGCCATGCAAAATTGTTAGATGCTGATACTCAGCGTGTGAAATTATCCCAAAAGATTTCAGCATTTCAAGAAAATCCTCAACAAGGGTTTCATAATTGGAAAATGGGCAGGCTATTTAGCATAGTTAGACGGTGCAGGCACACTATGAGAAGATCAGGCTTAGCTCCCCCGAGTCTTGTGGGTCAAGACCTCCTGCATTAGCGCTAATGCATTGTGTTTTACTGAATCAGATCTAGAAGTGCCAGCTCCCAGGATTACAATGTTTACGTCATACAAGACTGGGTCAGAAAAAAATCATAAATCAAATGTAATTCGGCACAGTAATATGGCTTCTGTCCCTGTCCCCAAATTACAAGGAATGTTTGCACAAGTCATTTTCACATATATTCTAGTTCTGTCAAAGGGGATTTTATGTGACTTCATATTTATCACTCTGAAAATGGACTCCAATGATCATTTGTTATTTACTTTGGGAAACTACTGGAGGATATAAATGCCAGGATCAGTTTTGTTGCTGCTTACTGTTTCTGACAGAGATAATCCTTTTGAAAATCAGGTTGCACACTGCGCTTCCTGACACATAACAGTAAGTGTAGTGTGTAGACATTTGCGTAAGCATTACTTTGGGGAAATGTAGTAGGGGTGCGTAAACTATTTCAGATTAAGGAGTTTATGCACTAGAACTCATGCTTTTTTTTTTTTTAGTGTGCACACAGCAAAAATTAGGGGTGTGCATTCATGAATGTGAACGTGATTTGTTTGGGCACCTAAAAATTTAGGGTCCGATATTCAAAACATCCAATATTTAAACACTGCAGTTATCAGCTTCGGCATTTAATTATCATCTGGATATTCAGTGCCATTATTCAGATAGCAACCAGAGCTGAATATCCTGATACACGGTCAGTGCTGATCTGGGTAGTGGGGATATTCAGCCACTATCTAGATAGCCTACCCAGATAGCACGCAGAATATGTTTTTTGCTGTCCCACATTATGCAGATAAACTATCTGCATAAGAACGTAAATTAGACAGACAATAGCTGAATATCATAGCTATCGGAATAGTCACTGACTGCATCTTGTTCATGTCACAGACCTCCTTGAAACTATCCAAATAATACTGTTGAATGTCTCTCTCTCTCTCTGGTATCCAAAGAGGGCCTTCTGAAGATTATCCCCTTAAATTACACAGAAATCACTTGTATGCATAAATACATAGGAATTAGCATAAGCACAATCAATCGCATACTTTAAAAAGTTCTTGTGCACATGTACAGTAGGCCTAAAAAACCCCGGATAGGTGAAATGAACATGACAAATGCATGAAATTGGAAAAGATTAGTTTTAACAAATACAAATCAAACTTTTCTTGGCCATTCACACACCCAGCAAAAATACTGCATGCATATTTAAAGACTACTTATTGTAGGTTCAATTCAAAAATTATGAGCGTGCGCTAAAAATATGCCTCTTTAGCAGGTGTGCACAAAAGCATGCACATGAACACAAAAAGTGGGTATGCATGTGGTACATATCGAAACCCCCCATGCTAACAACAATCCGGCATTAATCCAACCTCCTCTAAGTGAAGTTGCACTGCTTCCACAAGTTGGACCTCTAAAAATCTCATCCTATATGGAAAAGCCAGCCCCCAGGGTCAAACCCCATATCCCCAAGCTAGATCTGACCTGTCAATCAAGTAAATCCAGACTCCTAAGAGAAGACTGCTGTTAAATCTGACCAGACTGCCCCTCAAGGAAAACTCCCATAAGCCAGACCACCTTGCTACTGATCCTTCAAGCTCCATCCCTCTACAGTGGAATGCATGTCTGTTATCCCGGGGTTTCTGATGTTCAACAGCAGAGACATCTACTCCTATGGCTCCACATCACTGTGTCCTCTTAATGCTAAGTCTCCCTAATCTTTTCCCTTCATTTATTCAACTTCAAACCTTTAGTCCTAATCACCCATTTGTCACTTCTTCTGTCATTTTTTTCATCTACCTTATTATTTGCTCTTCAATGTTTTCTTCCTCTCTTTCAGCCATTCCCATTCTCTCTGAGAACACCTCACCCCCTGCCATTGTTGTGCATCTTCTTCTTTCCTGTGCCCTCCTGCTTCTTTCATTTTGGGATATCAATCTCAGTCCTGGCCTCCCTAGGCATTTCAGTCACTCCCTCTACAACCCCTATAGTCTTATTCATATCCCTCTCCTTCCTCTCTCCCCTTTTCATGTGCCCTGTGGAATGTCCTCTCTGCTTCCAACAAGTTTACTTTCATTCATGACCTCTTTGTCTCTAATGCTCTGCTTCTTCTTTCTCTAACAGAGACTTTGCATTTTCCTGATGACTCTGCTTCTACTGTTGCACTCTCTGATGGTGGTTTCCTTTTCTCTTCTATACTTTGCCCAGTGGGTCATGGTGGTGGTGTAGGATTGCTACTCTGTCCCTCTTGTTTCAAACCCCCCCCCTTCCACCTCAGTCCACTCCATCCACCTGTTTACACCACTACCACTCTAGGTAGACCCAACCTCCCCGTCCCTCATTCTTGGAGATTTTATCATTCCTGTTGATGATCCCTCTGACTCATGACCCATAGCTCCTTTCCTTAACCTTATCATTTAACCTCCAGTTGTGTTCTACAGCCCCTACCATCATCTGCTCGCTTTCACTCTTACACACCCCCTGCCACAATCTTGATCTGTCTCCACAAACTTGACCTGTCTCCTGTTCTGCAGGCCCTCATTTTCCAACATATTTGGAAAGCTTAAGGCTATTGACCCTTCTACTCTCTCCGCTGCTCTCTCATCAACTCCCTCTTCCACTATGTCACCTCATTCCATCGATGAAGCAGTCTCTTCCTATAACACTATACTTTCCTCTGTTTTGGATTCTTTCACTTTTCCCATTTCTTGCCCTGGAAAGAGTACTGTCTCTCAGCCTTGGCTGACATCGAAAATCTGCTACCTGCATTCCTGTACCCACTCTGCTGTACACCAGTGGCTTAGATCCCATACTCTTGCTGACTACCTACATTACAAATTCATGCGTACTTCCTTCCAATCAGCCATAGCATTCGCTAAGCAAGAATACTATGTCAAACTTACAAACTCTCCTGTCTCTGACCCTCACCATCTCTTTGCACCATTTAGTTATGTCCTCAGTGTACCTCTGCTCCCAACCCCTCCTTCACTCTCTACCCAACCTTTGGCTAATTACTTCTATGATACGGTTCACAAGATTAATCTGGAGTTCTCCACAGCATCACCTCTATCTCAGTCTCACCCTCCACTCACAAATCCTTCCTTCAACCTCTATCCCCCTTTCCTCCTTTTCTAAAATCACTGAGGAGGAAACTGTACATTAGGAATCACCACCCAGGAAAAAGATCACAACGCCATCGTGAATAATACATTGAAACCCTCTGCCCAGTCTGCAGTGGAGGCCAAGAAAGCAAATAGAATTCTAGGAACCATAAGGTAAGGAATGGAGAATAATGATGTCATGTTATATTCTCCAATTGACATTAGTCACACAGACATCTCTTCTCTAAAGGAATGTTTCAATGCTGTTACTATCTGGCTTATGGAGCATAACTTAGCCATTAACTATAACCCCCCCCCCCCCGAGGTTCTCTACATTTCTAAGGATATTAACTTCACTCCGCCTCCTTACATCACCATTAAGATGGCACTCATCTTCAAGTGAAATCGGAAATATGTTACCTTGGTATTACTATTGATCAGCGTTACTCCCTTGCTTCTCACATAAAATACATTGTAAGAAACATCCATTATTAACTCAAGAGCCTAAGGCCGCTTCTGGAGCTGCATGATTTTCATTCTGTTCTGCAGGCCCTCATTTTCCCACACATTGATTTTTGCAGTCTCTTGCTACAAGGCTTGCCTAACCATGCTATTCACCACAGGGGTGGCTCAAGGCTATCTGCTGCCTGAGGCGAATGATGAGATGGTGCCCCCCCCCACCCTCTAGAGGGGGGCGGGGCTTTTTCAGAACTCCAATCAGGGACTGAACCAAACCAAAAACCCGATTAGATTATATGGAGGAAATGCAAGATGTTTGCACTTCAAGGAACTAAAAGAGAGCAAGAACCAACAGCACAGTTTATAAAACCAAATTATAACTCATTTTTATTTTGTTGTCATAAACTGCGTTATGGTTCTTGCTTTTTCTTTTTCAACATAGATTTTGCATCCACAGTGGGTGCAGAGCAGAACCAGGACATTCATCCACAGAACTCAATATCTTAAAAAAAAATCTGATTCTGATCATCTCACTAACAGCAACAATTACAACAAACATTCTCCAGTACCAGGCATATTGTGAACTAATACAAAACACTACAACAAATAGCACATCTACCATACCGTACCATACCATACCGTACCATACCATATCAGCACCAACTTCCAAAACTCACAAAAGGAACCCATCTAAAAAAGGTCACTATAAATACTTCAGTGGGCCCTGGAACATCCATACACCTATTTGAAAAGCTGAACTAGTCAAATTTCTACAGTACAGTATAGATCTTTATGTACAAACTCCATGTTAACAAAACACCTGGCCTCAGTCACACACTCAGAACACAGACCCTCACCAAGTACAGAATAAGTAACCGCCTTTCTGAATTTCTTCCATGATGTTGCCTTTCACCAACATGTTACAGGCCCTACTCATATTGCCGGTCACACTCTGGACTTAGTAGTATCATCACCTGTGTTGTCGGCTCAGATTTCCTCCCCCTCCTTGTTGGATATCCCTTGGTCCGATCACCATTGTGTCCTTTTTTCAGTTACTTTCTCTTCCCTTGTGACACCTTCTTTCTTGGCTCCCTCTTCGCCCCCTCCTCTTCGCCGCCGTCTAACTCCTGACACCCTGTGTTCCTTTCCCCCCGCTCCCTCAGTATTCCCCCCAGATTTTGCATCACTGTCTCCTGACAACCAGGCCTCCCTTTGGGACTCCCTCCTTAAAGATGCTTTGGACCAGTTAGCGCCACTACGACCTTGCCTCCATCTGCCCAACCCTGGCCATTCTTCTTGGTTCCATCCTGCTTTACGGCTGCAACGGGCCCAACTCCGTCAGGTGCATCGCCGCTGATCTCGCCATCCTTCTCCTGATTTATATGTCCGTTTTAAGCAGCTTTATGCTGCCTACCATTTGGCCATCCAATCTGCCAAGCGGGCTTATTATGAGGCTGAAATTACTGAAGCGGCAAACTCTTCTCGTCAGATCTTTAAGATCTTGCACAAACTTTCATCCACTAGTTCTACCCATGCTATGGCCACTAAGATCCCAGACCCCCATTCACTGGCTACTTTCTTTTCTGAGAAAGTTCTTAACCTTTGTGCTTCCTTTTCTACTCCCCTTCCACCCCTGCTCTCCCCACCTGTTTCCCCCTGCAACCCAGTTGCTACTGATCATGCATTGCTGCCATCTTCCTCTATGCCCAATCGGGCCCTTGACCATACCTGGTCCTCTTTTCATCTGATTCTCCCTGCTGAACTTCTTTCGGCGCTATCCACTTCTCGTAAGACCACATGCTCCCTAGACCCTATTCCTTCTCGTTGGCTGTCTGAACCTTCACTACAGCTGGTCCCTATTATCACCACTATCATTAATATGAGTTTCTCCTCTGGTTTGTTCTCCTCTTCCTGGAAGTCGGCTATTGTCCATCCACTCTTAAAACAACCTTCCCTTGATCCTTCTGTCCTTGCCAACTGGCGCCCTGTTTCAAATCTCCCCTACCTGGCCAAACTTCTGGAACGATTTGCATTCCTTCAGCTGTCTTCTCACATTGAGTCCACAAACACACTTCACCCCCGGCAGGCCGGTTTTCGACAGGGTCATAGCACTGAGACTGTCCTTCTAGCTGTTCTAAATGAACTACACGTTGCACATGATCGTGGTGATATCACTCTTTTGGTTTCTCTTGACTTATCTGCGGCTTTTGATTTAATCGATCACACTCTTCTTCTCACTCGTCTTGCTGAGGTGGGGTTACGCGGTGCGGTTCTTCTTCGGTTTCGTTCCTTTCTCACTGCCTGCTCCTTCTCTGTTACCTTAAATGGTAAGTCATCCAGTTCTCTTCCTCTTACTTGCGGTGTCCCCCAAGGCTCTGTTTTGTCCCCTTTGCTGTTTAATATTTTCCTGGCCCCTTCGCTTCTGGTATTACAGCAATACCCAGTGTCCTGTTATGTCTATGCAGATGATATTATTCTGCTCTATCACACTTCCCCACTTCTCCTGGATCTCTCCCCCTTCAACTCTTGCCTTTCTCACGTGGCTTCTTGGCTTTCACAACACCTCCTCCGTCTTAACCCATCTAAGTCCACCGCTATGTGGGTTTCGCTGACTGGGTCATGTCCATCTGTTGCGCCCACGATTGATTCTATCCCCCTCCCTCTGGTGTCTTCTTTTCGGTACCTTGGGGTGATTCTTGACTCTTCTCTTTCTTTCCGTGATCATATTTCTTCCCTTACTAGGCGTTCTTTCGCTATTCTCTGCCGGCTTCAGGCTGTTCGTTCAATTCTTCCTCTTGGGTCCCTGGTCACTCTCGTCCTTGCTCTCATTATCAGCCGTCTTGATTATTGTAATATCTTTCTGGCCAATCTCCCCAATTACCAACTCCAACGTCTTCAGCTCATTCAGAATACTGCTGCCCATATTATCACCTTTGCCCGTCGCTTTGATCACATTACTCCCATTCTCATTCGCCTTCATTGGTTGCCCCTCCGTGTTAGGTTTCATTACAAACTTCTGATCCTCACTCATCGTGCAATCTATACTAATAACCCTCTCTACCTGGCTGATTTAATCTCTCTCCACACGCCCTACCGTCAGCTTCGCTCCCTTCACGCTAATCGTCTGGTCTTACCATCCCCATCTCATGCTCATCTTGAAAAGACCCGTCATGCTGCTTTCTTCTTTCTTGGACCCTGGTTATGGAATGCCCTGCCTTCATCCCTCCGTTTAGAATCCTCCTACTCACAGTTTAAATCTTCTCTCAAAACTCATCTGTTTCAGAAAGCGTTTGATCTCCCCCCCTGATCTCCCCCTCTGATTTCCCTCCCTGATACCGCCCCAGGTTATTGTCCTGTCCTAGCTTAGTTTGGTCTTGCCTCCCCCTTGTTTGTCTTTGTTGGTTGTGCTGTCTGCATTTTTTGTCCGTGTTTTGTTGTTAATTATTGTCTATTGTTTGTTGATTATTGTTTACTGTTGGTTGTTCATTGCCTACTGTTGTTTGAATATTGCTTATTATTTATCTTTTGCCCATGTTTAGCTGTTGTTTATTGTTTGCTGTTTGTACGGTTTTTGTGCTATTCTTTTTCTTTCTTTCCTATTATTTTTGGCGTTCCTTTTTCCGTAGTTTGCAGTGCTGCCTTTTTATTTTATTTGAACATCGCTTTAATGTTTCTGACGTAAGCGGTCTATCAAGTGTGAAATAAAGTTAAAGTTAAGTTAAGTTAAAAATAAAAATATATGTATAGACAAAATTTAAACTGAAACCCAAGAAGTCAGACTCCGCATGCAGTGCAACATCAGATAAATAAGAGATGCAATTCCACCATACTGTGTAAAATATAAAGATAGCACAAAGTCCAATCACTAAAATTAAATACAATTATTTTTTCTACCTTTGTTGTCCGACCATTTTATTCTCTGATCATGCAGGTCCCGATCTGAGGCTTCTGCTTTCCTGTCTTCTCTTAGCTCTCTTTCTGTGGTCTATGATCCATCTGCCATTTCTTATCTCTTCTTCTGTTTTCTTCACTTCCTTCCATCAGCCCATTTCCAGTTACCCTCCCCAGTATCGACTCCCTTTCCTGTCTTCCCCTCCCAGTACACTCCATTGTCAACTGCCTTGCATTCCCACGACTGCCATGGTGTCCATCCCCTTCCAGTCCCCCTCCTTCCCCACTGTCCAGCCCCTTCTAGTCCAAATACCATCCCAGGTACAGTATCAGCTCACATCCACCCTCAGTGTTGCTCTCCCCCAGTCATCTCCCTTCCAGTCACCCTACCCTCTATCCATCCTCCTTTCAGTGCCATTCTCACATGTCAGCTCCCTTCCAGCCTCCTCCCCATTACCCAGCCACCTACCACTCCCATCCCCAAGTGTCAGCTCCCTTCCAATCCCCCTTCAGTATATCCCAGGTGTCAGCTCCATTCCAGCCCCCTCCTTCCCCTGCCATATCAGCTCCTTTCCAGCCCCCTCCTTCCCCGTGTCAGCTCCCTTCCTGCCCCCTCCTTCCACTGGCAGTCCCTCTCAGTATCTGCTCCCTTCCAGTCCTATTCTCTCATCCCCCCGCATCAGCCATTTGTAGCCCCAGACCCTAGTTTTCTTCCAGGGACAGCAGCACTCTCCTCCCCTCCCCCATTAGCCCATTTCCAGTCCCAGCCCATTTCCAATCCTACCCCCCTTATCAGCCCACTCCAGTCCTAGCCACCCTATCAGCCCATTTCCTGTCCTAGCCCCCCTAATCAGCCTATTAAGAGGCCTAACCCCACCAATCAGCCCATTACCAGTCCTAGCCCCCCTCCCAGATCACCCCCAAATCAGCCCATTTCCAGTCCTATCCTAGCCCCTCATCAGCCCATTTCGAGTCTAGCCCCCCATCAACCATTTCCAATCCTATCCTAGCTCCCCATCAGCCCATTTCTGATGCAAGTGCCCTCATCAGCCCATTTCCAGTCCATGCTGCCCCAACAGCCCATTTCCAATTCTAGCCACCCATCAGCCATTTCCAGTCCTATCCCAGCCCCCATAATCCCATTTCCAGTCCAAGCCCCCCTATCAGCCCATTTCATCCAAGCCCCCCAATCAGCCCATTTTCAGTCCTAGCCCCCATCAGCCCATTTCAAGTCCAAGCCCCCACACCAGCCCATGTCCAGTCCTATACTAGCCCCCCCATAATCCCATTTCCAGTCCAAGCCCCCCTAATCAGTCTATTTCCAGTCCTAGCCCCCATCAGCTCATTTCCAGTCCAAGATCAACCCCAAATCAGCCCATTTCCAGTCCTATTCTAGCTCACCATCAGCCCATTTCAAGTCCTAGACCCCCATCAGTCATTTACAGTCATATCCTAGCTCCCATCAGCCCATTTCCAATCCATGCCCCCATCAGCCCTAACCCCATTACCAGTCCTAGCCCCCCTCCCAGATCACCCCCCAAATCAGCCCATTTCCAGTCCTATCCTAGCCCCCCATCAGCCCATTTCGAGTCTAGCCCCCCATCAACCATTTTCAATCCTATCCTAGCTCCCCATCAGTCCATTTCCATTCCAACCCCCCCCCCCCCCAATCAGCCCATTTCCAATCCTGGAACCCCCTCAGCCCATTTTCAATCCTAGCCCCCCTCAGCCATTTGCAGTCATGTCCTAGCCCCCATCAGCACATTTCAAGTCCAAGACCCCGCCAAATCAGCCCATTTCCAGTTCTATTCTAGCTCACCATCAGCACATTTCAAGTCCTAGACCCCCATCAGCCATTTACAGTCATATCCTATCTCCCATCAGCCTATTTCCAGTCCATGCTGCCCCAATAGCCCATTTCCAATCCTAGCCACCCATCAGCCATTTCCAGTCCTATCCTAGACCCCATCATCGAATTTCCAGGCCAAGCCCCCCCCCCATCAGCCCATTTCATCCAAGCCCCCTTCCCAATCAGCCCTTTTCCAATCCTGGACTCCCTTTAGCCCATTTTCAATTCTAGCCCCCCATCAGCCATTTACAGTCATATCCCAGCCCCCCATCAGCCCATTTCAAGTCCAAGCCCCCCCACCAGCCCATTTCCAGTCCTATCCTAGCCCCCCATCAGCCCATTTCCAGTCCAACCCCCCTAATCATTCCATTTCCAGTCCTAGCCCCCCATTAGCCCATTTTTAACCCCCAACAGCCATTTCCAGTCCTCTCATAGCCCTCTATCAACCCATTTCTAGTCCAAGCCCCCCTAATCAGTCCGTTTCCAGTCCAAGACCCCCCAAATCAGCCAATTTCCAGACCTATCCTCGCCCCCTATCAGCCCATTTCCAGTCCTAGCCCCCCCCCCCCCCCATCAACCATTCCAGTCCTATTCTAGCTCATGTCATGCTGCCGCCCCAGAGGCCAAGGTTGGTATGGGCAGGTCAGATGAACACGAGAGTTTTTATATATTTTGAATTTGGTCCTTCTGTAAGAGGTCTTGGTAATGTTCCCAGGACCTTCCGGGGGCCAAAGTTCAAGAGAACACAATAGCCAGAATGTAGGGAAAATAAGGCTTTATTTCCCTTTAAGCACAATGGTTCAAATTATGGGAGACTACTTCAACCCACTGAAAGAAACCTTGCTTCAGGCAACAAAAAGAAAATATATTCACACTTGCTTTGTTTAACTGTTGCTTCACAGTACTTGGCATAAACAAACTTTACAGGCATTCGCTACTGTTCACTATTTTATGTTTCATGCACAGACCTTAGGCTACCTGCCTGACAGTAGCTACAGTCCATCGGGGTTTCAGGTGGGTCTTCGTTGAATTCCACCTGCATGGGCTGAGTATCAGACAGCTGTGAATCAGTGTCAGTAAACTCTTGAGGAGTGTACTGAGGTTTCTCATATAACACATTTACTAGCTTCCAATGTTCAGCATTCAAGTCAGGGCCGCGCCCATGTGAGTGTTTGTTATGGCAGTTACTTCCCCTTGCAGGCTGCCTTATGTTATACAGTCTTTTTACCAAGGGCTTGTGCTTGGTTTCATAAACAGTTTGATAGGGAGGATATACTCCAGTATCTTGTGTTTCCTGTCTTCTTAACTTATATTGCTTATCAGAATAAAAAGGTATTTTACCTTGTTTAGTTGAGTCCCACGGCCTGGTCTTGCTGTAGTTCAGCCTGTCTTGAGCAGTAGGCTTTTCACACTCCAACTGGCCTTCATGCAGAGTCACCACTCTCTCACATTCACACCTTTTACCATTTGAATAAGGAATATTACCATTTGCAGCAAAGACTTCATCCTTGCTCAGATAATGCTTACTGTGTCTTGCATTTACTGCTGCCGGTTCTTCACACCAAACTCTGGGGTTTATTTCTCCCCTTGTGCCTTTCTTTCCAGTACCTCTCAACCAAGGACTCCTGGAACTCTGTGGCCTCGGATTCACTATGCCCTCCTGCCAGGAACTCCTTCCTCTCTGGTGCTCTGGACACTCCTTATGGTGCTCTCCTTCTTGGTTCCTTTCCAGAAGCTCTCTGTGGTGTGACTCTCCGTGGTCTGCTTTTCCTTGATAAGCCTCTTCTTGGTATGCCTCCTTTTGGTAGGCCTTCCTTGGTATGCCTCTCCTTGGTCTCTCTCTCCCTGGTCTCTCTCTAACTTGTCCTAGTTCCTCCTTTTCAAGTTCCCAGCCTTTCTTCAGGGGAACTCCCCCTTTTCTCCATTGGCTGTTAGGTTGCATTACCTCATCAGCTCTGAGGTGCAGTTCTCTGGGCCTTGGAAGGTCACTCCTGCTCCCTCTATTGGGCTCCTCATAACATTGCAGCTGATGATAAAATCTTTTTTCAGGATTTAAAACCCTTTTTTCTCCATGAATAGGCTCTGCGGTACCACACTCACCATCAGTCCATTTCAAGTCCTAGACCCTTATCAGCCCCATTTCCAGTCCAGGCCCTCCCAATTAGCCCATTTCCAGTCCTAGCCCCCCCCCCCATCAACCATTTCCAGTCCTATTCTAGCTTACCATCAGCCCATTTCAAGTCCTAGACCCCCTCAGCCATTTCCAGTCCATGCTGCCCCAACAGCCCATTTCTAATCCTAGTTGCCCATCAGCCATTTCCAGTCCTATCCCAACCCCCATCATCCTATTTCCCATCCAAGCCCCCCCCCCCAAATCAGCCCATTTCCAATCCTGGAACCCCCTCAGCCCATTTTCAATCCTAGCCCCCATTAGCCATTTCAAGTCATGTCCTAGCCCCCATCAGCCCATTTCAAGTCCAAGCCCCCCCCCCCACCAGCCCATTTCCAGTCCAAGACCTCACCAAATCAGCCCATTTCCAGGCTTATCCTAGCCCCCTATCAGCTCATTTCCAGTCCTAGCCTCCCCATCAACCATTTCCAGTCCTATTCTAGCTCACCATCAGCCCATTTCAAGTCCTAGACCCCCAGAAGCCCATTTCCAGTCCAAGCCACCCCCCATCAGTCCATTTCGAGTCCTTGTCCCCATCACCCCATTTCCAGTCCTATCCTTGCCCCCCCCTCTGAAGAGACCCGTGCCTGTCTGACCATCTTCAGAGGGAGCCAGGGAGGCCCGAAGCCCCAGTTTACCTCTGCACAGCCACCAGAGTGAAGAACGGCCTGTTCCTCATTCTGGCAGCTCTCTTCTCCTGAAGCCCGCTGGTGCTGGAGCTTAAAGGGCATTTACTGTTTCCTGGTACTCAGCGTGCTTCACAGGAACACAGCTGCCAGTTTACAGGAACATGCCGTTCTTCACTCCCTCTGAAGCCAGTCCTGCAAACCGACCATGCGGAATGAAGTTGGCACAGAGCCCCCTGAAACGTAGGGCCTTTGCGAACAACATTCTCGTATAATGGACGGGTCGACCCTGCCCGTACCTCCTCCTGCTTGTCTGATTTTGCTGCCTGGCTGGCCCACTGCCAACTAAATCTGAACATGGCTAAGAAGTAGCTAATTTATCTGGACCCCTAAACCCACTTTTCCGCTTCCTCTTCATTTATTATTTTTATAATTTCCAAATGCAATTAACAAAAAAAGAAACTACAACAGAGAAGGAAAGCTAGAAAAGGAAAAAAAATCACATAGTAAATGAAACACAGAACATCACCACATTAATAAAGGGCCTAGCCCACATCAAGGGAGAGAGCGAATCCACCAGATAGATAACCATCAGTCAAAACCAGCTAACATACTTCCTAAAGGACCCAACGCCTAGCAACAGAGAACATTAAGAGTCAAGTTATAGTAACTAACTTATCACTAAGCAAATAGGGTCAAAGAAAACATAATTATTAGGCTTATAAGAAAAGGAACATTTACAAGGACATTTTCTGCTTCCTCTTTTTGCTATTTTGGTGGATAGTACTATCATCCTCCTGGTTTCTTTGGCTTGCAACCTTGGGGTCATCTTTGACTCTTTTCTCTCTTTCTCCCCACACAGGCTAAAGATAGCTAAAAGCTGTTGTTTCTTTATCCATAACATGTATCCTTTCCTTTCTGAACACACTACCAAGACTCTTATCCACTCTCTTCTCACCTCCCATTTAGACTATTGCAACCTGTTATGGATTTAGGTAGTTTTCACCTCATTATTATGCAAATTGCATAATGCAGCCTGTGCTATCAAGGTACAATAATGCCAAGTTTGATCTGGTGGGGTTTTTTTTCCCTCCTGGGAGCATTGAGCCACTAACATACTGCCTGAGATTATTAAAGCATCAAATGTGACAAGAGAAACAAGACAGTGAGCAGAGGAGGGAATATAAGAGGAAGATCAGGCAGTATATGTATATATCGTGGCAGGGTCAGAAACACAAAGCACATAAAATGCACTATAAATTACAGAATCCCTTTTGATAGGGATAGGAAGGCCCTTGTTACTAATAAAGCACCAGCTGACTCAGGAACAGGGAGGATAAGTAAAACCCAGGAGAGGGTGGACCTGGGGGGAGTTTCCCAGACCAGAGAGTACTGAGTTCACTTCCCCTGAAATGGCTGGGACAGTTTCTGGTGGGTGGAGAGCAGATGAACATGGAAGAAGCTTCACTGGAATCTCCCCCTTGAGGTAATGAGCCTATGGACTTCTCCTTAGTCAAAAAGAGCTGTGTATTGACTAATTACCTGGTGAAAAGAAACAGTGGATGTAAGGACTGTTTAGCAGTTTCACTTTGTTGCACTGCTGTGCAGGAGATAAAGCAAGGTTACTTACCTGTAACAGGGGTTCTCTGTGGACGGCAGGATAAGTCAGCCACACCTGGTGACGTCCTCCGGGCGGCGCCATACGGAAGTGCTCTCTAGAGTTTAGGACTCTCTGGTCATGCCCCCAGGTAGCCCACCTCCCCGACCCGCCCCTGGGCCGGTCAGTCATGTTCCTAGCTAGGTTTCCCCGGCAAGGGGCGAGTCACTGCAGAGACCTCCTCCAGGGAGGTGGGTGGGATTGTGTGGCTGACTTATCCTGCCGTCCACGGAGAACCCCTGTTACAGGTAAGTAACCTTGCTTTCTCCATGGACTGCAGGATTGCGTCAGCCACACCTGGTGCCTCCCTAGCAGCGCAGAGCGCCAGAGGTGGAGGAGTCGAATGAGGACAGGTGAGGCAATGAGGGCATGACTTTAATGAACAACAACATAACATAACAGGTCTCAGCAGCAGCACTGCGGAACAGTACGAAGGTCATTCGTGGAACAACAACAGTGCAGATAAACCGTGCAATACAGTGCAGATAAACAGTGCAATACAGTGCAGGTAAGAAGAGCAATACAGTGCAGATAAACAGTGCAACAGTCAGATTGTGGGCTTAGCCACACTGCCGGTGGCTTCTGGAGCTGCACCGGACACTTCCCCGACGACAGAGGCGAGAACCGCTGCGCCCAACGCACAGTCCTCTTTGGAACGCAGGTCTAGGCAGTAATGCTTCTGGAAGGTGTGTGGCGTAGACCATGTGGCTGCCTTGCAGATGTCCATGAGTGGAACTGAGCGTAAGTTGGCTAGGGAGGTGGCCAATGCCCTGAGCTTGTGTGGGCCGACCGTCGGTGCTGATGGATCGGCTGAGGCATTAAGGCAGAAGGACACACAGGAGGACACCCAGTTGGAAAGAGTCCTCTTGGAGACAGGCAGGCCCGGCCTGTTAGGGTCGAAAGAGACGAAGAGCTGATCCGTCTTTCGGACCGGGAGTGTCCTCTGCAGGTAGATCGTGAGGGCCCGTAGGCAGTCCAAGGTATGCAGACGCTGCTCTTCCAGGGATGAGTGGGGTTCTGGGAAGAAGCAGGGGAGCTCAATGGATTGATTGACGTGGAACGATGAAGCGACTTTGGGGACGAACTTGGGGTTGGTCCGCAGAGACGCCCGGTCATGAAGCAGCAGCATGTAAGGCGGATGTGCCATTAGAGCCTGTAGCTCGCTGATCCTCCTTGCGGAAGTTATGGCCACAAGAAACAGAGTTTTCCAGGAGACGAACTTCATTTCCACGGATGGGAGCGGCTCGAAGGGTACCTGTGTCAGCCGCAGCAGGACAGAGTTGAGATCCCAGGAAAGTATAGGTGCCCTGACCGGGGGCTTGAGGTTGTTAAGTCCTTTCATGAAGCGGGTGGCTATGGGCAGCGCTGAAATGGGAATGTTCCCATCCGCCGGCGCGTGAAGGGCCGCTATGGCAGATAGGTGTACCCGGATGGATTGTGTCTTGAGGCCACTGTCAGACAGCGCCTTGAGATATTGAAGGACCTGAGCGATAGGACAAGTGGTCAGTTCTAGGCCTTGCTTCGCACACCAGATGCAGAATCTTCTCCACTTGAGGCCATAGGATTTCCTAGTGGAGGGCCTCCGAGCTGCCAGGACGACATCTTGCACCTCCTCTGGGAGCTTGAGACCGTAGAGGCCTACCCGCTCAACCTCCAGGCAGTGAGAGCGAGGGCTCTGAGGTTGGGGTGGCGAGTTGTGCCCCCGTTCTGAGTCAGGAGATACGGCTCGCGGGAAAGGTATACGGGTCCCTCGCAGGCGAGACGTTGCAGTAGTGTGAACCACATCTGGCGTGGCCAGTGGGGAACTACGAGGATGGCGTGTGCTCGGTCCTGGACTATCCGCTGTAAGGTCGCTGGAATGAGGGGAGTGGGTGGGAAGGCATACACTAGAGACCACTCCCCCCAGCACACGTCGAATGCATCCGCTGCCAGTCTGTTGGGTGAAGGGTGTCTGGAACAGAACAGGTTGCACTTGGCATTCGATTCCGTTGCGAACAGGTCTATCAGGGGAGTTCCCCATAGCTGGAAGAGGAAGTTGATCGCCGTCTGGGAGAGCGACCACTCATGGGGTCTCAGTTGCCTGCTGAGCTTGTCAGCAAGTATGTTCATATCCCCTGGTAGGTAGGTGGCCTGGAGTTTGCAGTTGTTCTCCAAGGCTAGATCCCATAGCGCCCTGGCCTCGTTGCAGAGGGAGCGGGAGCCAGTCCCCCCCTGTTTGTTCACGTAGAACATCGCTACTTGGTTGTCCGTTTGGATGAGGATGGACTTGTTCGCCAGGTGGTGAATGAAAGCTAGGAGAGCATACCTTATGGCTCGTAGCTCGAGGAGATTGATGTGCAGGTTTTGCTCCCTCGGTGACCATGCACCTTGTGTGCTGAGGTTTTGGAGGTGCGCTCCCCAGCCGCTGTTGGACGCATCGGTGGTGAGAGTCACTTGGTGCGGCTGTTGATGAATGTCCTTGCCCATGGACAAGTTGGATTTGTCCGACCACCAGCGTAGGCGATCTCTGATGCTCTGGGGCATCGGGACTGGGGTGGACAAGGTTTGGGAGTACTGGTTCCAGCAGGTACGCAGGTGCCATTGGAGTGGCTGCATCATCAGTCTCGCCGCAGGGAGTACCAAAGTTGTAGCTGCCATGTGGCCCAGGAGGCGGAGCAGGGCCCGAGCCGAGGAGACTTGCACTGCTATGGTAGCAGTCGCAAGGGAGGCGATAGCAAGCTGTCGACATTCTGGCAGGTAGGCTCGTGCTGTCCGGGTGTCGATTTCCGCCCCAATGAACTCGAGTCGCTGAGATGGTTGTAGCTGTGACTTGTCGTAGTTGATGACGAAACCCAGAGAGGTAATCACGGCCGTTGCTTTCCGGAGTGAACTCCGCAGGTCCCGGGCTGAGGGTGCTGTGAAGAGCCAGTCGTCCAGGTAGGGGAAGACGGATACCCCTATCCTGCGGAGGTGCGCTGCGACCACGGCAACGCACTTCGTGAAGACTCTTGGTGCCGGAGACAGGCCAAAGGGAAGGACTCGGTATTGGTAGTGGCGACCCAGCACCTGGAAGCGGAGGTACTGCCTGTGCGCCTTGTGGATGAGGATGTGGGTGTAGGCTTCCTGCAGATCCAGCGATGCCAGGAAATCGCCGGATTGGATCAAGGGTAGGATGGTGTTGAGGGAGTACATCCTGAATTTCTCTTGACGAGAAACTTGTTGAGTCTGCGCAGGTCTAGGATAGGGCGCATGCCGCCTGTCCTTTTTGGAATGAGGAAGTACCTTGAATAGAATACGGAGTTGACTTCGTGAGGTGGTACTTCCTCGATGGCTCGAGAGGCCAGGAGATGTACCAATTCCATGGCCATTGGCAATTGCAGGTGGGAAGAGGTCCTGCTGGACGGTCTGTTGTGCTGTACTGAAGTTGCATGAAAATGCAAGCGGAAGCCACTCTGGATGATGCGGAGGACCCAGGAGTCGGAAGATATCCTTTCCCACTCCTCGAGGAAGTTGGACAGGCGACCCCCTATCCAGGTAGGCGCCTGTGAGGCAGCGTCAAAAAGAAGAGGCGCCTTTGGTGGCGGGAGTGGAGGTGCCTTTCCTTTGTTTCCTGTCCCTCTGGGACTGTCGCTGGTTGGAGGGTTCCTGGTAAGAGTTATTCTTGTACCTCGGTGCTCGCCACTTGCGGTTAGAGAGGTACCTCTTGTTGGAGCTGTAGTTATTGGAGGAGTAGTAGCTTTTACGCTGGTAGCCACCCTTCTGAGGCGCACTGCGGCGCTCAAATCCTTCCTCAGCGAGGGTTTGCAGGGTGTTGCAATGTTCTTTCATGACATTTACAGCGTCCGTGACTTTATCTCTGAAGAGGGATTCTCCGGAGCAAGGGGCGTCCGCGATCTTGTCATGTGTGTCGTCGCTGAGGCCAGACGCTCTGAGCCACGCCCACCGCCTGGCAGCTATCGCCGTGCCTGCTGTATGCGCTGAGGTGTCAAAGGCATCGAAGGCTGTACTAGCTAGATGTTTGCCGCACTCGGAGATGTCAGCGAGGGGTCCAGCAAATAATGCCTGTGTCTCTTTAGGGAGTGTTGCGACCGCACTTCTTATGCTGGCCACGCAGGTGTCCTGGAACAGGATATGCTGGAACTGATGCGTCGCTATCTTTGCATTAAGCATGGCCCCTTGGAAGACCTTCTTGCCGATATCATCCAGGAGCTTGGGATCACGACCAGGCGGGTGGTTAGCATGGGAGCGTGAGGATCTGACCCTTTTTAGGGCTGAGGAGACAACGATGGATTGATGTGGTAGCTGAGGTAGTGTGAATCCTGGCGTGGTTTGGATCTGGTATTTGGAATCCAGCCTCCTGGGAAAGGGGCGCCCTGAGGCGGGGGACTGCCACACCTTGAGGTAGTCGTCCCGCAGCTTACGATGCATGGGTAAAGAGAAAGGCGTTTTGGGAGCTGAGAGATAGCTCAGGACCTCTGGGTCCTGCTCCTCCGCCTGTCCAGGCGGGACCAACGCCAGGGCAGAAGCCACCTTCTGTATAAATTTTGAGTAGGAACGGTCCTCTGGTGGGGGAGGAGGACCCTCGGTATCAGGAGGAAGTCCTGGGTCGGGCACACTGTTGACGTTGGAGGCGGAGGCAGAGCCCACGACAGCCTCTATGTCTCGCTCCTCCGCCGTGTTATCCGGGGAGGGGTTGTCCGGGGAGCGAGGAGAAGAAGCCCCTGCTAGCCAGGGGAAGCTCTAGCCGGGGATCTGGAGGGGGACCGGGCAGGGGGAGCAGTAACAGGCTCTGGCTTGGAGGGAGCGCCGACAGTCTGGACAATCTGGGTCAAAAGTTTTAAAATTGCAGAATTATACGAAGGCAGAGCCAGCCGCGGACAAAATGGCCGCGTGAAAGCGCTTCTCCCGCTAACCTGTCTTAAATCAGCATCGCTACCAATACTGAAGTAGAGCCCGGCTCGTCTGGTGATCGTCTAGAGGTGCCTGGTATGGCCAGCTCTAAACAGACTCGTCTGGATTTTGCGGGTACACCAAATACTGGGTCTAAGAGAGCAAAGTCTGATCCACTCTCCCCGCTTAAAATGGCGCCGCTGAAGGAGGCTCCGGAGGGTTTCCCAGAGCTCCTGAAGGAGATCAGGTCCGTGCGGGCACTTGTGGAGAACAGCGGGGAAACTCTATCCATGGTTCAGGCGGACCTTAAAGAGGTACGTTGCTCTTTGGAGGTTCTAACTGCCCGAATGGAGAGAATGGAAGTTACCGTCGCCGCACAGGAGAAAAGTGTGGGGGAGGCAAAGCAGGCCGCCAGACGGGTTGAGAAGTTTGAGCGCGTCATGGAGGACATGAACAACAGGGCCCGCCGGAATAATATCCGGATCATTGGTATTCCCGAAGGAGTGGAGGGGAACAACCCTGTGGCTTTTTTGGAGTCCTGGCTGCCCAAGTTACTTAAAATCGATTTCCAAAGACCATTTGAGATTGAAAGAGCTCATAGAGTTCCTTCTCATAGGGAGGTGCGTGAGGGCAAGCCGAGGCCCATGATTCTCTGTGTGTTAAGATTTCAACAAGTATCTCAAATTATGGCGGCTGCGAGAACTAACACTTCGGTACAATTTGAAGGTCATCGGCTTTCTTTTTACCCGGACTACAGTAAAAGCACAGTTGAGAGGAGGATGCATTTTCTTGCCCTACGGTCCAGATTGCAAAAGTTGCAAGCCCGGTACGGGCTGTTTTACCTGGCGCGCTTCAAGGTGACTCTACACAACTCTACAAAGACCTTTGAGGATCCTAAGTCCTTGGCGGCGTACATAGAAGATCAAGAGGCACTCCAGATGAGTTGACTGTAATTGTTGGGTCTACTAACTTTGTCAGTGAACCGGCAGTTGACGCCTGGTGCCTGTAGCTATATGCTGGAGGTGTGGGAGCCTTGTCTTGGGTTCTCTTGGAAGTGTCAAGTGTATCGGCGTGATCTCTTTTTCTTCATTTCTTTTTGCTTTTTGGTATCATGTATGTTTGGTAGTTTTCATACACTGCGTTGTGTTCAGGTTAATGGGGGCCATGTGTACCGCACTGTCTCACCTAGGGGTGGGTTGCGGTCCTCTTAGGGGATGGGGTCAGCTCCTTGCAAGTTGGGCACTATCATTGTGGGTTTATTGTCATGTTGAGAGGGAATCTGGCAGATATAGAGTAATTATGTGTGTGTTCTGATGGCGCCTGGGTTGAGTGGGTTGAAGGTGATGTCCCTGAATGTTAAGGGTATCCAGAATCCTATTAAAAGGAAAAAGATTCTAAACTATGGCAAAAAACAGCGTATAGATATCCTGCTACTGCAAGAAACACATTTAAATACCTTTGAATCCAGGAAACTGGGCGGAGGTTTTTATGTTTTGGCGGGGCATGCACCGGCAGTGGGGAAAAAAAATGGCGTAGCCATTCTAGTGCGCAGCTCGCTTGGAGCGGAAATTGTGGGCACACAGAATGGTTTAGAGGGCAGGTGGGCACTGGTGAGGCTACTAGCCAATGGTCTGAAGTTGGCAGTATTCAACGTTTATGCTCCTAATTTCGATGATCCCAGTTTTTTTCCAACTGCTTACTGCCAAAGTGCAAGCAGAAGCGCAGGCTTTTCTGGTGGTGGGCGGAGATTTCAATTTGACGCTGGACCCTCTCTTGGATCATAGCCCCAGTAAAAAAGAGAGCCACTCTAGGGCTAGCACGACACTTAAAGCGTGTATGGAGTCGGTCGGCTTAGTGGATGCTTGGCGAATGTTTCATCCCACTGAAAGAGACTTTACTTTCTTCTCGCCTCCCCATAACTCTTTCTCTCGGATAGATTATTTTCTCGTCTCCAAAACCTTGGTAGAGAAAATAGATTCAGTATCTACAGAGGCCAGACATGTTTCAGATCATTCTGCTATTACCTTGGCTCTAAACTCCTTGGATGGAGCTAAGGGCCCGGAGGTATGGTCCTTTCGAAGATCCTTCTTAGCAGAGGATGATTTTTGTCAGGCCATCAGAACGTCAATAACGGAGTATTTTCAGGACAATGTGATATCGGATACAGCGGGATGGGCTTGGTGGGAGGCCTTTAAAGCGACTATGAGGGCTAAGATTACTAGCTATTCCATTAAGGCAGCTAAACAGAGGAAATTGCAACTTAAGTCTTTAGATGAGCAAATTAAGGCTGGGGAGCGGCTCTGGCATACAAAGCTGGAGGGCTTTATCTTAACGAGACTGCAGAAGTTGCGTTGTCAATATAATGAAATACTGAGCTCCGAAGTGGAGCAAGTCATGCGTCAACAGCAGTCGCGATATTATATTGAACAAAATAAAGCTAGCAGAACATTAGCTTCAATGTTGAAAGGTAAACGACATAGAACTCACATAGCGTGTATTGTGGACAACAAGCAGCACAGCTTAACTGATAGTGAGCATATTTTGGAAGCTTTTTCTAAGTTTTATGCTGAGCTATATGATTCAGAGACAACAGCCTCCCAAGAACAGATGGCTGGGTTTTTGAATCAAATAATTCATCCCGTGTTAAGTGCCAGCCAGATTGAGGACTTGGACGCTCCTTTGGAAGAAGGGGAGCTAGTGTCGGCTATTCGGTCTTTAGCTATGGGAAAGGCTGCAGGGCCGGACGGTATTCCCGTTGAGTTCTATAGAACTTTTAGTCAGGAACTCATTCCTTGGATGTCACAGTACTTCTACTCTCTGCAAGAGGATCAGGTGGACACTGGTCGCTTGTCAGAAGCAACCATAGTGGTTCTTGCGAAGCCGGGCAGAGACCCTACAGCGGTTGGTAATTACCGCCCTATCTCCCTCTTGAATGCAGACTACAAGATTTATGCAACAGTCTTAGCACGGCGGTTATCGCATATGCTCCAGGGTTTAATCCACCCTGATCAGTGTGGCTTCATCCCAGGACGTTCTACTGCGGATAATGCCAGATTATTTTGTAACCTGATCTTAAAGGCCAATGCTGTGGAGCTACCGTTGGTCGGTCTAGCGCTTGACGCCGAAAAGGCCTTTGATAGATTGGAGTGGTCCTTTTTGTTTACAGTTCTAGAATGGTTTGGTTTTGGCCCATCTTTCATTCGCATGCTGAGAGTTTTGTATGTTAAACCAATGGCCCGTATTTTTGCGAATGGCCTGCTTTCTCAAGCCTTTTTTTTACGTAGGGGCACCCGACAGGGTTGCCCCCTATCTCCTCTCCTTTTTAATCTGGCATTGGAACCATTAAACTTGGCTATTAGGCAATCTCATCTTATTGAGGGAGTGGTTATAGGGGACATGTCTGTCAAACTGTCGGCGTATGCCAATGATCTTCTCCTTTTTACTCAGCCTACCTCTGTTGTTGAAATTTTGAAACTAATCGAGCTCTATTCAGCGGTCTCCGGTTATAAGATCAATTGGAGCAAGTCAGTGGCCTTCCCCTTAAACAGTTTGGCTACGGCAGCTTCTATGGCAGCTTTTCCTTTTCAGTGGGACTCTGGCCCCATTAAATACCTAGGAGTTCATTATTGTGCTTCCATTGAGCAGTCCATCCAGGCTAACTATACGCTGTTATATGATAAGGTAAAAAAGTTGGTCTTGAGTTGGTCTCCTCTTCACCTTTCATGGTGGGGAAGGCTCGAGACAATAAAAATGACAATTATGCCCAAGATAAATTATGTCTTGGGCATGCTTCCAATGCTATTACCTCCGACGATGTATAAGTCTTTGGAGCGGGTTTTGCTTAGTTTTCTGTGGAAAGGTCTGCCCCCCAGAATTGCGCTCTGTAAATTAAAACTTTTTAAAGACAAGGGTGGAGTATCCTTTCCAGACTTTTACCACTATCACATGGCGGCTATTTTGTGACAAGGAGCACTTTGGTGCAATCCGGAGGAAATGACACAAAACCCCACATGGTTAGAAGTGGAAGCCCGCTTGGTATTCCCCTATCCATTATCGGCGCTACTTGGCGCAAAACTTGTTGATCCTACTGGGGAATTGGGGGTGGTGGTCAATACCCAGCAGGTCTACTTGGTAGTGGCACATTCGGTAAGGCATGACAATACTCCCTCTAGAGCCTCGCCAATATGGAGGAACCCAATGTTCAAGATTAATAGGTGTCCCTTTGCTTGGAGGGTCTGGCAGGAATGTGGCATCTGGACGCTGGGTCAGTTACTATTTGAGGGTCGCTGGAAAGAATTTGCCATGTTGAGAAGAGAATTCTCTTTGCCGAAAGTCTGTTATTATCAATGGCAACAATTGAGGCATTGCATTTTGTCTTTGGTTGTTGACATTGTTACCCTGCCTGATTCTTGTTACTTGTTTACTAAAGTCAGTGAAGTTGCAAACCAACCTAAGGCTATCTCTACTTTGTACGCTTTTATTAGAGGTTGTTCTGCGAGCTCACTGATAGGCCTTGTTAAAGTATGGGAGAAAGATATGGGGTCTGAGATTGCCCCCGATGCATGGATGAAACTGTGGGGGTCTATCACTAGGGTTTCTAGATCGGCAGCGCTTACGCAATCTGCTTTTTTCTTTCTGCATCGAGCTCATATTACCCCTGTCAAGCTGTCTAAATGGGACAAACAGTCTTCGGGGCGGTGCTGGACATGTAATGAGAAACCTGGCACCCTGTCTCATATGGTGCTGGAATGTCCCGGAATCTGTAAGTTCTGGGTATCGGTATGGCACAGAATTCAGACGATATTACAGTTCTCTGCCCCGCTGACATGGAATATTATATGTTTGCGTGCGGCAGCGAACTCCCTGTTACTTCCTAAGAAGAAATGTTTCCTACTAAACTTTATGTTAGCAATTGCTTTGCAAGTTATCTTTCGACATTGGAAGAGTCTAAATGTTTTGGATTGGAAGGTGCGGTGGAATTCTTTATGTTTATATGCTAGTTATGAAAAAACGTACAATAAGGTGCACCATACTGGGGGTAGGCTGCCCGGGTTAGAGAAATGGGCGCCGTTGGACGAATACCTAGCTAATTCCAGGATTTAAGAAGCCATTGCCCCTCAGCATCTCTAGGAACTTAGTGTCTCGCCCACTTGCCAGGAGCTGGGGAGGGTGGGTTGCTTTGTGTTTGCTTTGTATTTGTATTTGTTTTGATTTCGTTGCTGTTGTTTTGTTAAGTTGTGTGTAAAAGCAAAATAAAGGAATTAAAAAAAAAAAAAATTGCAGAATTATTGTGAGAATCAGTCACATGGCTGCAAGATCTAACCTGGCGTGTCCTTGATCTGGCACTCGAACAGTCTCTCCTCCTGTCCCCATGGCGATGCTCCCCATGGCGCTGCTTTCGCGGTGTTGCCGGGTTCTCAGAGGAGGAGGAGGAAGAGTGGCGCTGCCTGCAATGTCCGCTGCGCCGCTTTCGCGAAGGTGCCGGGCTCTCAGAGGAGGAGGAGGAAGAGTGGTGCTGCCTGCGGTGTCCGTGTTGTTTCCGGCGTCCGGGGCTCCGGCGATGCAGTTGCGATGGGCCCCCGAGAAGGGAGGCAGGATCCAGGACGGAGGCTCCGATCCCCGAAGCAATGCCCTGGAGGGGGGCGGAGCTTACCACCGCATGGGCTGCTGGGCCACAGTGGGAGGAGCTGGAGGACTGCCGGATACTGTCGGAGGACTCACGGCGGCCGCCATTGTAGAACTCCACATGGCCTCGAGGAGAAGATGTGGAGGGCCCCGGAAACTGAAGATCATGCTGAAGAGGGTAAGCTGCCGCGAGGGGAAGGGCTAGGTATACCTCAGAGCCACCGTGGGCAACGGGGATAACTTCTGTAGCTGCCGGCTGCAAAAATATAGGAGCGAGGGCCCGATCCTGCACCTCTAGCACCGCGGCAGCGTCCTCCGTGGTAGTGATGGCACGGCTGGGGATGGAGGCCCGTCCAGGCACATCCCAAGCCGGCAGAGGGTCAGCGACAGTCAGAAGGCCGTTATTGGAGGCCGGAGTTGATCCATGGTGCCCTTTTTTTTTCTTGGTGCCGGCCCCGCAGAGCTTACAGCCTTTGATGGAGTAGGAAAGATTCCCACATAGTGGGCACTTTTTTGTGGATTTAGGCATATTAAGAATAAAATAAAGAAAATAAAATAAAATAAAAAGGAGAGAGAGCAGGGTCCGTCTTGCTGGCAAGGCGGAAGGAAGAAGACTGACCGGCCCAGGGGCGGGTCGGGGAGGTGGGCTACCTGGGGGCATGACCATAGAGTCCTAAACTCTAGAGAGCACTTCCGTATGGCGCCGCCCAGAGGACGTCACCAGGTGTGGCTGACGCAATCCTGCAGTCCATGGAGAACCCAGTGATCCTTTGGGAACTTACCTTGTTGATTGCTGCCTTGCTGTGTAGAGAATAAACCCCAGAAGAGAAGGGCAGGGAGAGCTGTCTCTCCCTGGGCAGGAGAAGTGTGACAGCTGGAGATTTCTGAAGCTGCAGGGAATCTGAGGACAGCCAAGTCATTACCTGCAGTTCCTCCTTGTAACAGTTTGGAACTGAAAGTACTGCTGGCTGGTGGTAGGAAACGCAGAAACATTTGTGCTTCAAACGCTGCCTTTGTGACTCTAAAAACAGAGAGTTAACCATTGGAGCCATGTGATTTGGAACTATGTCTGTTTGAGCTATGTCTGAAAGACCTTCTGAGAATGGATCACGGACATTCCTAGCCTTACTAAGCACTGGTAACCCATGTAGAAGTTTAGCATAATGGATTGATTTGCTTTATTAAAATAATTACAGAACAGAACCTGTGTGTTCGACTTACAGCACCAGGACAGCTGGTTGGAAGTGTGGTCAGCCTACCTGCATATCTTGGATTTGAGTTTACTGTGCATATGGAACCAGTGTGCCCCCTTCTATCTATGTGTGTGTGTGTGTGTGTGTGTGTGTTTAGAAGATTGGAAATGGCTGATAATTTCATGCATACGTTGTTTAGAGTGGTATCTTCTTTGACAGAACCAATAATGAGGATGACTGAAGAAGACTTGTCTAGTCTGACATGTGATGATTTCACTAAGTTTTTTTGAGTAGAAAATAAAAATGGTGCTATCTGTTTTTTGAGGTCTGCCAGGAGAGTAGGAAAAAGGGGGACACATTGAGTAATGGAAAGTCAAAGAAGACCCTTCAGAGTTTAGAAGAGTACAAGCCACTTGGGCACAGGTTTGCTAAAGTGTGTTAATTTAGCACAAGATTGGGATGTGATTCTAGGGTGGAGGCCCATGCTAACCTCAGAGGCAGTTTGTGTCTGTTTTTAGAATACTGCAACCATATGGCACCATGCTAACTGGTGCATGTAGCACTACTCTTTGAGGTGGAGTTAAGTGCATCTATGCTAACAGCAATAGCTGCCATTAATGCACACCACAGATCCCCATGCTAACTGCATTGCTTCATTACTACCTATATTCTGCCTCAACCCTCCCAGTCCCACCTTGGTTAGCACAGGGCCCCACGCAGTTAATGTGGTGTGTTTATTGTGCACAAAACCTCATGCTAATGGTTAGCACACTTTAGTAAACATGCCCTTTAATGTGGTAATGATCTTCTACCTTCAGAGTATATTAAAAAGCTTGTCTTTGGCTAGTCTGATGGCTTGCTACTGTTTTGAATGGGGCCTTGGGGTTGGTTCACTTACCATGTGGTTTAAAGAGGATGATTATCTATCCCATATTAAAGTGAAATGCAAAAAAAACCTATTTTTGTTGCCATTTTCAAGGAAGTTCATTGAGAAAGTAGTGTTTAGTCAAATGGGAGAATTTGTGGAAGAGAAAAATTTTGTCTCCGCAATCGTTATCGTACACATCACAGCACAGAAATAGTGTTGTTGGCAATATTGGAATCTGCTAGATTAATATTGGATAAAGGGGCTAGATTGTATAATCATTACCTTGGATCTATTGGCAATATATGACACTATGCTTCATGATTTGTTGTGTTCTAGGTTGGCAGGGCTATGTATTTGTGGAATGACTTTTTGTCTTGGCTAAATTCTTTTTTTAAGGGACCATACTCAAAAGGTCAGTGAAAAAGATAGACAGGAAGAAAATTGATGCCTTTGAATTATGGTGCTGGCGGCGAATACTGCATATACCATGGACTGCCCGAAGAAAAAACTAGTCAGTACTAGAGGAGATCAAACCTAAGCTTTCTTTAGAAGCTCAGATGACAAGACTTCGCCTTTCATACTTTGGACACATTATGCAAAGACAGAGATCATTAGAGAAAGACATCATGCTTGGCAAGATAGAAGGTCAATACAAATGAGGAAGGCCAGCAATGAGATGGATTGATGCAATAACAGCAGCTACGGGTACCAGTCTGTCAACAATAAACTGCCTGACTGAAGACTGAACACAATTTAGGACAACTATCCAGAGAGTCGCCATGAGTCAACACCGACTCGACGGCACTTAACAACAACTCAAAGGGTATTATTGTCTGGCTTTCTTTGGATGAATGGTTGGGGTGAGTCCACAGAGTTAAGGTGTAGGATTTTGAATGTGATGAATGTTGTTTTGAAATGTATGCATGAACACATATGGAGCCAGTGTAGTTTATTTATTTATTTATTTTACATTCTCTTATATACTGTGCTATTCTGCATCAGTGCGGTTTACATTGAACAAACTGAAATTACATTGAACAGGGCATTATAACTTGGAGATAACTATTTTACAGGGAACATGGGCTATGGAGGGTTAAGTGGCTTGCCCAAGACCACAAGGAGCACCTGTGGGACTAGAAACCCCAGTCCTTCCAGCCCAAGGTTGCTGTCCTCTAGTGGGATTTGAACCCCCAACCTTCTGGCCTGAAGTACCTTGCCCCAACCACTAGGCCACTCCTCCACTCCTAGTTGTTTTAGCAGGGGAGTTGTGTGTTCATGCCTTGGGGTCCCTGTTATGATTCGTGCTGCTATGTTTTTGGCTATCTATAGAGGATGTATTGCATTACATTTCTGGCTGTATCCAAAGGCACAACTAATGTTAGGTCGGCCACATAGAGATGATATGCCATCCCCAAATATTGTATTAAATTCCCCAAGGGTGCTAAAAGAATTATTAAACAAAAATGGTGATAATACTCTTGAGGAATTACAATCATTACCACGTCACTCATTCATTCACTGACTCTTCCACAAACACCAAATCACCACCCCAAATGAAAACATGAAGCAGGCAAACAACTTGCAGCATTCTCCATATAAGCGCCATCAGTATGGACATCAGAGTGACAACAGACATCAAAGACTTTCATAAAAAACTAAAAACACTTTTGTTCATAGAACATTTCAGGACCATCTCATGACCCATCAAAGCCCCTCACACTACCGAAACAGTTCTTTCCTGCAATCCTATCCAACCAACCCCAACTCCCCATGTTCTTGCCCCCCCCTCCGTAATAAGCCATGTTTCGCCCAAGTTATGCTTGTTAACTGATACTCCAAGTTACTGTTCTCTTGATACTCCACGCTGCTGTTCTCTTGTATGTTCACCGCAGGGAACGTGGGTCCAGTGGCTGTCCCCAAAGAGTGGAGCAGCACAGCGAATATGTTATAGAATGTTTGCCACACTGATGTTTCCATCAGCGTTTGGGCCCCCTTTCTGCCCAGGCCTCCCCAAATTATAGGGGCTGCTTGGGTGGAATTTCCACTAGTGGTTTGTTAAGTACTGTCGAGTTGATGTCGATGCATGGCAGCCCTGTCGATAGTTGCCCTAAATTGTGTTTCATTTTCAATCAAACAGCTAATTGTCAATAGAGTGGCACCCATAGTTGCCAGTCTTCCTCTTTTGCATTGACCTACAACCTTACCAAGCATGGTGTCTTTCACTAATGATCTTTCTCTTTGCATGATGTCCCTGAAGCATGAAACATAAGAACACATGATATGTCATACTGTGTCAGATCAAGGTCCATCAAGCCCAGTATTCTGTTTTCAACAGTGTCCAATCCAGGCTATGAGTACCTGTAAGGTACACAAAAAGGTACACAGATTCCATGCTGCTTATCCCGGGATAAGCAGTGGATTTCCATGGTCCTTTTTAATAATGGTTTATGGAATGTTCCTCTAGGAAGTTGTCCAAACCTTTTTTAAACCCAGCTACACTAACAGCTTTTACTACATCCTCTGGTAAAAAAAAAATTAGAGTTGTCTTAAATGTGCTGTATTGCAGCTTCATTGCGTGTCCATATGTAGTCTTTCTACTTTTTGAAGGAGTAAAAAACAATCTATGTTTATTCATTATTTGATAGACTTTTATTATATCTGCCCCAGCCATCTTTTTTCCACATTTAAGAGCCCTAACTTTTAAGCCTTTCCTAGCAGTGGTATCCTTCTATCCCGTTTGCCATTTTGGTACTCCTCCTTTACTTTTTCTAATTCTGCTAGAGTGACCAGAATTGCACATAGAATGATACAGAGGCATTATAATATCCTTTGTTTTATTCTCCATTCCTTTCCTTATGATTCCTCTTTGCTTTCTTGGCTGCTGCTGCACACTGGGTTGTTGTTGTTGTTAATTGCCGTCGAGTCGGAGTCGACTCATGGCGACCCTCTGGATAGCTATCCTAAATTGTGTTCGGTCTTCAGTCAGGCGGCTCATTGTTGACAGACTGGTACCCGTAGCTGCTGTTATTGTATCGATCCATCTCATTGCTGGCCTTCCTCTTTTGCATTGACCTTCTATCTTGCCAAGCATGATGTCTTTCTCTAATGATCTCTCTCTTCGCATGTGTCCAAAGTATGAAAGTTGAAGTCTTGTCATCTGAGCTTCTAAAGAAAGCTTAGGTTTGATCTCCTCTAGTGCCGACTGGTTTGTTCTTCGGGCAGTCCATGGTATAGGGTTTCAACATATTATCTGGGTACAGGGTTTCAACATATTATCCACGATAACACCTAAATCATTTTCCTGGGTAGCAGTTCCTAATGTGAAACCCTGCATTGTTATTGTAGTTTGGGTTCTTCTTCCCTAAATGCATAACTTTGCACTTGTCCATATTAAATTTCATCTGCTTTTGTTTTCCCTGAACTGTGGTCTGTTCTGGATTTTGCTTTGTAGAGGTTTAACAGGCTGGGACAGAATAAAATTTGCCTTTGTTTTCCCTGAACGTCTGCCTGGCCTGTGTTATAAGGAAAATCCCTCCTCGCTGCAGGTCACACAGAATTGAATGGGCAGTGGCAGCACTTCATGCTGTTAACTTTACTTATTCTTTTTTAATTTAACTTTATTTTATACTGCTGTATCATTTTAGTCAAAGCAGTTTTCATTGTAACTTAAACTTGATAATGCACATTAAACAGAGACATTGATAACTTGGATTCTTCTGAGGCAATGGAGGGTTAAGTGACTTGCCCAAAGCCACAAGGAGTGCAAGTGGGGATCAAATCCTGGTTGCTTGGTTCCCAAGCCAGTGCTCTAACCATTAGGCTACTCCTCCACCTGTGTTAACCTTTAGTAAACAAGCCCCCATGTGTACAGTGGTCACTTATGATGCTGGAAGAAGGTGTTTGAGATATAAAGAGTGTTGGTATTGCAACTTCATTTCTGTTGCCAAGCCCTTATTTTCAACCACCTTGCTTTCTTATCTATTCTCGAGTTCTGCATTCCAGTAACCCATGAAAATCTGCGTATCTTGTTTGCATGTTCTGTCAATTTCAGCTTGTCCTTGTCCATAGAATTGACCAACCAAGCTCTTCCTTTGCTGCATCTGCTGTTGTGCGTATACTTGAATAACAGTTGTGTGGATGGGCATTCTTCATATACAGATATAAATTAAGTATCACTTGACTGCACTTTATTTCATTACAGTTCTTACAAGCTTTTTCTGTATTATAAATGCAACACCATTTCTTCTTTGTCTTTCATTTCCGACATAGTGTACCATGTGATCATTAGATTTAAAGGGCTCGATATTCAAAGGCATTTACATGGTTTACAGAGCTGTAAACCATGTAAATGACCTTAAGCTGGATATTCAGCAGCACACACGTTAACTTCTTAGCGTTGGGTGTGTTCTGGGGGTGGTATCCAGTGATAACTGTACCGCTGCCTGTTTATCCCTCAGTGGCAAAAGTTAGGCACAGCAAAAGCAGTCCTAACATTCGCTGTCGGAACTAACCGGGCAGCGGCTGAATATCACCACCGCACAGTTAGCTTCTGCACCATATGTGGCTGTGCGGCAACCCCAGATATTCAATGCCAGTGGCTGGATATGGCCCCAGATTGAATATCCAGGGTTAAAGTTGAGCGGCGACGGCTATGCGCCTTAAAGGTGCATAGCCATCACAAATGAATATCGGACCTAAAGTTTCCAATGCCAGTCCATTTCAGTTCGCTGACACCCCACAGAACAAATTATGCACTTTGCATTTCATTCTTAATCACTTTCAGCTTTCCTTGATTTATGCTTTGTGTTTTTATTTTCCAATATATAAGACATCTTTACAGCTTCTTGACTCTCATTTCAAGCCCAGCTACATATGTCCCAAGGGCTTTGTTCCAACTGCATCAGTTCTTTCCATAGTAGTTTGTTGACTGCTTTCTGATCTGAGGAGCTCATCTTCCAAACCTGTATCACAATTTGTTTTGTTGTAACTATCCATTGGGTTTTTGTGGCAAGATACGGAATTAGATGGGCATTATCTGCACGGAAGAAAGGTCTGGCAATTTTGTTGCCATTGTCACAGAAATGTGATTCTCGCCGCCAACACTGTCCCATACTGTTGCTGCACAGATAGGTGGTTTGTCTTAGTCTGGTACCTCATTAGAGATCTGTCCATCTTGGCAGATCCTGCCAGTAGTTAACTTACCAATGGCATAAGTCTCGGCATCGCTGGTGCACGTAAACCCTTGCATGCAAGACAGATCACAGCTCAAGTGAGGAATACTTAACATACAACACAAATATTTTGCCCTTTCAGGAAGGAAAAGCTAAGAAAATTAATAAAAATATAGGCATTAAAAAGAAGAACTGAGGAACAGAAAAAAAAGCACATGCACAAAAAAGAGGTGATAGATGCATTCATGAAACAAAAAAGAATAAAGTCAGACACAGAAAGATTAGAAACAATGTTCAATCGTTTTCTTTCATTTTAAGTTTGCTACAGCATTTTGACCTACATTAGGGCAAAATTCTTGTATAATCAGTGCTGAGTAGGAACTGCTACATACAATAATCCTGGATGATATATCACTTCAAAAATTGAGAAACTGGATCTTTTGCAACTCATTAGTAAATTTTTGTGCTACTTTGAAAGTTCATTGACCAAACGAATAGGTATTATCATGGTATTTAATAAATAAGTTACTTAAGAGAAAGTTCATGTGGTGGTAGTTTGTGCTGCCAGGAAGTTGTCTATGACCCAAGTGAGATATCCCAAATCAAAGGATGTCAAGAAGTCATATTGAAAGAACTTTAGCTTTCAGGAAATTAACATTTTACAATTATAAACAAGAGTATATTTTTTCAGGAAATATTTCACAATCACTTTCCATGTGAGTCCGGTTGGAATTCTGTCTAATAGATCCTACAAGGCTTTCCAGTGTTTACAAGCACATATTCTATAAACTGAGGGCCTGATATTTGAAGGCCAGTTACATGGTTTACAGTCTTGTAAACTGTATAACTGCTGCTGAGAGGGATGTTCAATGGCATTAACATGGTTAGTGCCGCTGAATATCTCTGGTTATGGCCCTTACGTACCTTGATGCTAACTGCTTAGCATCGGGACGTGTTGCGGGCATTCTAAGGAGGAATGGAGACAGAGATGATTGATAACCTGGCAGATGTACCACCAAAATAGCACAAATCCATGCCAATTTTGGGGGTCCATTGCATCCATCCCCCTATCAGTAGTGTAGTGTTAACATGCAGCATCACACTAACTGGCACGAGGGTTCATTTGATGCCACCATTGAGGTGGCATTAAGAACACCCATGTTAGGGGGCGGAGCCTGATGTCCAGCGGGTTAGACGCTTCGCGCTGAAGCTCCCGAGAGGCCTACTCAGAATCCTGACTTAATACCTACCTAAACTTCATATTTTGCTCCGAACTTACCGGGGTACCTCGGGGGGGGATGGCGGCCCACAAACCAGCGCGCTTAGACTTCGGGTCTCCCTCTTCTTCACACGGAAAACGCACCAAAACAGAGTTGTCTTCCCCACAAAAGACAGTTCCACTTCGGGAAAACCCCGAAATGCAACAGGAGATCTTGGAGGAAATACGTGGTGTGAAGGAACTGGTACAGTCCAAAGGAGAAGCGCTCCGAGCCATGCGAGAAGACTTCGGTATGCTTCAGGACCGGCTTGAAGGTCTCTCACTACGGCAGGACAACATGGCGGGGGTCCTCGACTCGCACGCGGTGCGCTTGGTGAAACTGGACAAGGCTGAGCGTCAGATACAGAATCTTCAAAAAGAGTTAGAGGATAGCAATAATCGAGCCCGTCGCAACAATGTACGGCTCATTGGAGTGCCGGAGGGGGCCGAAGCAGGAGATATAAGAGAATTCCTGGTCAAAACTCTTCCCTCCTTGCTGAAGATTACTTTTCACAGAGATCTGGAAATTGACCGAGCACATCGTGTTCCTACCAACATGGCCCTCAATCGGACGACCCCCCGGCCTATCATCTTTCGATTACTGCGATATCAGCAAGTTGAGCAGATTCTAAATGCTGCCCGGGCGAACCATCATCTGGAGTTTGAAAGTCATAAAGTCTCCTTCTTCCCTGACTTGGCAAAGCCCACAGTTGACCGTCGGAAGAGACTCCTTGCTTTTCGCCCTAGACTTCAACAGCTACAGGCTCGCTTTGGCCTATTGTATCCAGCGAAGCTCAGAGTGACTCTCCATAACCAAACTAGAACATTCGAAGATCCTGATCTACTAGCAACATTTTTAGATTCCAAAGAAGCAGACCAGATGCGCTAATCCAACAACTTGGATCTGTAATCCGCCGGATCTGCCCGCCATTTTGAATGGCCCGACGCGGTGATCACCGCCTGGAACAGAGACTGCCTGGACTTTTCTTTCTGTCTATATATAACTTTCTTGGTCTCCTATCCCTCCATGATGTGCACCTCGGTCGGACTCGGAACACGCACAGCTATACAGGTTATATGTTTCAATTAGGCCTTCTCTGGGGTTTCTCCCCGCAGACACATGGTCGCCAGTAATTTCTGGGGTTCTGCTTCTTCTCTAATGCACTTCGGTGCTTATTTTTTTATATGGGGCGCTTCATTGTTTTTCATTAGCTTATTTTCTATCATGTCATGTGTACAGCCATATACAGTTAATATGAGGGACATTGTGAAATTATGTGCGTTATCATGTTCTTTTTCAGAATTTTTAACTTTTCTGAATGGCCTTCTGTAAGCTCTTATCACTGAATGTAAAAGGCATCAATAGTCCAATCAAAAGAAAGAAAATCCTTAGCTATCTTAATCATGAGCATGCTGATTTAGTGTTTCTTCAGGAAACGCATTTAAACTCCGCTGAAACACTGAAACTTAATGCTAAGCCTTACATGGTGGCTGCCTACTCTCCCGCCGTTTCCAAACGGTGTGGGGTAGCCATCTTGGTTAAGAAGTCTTTGCAAGCTACTGTACTGGATACTAGCTCTGATAAGGAGGGTAGATGGGCCCGTGCACACCTTAAGGTTGGAGATAGTGAAATCACGTGTATTTGTATTTATGCTCCGAATGTGGATAACCCTGCTTACTATGCAAGTATTGCGCAGTTGGCACAGGCCTCTGCCAATACTCCATTAATACTTGGCGGCGATTTCAACCAAGTACTTGATCCTTTGATAGATAGACAGCCGCCTAGAACGAGTGGTCCACCCAAGAGTCTTGATACCCTTACAGCTCTGATGAAAGATCTTGGGTTAGTAGATATATGGAGGCTGCTTCACCCCTCCGAATTAGAGTTCACCTTTTTCTCAGCCCCCCATCACTCACAATCTAGAATAGATTTTTTTCTCATCTCCAAAGCACTGATACCCCAAGTGGACACGGCTAGGATTCATCCTCTCCATATCTCAGATCATGCTGCCATATCTTTCTCATTACATGTCACTACGCAAGGTGAACATCCCCGTGCTTGGTTTTTTGATAGATCCCTACTAGACCAAAAAGATTTTCAGGTTGACATAAAGGCCGCTATCCAAGACTACTTTCATTTTAATTCACCCCATGACACTGCGAGCTGGGCTTGGTGGGAGGGTTTCAAGGTGTCTATCCGTGCAACTATAACTAGCTATCAAATCCGACAGGGGAAACAACGAAAGCAACACTTACTGATTCTAGAACAACAGATACAAGCTGGAGAGCGTCTCCTCACGTCCCGTACTGACCCATGTATTTTACTTCGCTTACAACGCCTTCGTTTTCAATACAATCAGCTTTTATATACCGCTGCTGCTAAAAATATTGAATCACAACAAGGGATGTACTATCGGGAAAATAACCGTGCTGGCAAATTGCTAGCCAATGCCCTGAAAGGTCAAAAAGAAGCCAAGCGTGTTACCGCTCTCCGCAATCCGTCGGGGGGGAGCTTGGTCACTAAAGATACAGAAATATTAGAACTCTTTCGTGATTTTTATACTCGGCTTTATCAATCTGAATGTGACTTCGAGCCAGAAGTATTTGAACGATTATTATCAGGGGTACAGCGACCGACCCTATCTGACGAAGATAGAGAGGCCATGGACAAACCATTCACTCTATCAGAAATTCAATCGGCACTCAAGAGATGTGCCACAGGTCGAGCCGCAGGCCCGGACGGTCTCCCAGCTGAATTCTACAAAACTTTTAACGCTGACTTAGCTCCGTTTTTGAAACTTTATTTTTCTGCTCTGGCCGAGGAGGGATCTCCCTCTGGATCCTTCTCAATGGCAAATGTAGTAGTTTTTGAGAAAGAGGGGAGAGATCCACAACTAACAGCTAATTATCGTCCAATTTCCCTACTAAACGCAGACTATAAAATATTTGCCACCATTCTCTCCACCCGGCTCTCTGACAAGATGTCTACTTTAATACACCCAGATCAATGCGGTTTCATTCCCGGTAGATCAACTGCTGATAATGCTAGGACCCTATGTCATGTACTGACTGCCGCAGTTAATCTTGATCGACCATTGGTTGGCCTCTCACTTGATGCTGAGAAGGCCTTCGACCGCTTAGAATGGCCTTTCTTGTTTGCAACTCTTCGCTGGTACGGATTCGGAGAAGGCTTTCTCCGTTGTCTCCAAACTATGTATGCACAGCCTACAGCTAGTATCTGTGCTAATGCTTTAAAGTCTCAGCCATTTCCCCTGCAACGCGGTACTCGCCAGGGATGCCCACTGTCTCCACTTCTTTTCGATCTCGCACTCGAACCCTTAGCTTTACTAATCCGGCAATCCAAGGATATTCATGGAGTCCCTTTCTCTCATAGGGAAATCAAAATTTCAGCATATGCTGATGACCTGATGCTCTTTGTCTCCCTAGACTCAGTGCCGGCTGTCCTAGAGCAAATTGGTAAATATTCACAACTCTCGGGCTATAAGATAAATTGGACCAAATCGGTAGCCTTTCCACTAAATCCTTTGATCCATCAGGCAGATATGCAATCCTTTCCCTTTTTATGGCAACCTCGCATGGTCAAATACCTTGGGGTGCACTACTGCTCTCCTTTAGAAGACACCATCACCTTTAATGCTAAAGACTTAACCTCTAAGGTCCGGGCGCTTACTCAACGCTGGACTCCTTTAACACTTACTTGGTGGGGCCGCCTAGAAACCATTAAAATGATGATTGTTCCCAAAGTGAACTACATTTTAGAAATGTTGCCATGTCTCCTACCTCGACGTACATATAAAGATTTAGAGGGTCTTCTGACTAGATACTTATGGCAAAACAAGACACCTAGGATAGCGAAACATAAGCTACAAGCAGATAAAGAAAATGGTGGTGTCAGATTCCCTGATTTCCTGAAATACCATCACTCTTTTCTTCTCAAACAAGGCGCTCGTTGGCTGGAAGACCTAACACCGAGTAGACCAGTGTGGCTGGATATAGAGGAGGACCTTTGCAAACCAATCCCTCTTACTTATCTCCCTGGTATGACTCTCCCATCAGACTCCCACTATCCACCAATGCTCTTAGACACTTTAGGTGCCTTTAATACCCTTGAGCAATCTCTAGACTCCCGACTTTGTCCGCTAGATAGACTCCCGCTTTGGCACAATGCTCGATTTCAAATACAAAATAAACCGATGGCGTGGAGCCCCTGGTACACTAGGGGCATTTGGATCCCTAACCAGCTGTTCTCTGATGGTCGCTGGAAGACTTTTAGCGAATTACAAATTGAATTTGGTCTCCCAGCGAAACACTACTTTCAGTTGGTGCAACTTCAGCATTGTCTTCGGCGTGCTAAGGTGCTCCCGCCATCGGAACCCCATACCCAAGGATTGTCGGAGATTATCCGATCTATTGGGAGCTTATCGGGTGTAGCATCTAACTTTTACAAAACTTTATGTAATACTGTAAATAGAGGCACTCCTACAGCACAGAAATCCTGGGAGCGGGAAATGCATGTAACTTTGACCCCGGAGCAATGGAGCCTAGTCTGGAGCAAGGTGACACGGGTCTCTCGATCCGCCTCACTCACTCAGACACTTTTCTTTCTAGCCCACCGATGTTTCTATACTCCTGACAGGTTAGCCAAATGGAACGCCACCCAGAGCAATAGATGCTGGACATGCCATGCGGCCATTGGTTCACTCACTCATGTTATGTATGAATGCCCCGCATTACAGTATTACTGGAGTCGGGTCTGGGGTCGTATTCAATCTATTTTGCACTTTCAAGAGCCCCTCTCTTGGAAGATAGTGGGACTCCGCTCAGCTGCGGGGATCCCCTCTCTTCCCAAATCGGCTTACTTCCTTTTAGACTTTATGCTGGGCATAGCTATTTCCCTAATTACGAAATACTGGAAAAATAGCTCCCATCTGAGCCCCAATGAATGGTGGAATCATGTCTGTCTCTACAGTAAATATGAGCAAATACCTCGTATGTTAGCTTCTTCCGCTCAGACCCCCCACCACTTGTCTAAATGGAAGATGCTCAACGACTATGTTCAAACTGCTCAATGCTCTCATCTGACTGTTTAAATCTGTGTAAATCTCTGTCACATGACCATTTTGTATCGCAGATACTATTTCTGTTTGTTTTGATGTACAATTACTGTTGTTTGTAAGCGCTTATATGATGATACTTATCAGCTTAGAGAAGAAGCATAGGGGTGGGGGGTAATTGGGGTTGCTTTTCCTTATTGTATGTTTGTATTTGTTTCCTTTGGTGTGTTGTTTCTTTTTGCTTGTTGTAAAATGAAAATAAAAGTTTAAAAAAAAAAAGAACACCCATGTTAATGGCAACATTCACAGTTAGTATATGCCTAAAATACCAGTGCTAACCATGATGCATGATGGACACCCACGCTTTGCCCTAAATCTGCCCATTCCCCATCCAATTGCCCATTAACCAGTTGCATAGAGCAGGTTTTTTAACATGCGGACGCACATTAACTTTTAGCACGGTGCCCTTAGCGCACAACAAGCCTCATACTAACAACATACTTAAGTAAACATACCACTTAATGGAACAATAAAGAGACAAATTAAATAAATAATCTAAAGGAATATGCTAAGCAAACATGTAGGTCCCAATATTCAAAAGGGATTTACATGATTTACAAACCTGTAAACCGTGTAAATGGCACTGAACGGGATAGTCAATGGAACTAGCATGATTAGTGCTGCTGAATATCCCCAATTATTTCCCCTGAATGCCCCAATGCTAACCACTTAGCATCAGGGCATGATGTGGGCATTCCAGGGTGGAGAAGAGGCTGCGATAGTCGCTAACTGGGAAGTGGCGATATTTCACCGCTATCCAGTTAACGATCAGTGGGTAAAACTAGGCGAAGCAAAAGCTGACCAAATCTTACCCGCTGGAGCAAACCAGGCAGTGGTGCAAAATCGCCGCTGCCCAGTTACATTCTATGCCTCCAGGACATGTGCAGTGATGCCGGATATTCAATGCCGGGACCACATATGACCCCAGCATTGAATATCCGGGGTTAGAGGTCGGCAGGGACGACTATGCACCATAGCTGATTCAATTCAATATCGGTTCCATACTGTATATGCCACATGTGCTAGAGTATGCAAGACAGTGGGAATAACTGACTTGCAAAGACGATATCTTTGCAACACTTAAACTCATTCTTTTTCAAAGTCAGAGAGCAGTGTTGGTCTTATTAAGAAATTAATTAGAAAGAAATACAGTTCAGAAATACTGAACCTTCCAAGACTTTTGCAGGAATTATCACAAATAAAGTGTGTTATAAAAATGTTTTAGATGAATTCTGAAAAGAAAACTTTTTCTCAAAGCATTTTTCACACATTAAAGCTACACTCAATCTTTAGCATCTACATCAATGAACAACCACCCAAAGAAATGTCTCAAGATCAATTTTTGGCAAGCTGCCTTAATTCTGTGGCTTGTAAACTGTAAACTTCAGCAGAATTCTCTAAAATCCTCTACTGTCAGCAAGGCTGAACCCAAGATTAGCTCCTATGACTGGACCTTGGGTCTTCTTCCTGCTTTGTGGCACATTACTTTTCTGTTTCCTGCCTCCTTGATAACTTTGTGCTGACTCACTGTTCCCTCTACTGTTCTTATATTTTAGATAGAAACATAGAAACATGACGACAGAAAAAGACCACATGGCCTGTCTAGTCTGTCGTTCCACATCAACAACTACAACAGTCCCCTTTTTTCCTTTAGAGATCCTCTGTGTTTGTCCCATGCTTTTTTGAATTCAGTTACTGTCCTCATCTCTACCCCTTCCACTGGGAGACTATTCCATGGATCCATGACTCTTTACATAAAGAAATATTTCCGCATATCACTCCTGAATCTATCCCCCTTCACCCTCATCCCATGGCCCCTCATAGCAGAACTTGCTTTCAATTGAAAGAGGCTCTCACCATGAACATTTATGCCACGGAGGTATTTAAACATCTCAATCATATCACCTCTATCCCGCCTTTCCTCTAAGGTGTATATATTAAGATCCTTAAGCCTGTCCTCATATGCTTTATAATGAAGACCACTAACCATTTTAGTAGCCACCCTCTGCACCGACTCCATCCTGTTCACATCCTTTTGAAGGTGTGGTCTCCAGAATTGCACACTATACTCCAAATGAGGTCGCACCAAAGACTTATACAGAGGCACGATCATCTCCTTTTTTCTGCTAGCCATTCCTCTCTGTATGCACCCAAGCATCCTTCTAGCTTTTGCTGTCGCCTTTTCTACCTGTTTAGCTACTTTAAGATCATGACACAACCACGCCTAGGTCCCGCTCTTCTTTAGTGGACAAAAGTACTTCACCCCCTATACTATATTGCTCCCTTGGATTGCTGCAGCCCAAATGCATGACCTTACATTTTTTTTTTTATTAGAAGGCAGCAAACAAGTACAACAAGTAACAACCAAATCGGTTGTATACAGCATACATATACAAAAGAACATCTGCATTGAACCAAAAATGAAATGAACAGGGCCTTTTTTTTTTGTTTGTTTTTGTTTTGCATAATTTTATCTTCTCCCCCCCTTTGTTCTCATTATCCCCCTTACACCCCGCCCCTCCCACTCCTATTGCCCACGAGACTCCAAATTAAAGAAAAACTCCTATCCTATTCCCTCTACCCTCCAACCCCCCCTCCCCTCCCCCCTCAGGACCCCTCTCAGAAACCCACTACCCCCCCATCCCCTACCGCCACCCCCCGCTTCTGACAACCCCTAAAGTATCCACGTTACCCACAGGGAGTGTGTGAGGCACCACCGCAACAGACTATGCATGGGAAGGAGAGAGAGCCAAAGACTTCCGCAGCAAGAAAGGGAAAAAATCGTTGGGCCCATATCACCAATAACAAAAAGAAGCAGAGATTATCTTAAGTGCGCGAACCATACTTCAAAACAAAAGGCTCCCACACTTGCTCAAAGTGTGGCACTCGCGATTTTCCAGCTGCCACCCCCCCGTTCCATAGTATAAGTCTCCCACATCCGCTCCAGCCAACTAGCAAGGGCTGGGGGCAAGGTTCGCTTCCAAACAGCTGCCAAGGCCATGACGGATCAACGCTAACTGGGGATTCCGTGCTTCAGGAACATTAGCACCAAAAAGGAAAATACCCGGGTCCCAGGGGATAGTCAACCCCACTAGTTGCTGTAGGCGGTACTGGATCCCCCTCCAATATGTCTGTATACGCGGACAAAGCCACCAGACATGAGCCATGTTACCATCCCGGCCACAATTCCGCCAACACAGACCAGACGCACCGGGATAAGCCCGGGCAACCCACACCGGCGTCATATACCAGCGATAAAGCAGTTTATAATTGGTTTCTCGAGCATTAACGGCCACTGCAGTTTTCCAGAGTTGACCCTCAAGCTGCTCCCACTGTTGCTCAGTGTAATTTAACTGCAGCTCGCGATTCCATTGTTCTCGATGTGTACCGGGTCGCGTCTGCTGGGTTTGAAGATGTGTATACAGGGCAGCAATAAGGCCCTTTGTAGTGGTACATGCCTCACAAAAGCGCTCAATATCGGACAGCTCGCGGGCAACCTGCGACCGAATCGCGCGGTCCTGCACCCAATGAGTTACCTGCGTATACTGATAAAAGTGACCGCCGGGAAGCTCAAACTCACCTCGAAGCGAGCGAAAAGAACGCATCGTACCGCCCTCAAAGAGTTGACCGACACGACTAAGGCCCTTATGGCCCCACAACCGAAAGGCTGGATCAGTCATCCCGGGGGGGAAAGAGAGATTACCCACAATAGGCGCCAGGGGGGTCCCAAGTAACGGTCCCAACAACAGAGAGTATGAGAGATATAGGGGTTACTTGAACGCGGAACCCCCCAGAGCTTGGAGCCCAGCCACAACCGGTCCCCCAATCCCACACCCCCCGAAAGCTGCATTTCCATTTGTACCCAACGTTTAGTACTAGCAGTGTCCATCCACTCCACCCCCGCGCGACACTGTGCCGCCACATAGTACCATTGAAGGTTGGGTGCCCCCATACCTCCGCGACGTGTGTGTGCATAAAGAACCTGGCGTGCAATGCATGGGCGCCGAAAATGCCATATAAATTTCATGATCAGGGCCTGCCAGGTGGCCAAGACCCCGCGAGTTAAAGGTATAGGAAGAACTTGAAAAAGATACAAAAACCGTGGGGCAACCACCATCTTCACCACCGCAATATGCCCAAACCAAGAGATCAATAGTTTGGCCCAGGATTCCAAATCACGCTTCACTTGTTGAATTAAAGGCCCATAATTGGCTTTAAATAGGGCACTCCTATCAATCGTCAGGTTGACACCCAAATAGCGGAGAGCGGACCTTACATTTTTTAACATTAAATCCCAGCTTCCACATTCTAGACCATTCTTCAAGCTTAGCTAGATCCCTCCTCATGTTATCTACACCTTCCTGGGTGTCTACTCTATTGCAGATTTTCGTATCATCCGCAAAGAGGCAAACCTTACCCGACAGCCCTTCCGCTATATCACTAACAAAGATGTTAAAAAGAATCGGACCAAGGACAGATCCCTGGGGCACACCACTGGTAATCTCCTTCTCCTCAGAGTGAGCTTCATTTACCTGTACCCTTTGTCACCTCCCACTCAACCAGTTTCTAACCCAATCAGTAACTTTAGGGTCCATCCCTAAGGTGCTCAGTTTGTTTATAAGTCACCTGTGAGGAATGGTGTCAAAGGCTTTACTGAAATCTAAATACACCACATCTAGGGCTCTCCCTCGGTCCAACTCCCTGGTCACCCAGTCAAAGAAATCAATCAGATTTGTCTGACAAGACCTGCCTCCGGTGAATCCATGCTGCCTCGGATCCTGTAATCCTCTGGATTCCAGAAACCTCACTATTTTCTCTTTCAGCAGAGTTTCCAATAATTTACTCACAAACAGGCCTGTAGTTTTCAACCACATCCTTACTTCCGCTTTTGTGTAAAGGCACCACATGAGCCTATCTCCAGTCCTTTGGCACCACTCCCGACTCCAACGAGGCATTCATCAGTAGTTCTAAAACGTGTCCCAGGGTACCACTTGCTAGTTGGGTTTTCAGTCTCTCTCTTTCTCTTAAGGCCCCATCAGACTTCACTCAATATCTCTCTCTTTCTCTCATAATCCCCCAGCCTTCCCCCAGTCCATTTTCTCTCTCTCATACCCCTCTTCCCTGTCATTCATCTCTTACCATGTGTCGCTGCTCCTCCAGAATGCAATGGTTCAGCAGTTTCCTGTATCCATGATTGGTTTTCTGAATGGTGGAGCCATGCAGGACAAAAACTTCCAACTGATCTCTCATGCTATGAGATCAGTGCAAACTTTCTGCCCTGCAGGGCTCCATCTTTCAGAGAACCATTCACTGTGCAAGAAGTGACACTAACCCCTTAGCAAAGTGCCCCTGAAATTCAGTGCAATGCTTTGAGACTATACATGGAGTGGAGGAGTGGCCTAGTGGTTGGGGCAAGGTACTTCAGGCCGGAAGGTCGGGGGTTCAAATCCCACTAGAGGACAGCAACCTCGGGCCGGAAGGACTGGGGTTTCTAGTCCCACAGGTGCTCCTTGTGGTCTTGGGCAAGCCACTTAACCCTCCATAGCCCATGTTCCCTGTAAAATAGTTATCTCCAAGTTATAATGCCCTGTTCAATGTAATTTCAGTTTGTTCAATGTAAACCACACTGATGCAGAATAGCGCGGTATATAAGAGAATGTAAATAAATAAATAAATAAAATAAAACATAAGCTCCATACTGATTTTTACTGCCTACACACCTGCCTGTTGTTGGGTCCTGCGGAGTGTTCTGACCATTGCTTACCTGCCCCACATTTGTGCCTGATTGGCTCACTTTGCTGCCCATGCTGCCCTCCCAAGGCTGCCACGCCATGTGAGTACAGCGTTTGCCCCATAGGTCGTGCCAGCCCTGATTGTAAGATTCAAGGCTGAAAGGAAAGAATACAGTATGTAGAAACTGAGGATATTGAAGAATTGCTTAATAATTATTTCAGTTCTGTGTTCAAACATAAAGAACCAGGAATACAAGCACAAATAGGAATGTTAGTGAGGTAGACCTTCAATGATTTTCAGAAAACTGTGTTCATGAGGAGCTAGCTACGGTATACTAAAAGTAGAATAAGCAAAGAGGCTAGAGAGGGGTGCATCCAAAAGTATTAAAGGAACTTATGGAAGTTCTGGTAGTTCTACCGTTTGATTTTTTTCAATTCTTCTTTAGAGTCAGAAGTGGTCCTGGAGGACTGGAGATGGGTATATGTGCTTCTGCTCCACAAACGTGGAAGTAACGAAGAGGTTGGGAACCATAAGCCAGTTCGTCTTACCTCGGTGGTGAATAAGCTAGTGCAAACTCTGCAAAAACAAAGGATAGGGCATTTCCTGGAATCCAGTGAATTAAAGAATATAAGGCTGCATGGTCTTGTGAGAAGTCTGATCAATTTCTTTGACTGGGTGAACAGAGATCAATAGCTCAGCCTGGGCTCCTGTATGGAGTTGCGGTGCAGTAGCATCCCATTGCCACGGCAGAATGGCTATATGCAGGAGCCCCGATCGCATGCACCACTGTCAAACCCATGATCTCTGCTGCCTGACCCCCAATCAGGCCTTCCAGGATCAGGCTGCGAAGAACCCTTTGCCCCTCTCACTTTCTCTGCTGGTCCTGGCATGCCTGTCCTCCTCCATTGGGGGGGACTTATTCCACCTTATTCACCTGTCCAGGTCCCCCAGCTCAGATGTACAGGGCCATCACTGGAATAGACCCTATATGTCCAGGTTGAGGGTCATGCTTCTTTCCTGCTCTCACTCCACCTCCGGCCCGACCCTCCCCCCTCATACAGAGCTCCCCGCATATCTCGGCAGTACATGAGTGGAGCTCTGCACTCCAAATCAAGTCTAGGAGAAATGCAGGGCTGGACATCCATATCGGACGTCCAGCCCCCACTATTCGGGATCGGAATGACCCCCTCTTTATACAGGAGTATTATCGATGGTGTGCTGCCAGGATTGGTCCTTGGTCTTCAACATATTTGTAAGCAGTATTCTAGAAGGGCTGCTAGGAAAGGTTTGCCTCTTTATGGATGATATCAAAATCTGCAAATCTGCAACAAGGTAGATACCCCAGAAAATGTAGTTAATATGAGGAGAGATTTAGGGAAGCTTCAAGAATAGAATAGAATTTAGAAGCTAAAATGTAATGCTACAAGTTAAACGCAAGGACAGAGGACCAGGTTGCTGCTTTACATATCTCATCAATCGCCACAGAGTGCAGATTTGTCATGGAGGTAGCCATTGCCCGAACATTATGTGCAGTGACGTGACCCTCAAGAGAGAGTCCTGCACTGTTGTAAGCAAAGGAGATACAATCTGCTATCCACCTGGAGAGAGTTTGCTTTGATGCTGGTAGTCCTAGGTGACTGGAATCAAAAGTGATGAAAAGTTGGGAAGCTTTTCTGTGCTCCCGAGTTCTCTGGAGATAAAAGGCCAAAGCGCATTTGCAATCCAGAGTATGAAGGGTTACCTCCGCCCTAGAAGAATGAGGTCTAGGGAAGAAAACAGGGAGGTTCACCGACTGGTTCAAGTGAAAAGGCGAGAACACCTTTGGCATAAAGTGAGGATGAGTCCTAAGGACTACCTTATCATGGTGGAAACGTGTATAAGGAGGATCAGCCACCAAAGCTTGAAGCTCACTGATACGCCTTGCTGAAGTGAGGCAATAAGAAAGGTGACCTTCCAGGTAAGAAACTTTAGAGAAGTAGTGGCTAAGGGTTCAAAGGCGGCTTCATAAGCTGTCTTAAAACAATATTAAGGTCCCATGCCACTGGGGGTGGCCTAATGGGAGGCTTAGTTAATAGAAGATCTCTCATGAAGCATACTACAAGCGGTTGAGAGGAGATGGGCTAACCATGCAAGTGTATGTGGGAAGCTGCTATAGCAATTGGGTGGACTCTTACCAAATTGGTTTTGAGTCCAGAGGAAGAGAGGTGAAGAAGATATTCAAGTAATGCTTCCACAGGTGCTGAAAAGAGTTTAAGATCCCTTTTTGAACACCTGAGAGAGAATCTATGCCACTTGAAGGCATAGGAGCACCTTGTGGAAGGTATCCTAGAAGACAAAAGGATAGCTTACACCTGTTGAGAGAGGCTAATGCTCTGGAATTCTATGCTTTCAGCAGCCATGCTGTAAGGTGTAGGGTCTGCGGATTGGGCTGCAGCAGTGTCCCATTCTTCTGTGAGAGGAGATTTGGAGCAGACCCCCAAATTTACTGTTTGAACCTGAGAGAGATGTAGAAGCAGATGATGCCACGGTTGTCGTGGCCAATGTGGGGCTATAAGAATAATGTAGCCCCTGTCTGTCTGGAGTTTGAAGAGAGTTTTGGGAATGAGGGGAATGGGAGGAAAGGCATATAGGAAGCCTTGATCCCCAAAAAGGTGAAAGACATCTACCACATGGCTGTTCTGGGCAGGGGTCTGGAACAGAAGTGGGGAAGTTTGGCATTCTGAGGACTTGCAAACAGGCCTATGTCTGGGGTTCCCCAGATCTGAAAAATGTGAGCAACCTTGTCTGCATGGAGAGACCACTTGTGGGGTAGTAGTACCCGACTGAGCTTTTCTGCCAAGAGGTTCTGTTTGCCTGGGAAATAAACTGCAAGTAGGTGAATCTGATGTATGGCAAAGGACCATAGGTGTAGGGCTTCACTGCAAAGTGCCCAAGAGCCTGTTCTACCCTACTTGTTCAAGTAGAACATGGCTAGCTGATTGTCTGTCTGTCTGGACTAGAACTATGTGGAAGCGAAGGTGGTCATGGAACACCTTGAAAGCATTGTGGATGGCTCTGAGTTCCAGCAGATTTATGTGGAGTTGTGACTCCTGTTGAGACCAAAGTCCCTGAGTGGAAAGATTGTCCAGATGAGCTCCCCAGTCCAATTTGGATGCATCCGTCGTCAGGGTATATTGATGTAGAGGCTTCTGAAAAGGTGATCCTACAAGAAGATATTCTGGGGCTTGCCACCACTGCAGAGAGGAGATGAGATGTGTAGAGAGTATTATCCTGTCTCCTAAATGACCGGATGACTGAGGCCACTGGGAAGCCAGGGTCCATTGAGCTAAACGCATATGCAGACGAGTGTACAGAACTACATGTACAGTAGATGCCATATGGCCCAGGAGTTGCAGCATTTCTTGAGCAGTGAGAGGTTTTTAGGCCTGCTTGGGATGCAAGCTGGATGAGTCGAGCACAGCGGGCTTGAGGCAGAAAAGCTCTTGACTGTTGAGTGTCTAGGAAGGCTCCTATAAAGTTTGAGAGGTAATGAGCTGGGATTTTTGAAGATTTATTACAAATCCCAAGTGTTGCAGCATCTGCATGGTGCATGTGAGAGAAAGATTGGCCTCTAGAGGTGTGCTTGCTCGAATGAGCCAGTCGTCTTAAGTAGGGGAAGACAAATATCCCTAGAGTTCTTAGGAATGCAGCTAAAACTGCCATGCACTTTGTAAAGATTCTTGGGGCAGGGGCGAGGCCAAAAGGCAGGACACTGCACTGATAATGTTTACCCTGGAGCAGGAAATTCAGAAACCTTCTGTGTTCTGTGTGGATGAGAATGTGAGCATATGCGTCCTTTAAATCTAGAGAACAGAGCCAATCCTGACTCTGGAGATAGGGTAGAAGAGTATCTAGGGAGATCTTGAATTTCTCCTGGAGTAGATACTTGTTTCGATTTCTGAGGTCCATGATGAGCCTGTATCCCCCTGTCTTCTTTGGAATGGGGAAGTAAGGAGAATAGAAGCCCAGACCTTGCTGGGAGAGTTGCACTTCCTCTATTGCACCCTGTGAGAGAAGGGAGATAATCTCCTGCACTTACAGAGTGGTGAGAGGGGGTTGAGAACTGAACTCTCTTGGAAGGAACTGGGGGGGTAGACTTCGTAAGTGAAGTTTGTACCCTTCCCTTACTATGGAGAGAATCCAGTGCTCTGATGTTACAAGATGCCACCTGTGGGCAAAGTGACATAGTCTGCCTGGAATGCGGATGGGATCTGAGATGTCCAGAGGCAGGACGGCTATGTTCTCCAGAAAGGAGTCAAAGATCCTGAGGAGGTTGGGTCTGCTGAGCCGGCTGAGACCTGGGATTCTGAGCCTTTTTGTTGCTTTGGTGGTTGTTGCCCTTGTTGAAGGGCATGGATGGGCAGTGCACTGCATGGTTGTAAGAAGAGTGATACTACTTTTTCTTATTGAAAAATGGTTTCTTTGTTATCTTCTTCTTCGCTGGGTTGGCAGTTGATCTAGAAAGTCTATTTAGAGTGATGTTCTCAGACTCTAATTGAGACACCTTATCTTGCCAGTCTTTACCAAAAGGGTTTTCACCTGTGCAAGGTATATTACCCAGCTTATCTTGAACTCTCTGTTCAAGATCAGAGGCTTGGAGCCAAATGATCCTGCGTGTACCAATGCATATAGCTGAAATTCTGCCAATGCATTCCAAACAGTCAAAGGTTGCACTGTTAACAAATTGGGAAACATTTTGGGCATGCTTCACCAGGGTGAGATAATCAGCTCTCTTATTGTCAGGGAGGAGAGGAGCCATAAACTCCAAATCCTTAGACACCTCTCTAAGAAACATACCCATGTAGAGTATGTAGTAACTGATTCTGGCCGATAAGATGGAGGCCTGACAACATCAATGACCAAAAGCATCGAGGGTTCTCGATTCCCTGCCCGGAGGGTTCGAGGAATGCATTTTGGCACTTTTAATATGATGTATTGACGATTCCACCACCATGGGATGTTGTGTTAATTGTGTCTTCTGGAAGCTGGGGCACTCCAGTACCCAGTACATAGTATCGAGCCTTCGAGTATGTGGAGAGATGGTTAAGGGTGACTCCCACATTCGAAGCATAAGATCTTGAATTTTTCGATGAATAGGAAGAGTAGCAACTTCCTTTGGAGCTGCAGGGTATTGAAGAATTTCAAGGTCCTCAGCCCTAGGCTCCTTCTCCAAAGTCACCGTGATGTAGAGGCCCCGAGCAACATCGCAGATAAAATCTTGAAAAGACATGCCCTCCAGAGGGGACATTGTGGGGACGGAGATGGATCCTCCGGCAGAATTATCATTTCCCTTGTACCGGTTGATTCGTCGTCGGACGAATCAGAGTCCGAAGACTCGAAGTATCGACGGGCTGGGTGCTCGTGCTCTACCCATACTCGATACCACTCGAAACCGGCATTGTAAAGTTTCAGTGCTGGAACCTCAGTACCGGAGATGGACTCAAGGGCTGGCATAGGTGGTAACGTGGTAAGCGGCAAAAATCTCGATGCCGGTAGCTTTGGTACCGTTGTCGGTACCGATGGCTGGGGAATCGACTGTAGAGGCTTTGTCAGTACAGAAGCCATTAGTAAGGCTGCTAAGCTCCACTCAATAGCCAGGATACATTGATCCATGGAGTTTGCCAATGCCTGGATATCAGTACCCGAGTTGCGTGCCACGATCCCTGAGCATGGCACCAAGAGCTCTCCGGAGGTCGAGGTCTTGGGAGCATCCTGGGAGCTCACTAATGCTTTGTAGGCAAGGACCTCCCACGAGGTTGTTTGGCCTGTGCTTCTCCCTCCAGGGCAACGCTTAGGGCATCTCAATGCTCAGAAGGAGATCTACCCTTGGAGAGCCATCTAGTCTTCCATGAAGACCTGGGTTTCGATACCTGAGATCCCTGGGAAGAAAATGAAGCTCTCAATGACGTTAATGCTGCCGACATTGCATCGGTGGCAAAGAGGGTGCAGAGTTTCACAGCTCTGTCCTGCAGGCCTCTCTTTGTCTTCTTCCCAAAGAGAGGAGAGTCAGTCGGTTGACAATCCAGACCCAAACATTTTAGACACCAGTCAAGGGTGTCTGTGGCTGAAATTGTACTGCCACATTTGGAACACTTTTTAAAAGCACTAGCTGGTTTCTCCATTTTGGAAAACAAAGCCTAAGCCTAAGATGGCATTGATGCGCCTTGAGGGAAGGGATTCTCCCCTCAGAAAAGGTTTTTTTTTTTTTAACAGAAAGAATGAAAGACAGTGAGCACTGACAGGGTCAGTACCAGCGTCGACGGGAAGGTAGATGCGACCACAAAAAAAAATAAGTACAATTTTTTGCGGTGACAGGAATTGCTTCTTGTCGGCTCCACGGAAAACAAAGAACTGAGGAGGGTGAGCTGGAAAGGTGGGAAGGCAGCTACGCAGCCGCAGTGTGGTGCTACCAAAAGCTTTCCTATTGGACTCTGGGGAGCGTTCCCACATGGGCTCCGTCAGTACCTACATCACCCATATGTGAAGACTATATTCCTGCTTGTTCCTGGAGATAAGAATGTGCTGATAGCTCAGAGTTTTGTGCAGCTGTCAAAGTCTGTTTTGCTTTGACTACTGCTGCCCTTTGCTGACACTCAGAAGCTGCTGCCCTAGGAGACTGTCTAGTCTTGCCCAATGGTTGAGCTGGTCCTGAATAGTGCCTCTGCATTAATCTCTGGGGCTACCTAAGAAGTCCCTAAGAAGTCTGACTCGTATAGACCGATATCAAGCATACCACTCTTGGCGAAAATAGTCGAAAAAGATGTCCAAAGACAAATTCAAAATCATATTGATGCCTCCCCCCCATTTTATCCATGTCAGCATGGCTTCAGAGCCGCACATGGGGTTGAAACTCTCCTCACCACTCTCTTTAGTACCATAATAGCAGGAATCGACAACATACGCCAAGGATACGTGCTCATATTCTTGGATATAGCTGCGGCCTTCGATTCTGTCTCCCACGACCTCCTCCTACACCGCCTTGAAGAGAAGGGGATTTGTGACCTAGCACTTGAATGGTGCAAGTCATATCTCACGGATAGATGGCAACACGTAAGATCAGATGAAGCAACATCAGAACCTTTCCACCAGAGTCGAGGAGTCCCACAAGGATCCTCTCTGCTCTGATGTTTAATATATATATATATATATATATATATATGCAATCTATCTGCGAGATCATCCGGTCCTTCAAGGTGAAGTGCCTGTTATACGCTGATGATGTTCTCCTATATATGCCTTTGTGACGGATAACCCCAACCTTTCACCACTGACGGACTGTTTCAACGCAGTATCCAGATGGCTCCAATCGCAAAACCTCCGAATTCAACATAAGAAAACGGAAGTCCTTTTCATCACAAGGAACCCAAAGTTCTTCACCCCACCTTGCTTGAAGGTCCTGGATGCAGAACCTCTAACCAAACCCTCCATTAGATATCTGGGAGTCACACTAGACCAGCGACTAGACATGAAGATCCATATAGGCAATGTAGCAAGAGCTGTATACCATAAAATCCGATCACTTAGACACCTACGCACCTTACTGGAACCTGATGACTTCCAGACAGTGTACCAAGCCTTGGTTATACCGCATCTTGACTATGCAAATGCTATACTTCAGGGTCTCCCGCAATCCACACTGCACCCGTTACAGCTTACAATGAATGCTCCAGGGTGCGTCCAAGTGGGAACACATGACACCCATCCTTAAACAGCTCCACTGACTTCCCATAAAAGGTAGAATCACGTTCAAAACCGTAATTCTTACCTTCAAGATCATAAATAGGCTCGCCCCATCAGCCCTGATGGACTTCATACAGATAACCCCCCCGAACAGATCAAGAAGATCCTCAGCGGCCAATAAACTAATAGTCCCTCCCAAGAGAAACGACCAAGTGCCGCCAGACAACCCTGAACAGGGCTTTCATATTCTCTGCACCAAAATGCTGGAACACCCTCCCACCCAGAATAAGGGCAATCACTAGTTTAACTCAGTTTAGGAAAGCTCTGAAATATTATCTTTTCCTCGTGCATTACCCGGATGACAGCACCTCAAATGCCTCATCAGCAAACTAGCCAAATCAAGCAAATGTTCAGCCAATTCGCTGAGTACAGTTGTAAATAGTTACCCACATTTCTACCCAAGTTCTGTTTCCTGTTAATTGTAAACACAAATCGACTGTTTTGAAATGTGTAATTGAATGGTTCTATGTAAACCGCACTGATGGAAAATAGCGCGGTATATAAGAGAATGGAAATAAATAAATAAAATAAATACCTTATTTGGAGTACAGTGTACAATATGGAGACCACACCTTCAAAAGGATATAAACAGAATAGAGTTGATTCAGTGGGTGACTACTAAGATTTGTCAGCGGTGTTCATCATAAAGCGCGTGGAGACAGACTTAAAGATCTAAATATGTATACACTGGGAGAAAGGCAGGAGAGGGAAGACAAGATAGAGACATTTAAATACCTTCAGGTCTCTTTCAATTGAAGAAAGCTCTTGAAAGAGGGATCATAGGATGCAGGTGAAAAGTGGGGGGGGGGGGTATATTCAGGTATAATCTAGGGAAGTGTGTCTTTTGTAAAGGATGGTGAATGCATGAAACTGCCTTCCAGAGGATTTGACCCAAAGACTTTATATGAATTCAAGAAGTTATGGGATAATCACAGATCATCTCTGAGGGAGAGGAAGGAATTCTAGAGATTAGTCGTTGGTATGGATGGGCAGTCTAACTAAGCTGCATGGTCTTTGTCATCATGTTCTCTGTTTCTATGTTTGCATTACTCTCCACATGTCTCCAGATGGCAGCACAGATGATTTTGGAGTATGACTGACAAAGTGATCAAAATACGAGAGTTAGTTACTAAATTATCTATAGAGAGATAGAGGGGATATTGTACCACAATCATCAGCTAGTGTCTGCTAAGTCAAAAAATTCATATAATTTGAAAATTAATTGTAGGCTGTGACATGAATTAAAATACTATACTGGCCAAAGCGGTAGGATTTTTGTAGGGAATGCATAAACATGTTTTCTTAAAAGGTAGCGATTTATGTATTAAGGATGTGCACAAGCCGTACATTTTCAGCTCATTCTTGGTTCATTTGGGGGGTTTTCCAAACTTTTAGGCAGTTTCTTATTTGTTTCACACATTTTTAAAAATAATTCATTCAGGCTTTTTAACATATTCAAATCATTTTCATATGTGTTAATTCATAGGTTAATGCATGTAAAGGGGATTATTTTAGAAGCCCTATTTGTGATCTACATGTCTGAAAATGCCCATTCAGGTGTGCAACTCACATCTACCGCCTACAAGCCATTTTAAAAATCCTTGTCGCGATCACGTCCATGTCACACAAGGACATGGGAGATGTGTGTCAAGGGCATTCCAGAAAAAGATAAATCTGTGCGCCCATTTCAGAGCATTGGCACATGTAGAAAACTGTGCGTGGGCATGGGTTGCCCAAGCTGCTGAACTAAAGCAATTATACTGGAGTCTAATGCTCAAGGAAGATGTTTTAGGTCATTGTTTGTTGCCCAAGTGGTATTATGTGGCTAAGCAACTAAATTCAAATGTTAAATACAACAGGTTACATTACCCAATAAGTGGGTCATTCTGTGCCACAAATAGCGGGGATGTAGGTCCTGCCTAGAAGTATAACCCCGTTGTTCGTCCCCCTACTACTCCTGGTACAAAGACTTCCCATATGAACAGCACTGTTGTACAAGGAGCTTTAGACGGGAGTGGGAGGGGGAGGTCTAGAGGTGGAGTGAGGGCAGGGCATGAGCGGGCTGTGACCCTGGATGTACAGGGCCAATTCTGAGGCTGATCCTATACATCCAGGGTTGGCCATGTAGACGGAGGACTTATTTGTAATCAAACCGCTGCTGATCGCTGGAAGTAGCGGTATATAAGTGTAAACTAAATAAAATAAATAAATTCCACCTCAGAGGTGGAATAAGTCCCCTTGGATGCTAAGGGACCACAGCGCTGGTCCAGGACAAAACAGTGAGGGGTTGCAGGGGTTACCCTTCAGCTCGACCCTGGCCATGGGAGGCCAGATCGGGGGTTGGGCTGTAGAGAAAGAACACTTTGGATTGGCGGCTGGGGATCGCAGCTCCGTAATGGAGCCTGGCTGAGTTAGCCAGGGATCTGCTAGGCATCCAGCCCATCAGAATTGGGGCCCAACCTGCACATCCAGGCTGGTAGACCCGATTCTGATCCCGCAGACACGTCTAGCCCCCATGGGATCAGAATCGGGTACTACCGCTGTACGCCCAGGTTCTGAGGGGCCGCACAGGGGCTGAATGGCCAGAATAGAATTGACCTCATAATGTATCGCAAAGTTGACCCATCTCAAAAGCGCTCTTTCAAATAGAACCATACTGTGTTTGGCCTTAATGCTAATATTTCAAAATCCATGACATCTTAAGACAGCAAACCGATTTGGGATTTCAAACATCAGTATATGGTAACCAACTGACTGCAATTCACTTTTGCAATGTGAGAGCAATCACCCTAGAAATCTTAAGGACAGTCTGCTGTATTCACAGCATATATATATTTTTTTATGTATAAACGTATAAGTAATTGTTGGTAATAGTCATCACTGCATCTATTTATAATTTTTGGGAACAATAACACTGGGAGATTTCAACAGGTGATTGGTATTTTTGTGACTATAGTTTTGCACATACCATGACAGTCAATGAACTTCACTCCTATAACAGGATATTTTGAGTATAATATCAGTCTCTCAAATTTACTACTAAGGCTTGGCGTAGTACATGTATCATGCCAAAGAGAGCTTCCTTCTGGAGAATGTAAAATGTAACATTTATGGGTAATTTAACAAGGTGTGCTTGAAAATTTTTCTCAATCAAGTATGTGACACCCAACATGATGAAAAATAATTTGGTATCTTTCTGCCACAATTTCTTGGCCTCTGACTGCATGTCTCAGAATAGTCACTTGGGACTGATGCCTTTTATAATCAATGTCGTTCTGCTATTCTTCCCCCTTACCACTATGCCTGGTTTCCTTGCATCCAGTTTTTATCAGTCAGAATGGGAGTTTCCCAGGTGATCAGAACCCCTTTATTGTCCGTAATTCTCTTAGGGTCATGATCCCAGCGCTTTTCAGGGACAGTGATGTTGTAGTGTGTCGTGCACCGCCCTTGTGGCCAGTGGTCGTAAGGGTAGGTGGGACACAAAAATTATTTTATTATGAGAGGAGGGACTTTTAAGAGCCAGGTGTAACCTGGTCTTGGCAGTTCAGCTCCTAACTAAGAAAAATTGTGAATGCAGAGTAGAGGGTTAACAAGGCATTTATTTCCCTTTACGAATAAGATTCAGCTGGGTTACAACCTAAAGAAAAAGTCCTTAACTTCAGGAATGAAATCAACTCAGGTTAACAAAAAAACCTGTTATGCTTCACAGTTGTAACAATGCTTAGTTAAGCTTTCCAGAGTAAAGCAAATATTTCAGCACTCTTCTTCCATTTAGCGAATAAATAACATTCTGAAGATAACATATATCATTCACAGGTTTAACAGTGACTCTGCACTGCCTGAAATACACAAAGAACAGTCCATCTCTTCCTGAGATAAAAGGCTTGGCTCTACAAGTTCCACTTGCATCGGCTCAGGATTATCTCTGTCTGTATCAGTGGTTTCACTGGCTATAATTTCTGGCCAGGCCCTAGTCCTGTTCTCTGGATGTTTAAAGAGTTCATCTAGTGTTTGCCAATGAGCATGGCCTACCCTCGGGCATTGGCTACTTGGCTTATGAGAGGTAGCTTTGCTTTCCTTTCTCACAGGTTTAGCATTACTTTCAAAAGGCTTTTTATAAGGTAAGGTTTTCTTCATAGAAACAGGCTCAGCATACCTTGGCTTCCAGCAGCATATAGAACTGGGATTTCCTCCTTCCCGTAGTTCTTCAGGAACACAATCCCTGTGCCAGTCTCCTCTCTGAAAGCTTCTGTTACGTTTCGGTTTAGCTCCAGGTTCCTCTGGTCCAAGCAGGCTTCTTTCTTTCACTCTGCTTTGCCTCCAAAGGTGATTGTTCCTTTGCCCAGCACTAGTTTCCCAAGTGCTTCTTTCTGCTTGGTCCTTGCTTGTGGTGCTTCTTTCTCGTAAACCTTCAGCTTTACCTCCAGCTCCACACCTGCAAGCACTGCTCTGCTCTCTCCAGTCTTCCGTTTATAAAGCTCTCCTGTATTTGAGCTTTCCGGGCTGACTGTCAGGTGCTCTCGATTAGCTAAGTGTGTCCACTCAGGCTCTGTGAGTGCATGCCTGCTCCCTCTAGCTGTTCTGTGCGGATATTGCATCTTGTGCACATCTTTTTCCTCATGAAAAACAGCTTCTTCTCCTGCATTTTTACTTTCATAAGCCCCTGCTGCATGACAAGTGTTTACAGAATTTCCAGTGGATGAGGCATCTGCTGTGAAGGCTTAAATGTGTTTTTCTAGCCCTTGATTGGTTGATGCTTTTTCTTGGTAATATAATCAATTGTGTTTGTCGATATCATGACAATTTACACTCTAGTGCTCATTTCAGTGCAGAGTGGCTGCACTCTGTATCATACATTACATATAAAAGCACAATGATTACGCTACTGTGATTGGTACATGATAGTCACGAGTGAACTAGTTTCATTTGGGCTAGGGAGAGTATATTGGCATTGTGTTAATTAAGAGCAATTGAGAAAGGGCAAAGAGACATAAATCCCAATTTGCTCTGGTTTTGATATGTGGGAATTTATAAATGAATTGTCAGTGCTTTAAGAAAACTCCTAACATTACTTTTTTACAAAAGCTACAGCGTGCCTATCTCTAATGTTTCCTTCATTAATTTGAAAACAAATGATAACAGTAAATAAAATTGAATCTTCTGGTCAGGTGATAGGTATATTGGATTTTCTGAGCAGGTAAGGTAGATTAGTAACAGGCTGTTCATAAGCAGATCTTAGATCTTACTGTCAGAGGCTAACAATTAATGATCAAATGTTAATGGAGATACAGGGCTGTTGATGTCATTAATTCAGCTCAGTGGAGCCAATCCTGCCCAAGACCTGCCACAGCTGTCACTGAATTTGCTTAATTATTTGACTGCCTTCAGGCTTCACCCCTCCCCTTTTTTCTTACTAACTACAGGAAAGTATGTTTTCACTGAAGTAGAATTATGAAGAATGCCTTGCTTTTTTGGGTGTTGCCAAGTGAAATGTAACCAAAAGCCTAAAGGGAGCAACACTGATAACAAAGTTAGGAAAAAAGTCTAGTTTCTAAATTAGGCATTGTACAGGCTTAGAGAATAATCATCACAACTCTAATGGCATTATCATAATGTTTTTGTGATTCTTTGTGAAGCTACATAGGCCCTAATATTCAAAAGCACTTATTCAGATAGCAGTACCTGCTGTCCGGATAATGCCCCTGAAAATTATTCACTGCTATCTGGATATTGCTGGGGTGGAGGGACAGTGGGTCGTGGACATTCCTTTACCTTATTTGGATAGTGGTGACATTCCGTTAACTGTCCATATAACTATCTGGATAACTTCAGGACATTGAAAAGGCTGTCCAAAGTTATTTGGATTGTAATCTAGATAGCGGACTGATTATCGCTGCTGCTGTATCCAGATAATGTTGAAAAACATCTGTTGACCGATTTATTGATAGATATTTAAGCTAGGGTCTGACATTATGAGGGCAATATTTTGTTTTATTTATCTATATTTATATACCGCTTTTCGCCAGGTCGAAGCGGTTTCCAGAGAACAGAACATTGATGTCATATGCACATGCAAATTGCTTGTCATAAGATTCTGACCAGTGCAAAAGTGCACGTTTTGACATGATGGTGCATAGGCATGGCAGGGATGGAATTTGGATAGAGTGTTTGCAGAGTGTCAAGCATGGACACAGATTATAAAATGCTAGAATTTATACATGTATCTAAACATTACAGGCATGGACATTTCCACTGGCACAAGGGCTGTTGCAATGTAGGTGCAAGGTCTGCCACTTAAGCTAAGACAAGGAGGCACCTACTGCCTTTATAAAAGGTAGGTACCCCCTTATAAAATTGCCTTCTGCAAGGGTAATTTTATAAGAGGACAACAAGCTAAAATCCTTTTTAAGTCTCCCATGGTTAAAGACAAGCAGGCACCTACTTTTCTTTATGAAATGCACAGCTACATGTCAAGTGTGGACATTTTTACCAGACCTAGAGTTGTTGCAAATGCTTATTTTCCATGTACACGTGTAAATTATAGTGTTTTATAATCTACACTCCTGCTTGCGTGCTGTGCCCACACTCAACCTGTACTCCACTCATGTGCATGCCGACTGGCAAAGTAGATGCCATCATGTGAAGCACGTGCCCTTTTACACTGCTTGGCATTTTTCAAGAGGCCACTCATGCAATTGTGTGGCATTGTACTAACTGGCATATTTGTGCAGTTGATACCACTCACTGAGCTAGCATTAAGTGCGCCCTTGGTTGGTTAGTTAGTGGACTTCCATGAGGTCAATGCTAACAGCGACACACCATCAATGCCTACATTATACCCTTAACCTGCCCTGTCCACACACACCCCATCATCCAGTTAACATGGGATATACAGCACACTGCCATGTGCTAATTGTCAGCATGGCACACTTGGCGCATGCTGAACCCTGCACTTCTCATTAGCGCACTTTAGTAAACATGCTATATGTTGACGCATAAATCACATGGTACGTAACTGCCCTATGCGGTCAAACCATGGTAAATGCTAGGCACGCCTCCATCAGTCTGTCAGCCGTTACCACACAGGCTTTCTAGTTACTATATATTAACATTGCCACTGAATGCAGTGTATTGTAGGTGCAAAAATTTGCCACACTAGTAAACAGGCCCTATTAGTCCTTTAATATTCATCGACAGGGGTCAATTCAACAATTAAACTAATTCTGACCTAAAATGTAGAAGTTTCTTAATTTTAAAGAATTGTTTTTTAATTAGTTTCCGATACATTTTTTTATTTTTCCTGGGCATTTATTTAATTAATTCACTGGTGAATGTTAATACTTTTAAAAATTAGCCGAGTGTTATAACTGTTATTGTGGCATTCTGCCCGAATCATTTCCAAACTGAAGTACTTAAAAATGTGAAGCATTTACAACAATTTAAGATCACTCTACATGCTGCATATGATGATTTAAAATAATTGAAGCTCTTCAGATTTTTATGTGCCTTTGAATTTGGAAATAATTAAGGCAGAGAGTATGTACGGTATGGAATGATTTAAAGCTATTAAAGCTCTTGAACTAAATCATGACTATTTGAGTATGAATGTGAAATGGATTTTGAACTTGGGCACTGAAATGTGCTTTAAGGTTATCTAACTTCCGAAAACTAGCCAATAAATGTATCAAGGGCCTTGATCCTCAGTTACAAAGTAGTAAAGTCAGTGTTCAGCCCTGGTTGCTAGTTTTGCAACAAATACCCTGTTGTCATATTCTGTTTTTTCTGTTTCTGGAAAGACCTGTTCCTTGGTTTAATTCAGTTCAAACACTGGTGTAATGTCTGCTATTTAAAAGATGAATTTGTGCTCACGTTATTGGTTTGCTACTCTTTAGCTGACTTTTCCACTTGGTGGGCTATTAAGGATGCAATTGAATTGTTTTCCTTCCTATTAAAGAGCTTTAATGTACTAAAATTGTCTGTACCACCCTCCTCACCTAATACTACATCTCAACTGACTGATTTTCTTACATGTATAGAGTTCTCAAACAACATCCATCCTAATTTCTTGATGTTAAGAAATATTTGGTGTTTTGATGAGTTTACCTTAGCTAAATAGATTATTTAGTACAGAGCAAGCCTTTATAAAATAAGCATAAAATAAATGCCTTTTTGGACTTTTCACATAGGTGCCCACTTATACAATTAGCCTTAGTATAAATTATATATGAAATAAAGTATGATTTCTAATTATGCCTTTTTAGAGGATTGCTCTGGAAGTTATAGAGTTGGGCTGATCATGATGGTTATATTTAATGATCAAATCTCAGGGGTGTGAAGGGGACCTAGGTCCCTGAAGATTGAGAGGGGCACATGACTGATGTTCACTTATTACTTGGCACTAGATTTATCTTCAGCGTATAAATGCCCTGATCTTAACTAGACTGACCATCAATGGGAAAGTAACAGCCCAGAGGCAAAACAGTAAGAGCTATAAAGATGAATTTTAGTAGTTGGATTATTTCAGCTGATTCTAGTTGTTTTTGTTATCTGTGCTATTTTTTCATTTACATGTTTTATTAATTATATTTTCATTTTAGTGTAAATCACAGAGGTCAAGAAACATATACAAATAAATAAATAATGCAGCATTTACTACAATGCAATTTCATTCAAGATCAACATTTTGAATTAATTTTATTAATTTGATGTTAACCTTTTAGGATGTGTGGGAATATGCAGAAGGAAATGGTAGTGTTTGTAAATTGTTCAGTCAATGCTAAATGTATTGTTACTCTTTTGAGCAAAGAATACTTTTATTTTCTTCCCCTTAAAACTAGTTTAAAGAATGGCCACTCTTATAAAGGGCCCCATTCAATGGATTCCCAGGTTTACCCAGGAAAGTGCTGGGGGTGGTGTGATGGTTGAGGTATAGTCTTCAAGTGTTATGTCAATGAGAGGGCTCTTCGAGGTAATGGTCTTAATCAGGATGTGCTGGAATGATCAGCCTTCAGGAAAGGAGCCATCATGGAGAGCAAGCTGTCATTGAGAGTGGGTTTATAGCCCGGGGGAGGGTCATATTGAGTGGGGGATTTAACAGGGGAGGGGAAAGATTGATAGTTGTAACTGGAAGGGTTCAGATCAGAAGGGTCTGTAACCAGGTGAGAGGATTGAGTTGGAGAGTGGACAGTGTTTAGCTGGCAATGAGACCATAGTTTCTTTTTTTAATACTGCTGGAACCTGCGTAATATGCCTTGGAAGATAGTACAAGTACTGGAGCATATAATGTGGGTGGGTAGTGTCAGCACAAGGAGATGAGACACTCTAAGTGAACCTCATCCCTTGCACCTCCCCACTCCCACAGCATTGTTTCCTCCACTGCACTATGCCTCCCCGCCATAGCGCACATTGCCACCACTGCCATCCCTCTCTGGGACTGTAGTGGCAATAGCTGCAAACAGACCCTCTGTGCTTACCTTCAAGCTTTGGCACTGTGGGGATGTTTGCTTCTCCAGCTTGATGCTGACTTCCTGTATAAACAGGAAGCCAGCATCAGGACTGAGAGAGGAGCAGAAGCAAATAGCCCCGCAGTGCCAAAGCTTGAAGGTAAGTGCCAAAGGGCTATTAATGACTATTGCTGCGGCAGTCAGTCCTGGAGAGGGGAGACAGTGGCTGCAATGAGTACCCCTGGAGGACTGGCACTTTAGGTGACAATTTAGTTTGCCTAATGGTAGCACCGGACCAATGAGTGGATGTGGTAAGTGTGTGCCCTGTATGCTAACTGCAGCAAATTTAATGGTCATGCCCTTGGCTGTGCACAGCCTTTGCACTTGCCACACATTTGTTTTTGCTCCTAACACACAGAAAGTGCAAAAACTTACCACGCCTTAGTAAGCATCCCCCATGAGGCCTGTTCAAATGTGGGGTAATTTTATAACAAGCTGCCTAACCTTTATGGTGATATATGTGTACGTTATGCCTGTTTATAATGCAAACTCATGCATAAAGTGTTGTAATAAAATTATGCTACAGAAGACTTACACAGAATGTTATACCTTCTCTGAGCCACATAAAAGTTGTCCATTTTATTTTAATTGCTTATATGCATATTTTATAAAATACACATACAAATGTGAATCCTGCCGAAACTTAGCTCCAAGAACATTTATGCAGTTACCTCTGCAAACATTAATCAACAGTATTTGCAAAACCTGTGCAGTAACTGTTGGGGGCATAGCCAGCATCTACTCTGAAGTTTTGGCACTCCCAAAGCCTTCATGGAAGACCTAAGAGAAATTCTACAAACTCTAATAATGGGGTTCTCAAGAAATGTATCTATAGTCTGGCCCCCTACCCAAAGAGATGAAGCTTTCTCTTGACTGACCTTTATTCTGTATCAGCCAGTGCTATATACATTCAAAGGAGATCCTTATAAAAGGATAGAATGCAGGTAACAAACCACTAACTGGAAAGATTGCTATAATATTATCCCTGTTAAAAAATGATTACTCCCGAATTTCATATCAGAAACAATGATAAAGGGGAGCCCAAGGATTGGGAAATGCCCTTTCACAAACAAAACATGTCGTTGTTGTTATGTGAACATAAGAACATAAGACATGCCATACTGGGTCAGACCAAGGGTCCATCAAGCCCAGTATCCTGTTTCCAACAGTGGCCATTCCAGGTCTCAAGTACCTGTCGGGTTCCCAAAGGTATACACAGATTCCATGCTGCTTCTCCCAGGGGTAAGCAGTGGATTTCCTCAGTCCTCTTTAATAATGGTTTATGGACCTTTCCTCCAAGAACTTGTCCAAACCTGTTTTGAACCCAGTTACTGTATAGTAAAAGCTTTTACTACATTCTCCGGTAATGAATTCCAGGGTTTGATTATGCGCCAAGTGAAAAAATATTTTCTTAGATTAGTCTTAATTGTGCTACACTGTAGCTTCATTGCATGTCCTAAGTCTTTCTTCTTTTCGAAGGAGTAAACAGATCTACATTTACCTGTTCCAATCTATTCATTATTTTATAGAACTCTATCATATCTCCCCTCAGCCATCTCTTTTCCAAGTTGAAGATCCCCAACCTTTTAAGCCTTTCCTCATAGGGATATCCTTCCATCTCCTTTACCATTTTTGTTGCTCTTCTCTGTACCTTTCCCAATTCTGCTATATCCTTTTTAAGATATGGAGACCAGAACTTCACGCAATGTTCAAGGTGCAGTCACATGACACCTGGGTTACTTTTACCTTTATTAGAACCTCTCTATTGGGATGTCCTAACTTCCCTTTTTTACTAGTATCCGTCAAAGATGCATCATTCTGAACCATGCACTCTTGGGCAACTGTAGGCTTTCCTCAATTTTCTAGTTTAAAAGCTACTCTGTCTTCTTTTTAAAGGTTAATGCCAGCAGCCAGTTTCCAACCTGGTTAAGGTGGAGCCCATCCTTTCGGAAAAGCGCCCCCCCCCCCACACAGTTTTTTCCCCAGAATGTTGCCAAGTTCCTAGCAAATCCAAAATCCTAACAAATCCTAACAAATCCAAATCCATGAGTCGGTGTCGACTCATGGCGACCTTCTGGATAGATGCTCTAAACTGTGCTCTATCTTCAGTCAGGCGGCTCACTGTTTACAGAATGGCACCCATAGCTACTGTTATTGTATCGATCCATCACATTTTTGGCCTTCCTCTTTTGCGTTGACTTTCACCCTGCCAAGCATGATGTCTTTCTCTAATGATCTCTCTCTTTGCATGATGTGTCCAAAGTATGAAAGTTGAAGTCTTGTCATCTGAGCTTCTAAAGAAAATTTAGGTTTGATCTCTTCTAGTACTGACATAGAATACACAGTATTCAACACCAGCACCATAATTCAGGGGCATTATTTTTTTCCTATCTTTTTCACTTTCCAAATTTCACATCCATATGACGTTATTGAAAATATCATGGCTCAAACAAGTCAAAACTTTGTATGGAGAGAGACATCTTTGCTCTTGAGAATCTTGTCTAGGTCCTTCATAGCCATTCTGCCAAGAACAATGCGTTGTCTGATTTCTTAACTGCTTGTTGTTTCTTCATTGATAGTTGATCCAAGTAGGTTAAAGTTGTCCACTATTTCAATTTCTTCATCATCAATGATGAACTTATTGATTTTGCCAGTTGTCATGATCTTTATCTCATTTATGTTAAGATGCAGGACCAATTTAAGACTATGTTCGTTGATCTTGAGAAGCAAATGTTTCAGGTCGTCTTCACTTTCAGCCAGTTATGTGGAATCATCAGCATAGCAAAGGTTGTTGATGAGTTTCCCACCAATCCTCACACCTCTGTTGTCTTCATACAGACCTGCTTCTCTGATTTGTTCTGCATATAAATTAAACAGGTAGGAGGAAATATGCAGCCTTGTCATACACCTTTGCAAATTTTAAACTATTCTGTTTCTCCTTGTTCCATTCCAACTGTTGCTTCTTGATCAATGTAAAGGTTGTGCAAGAGAATGATCAGGTGTTCTGGTATACCTGTGCTTCTTAATGTGGCCCAGATTTTCTCATGATTTACACAGTCAAAAGCTTTGCTGTAGTCAATAAAACACATATGAGTTACAGATATCCTTTTGGTATTCTTTAGTCTTTTCAAGGATCCATCTCACATCTGCAGTGATGACTCTCATTTCTCACCATTTCCTGCTTTCACTTTAGACAGTCTCGTTCCAAGTATGGTTGTAGTCTCCAGTTGGAACACCTTTCTTTAGTACTGATATAAACACAGATATTTTCCAGTCAGTTGGCCATGATGTTGTCTTCCAAATTTCCTGGCAGAGCCTTGTAAGTATGGTAACGGCTGTATCAGATTGCTGTAATACTTCAATGGGAATGCCATCATTGCCTGGTGCTTTGTTCTTTGATAAGGCTTTCAATGCTGCTTCGACTTCATCTTTCATCACCAATGGTTCCAAATCATAAGGTACAAGTTGAAACAGCTGTTGGTCCACTTGATCTTTATCATATAATAATTCTGCATATTCTTTACACCTTTTTTTGATCTTCTCAGCATCATTCAGCATGGATCCTTGAGCATCTTGTAACATTCCAGTTCGAGGCTGGAATTTTTTCTTTAACTCTCATTGCTTTAGGAAAGCCAATCTTGTTCTTCCTCTAATAGTTTCTGCATGCAACACTGTAGTACTTCTCCTTGTATTGTCTTACTGTACATTGGAAACCCGAGTTCTGCAATTGCCTGACTTTCTCCTCTTTAGCTTCTCTGCATTTCTGGGCAATTTTCAGAGTTTCTTCGGTCATCCATTTTGGCTGTTTTTCCTTTTATCACCTTTTGTAGAGATTTCTCAATTTCTTCCAATACAACCTTATTGATGTCATCCCATAACGCTTCTGGAGCTCTGTCATTTGTATCTAATGCAGCAAATTGATTTTGCAGGCAGTCTTTAAATTCTGGTGGTATATTCTCAAGGTCATATTTTGCTACTTTCATGAGTGGTTCGCTCTTTTTCAACTTTAGCTTGAGTTTGCATGCTAGTAGTTGGTGATCTGTACCACAGTCAACTCCAGGTTTTGTCTTTGTTGATGTTATAGAGCTTTTCCATCATTGATTTCTACAGATGTAGTCAATTTAGTTTTTGTACAATCCATTGGGTGAAGTCCATGTGTACATTCACCACTTGTGTTGCTGGAAGAAGGTGTTTGATATGAATAGATCGTTGGTCTTGCAGAATTCTATCAGTCTTTCTCCTGCTTCATTTCTGTTGCCAGGTCCATATTTTCCAACCACTTTGCCTTCTTCTTTGTTGCCAACTTTTGCTTCCACTCACCCATGACTATCAGGATATCCTGTTTGCATATTCTGTCAATTTCAGCTTGTACTTGTTGATAGAACTCATCAACTTCATCCTCTTCTGCAGCTGTTCTTGGGGCATATACTTGAATTATAGTTATGTTGATGGGCATTCCTTGTAGATGAATAGAAATTAAGTGTTCACTGATTGCATTGTATTTCATTACAGTTTTTGCAAGTTTCTTTTTGATTATAAATGCAACACCATTTCTTTTTTGTCTTTCATTTCCAGAATAGTATACCATGTGATCATCAGATGCAAAGTGCCCAATGCCAATCCATTCAGTTCATTGACACCCAACAGATAGAGTTGTACATGTTCCATTTCATTCTTGACCACCTCCTACTTCCCTTGGTTCCTACTTCATATGTTCCATGTCCCAATATGTAAGACATCTTTGCAGCTTCTGACTCATTTCATGCGCAACTATATCAGTAGTCACCCGTCCCGAGGACTTTGATCCAACCACATCATAAATGCTGGCTTAACTCTGAAAAGTCTCCAGTTCCTCCCCAGTAGCCAGTTGAGTGCCTTCCGACCTGGGGGTCTCATCTTCCAGCACTATATTGCAATTTGTTTTGTTGGGAATATCCATTGGGTTTTCATGGCAAGATATGGAAGAAGATTGCCAGGCTTTTCTTCCATGCAGTTTAATTTTAGTGGTGTTGCCGTTGTCGCAGAAATGTGATCCTCCACCGCCAACAACGTCCCATTCTGCTGCTGCCCAAATGGGTGGTTTGTCTTGCTCTGGCAGCTCAGCTGAGACCTGTCCATCTTGGGAGACCCTGCCAGTAGTTAAGCTACCGATAGCTTAGCCCTCAGCATCACTGATACAAACAAGCCCTCATAGCACAACAAGCTGCAAACCAAGTAAAGGAAACCACACATAAAATCTCTTAAAAAACTATTTGATTGACTAAACTAAAAACCCCGAAGCTCACACGATAGAGAATCCATAACCATTTTAGACTATGCAGACTGCAAAATCTTAATTGAGTTGGATCAAATAAAGCCCATAGTAAATTGCGGTGCCATTTGCCAGATTATTCTAATGATATGTACATATGTATCCATTGAAAACAGAACCGAGACCAAATACTTACTGTAAGCTCTTTTCATCTCTCCTGGAAATGAAACATGATGATACCAGAAATCAATCTGCCTTGTATGCAGTTTCCAAGATTCTAAGGCTGCACTGTGACTTCATAGTTTTATTTAAGCTCTGTAAAACATGAGTTTTTAAACTTAATACTGAAAAGCTTCTTCACCTAAGGATTTATGCATAGAAATGGGCTTTTTGAAAACTGCCATCCTTTCTGTTGGCAAAGTTATGCATGTAGTAGAACTGCACACAATTTTACTCCCAAAGAGGATAATTATTTCTGTGGGCAGTGTTATATCAGGAATTACACTTCTACATAGACTTTACACGCGTATGGTCAATTTTAAAGTAAACCACTTTTTTTTAAAGCATTTTTAACATTAATTACTGAAACAAAGAAAAAATCTCCAAAACGACAAGAAACATAAGAATAATAACCTAGAATAGGAAATAGGAATAATAATCCACATCAAGGCATCTGCTTCTGAACTAACATTAATAAAGTAGACCTCTTAATTAGTGTTATATACTGTACACTTTGAGCTAATGGTGCAGGTGTTTCCTTTTCCTTGTTGTTACTGGTGGGAATTGATAAACTGGGAATTTGGTGAATGATTTTAACTTTGTTATTGTAGTTTTCCATAAAGTTGATTTTTATGCTGATTATTATTATATTTATTTAGATTTACTTCACGTCTTTTGAATTCTAATTCAAAGCCAGTTACATTCTTTTTTTAGTTGTATTCATTTTCAAACAATTATAAGCAAGAAAAACATTGCTCGGAGAAATAGAAGAAAGTCCCAACTACAAAAGAAGAAATGTATATAATTAAGATCTATGGATCTGTGATATAGTTAAGAACCCAGGTGTTCATAGTTGCATGTTTATATATAGTTTAAGGACACAGTTATAATGTATTTGTACTTTCATTCCATGTAAACCGCCTTGACCTGGTGAAAGGCAGTATATAAATACAGCTAAATAAATAAAACATAATCCGAAAAAAGACCAAACCTGAGTTAATCCACAGATACAGTTAATAGAGAGGGGAGTAAAATAAGGCAGATTTATAAGAAATATAAAGGTGTATTGGTGCCACTTGTATTCAGTTACTTATCATACTGAGATACCTAAGTCTCCTAGCTAATGAGATGCCCATAATTTTAACATATATTTGAAGTAACCAGTCCCTGTCTGAGCATAATGCAAGTCAAACAATTAGTGGCATGTTTACGTGGTAGATAGCACTCAGCAAGCACACCGTGTTAACAGCTAACGCAAGATAAATGCGGATAGTGCAGAAAATTGCTGTACTATCTGCAGACAGTGCATTTGCTGCACATGGATGGGGTGTGGCTGCATGTCTGCAATGTGTGAGCATCAGCAGTGTGTGGTAATCGCATGATTTGCAGACCTATTGGTTGCAACTGTCGCCACCCATGTTGCCTCCACGATGCTGTTTGTGTTTTCCATGTGTTATCTGCTGGGGTAATGCTGTGCATGCCACAATAGATAATGCACAGCTTTTGCAGCTAACACTACACTATTTGCATGATCCCGGCATGTTAGCTGCAAGAGACTAATGCAGTATAGTAAACATGCCCCTAGGTATAAATGGTACAGCTAACTCTGCCCGACTTCTCAAAGAAATTTGTTATAACTAGACTATCCATAGGAACAGCTGAAGACTGTTTACCACGAGATTCACATCTTTTCCCTTGAGTCAAATAATTTATTTCGGAGTTAGGAGGGAAGAAATTCTCCAGCACTTCAGCCACTTTAAAATAAGGTATCTTTTGAACATAAGGAACAACAAAAGAAATTCTTTGGAAATTAATGGTGTGTAAGTTCCTTCCACACATGCATCATAGTTTCCACATTTTCTACCTTCCTATGAAAGTTCAAGCTATCTCTCAGCATATCAGAATCATTACAATCAGGTTTATTAATTCTCCATCGTCCATCCCCACTTAACACTTGGGTGCCGATTCTGCCAACAGAGCTCCCCGCACATACAAGCAAGATGTGTGTGGGAGCTCTGTTCCTGGGTGGGAATGGATGGGCTGTAGGAGGAGCAAGAGCGGGGAATGGGCAGGAACCTGACCCCAGACATACAGGGCCGATTCTGGAGTCGGCCCTGTGCGTCTGGGGTCGGCCATTTGGACGTGGGACTTATTCCACCTCAGAGGTGGAATAAGTTCTCCTAGACTGTGGCAAAGCAGAATGTGGGCAGGGAAGAAGAGGTAAGGGAGTGCAGGGGCTTCTCTGCAGCCCAACCCTGGCTACGACAGGCCTGATCGGGGGTCAGGTGCAAGGGAAAGAATATTTTCAAAGTCTGCTTGGGATCATGGTTCCTGCATGGAGCCGCATTGCCATGGCAGCAGGATACCACGACACTGCAACTCCATGCAGCAGCCTGGCTGGGCTAACTGAGTAAGTGGCTGGACATCAGGGGCCCAGAATCAGGGCACAGCCAGCCCGTCCAGGTTAGGTACACCTGATTCTGATCCTGCGGGTACGTCTAGCCCCTGTGGGATCAGAATCGTGTGCAAATCTGGCCCATCTGGATTCTGGACATCCAGACAGGCCAAAGGTATCCAGTTCTGAACTGGCCTCCCAGTGCCCTCCTCCCCCAATTGTTTGATAAATTCAATTGTAATCATCTCAACACTAGCCCTGTAAGAACAATCCTATAAAAATGTATATTTTGACATCATACTTTTAATATTCATCTTTATTTTGTAAAAATATATATGAGAGAGATTTCAAAAAAAGTCCCTTACAAAGGAAAATGGAGTATTTGCATATTGCCCATTCCTCCTGCAGTTAAAAGTACACACTGATGAGTCTGAGTTTGTATGTCTAAGAAAACCCATTTCTTAGCATTCATTGTAGCTTCCCTTTGTCGCCCCCACCCCCAAGAAGCTACCCTAAGCAACCACCTAGTTTGCTTAGTGGTTAAGTTCATCCCAGGGGCAACTATCAAACCAGAGACTAATTGCTCTGTGTCCTCCCTTACTTTCCTGCCGTTGGAACTCCCTTCTTCAATCCAGGGCCCAACTCTCAATCCCATCTCATCAGGATGCGCCAACATACCCTGCTAGTGACTCAGGACATATCCGCTCTCCAGACGACAATGACATCGCCTCCAAAGAATGTGAACTTTCCTTCTGCAGCACACCCATTAGCGTGGACTCAACTGGAGAAAAGGTCTCTGCTTCTCGCCTCACAAAACTGCCCATAGGATCCATTACCAAGGATTTTGACTTGTTCAGTGGGCTTCAATTTCACAGCCTCAGGCCTCCCCTTCTGTTTTCCCATCAATAAAGGAGCAGACTAAGCAAGCAGCCAGGTAGCCATCACCATCTTAGACATGCCCCCTGGCCAGTTATAGTCTGCTACAGGAACTATTGTCCTTGCAGTCTAAGGGGTAAATGTACTAAGACGTGGTAAAATAGTACATTTTCATGCTATTTTACCACATGAAAATTACTATGGGGTTCACTAATCCGTGGTAGCTAGGATAGTGAATCTCACAGTAATTTTCTTTGTGTAGCTGCAGCTGGAAAATTCGCACATTCTAGGCTGCAGCAATGAGAGTTAGGGGCCTCCAGCCTGAGATTATTAGCCTTTAAGGGGGCTGATGTGCCAAAAGCAAGAAGCCTCCATTCACAAAAAACATAGTAGGCCAGGACTAAGGGAGCCGTTCCCCCTATACCATTGTTCTAACTCGGTCAAAAGATTATTCGAATTAATGTGTCCTTAATCCCTACCCCTTGCAACAAAATAGGAAAGAGTAGTTACTCACCTGTAACAGGTGTTCTCCAGGAGCAGCAGGAATCAGTCCTCACTTATGGGTGACATCGGCGCCGACGGAGCCCTCGCGGAGCAATTTCCCCAGCTTTCGAAGAAAGCCTTTGGGAATTGCAGCACGCATGTGCGGTCCCCTTCCCGCCCAAGGGTGCCATCTTGCTCAGTCTGATGACATAGCGAAAAGACAGCAAAAAAGTTAGCAAAAACAATGGATAAGAATGACTGCAACTCCGAGGGGAGGAGGGAGGGTTGTGAGGACTGATTCCTGCTGCTCCTGGAGAACACCTGTTACAGGTGAGTAACTACTCTTTCTCCAGGACCAAGCAGGAAGTCAGTCCTCACTTATGGGACTCCCAAGCTTAAGGCTACCGGAGACCTTAAGCCTAAAAATGAGCTCCCTCTAGCTCAGCAGAACAGAAGGAAGGAATCTTCTCTGAATACGCTCCCGGCCGGTAGCCCAACACCAGGGCCGGAGGGTAGGAGTTGCCTAAACCTCAAAGAGATTTTGGAGGACTGCCTGTCCGAAAGCACTATCCCTGCGGGACTCCCTCTCCAGGCAGTAATGAGCCGCAAAAGTCTGGCTTGAAGACCAAGTAGCGGCCCGGCAGATGTCTGCCAACGGAACAGAGCGGAGATGAGCCACTGATGCCGCCTTCGCCCTGACACGGTGAGCCGTGACTCGACTCTCTAAGGAGAGGCCGGCTGCCCCATAAGCCCAGGCGATAGTCAGCTACCCAGATGGACAAAGTATGCTTGGAGACAGGCACCCCCAACCTATTGGGGTCAAAAGAAATGAAAAGCTGAACAGCCTTTCTATGCTCCCACGTATGGTCAAGGTAGAAGGATAAGGCCCTCCTACAATCCAGGGTATGCAGAACTGTTTCAGCTCGGCTGGTATGCGGCCTGGGAAAGAAGGTTGGAAGAACCACCTCTTGGTTGAGATGAAAAGGGGAAACCACCTTTGGAAGAAACTTAGGGTGAGTCCTTAAGACCACCCTATTCGGGTAGAACCTAGTGTAAGGAGGCTCAGACACTAGGGCTTGCAGTTCACTAACGCGCCTAGCGGAGGTAAGGGCTACCAAGAAGAGAGTTTTCCAGGAAAGGAAACGAAGAGGGCAGGTAGCCATAGGTTCAAAAGGCGGACAGGTAATCCGCTGTAAGACGACATTGAGATCCCAGTCAGGGGCTGGTGGACGCAAAGGAGGCTTAAGCAGAAGGAGGCCTCTGAGAAAACGCGCCACCAAGGGGTGTGCGGAAAGAGGTCTGCCATCCACCGGCGAGTGATGTGCAGAGAGAGCACCGAGGTGGACCCTGACAGAGTTGGACTTGAGGCCTAGATTGGAAAGGTGAAGCAAGTATTGCAGTACCACCGATACCAAGCAGGAGAAGGGGTTCTCAGACTGCTGAGAACACTACACGGAGAAGCGACGCCATTTAAGGGCGTAAGACATCTGGGTGGATGGTCGCCTAGACGCTAGGACGACATCTTCCACTTCCGGAGGTAGTAGGAGCGGAGCTAGGACTACCCTTTCAGCAGCCAGGCCATCAGGTGTAGGGCCCGGAGGTTAGGGTGCAGGAGAGTGCCTTGATCCTGAGTCAGGAGATCGGGCTGAAACCCCAGAGGAAGAGGGGTGTCCACCGCCAGTTGTAGCAGGAGCGGGAACCAGGACTGTCTCGGCCACCTGGGCGCTACCAGGATTACCGAGACCCTGTCCCGGAGAACTTTGAAAAGCGTCCGGGACATGAGTGGCGTGGGAGGAAAGGCATACAGTAGGCCCGTGGAATACGGAATGAGGAAAGCATCCGCCGCTACTCTGAGCGGATGCGGGTGCCTGGAGCAGAACCTGGGAAGTTGCTGGTTCAGAGGACTGGCAAAAAGATCCATGGTGGGGAGGCCCCACCGGAGGAAGATCCGCTGAACCACCAACGGGTCTAAACTCCACTCGTGTGGCTGCAGAATCCTGCTCAGTTTGTCGGCCAGGTAATTTTCCTGTCCTGGCAGGTAAACAGCTTTGAGGAGGATGCCATGGTCGACTGCCCAAGAGCACAGTCTCCGAGCCTCTTGACAGAGAAGGAGGGAGCCGGTGCCCCCCTGTTTGTTCACATAGAACATGGCAACCTGATTGTCCGTCTGGACCAGTACAGACTGATGAGAAGTGAGGTGAGAGAAGGTCCGTAGAGCTAGGCGGATCGCCCTGAGCTCCAGGAAGTTTATCTGCTGAGCAGCCTCCCAAGGGGTCCAAAGGCCTTGAGTACATGTCCCCTGGCAATGTGCTCCCCATCCCAGGAGAGAGGCATCTGATGTCAGCACTTGGGAAGGCGGAGGAGACTGAAAAGTCATGCCGAGTACCAGATTGGGCAGATGAAGCCACCATTGCAGAGAGGAGACCAGGCGGTCAGAGATCTGTACTAAGTCCGCAAGGCTGCCTGTGGCTTGATGCCATTGAGTGTGAAGGTTCCACTGAGCAGGCCTCATATGTAGACGGTCATTCGGAGTGACATGGACCGTGGAAGCCATATGGCCGAGCAGCTGCAGGAATTGCCTGGCCGAGACCAGGGAAGTGCTGTGAAACCTGCTGGCTAGAGCTCTGAGCCGGTTGGCCTGTTCCAGAGGCAAGAAGGCACGAGCCTGCAGAGTGTCCAACCATGCTCCTATGAATTCGAGATCCTGAGAGGGGAGCAAAGTGGACTTTGCGAAGTTTATGACAAACCCCAAGTGCTGAAGCAGAGCCACAGTGCGATGAGTGGCCTGAGTGACCTCCAGGGAAGACTGTGCCCGGATGAGCCAGTCGTCTAGGTAGGGAAATGCAAAGAGGCCTTGAAGCCTCAGGAAGGCTGCCACCACTGCCAGGCATTTGGTGAACACCCTGGGAGTGGAGGACAGGCCAAAGGGCAGTACCCTGTACTGATAATGATTTCCTGCCACAACAAATCATAGATATTGTCTGTGGTCCAGATGGATAAGGATGTGAGTATAAGCATCCTTTAGATCCAAGGAGCATAGACAATCTCCCTGCTGGAGGTAGGGCAACAGAATTCCAAGGGTAAGCATCTTGAACTTTTCCCTTTGCAGGAACTTGTTGAGGTTGCGCAAGTCTAGGATGGGTCTGAGGCCTCCTGTTCTTTTTGGTATCAGAAAGTACCTGGAATAAAATCCGTGACCTCTCAGGTGGTGGGGCACCGGTTCCACAGCCTGTTCCTGAAGAAGACTTGCCAACTCCTAAAGGAGTAAGTCCCTGTGCAGAGGGGGTCTTGGAGGCTCCCCTGGAAAGTAGGAGGGAGGTACTTGGTGAAAATGCAAAAGGTAGCCCTCTTGAACTACCTGAAGCACCCAGGTATCTGATGTTATGGCTGACCACCTGCGGGCAAAGTGGGCCAGCCGGCCTCCCGTGCTGAGAGAAGCCAGCAGGGGAGAAGAGGCTATGCTTACGGAGTCAAAAACCCCCACCCTGCTGAGCAGGGGCCGGTGTAGTGGGCTTGGGGGCCTTCTGCCTACGGGACCCCTTACCCTGTCCCTTAGCCTGCTGACCCTAATGGGGAGCTGCTGAGGCTTGATATTGTGGGTGGTGTTGTTTATAGGCAGACACCTTCCTCGGGTAAAAGGGCTTTTTCCCCGAACCCTTCCTCTTCTGTGAAGGGGCAGAGGTCTTCCTGGACAGGCGAGTCCTGGTTAGAGTCTCGGTCTTGAGTTGTGCAGCCTTTTCAGCCATGGGCTTGCCAAAGAGGTTTTCACCTAACATAAGAACATAAAAACATAAGAAATGCCATACTGGGTCAGACTGAGGTCCATCAAGCCCAGTATCCTGTTTCCAACAGTGGCCAATCTAGGTCATACGTACCTAGCAGTTTCCCCAAAAGACACAGGTTCTGCAGTGCTTGTACTAGGTCAAGCATTGATATCCTGGGTCCCTTTTTAATAGTGGTTTATGGACCTTTCCTCCAGGAACTTGTCCAAACCTTTTTTAAACCCAGCTATACTAACAGCCCTTACTACATCCTCCGGTAACAGATTCCAGAGTTTGATTACACGTTGAGTGAAGAAATATTTTCTCTTATTTGTCTTAAATAGTTTACCCTGTAGCTTCATTACATGTCCCCTAGTCCTTCTATATTCTGATAGCGTAAACAATTGATCCACGTTTATCCATTCCACTCCATTCATTAATTTATAGACCTCTATCATATCTCCCCTCAGCCGTCTCTTTTCCAGGTTAAAGAGCCCTAACCTTTTTAGCCTCTCTTCATAGGAGTAGCCTTCCATCCCCTTCACCAATTTGGTGGCTCTTCTCTGTACTTTTTCTAATAACTCTATGTCCTTTTTAAGATACGGTGACCAGAATTGCACACAATATTCAAGGTGCGGTCGTACCATGGAGCGATACAGAGGCATTATAATATCCTTTGTTTTATTCTCCATCCCTTTCCTTATGATACCTAGCATTCTATTTGCTTTCTTGGCCGCCGCTGCACACTGGGCGGAGGGTTTTAACATGTTATCCACGATGACTCCTAAATCTTTTTCCTGGGTGGTGGTTTCTAATGTGGAGCCTTGCATCGTGTAACTATAGTGTGGGTTGTTCTTTCCTAGGTGCATAACTTTGCACTTGTCCACATTAAATTTCATCTGCCATTTGGATGCCCAGTCTTCCAATTTATCCAGATCCTCCTGCAGTTTTCCACAATCCTCTTGGGTTTTAACAACTTTAAACAGTTTTGTGTCATCTGCAAATTTGATAACCTCACTAGTTATTCCTTTTTCCAGGTCATTTATGAATATGTCAAAAAGTAGGGGACCCAGTACAGATCCCTGGGGTACTCCACTATTCACCTTTTTCCATTGGGAATATTGGCCATTTAGCCCTACCCTCTGCTTTCTATCTTTTAACCAGTTCCCGATCCACAATAGTACACTGCCTCCTATCCCATGACTTTTTAGCTTTGCCAAAAGTCTCTGATGGGGGACCTTGTCAAAAGCTTTCTGAAAGTCCAGATACACTATATCAACCGACTCACCTTTGTCTACCTGTTTATGCACACCTTCAAAAAAACAAATTAGATTAGTAAGACAAGATCTTCCTTGTCTAAAGCCATGTTGGCTGTCTCCCATTAGGCCATGACTATCTACATGCTGTGTAATTTTGTTCTTTATGATGGTTTCTACCATTTTCCCTGGTACTGACGTCAGGCTCACCGGTCTGTAATTTCCCGGGTCACCCCTGGAACCCTTTTTAAAAATTGGTGTTACGTTGGCGACCCTCCAATCTTCAGGTATTACAGATGATTTTAATGAAAGTTCACAGATTACCAATAGCAGGTCTGCAATCTCATATTTCAGTTCTTTCAACACTCTGGGATGTATACCATCCGGTCCAGGTGATTTGTTACTATTCAGTTTATCAAATAGTTGTAATATATCTTCCCGGTGTAGCGATATTTCTCTCAATTCCTCTGCAGTATCACCTTTAAATACCACTTCAGTCTTGGGTAACATCCCTACATCTTCCTCAGTAAAGACCGAAGCAAAGAATTCATTCAGTCTCTCTGCTATAGCCTTGTCCCCTCTTACTGCCCCTTTTACCCCTCTATCATCTAATGGTCCAATTGACTCTCTCACAGGCCTTTTGCTACGAATGTACTTGAAAAAGTCTTTATTTCGTGTTTTTGCTTCCGTAGCAAGTTTCTTCTCAAATTCCCGCTTTGCCTGCCTTATCAATGCTTTGCATTTAACTTGCCAGTGCTTGTGTTGTTTCCAGTTTTCATCATTTGGCTCTTTTTTCCATGTCCTGAAGGTTGCTCTTTTGGCAGCAACAGCCTCTCTGACCTCACCTTTAAACCATGCTGGCAGTTTTTTGGACTTTCTTCCACTTTTCTTAATTCGTGGAATACAGCTGGTCTGGGCTTCGAGGATAATATTTTTAAATAACACCCAAGCTTGCTGTAAGTCTTTAACCTTTGGAACTGCTCCTTTTAGTTTTTTCCGAACTATATTCCTCATTCTATCATAGTCTCACTTTTGAAAGTTAAAAGGTAGTACTGTGGATTCCTTTACTATCTGTCCTCCACTGATTAAATCAAACATGATCATACTATGATCACTATTGCCAAGTGGTCCCAACACCCTTATTTCTTGCACCAGATCTGGCGTTCCACTAAGGACTAGGTCCAGTATGGCTTCCCCTCTGGTCGGTTCATGAATCAGCTGCTCCAAGAAGCAGTCATTTATTTCATCTAGAAACTTTATCTCTTTAGCTTGTCCTGCTGTGAGACTGTCCCAGTCGATACCGGGGTAATTGAAATCACCCATTATTACTACTCTGTTGTGGCTTTTGTTAGCTTCCTTGATTTCTTTGAGCATTTCATCATCCATTTGTTCATTCTGGCCAGGCGGTCGATAGTATACTCCCACTGCCATCACCTTCCCTTTCATAAATGGAATTTCAATCCATAGAGATTCTACAGCAAATTGTGTTCCCTGCAAAACTTTAATCCTTTCTGACTCAATGCCCTCTTTAACATAGAGCGCAACCCCTCCACCAATTTGTTCAGCTCTATCATTACGATATAGTTTGTATCCAGGTATCACAGTGTCCCACTGGTTATCCTCCTTCCACCATGTCTCTGAGAGTGCAATCATATCTAACCTCTCATTTAGTGCTATATATTCTAATTCTCCCATCTTATTGTTTAGACTTCTAGCATTGGCATACAAGCATTTTAGTGACTGTATTTTATTAATATTAATCTGGCTATTGGTAGGCATGGGTAATTGGGAATCTTTATGCTCTGTCTGCTCCTTACTCAAGGGCATTTGGGCTACTATACTCCCTTTTGGAACTTCACTGTTTTTGGTAGTATCCTTCAAGGATACCTTTGTCCGAACCATGCGCTCCTGGGTGACTGTCGGCTTTCCCCTATTTTCTAGTTTAAAAGCTTCTCTATCTCCTTTTTAAAGGTTAATTTTTTATTTTATTATTTATTATTTATTTATTTATTACAGTTGCTTATATACCACACTATTCGGCATCAGCGCGGTTCACAGTATAACAAAATGACCAAAACACACTTCTGTTTGGTTTTACATCGAACAGGGGTATAAACTTGGATAACGGGGGGGGTTGAACTATGTACATGAACTATATACATGAAATATACACATGAAATAGGTCAAGTGCATGACGTAAGAGACCTATAACATGATTGAATTGAACAGTATAAAATAAGTCCGTTTCAAATATAAAATACATTGTGAAAATGGGCTGTGAGAAAGGCAGTGTTTCTTGGTGGTGTTATTTAGTTAATGTTATTTATTTAATGCCAGCAGTCTGGTCCCATCCTGATTAAGGTGAAGCCCATCCCTTCGGAAGAGCCCCCCCTTTCCCCAGAATGTTCCCCAGTTCCTAACAAATCCAAAACCCTCATCCTTGCACCATTGCCTCATCCACGCATTGAGACTCCAGAGCTCTGCCTGTCTTTTGGGTCCTGCACGTGGAACAGGAAGCATTTCGGAGAACGCTATCCTGGAAGTTCTGGATTTCAACTTCCTACCTAAAAGCTTAAATTTAGCCTCCAGAACTTCCCTACCACATTTTCCTATGTCATTGGTACCAACATGTACCAAGACAGCAGACTCCCCCCCAGCACTATCTATGATCCTATCTAGGCGGTGTGTGAGATCTGCTACCTTCGCACCAGGCAGGCATGTTACCAGGCGATCCTCACGTCCACCAGCCACCCAGCTATCTACATTCCTAATGATTGAATCACCAACTATAACAGCTGTCCTGACCCTCCCCTCATGGGGACATGGCCCTGGAGAAACGTCCTCGGTGCGAGAGGGTTTTACATCACCTGGAGGACAGGTCCTAGTTACAGGATGACTTCCTGCCACACCAGGGTGATGCTCTCCTGTCACGCGACCTCTCTCCTCCATGGCAACAGGGATGCTGCCAGACTGGAGGTGGGACTTCAGGACTATATCCCTGTAGGTCTCGTCCATGTACTTCTCTGTCTTTCTTATGTCTTCCAGGTCTGCTACTCTAGCCTCTAGAGAACGGACTCGTTCCCTGAGAGCAAAGAGCTCCCTGCACTTAGTGCATATGTAGGACCTCTCACCAACTGGGAGAAAATCATACATGTGACACTCAATGCAAAAGACTGGAGAACCCCCATCTCATTGCTGGACCTCTGTCTGCATCTTAGTTTAAAGCTTGTGTTTAGGTCTTTTAAATTCGGTATATAATAAGGATTGGTGTAGATGCTTATACTAATAAAAGTGTATCTAATACCCCTAATACACCCTGTGTACCTGAAGCTTAATTAATCTCAGGTCCTCTGTGTATGACTGATTTGGATTAAGAGCTGCACCTGAGAGCAGCCCCTTTCCTCTAAGATGTGCAAGTACCTATAAAACTACAATTACCCTAGGGGTGGGTGGGTGCTGGGGAGGGGGGGAGGGGGGGGAGGGAGATAAGTCCTATTAAAGAGGGCAGTTACAAGGTACCCTGTCAACCCTCAGCAGGGGGATGGGGGTACCACACAAAGCCCAGTTAGTTGAGAGAGGCAAGGTAAGTACAGCTGAGAAGGCTGAACTAGCACACCACTAAAACAAACAATAAATAATTAAACAAACAGTTAGACAAACAGTAAATAATTAAATAAACAGCTAGAACTCACAGTAAGATGTCCCAGGAGGCAAATATCCCCTCACTAGCAGAGCTCTGTAAAAGTACAGCCCTTCTCTGGTCAGAGAAAAGCAAACTAAAACAGACTATGCACACGTGGAGAAAACAGGAAGAAGGCTACACAACACCTCAGGGGGAGGGGGAGGAGTCACTCAGGCAGGCAAGGACAGGAAAAAAGTTTAACAAACAGCAGGTTCTGGGGAGAGAGATTTAATTCAAAATGGCTACCACACAAAGCCCAGTTAGTTGAGAGAGGCAAAGTAAGTACAGCTGAGAAGGCTGAACTAGCACACCACTAAAACAAACAATAAATAATTAAACAAACAGTTAGACAAACAGTAAATAATTGAATAAACAGCTAGAACTCACAGTAAGATGTCCCAGGAGGCAAATATCCCCTCACTAGCAGAGCTCTGTAAAAGTACAGCCCTTCTCTGGTCAGAGAAAAGCAAACTAAAACAGACTATGCAAAGGTGGAGAAAACAGGAAGAAGGCTACACAATACCTCAGGGGGAGGGGGAGGAGTCACTCAGGCAGGCAAGGACAGGAAAAAAGTTTAACAAACAGCAGGTTCTGGGGAGAGAGATTTAATTCAAAATGGCTACCACACAAAGCCCAGTTAGTTGAGAGAGGCAAGGTAAGTACAGCTGAGAAGGCTGAACTAGCACACCACTAAAACAAACAATAAATAATTAAACAAACAGTTAGACAAACACTAAATAATTAAATAAACAGCTAGAACTCACAGTAAGATGTCCCAGGAGGCAAATATCCCCTCACTAGCAGAGCTCTGTAAAAGTACAGCCCTTCTCTGGTCAGAGAAAAGCAAACTAAAACAGACTATGCACACGTGGAGAAAACAGGAAGAAGGCTACACAACACCTCAGGGGGAGGGGGAGGAGTCACTCAGGCAGGCAAGGACAGGAAAAAAGTTTAACAAACAGCAGGTTCTGGGGAGAGAGATTTAATTCAAAATGGCTACCACACAAAGCCCAGTTAGTTGAGAGAGGCAAGGTAAGTACAGCTGAGAAGGCTGAACTAGCACACCACTAAAACAAACAATAAATAATTAAACAAACAGTTAGACAAACAGTAAATAATTAAATATACAGCTAGAACTCACAGTAAGATGTCCCAGGAGGCAAATATCCCCTCACTAGCAGAGCTCTGTAAAAGTACAGCCCTTCTCTGGTCAGAGAAAAGCAAACTAAAACAGACTATGCACACGTGGAGAAAACAGGAAGAAGGCTACACAATACCTCAGGGGGAGGGGGAGGAGTCACTCAGGCAGGCAAGGACAGGAAAAAAGTTTAACAAACAGCAGGTTCTGGGGAGAGAGATTTAATTCAAAATGGCTACCACACAAAGCCCAGTTAGTTGAGAGAGGCAAGGTAAGTACAGCTGAGAAGGCTGAACTAGCACACCACTAAGACAAACAATAAATAATTAAACAAACAAACAGTTAGACAAACAGTAAATAATTAAATAAACAGCTAGAACTCACAGTAAGATGTCCCAGGAGGCAAATATCCCCTCACTAGCAGAGCTCTGTAAAAGTACAGCCCTTCTCTGGTCAGAGAAAAGCAAACTAAAACAGACTATGCACACGTGGAGAAAACAGGAAGAAGGCTACACAATACCTCAGGGGGAGGGGGAGGAGTCACTCAGGCAGGCAAGGACAGGAAAAAGGTTTAACAAACAGCAGGTTCTGGGGAGAGAGATTTAATTCAAAATGGCTACCACACAAAGCCCAGTTAGTTGAGAGAGGCAAGGTAAGTACAGCTGAGAAGGCTGAACTAGCACACCACTAAAACAAACAATAAATAATTAAACAAACAGTTAGACAAACAGTAAATAATTAAATAAACAGCTAGAACTCACAGTAAGATGTCCCAGGAGGCAAATATCCCCTCACTAGCAGAGCTCTGTAAAAGTACAGCCCTTCTCTGGTCAGAGAAAAGCAAACTCTGCAGGGGACATCGACCAACTTGTCCTGCACCCATGGCTCGAGGTCGGATGACTGAAGCCAAGCCTGTCGGCGGGCACCGATGCCGGCCCTGGCTACTCGAGCCGATGCTTCGAAACCATCGTAGGCTGCTCGAGAAATAAACTTCGAGCACTCTCGAATACCAGTGGACAAGGCCTGGAACCTCTGCAAAGGTTCCTCGGAGAGACCAGCAGAGAACCCGGCAATTTCCTTTGCCAGGTCTCGGAGATACATGCCCATGTAGAGCTGGTATGTCTGGACTCGACAAGCAAGCATAGAGCCCTGGAAGCACTTCCTATCAAGGGCATCCAGGTTCCGGGCCTCCTTGCCGGGAGGCACCGAGGAGTGCATCTTTTGACTCTTGAGTCGATGCATGGCCGATTCCACCACCATGGAATGGTGCGGTAGTTGTGCCTTCTGGAACCCGGGGCTCTTGCGGACTCGATACATGGAATCGACCCGCTTGCTTAACACCGGCGTCGATGCCGGGCTCTCCCACATGTGGAAGATAAGTCTTTCCAGCATCAGAGGAACCGGTACAGTAAAGGCCTCCTTCGGGGGAGAGTCATACTGGAGGGCCTCGAGCTCTTCGGCTCGAGGCTTCTCCTCGGGATCCGCGGGGAAGGCCAAAGCCTTGGCCATATCCCTCACGAAGTCCAAGAACCGGGTATCCTCTGGGGGGGACCGTCTCCGAGGCTCAGACTCGGGTGAGTCGGAGGGGACACACCGAATCTGAAAAGAACCGGGTGACTCGTCCTCCTCTGTGTCCCATCCCGACTCCTCCGTGGAGGAATCGAGTGGCTCCGTGCGGGTGGGCGCCGAGGACCTCTGCTCCGACGCCGAGGCCGGCGTCGACGACCTCGGTCCCGAACTGGAGGCCGAGGGAGACCGTGGCCGAGGATCGACTCGAGCCCGCATGGACTCGAGGATCGGCTCGGCCTCCGGGGTCGACTTGGACGTCGACGTCCCGGTGGTCGGGGCAGATGCACCAGCGAGGCCAGCGATCAATGCTCGCTGCTGGTCCATGAAGGCAGCGAAACTGCTCTCCAAGGCCGTCAACCTGAGTCCAAGCTCAGGAGACCCAGCAGCCCCCGACTCGGGCCCCGACGGCGTCGGGCCCGACGTCGGCTCCTTCGGAGGCGAGTCCACAAGGACTACAGTACTCACGTGTCCAGGAGACTCCACTTCGAGACGAGGATGCTTCGAAGGCCTCTCCGACTCCGAGAACCCGGGGTGGCTATCGGGGCTATGCGACCTGGCCCTCGAGGGACCAGGAGCGTCCTCCGACGCCGCCCTCACGGGTTTCTTCTTCCGATGATGTTCCGGGGTGGGAGACCCCCGCTCAGAGGAACTCCGACGACGCTCGGGGCCAGAGTCACGAGACGTCGAAGCCTCTGATGAGGTCCGGGCCCGGCCGGACGCGGAGTCAGAGAAGATTCACTCCTTTTGAGACTGCCCACTCCTCAACGCCTTCGAGGACATTTTGGTACACGGACCACAAATCATCGGGTCATGATTGGGTCTGAGGCAGCGGAGGCAGCAGTCGTGTGTGTCGGTAAGAGACATAAGCCTCGTACACCGATCACACTTTTTAAACCCGCTGGCAGCCATCGGGGGAAAAAGAGCCCCTGCGAGGTCAAAAGATCGTGCTGCCAGAGAAAAAGAAAAAAGTGGCAGGAACGCCAGTCATGAAGGACAAAAAACGAAAAATAGTGAACGGACTCGACACCGGAGTATCGAGGCCGGGCGGGAAAAGGACACGGCGTCAAACCGAGAAAAAAACAGAATGAAAAAATCAACTTTTTCAGCAGCGATCCCAAACTACGTCTGTAGGGCTCCACGGAAAAAAGAAGACTGAGCAAGATGGCACCCTTGGGCAGGAAGGGGACCGTGCATGCGCGCTGCAATTCCCAAAGGCTTTCTTCGAAAGCTGGGGAAATTGCTCCGCGAGGGCTCCGTCGGCGCCGACGTCACCCATAAGTGAGGACTGACTTCCTGCTTGGTCCTGGAGAATGTCCCCTTCTGGTCATCCATCCTCATCCTGACCCCCAACTCATCCCAGTACTTACTGGGGCATCCCTGGAGGTTATTTGTTTATTTATTTAAACTTATGTATATACCGTCTTTCTATGATTCAGGACGGTTTCCATGAAACAAAATGTGTAACAGTGTAAGGTGCAGCTTTTGTGCAGAGAACAAGAACGTGGTACATTAATACCATTCAACAATTTAAGAGCTATGCCAGGGTTTGGCAACTATGTACATGGGGGAGGGGGAAGAGGGCTAAGAGGGAACATGTGGTTATCTGAAGGAAAGACTGATTCCTAATCCTTGCATTAGTTGTGTAAGAGTACCATTTTGTAAGATGTAACCATGATGGCAGGAGAGAACAGGAATTGTTCATGGCCTTATTAAATCTCAGGGATGCCCCAAGGTTGGGAGGGCCAAAGAGGTATGTTTCAGTATTTGCTAAAAAGAGGCAGAGCATAGGACACATCATTTCAAAAAGCTGTTGAGTGGCACGAGGTAAGAAACCTCTACAACCCCACTGGGGATTTCCACATTGGGAGGAGGGATGTTTTCATTTTTAAACAGAAACTCCCTTTAAGCTGCTTTCCCAGAGCACTGGCTTGCTTGTTACTAGACTGATGCTCCCAGTGGGAAGTTAATGAGGTGTTGCTAACTTTTGGGACTAACACAGTTTTGTGAACTTTAACACAAGCCACATTATTCCTTGTGCATAAGAATGAGCTGCTTTGCTTGCATTGCCATCATTTGTTGATGGCTTTAGTAGCAAAGGATGCATGCTAATCACTGCAGTACTGAGCATTAATTGGGTAATAATGAGAACTATTGTTTATACACAGCTTAGTAAATAGGGCCCTAAGTTGTATCTGAGGCAATGGAGAGTGAAGTGACCTGCTCAGTCATAAAGAGCATGAGTGAGATTTGGACCCTGGTTTCCTAGGTCCTTATCTTGCTTCTTCAGCCATTGAGCAGGGGTCATATGGACTGTACTGGGGTTGCAGTTGTTTTACAGAATGAAGTTCAGTTTTGGAAAGACAAGTAATCAAATTTAAAACGCTAATCCAAAAGCACTACAGATATTGAAATCTATTTTTCCAAAATCAGTCTGGAATCCTACATAACCCCCAGATTCTGTATTTGCTCTTTTACTGGGATTGTTACTCCGTCTAAATGAAGTTGCATTTAATCAAACCTGTGGTACCCAGTACAATGAGAGTATTTAGTTATTGTTCTACTTACATTTGCTTGGTTTCTGACTGCACTTCTTGGTACTTAAGGATCTTCTCCCTCTCTGTGATGCATAGAATAATTACTTGGTACTGACACATCTATTATCAATGCCATTCTCGAGTTTTTCTCCTTTACCGCTTTGTCTGTGTGTGTATAGTTGAAGGGGGGGGGGGGGTTAGCTTCACCCCCTTGTTAGGTTGGTCACAATTGCACTGGTTAATAATCTTGGGATGCTTTGAGTCATTTGCCGCTCAGATGCCACACTTTGCAAAATGTAGGTTCTTCCAGTGAGGTATTACATTATTGTATTACCTGGTTGAATTAGTTCACCATAATTATCAATTTTGCATCTCATTAAGTGCTAGATGCACGGCTTACACTGTAAGTGAAAAATACATGCAATGTAAAAATATGCCACAAAACAGATGTAGAAATTATCATTAGTTTGGAATATGGTTTGATTTCTTGTGAGATGGAGTGACAAGTCCTGTAAAGCAAAATCAGATGTCATTTTTCACAGGGTTTATAAAAATAGAAAATATACAAACTTGCAAATTCAAAAATGTCATTGACAGATGAGAAATTTTAGTTACATAATTAACATATAACACTTGCTATGAAAGTTAAAGAACATATATGGATCCGTACTAGTATAGGTCGTGAACCCTGGTGCTCTGGGCTTCTGTGGCCATTGCGAATGTCTATAAAATCTAAAGGCGCATTTTACAAATGATGTCTAAGTGCAATTTGGGACATCCAAGCCAGGAGCTCAAATAAAAAATAAAAAAAAAAAGCAGGCAGGACCAATTTCAGTCATGATTTCACAAACTTGGATTTGCCTGTTATAGACGTCTGTGCATTGGGGCTTCTACATACAGGAGGCATCCTGTAATATTATTCAAGACCAGGGACATCTAGGAATAGCCTAATTGTTAGACTGATGGGCAAGTGCGAGAGTTAAAAGCATTGTGATTGTGGAGAGTACTAGTGATGGTGGGATGCCATCTTCTTCTCTACACACTCTGGATGTTTTACAGCCAAACAAGCAGTCCCCCAGTGTCTGGAGCAGGTCTAAGCTTGGACAGAGTCACAGATATCCCTGACATTTCTGACATTGAACAGGGACATCTAGGCCATTGCACACCTCTGCCATGCCCCCCTGCCTACTTGGCCATCCCTGCACTGTAGATGTCTTTAAAAGTCATTTATAAAATGGCTCTGGGGATGTCTTTGTGATTTGGACATCCAAAGCCCAACTAAGGTTTTTAAAATGACCCCCTTAGTGATCAGCACTGATGTATAGATTATTTTCTACTGGGATGGCACAATAGGGGACATTCAACATTACTTATCACTATAGCACTGAAATGGAATCATTTTGAGTGTAATTTATATTGTGCAGAAAAATGAACATATCTTTTTATGCTGTTGGATATAGGGGTCAAAATTTACTAGCAGTGGTTGGTAAATTGCTGTGCATCTCTTGGCGCGGACGGGGTGTGAGAACTAGGTTTCCACCTCAAGTCTTACTGAATATCTTCAAGTGGTGACCCTGTTGTATAAAATCTATATCAAATCTCAACAAGGTGACACTACAATTGAAGTATAGTAAGAAATAAAAAAGAAAAATACCTAATGGCCACATGTCACCCAAGATAAAACATGCACACATGTAGCTTACACACTAGAATTAACAATGTTGGTAGCAATAGTGCAGACATTGCAAATGAAGATAATGGGCTGGATCTTAATTTGGGCAGGCTATGCGCCGCTAAGGCACATAGCCATACCCGTTGACCCTTAACCGCACATGCCTGAAGTCGCATTAGCTAACCAGGCAGCAGCGATATTTCATGCTGCTCTGTTAGCTCCTCAACCTAAAAGATAGGTAAGGGTTATCCTCGCCTATCTTTTAGGTGCAGGTCACTAACCGGGCAGTATGCAATATCGCTGCCGCCTGGTTAGGGACAGTCGCTGCCTCCGCTCCTCCCTGGAAGGCTCCCAACATGCCCCAATGCTAAGCAGTTAGTGCTGTTGAATATCCCTCTCAGCGGCAGTTACATGGTTTACAGAACCATAAACTATGTACCCGCCCTTCGAATATCGAACCCAACATTTCTGCCAGAGATAAAGGCCATGGACGCACTGGTGCAGAAAATAAACCAGAGACGTTAATGAAAACGTTAAGAGCATTAACTACAATTATGTAGACCAGTGCGGATAAACAGGAGATAATGTAATGTTACCTATATGACACAAACCCTATATTAAAACCAAGCGGGTATACAGAGATAACCGAGGTATCCGGATGGACCTCCCCGCACACTACCTCCTGCCACATCTCAGCCCCTGATGCCCCGTGCACAAAAACACAATTGGCATAATAATGTTTCTTTATTGGTCGCAGCTACATAACCATAAACCAACACCGGCCCAACAAGGGCCAATTCGACTTTTAATTCCACACAACAACTCCCCCCCCCCACCCCAATCCGGATGATGCCCGCCCACCAGCCGTTTAGCAAGGTGGGGCATCATCCACCCCCCGTTCCCCCTTCTGCCCGCCTCACCGTGCTATAGCAAAGGCCGGCTCCCGTTGCTTTCCTCCGGGCAGAGACCCCAACAGTGATGTCTCTCCCAAACTAGGAGCACCCCGCTCCCCTGCAAAGTGGCCTCAGCCACCACTGCACCGCCGGGTCGGCGAGCGCCAGCTCGCTACCCCGCCTACACACTCCCAACTTCAACACCACTCAACCCCCACCGAGCTGCGACAAAACCTACCCCCTAATCAGCCCTCACCACATGCTCCGATAACCAGCGCAAGGGAGGGTGGGAAGGGACACCTGCTCTGTTCGCCGGCACGGCAGGAAGAGGGAGATCGCACGCCGGCGATCTCCCACGCTTCCTGGATGGCCCCGCCCCCCAAAAACCGCCGACCCAATCGGCTCGCCCCACGTCACAGCGTGGGAGCGATGCCGACGGTCCAGCTCGCTTGCTGCTCTACACCCCCCCATCCCCCCCAGCAACAACACCAGCGGGCTTGGACCCCGGGGACCCGGTTACTCCGCCAGCCTCGGGACCGAGCCCAGCAGTGCCGCGGGATGAGTCTGCCACAAACTGGAAAAAAGAAGAATACTGGAAAAGCTGCAAAAAGCAACTGATGCAAATTTACGAACCTTAATTTTAAAGATCAAAGTAAAGAAGTATGTGAGTGGTAACACCTTAGAACAATTGAAGGCTTCTGTAGAAAAAGAAAGAGAAAGAGAATTAAGAGACCTAGGCAGAAGCACCGTAATAGAGACATATGCAGAAAAAGAAAGGAAAGCCCAAGAAAGGGGCAAAAGAAAAATATCTGGCGTAGATTGAGGGAGAAAAAGTCTCTGGAAGGGAGCAACAGGATGTACAGGGAGAAGGAGGGAATTCAGAAAGGAGCAAAAGAAGAACAGCAGCGCTGAGAGGAACACCAGAAAAGAGGTTGAACAGGAGAAAGAAAGAGGAGGTTTGGAGCATAGCACTAAGAGGAAGGCAGAGGTACAAATGGAGATAGGAGATCCAGGAATGCGGGGGAGCAGATAAATGAAGAACAGGCCAATAAACCAACTTAAGAGGAGGAAGAAAGACAGGAGAAGGACCCACAGGTGGAGGAATTAGCAACTGAGCTCCTGAGCTGTATGAAAGAGATGAGCATGCTGGGTTCTAGGAAAGAGACAGACTAACTTCAGAAGATTAATATCAAGGGACCATTTACTGACATCACTGAAATACACTGAATACAATATTTTGCAGCAAAACTCATTACTGGAAGAGGAGTATCAAACAAATGCTGGGTCAAAAGAAAATGAATGGTTATGAATCCTCCTTGGAAAAAACACATTGAAGGGAAAATAAAATCTTTGCAGATCTTAGACGGATTCTAAGAGTATTAAGATCATCAAAGATAATGAGGAAGATCCATAACATCACATTGAAAGATACTGCATTAACAGAAAATGACCTTAAATTCATATGCTCGAATAGTAAATTAAAAAAATAACAACAGCAGAGGCACAAAATTATACAGATACAAAGAAAACAGAAAAGAGAGAGATCAAAATAAACCATTTAAAAAGAACCCAGAACCAGTTGACAGGACACTTCTGAAAGAATGTTAGTATGGTGAAAATACTACCAATGAAAGCTGAAACAGAACGATTCTGGAGAGACTTCTATTCTGGAGAGACTTATACAAGGATCCTGTAGAGAACAATGAAGAAGCAGAATGGTTACCCTGTATTTGGATAATCTGAAAAAAGCAAACATCAAACCAATGGAATGGCCTGAAATAACAACTAGAGAATTGGAAACCAGATTAAAAATAATTCCAAACTGGAAAAGGCCTGGCCAAGATGGAGTCCTCAATTTCTGGCTCAAACAGTTAACATCACTCCACCAAGGTCTGGTAAACTGCAAAGACCAGTTGGTAAAGCAGCCATATTTAACACCACAACACCACAGGAAGAAGACTTCTCTTTCCAAAGACAGCTCTAAGTAATGCCACTGGTCTCATGGCATTTCTCTGTCCCCCCCTGGCTCGCTGCTTTAGCCCATGATTCCTGCATCAGCAGGCACTGAGGGCGTTCTCACATTACCTGCCCCATGCAGGGATCACGGGTCAGCATGGTAAGTACTAGCCCCGAGCAGTATCTGTGCAGGTTTTTCAGCTACCACATGGCATTTTTACATATGTCATGTGGTATCTGCAAAAGCATTTATCACACTTTAGTAAACATGTTCTTAAGTTTGTATGTGAGGCAGTGAAGGCTAAGTGGCTTGCCCAAGATCGCAAGGAGCATCAGTAAGATTTGAACCCCGTCTTCCCAATTTCTCAACCAGTTGCTTTTACCGTTGGGTTACATCTCCATTCCTGATAGACGAAAGGATGGAGGCTGAGGCCTTGGGGTTTACTCTTTTTGATTTTTGATTTAGATTTTTTTTAGATGAAAGTCAGGAGGGAAGGAAGGAGGCATGGCCTCCTTGACAGTTAATTCCCACAGATAACGCCCACAGACACAGACACAGACACATACACATAATTAGGGCTGGTCCCAGAGTTGGTACAAAGCATGGCAGTGTTATCATTATGGAATTCCCTCCCTTAAGAGATCAGTTCTGAAACTTCATGTTGTTGTTAAGTGCCATCAAAAACCTGGTTATTTCGGTGTGCATATGTGATGTATTTAGAGAATACTTGACTTAAACTCCCAACTCCTCCTGTGTTCATTTAATTCATCACATATTTAATAGGTTATTTATTGTTGTCCTATGCATTCTCCTCTCCTTTTGTCCCCTTATATATTTTTTGTTATTGTTGCCTCTGATGTAGAACTGGATCAATTTGTAAATCGCCTTGCCATCAGAAACCTGTACTAAATGCAGCATAACAAATGACCTTAAAAAAATAAATGACCTCCGAAGTTTATTTGTTGTAACAAAGTTCATTATGAGACACTCCTGAGAAAACTAAAAATGTCAAGGGATAGAAGGTAATGTCTCATTGTTAATTTTGACCTACTAAAAGATAAGAAACAGAAAGAGGGGACCAAATGATCAGCTTTCTGAGTAGTAATAAGTAATAGCAGAGTACCCAATGAATCTGTGTTAGGACTGGCACTTTTTAACATATTTAGAAGTAATCTGGAAAAGGGAGAGTGCAGATGACAGAAAATTATTCAAAGTTCTTAATCAAGAGGAAATTGTGAGGAGCTGCAAGAGGATCCACTGAGACCACCCGGGGACTGGACATCAACGGCAGATAAAATGTAATGCAAAGGAGTTGAAAGTGATACATACAGGAAAAAATAATCCTAACTGCTCGGTTCCATATTAGGAATCACCACCCAGAAAAAGGATCTTGGAACTATCATGGATAATGCATTGAAATAATTAACTTGTTGTATGACAGCAGTAAAAAAAAAAAAAAAAAAAGCAACAACAAATTGAATGTTAGCAACAATTCAGAAAGAGATGGCGAATACAACAGAGAATATTATAATGCCTCCGTAGTAGAGGAGTAGCCTAGTGGTTAGAGCACTGCCTTGATAACAAAAAAAAACAACAGGGTTTGATTCCTGCTGGCACAGCTTGTGGCCTTGGGCAAGTTACTTAACCCTTCATTGCCTTGGAAGAAAGGCCTGGCAATCTACTTTCTGTCACACTGCCAAGGAGATACTGGGTCACCAGGAATCAGCATTGACTCAAAGGCTTGCATTGCATGGTACAGCTGTAAATGAGTAGTGTGCATATTTCTGGTTGCCCCATCTTTAAAAAAGATATAGTTAAACCAGACAAGGGCAACCAAAATAATAAAGGAGATGGAACGGCTTTCTCTTCAGGAAAGACTAAATAGATCAGGCCTCTTTGGCTTGGCAAAGAGACAGCTGAGATGAGCTGTGACAGAAACCTATAAAATCAGGAATGGGTAGAACAGTTAAATGGGGAATGGCTATTTACCCTTTCAAATAATACTAAGGCGAGGGGACATTTCATTAAACTAATAGGCAGCAAATTTAAAACAAATCAGTGAAACTATTTTTTCACTCAGTGTACAATTAAGCTTTGGAATTTGCTGTTAGAAGATGTGGTCAAGGCAGTTTGCATAGCTGGTTTTAAAAAGGGTGTAGACAAGCTCCTGGAATAAAGCCCATAAACAGTTATTAGCCATGGAGGCTTGCAAAGCCTCCACTTATCTACGGATATCAACCATAAGGAATGGATCTACCGCTTAGGATCCTGGCAAGTACTTGTGACTTGCACTGACTGCCGTCTCAGACTGGATGCTAGGCTTGCTGGAGCTGCGGCCTGACCCAGTATGGCGTATCTTAAATTATTATGTTCCTTTCCAGTAGGAACTGGATTTGAGAGGAAGGTTTAGAATATAAAACATAGTAGAAATATTTTTCCATTGTCGCTGATTTAACCACTATCCCTATTTTATTTCTGTATATATTTCTAGAACATACCTGGGCCTTCTAACGTAAAATACATTTTAGAAAATACTCATAGCAAAGTGACTGCCTTCACCCAAAAGACAGGCATTTCCTTTTGATCTTTTAAGAGAATTTAAGTTGTCGGTACACAGAATATGCCTAACTGTAATTATAAAATAAAGCACACTTGCATAGTTGACTCATGGTAGCAGATACAAAAAAAGATTGAACTATCTCACGTTTTTAAAACTTGCGAGCTATAAAATAACCATCAGGGTTTTTGCCTTAGTTAGGGAGAAAGTTCTCATATAATTTAACTTTCTCTTCTATCCTCTGACTTTTTTTTCCCCATTTAATTAGTATTCTGCATTTGCATTTTTCCAGTACTTTACTTTCTCTGATTCAGTTCTTTCTTACCCCTTTCTGTTCTTCTTTTAGCTGTTTGGTGCCATTGCACTGATATCACATCCAGACCGTGAGTTTAATTTGTAGTGGACGTTAAAAGACTTTCATTCTTTTCAGTTATAGGATCAACACTTCGCAAGACAAAGACCTCTGTTAATCTTTTAGATGACTTCTTTCACTGTACCACAATGTTCCTTTTGTTATGCCGTTTACAGCAATTGGATCATTCTTTAAAGGGCCTTTATGATTAAGAAATGTACGTATATCTGGAATCATATTTCCTAAATCACTTTCGACGGATTTATGTTCCTTTCATTACCAAAAACCTAGCACGTCGACTCTTTTGCTTCTTAGTTTACAGTTCTGGACTGTAGGAAACATCATCTTTCTTTCTTTCCAAGTTTTGATATTTATTGATTTTATATATTACTGACAATTCATATCTCGCTTATGGCCAATGAAGAGCCTACAGTGGCTTATAGTTAAAAATCCATAGAATACATAGACAACATATATGATATCGGTTTGAGTTTTTGAATTTTCAAGACCATATATGTTCTGTTTTCAGATGTGACCAATTTTCTGCAGTTTTTGCTATGCTGTTTTCTTATGAGGGATGCCATTAATCATCAGCGTACAGCAGACTCATTAAGCATTAGCATTTTATTCATGTATATCAAATATAATAATTCTTTAAAAGTTTATTTTATTTACTCAAAATGTTTGTTGCCCAGTGATGTAAAAAAAACATAAATTAATATTCATTTTGAATTAGAAATTTTTAAAGACAGATTTCGCAGCTGCAAAATGAGAACATCCAACCCATGATTTTAAATTCCACCCTATTTCTAACTCTACAAAATATATAAGGGGATCAGAAGGGTTTTTTTTAAATTGTTTTTTTTAAACTCTGGTTGCAGCATTAAAAAGCAATTTAGTTGTAAGAGGAGGCTGGAATTTATATGCTTGTTTGCATGCGTAAATCACTGAATTCTAGTGCTTTACATGCAGAAATCAGCTCTCATGGGTGTAAAGTAATTGGTCACCATTCTAAAGTACATGCAAACTTTCTGTAGAGCTTGGGTGGAGCACATAGTATACACACATTTTATAGAATATGGCCAAACTCTTGTAAGATAGGCACTGTCATTTAGACCAGCTCTAGAGATGTTGCAAGTGATTGCAGCATTACTTATGAGCATTAACGGGTGTTTACGCTGTTGTTCTTTGAAGTCAAAACCACGCAGACTTTGCAGAATAGGCATGATTAACCTGTTAATCCAGCTGCCCCCTTACAGAATTGTCCTCTACACATATAGGATGTCATTTCATAAAGGATTTTTCACATATACATGGCAGTAAATGCGCATAAAAAGCCTCTTATAAAATTAGGCCACATAACAATTACATGAGGTACAATTAGGTTTGGCCGATTTTCTCAGTGGAGAAAGGTGAATAGTGGAGTACCCCAGGGATCTGTGCTGGGCCTGCTGCTTTTTAACATATTTCTAAATGAACTGGAAATAATGAGCAAGGTGATCACATTTGCAGATGACACAAAATTATTGAAAGTTGTTAAAAACAACCGGATAGAGAAAAATTGCAAGAGGACCTTGATAAATTGTGAGACTGGGTGTCCAAATGGCAGATGAAATTTAAGGTGGATAAGACAAAGTTATGCACTTAGGAAAGAACAACCCAAGCTATAGTTACATGATGCAAGGTTCCACGTTAGGAACCACCACCTAGGAAAAGGATCTAGCCATCATTGTGGATAATACGCTGAAACTCTCTGCCCAGTGTTCAACAGCGGCCAAGAAAGCAAATAGAATGCTAGGAATCATAAGGAAAGGAATGGAGAATAAAACCAAGGATGTTCCAGTGCCTCTGTATCGCACCCTGGTGCAACAGTTCCTTGAATATTGTGTATAATTTTGATCACCATATCTTAAAAAGGATAATTTTGTGCCATCTGCATATCTGATCACTTCATTTGTTTCTCCTTTCTCCAAATCATTTATGGATATGTTATAGTATTCAGATGACTGGGGCACTCCTCTACTGCTCATTTTTAATGTAGGAAACTGACCGTTTAGTCCTCTATCTTTTAACCAGTTATTAATTAATGATAGGAAACTGCCTCATATTCCATGGCTTCTTAATTTCCTCAGAAGTCTCTCATGAGGAACTTTGCACATTCCAAAACACAAATACATTGTATTAACTGGCTCATTTCTATCCACATTTGTCTTCTAATGAATTCGTAAGGCATGACTTTCATTTGCCAGGTCCATATTGACTTGTTCCCGTAAAACCATGCCTAGCTACATGAAGTAGAACTAAGAAAACCTTTAGGTCAGGGCAAATTGATATCATATATAAAAGGCTCCCAATCTCAATAAATGACCATCTTAATAATTATTCTTTTGTCGGAGCTAGCCGTGGGAAGGCCGGAAGGGAAACCGACTCTCACCAGGCGGGTAGCTACTTTTATTCTCAAAGGTTCTTCACCAAAAAATAAAGTTAAAGTGCAATTAACCAGTAAAGTTTAAATCAGATAGACTTATCTCAATCCAGAAATGCCAGTTATAGTAGGTACACGACGTGCACGTTTCGGGCAATCCAGCCCTGTATCAAGTGTAATAACCAGACTTCAAAATTCTTCATAAACTATTTTCAAAACTACTGCTTCCAAAACGCCGTCATCGCAGCTGAGGACATGAAGTGGCACTTTAGAAAGGGCGTCCAAATGCAATCTGGGATATCCAGGACAAAATGTGCAGGAAAATGCCAGGAATGTCTATTTTGCAGCTTGATTTTGGAAGCATAGACACCCCTGATGTGGATGCCCGTATCAGTATCTACACGGATCTCCCTACCACAAACATCAACCACATCTATCCCCTACTAGTTTGCATACTGGGACTTTCATCCGTATGGCAAAATGAAAGCAAGAGACCTCCTTCCCTGTCAGTGTTCATTGTCAATTTGGAAAATATAGGGGAGATGAGTGTACCCCCTTCTCCACACCCTTCTATTAGTAATCTGTGAACTATCATTAAAATCATCTGTAATAACTGAAGACTGGAGGATCGCCAATGTAACACCAATTTTTTAAAAGGGTTCCAGGGGTGATCTGGGAAACTACAGACCGGTGAGCCTGACGTCAGTACCGGGAAAAATGGTGGAAACCATCATAAAGAATAAAAGTATTGAATATGTTGGCTTAATGGGAGACAGCCAATATGACTTTAGCCAAGGAAGGTCTTGTCTTACTAATCTGTTGTTTTTTTGAAGGTGTGAATAAACATGTACACTATATCAACCGACTCACCTTTGTCTATCTGGACTTTCAGAAAGCCTTTGACAAAGCCCCTAATGAGAGACTGTTGGCAAAATTAAAAAGTCATGGGATAGGAGGCAGTGTACTATTGCGGATCAAGAACTGGTTAAAAGATAGAAAGCAGAGGGTAGGGATAAATGGCCAATTTTCCCAATGGAGAAAGGTGAATAGTGGTGTACCCCAAGGATCTGTACTGGGTCTGCTGCTTTTTAACATATTCATAAATGACCTGGAAATGGGAATAACGAGTGAGGTTATCAAATTTGCAGATGACACAAAACTATTTGAAGTTGTTAAAACCCATGAGGATTGTGGAAAATTGCAAGAGGCTATTGATAAATGTGAAGACTGGGCATCCAAATGACAGATGAGATTTAATGTGGAAAAGCACAAAGTTATGAACCTAGGAAAGAACAACCCAAACTATGGTTACACGATGCAAGGTTCCACATTAGGAATCAACACCCAGGAAAAAGATTTACGCATCAACGTGGGTAACATGTTAAAACCCGCTGCCCAGTGTGCAGCGGCAGCCAAGAGAGCAAATAGAATGCTAGGTATCATAATGAAAGGAATGGAGAATAAAACAAAGGATATTATAATGCCTCTGTATTGTTCTATGCTGCGACCGCACCTTGAATATTATGTACAATTCTGATTGCCGTATCTTAAAAAGGATATAGTGTTATTAGAAAAGGTACAGAGAAGATCCACCAAAGGATACCCCTATGAAGAGAGACTAAAAAGGTTAGGAGGAGATATAAAAGAGGTCTATAAATTTTAAATGGAGTGGAACGGGTAAATGTAGATCAATTTTTTACATCAGCAGAATATAAAAAGATTAGGGGACATGCAATGAAGCTACAGGGTAACCTATTTAAGACTAATAAGAGAAAATATTTTTTCTCTCAACGTGTAAGCAAACTCTGGAATTTGTTACTGGAGGATGTAATAAAAGCTGTTAGTGTAGCTGGGTTTAAAAAAAGGTTTGGACAAGTTCCTGGAGGAAAGGTCCATAAACCATTACACAGGTACACTAAAAAAATTTTTTTTTAAACTGCCTCTAATGTTTCGATTGATTTTTACGTTTTTTGGTGCGCTGAATCCAAATCTGGTAACCAATTTGCTCCATCACGTACAGATTTTTTGCTACATTGGGTTAGCAGTTTGAGGTGAACGTTTCAGATTGAGTGCGATAAAGATAAAAGTTTCTTGGATGAATTCTTTATACTAATTGTTTAGTAGTTATTCAAATAAGAATAAAGAAAATTGTAACAAGGCAGCACATAAGAATAGAGTAATGTCAACAAAACACACTGTGATGGTAGCAAAATTGTCTGCACTTAAAACAGCCACATACATGTGCACAAACACTGAGCATATAAGAGCGAGGTTAGACACAAAGCAAAGCAAAGAAATGTGCAAAAAATGTTGTACAGGTATGTATGTAAGAATAGAAAACGCAAACCGCACCATTGCAATACATGAAGACAAACACCCGATGGTGTGAAAATAAAATTCTAATAAATGAGATCCGACACTGTGGTAATAACTAGCAAATTTTTATTTCAAAGTTTAGTAAAAACACGATATTTGTCAACACAGTTTAGATTTTAAAGTCATTCTTGGGTCAATCAATCTCCTGGTGGGCCCGTTTCTTCTTCCCCCGAATGCTTCTCTTGGTGCGCTGCTTGGCGTATTTTTCATCTGGGGTTTCCCGCAGCAGCAACCAGCAGAAATCAGCCATCATAGTGGTGTTCCATCTTCCTTGGTACCTTCTCTCTGCGTCCTTGATGTCCTGGTGAAACCTTTCACCTTGTTCTTCACTGTACGCCCCCAGGTTTTCGGGAAAGTAGTTCACATGGGAGTGCAAGAAATGGACTTTCAGGCTCATGTTACAGCCTTGTTCTTTGAAGGCATTGAGCATCCTGGCAACAATATCCTTATAGTTCTCATCCCGCCTGTTCCCCAAGAATTTGAGAACAACATCCTTGAAGGAATCCCAGGCTTCTTTTTCCTTCTCAGACATCGTTTCAGTGAATGCTCCATCTGAAATGAGTTTCCTTATATCAGGGCCAACAAACACTCCTTCCTTTAGCTTTGCTTCAGAAAGTCGGGGGAACTTTGAGCAAAGGTACCAAAAGCACTCACCATCTTTTGGAAGGGACTTGATGAATTGCTTAATGAGACCCAACTTAATGTGGAGAGGTGGTAATAGAATTTTATCACGAGGTACCAAGCTCTCATGAAGAACATTTTTCTCACCGGGTCTCAAATACTCCCGAATTGGCCAGTCTTTTTTCCCCCAGTGTAGGTCGCGGGCCCGGCTATCCCACAAGCAAAGGAAGCAGGGATATTTGGTGAAACCGGATTGCTGCCCTAATAGCATGGATAGAATTTTAAAGTCTCCACAAATCATCCACTTATGCTCATCATAACGAATCTTCTGAAGAATCAGGGCCAAATTCTCGTATTTTTCTTGGAGAATAACAGAGTGAGCAATAGGAACTGAAGCGAATGTGTTGCCATTATGAAGAAGAACACCTTTTATGCTGTCTTTTGACGAATCAATGAACAGCCGCCATTCAGCAGGATCATACTTGAGTTTAAACTTTTCCATCACTCCGTATATATCATTGCAAAATACCAAATCTTCCTCTTTGCTGAAATACTTCAAAAATTGTGTCTTGCGGTTGCGGTACCAATAAAAAGTTGTTCCTGGTGACAATAGATTTTTCTGTTTAAGCCGAGAACCTAGCAGTTGGGCAGCATCTTTTGGGAGTCCTAAATCCCGGACTAAATCATTCAATTCAGCTTGAGAGAAAAGTTCAGGTTTCGGATCTGGTTCAGTTTCAAACTCGGAAGTACTGGACTCATCGGGAAAAGCCATCTGATGAGTCTCATCATGATCAGAACCGTCCACACAAATATGATCCAAAGATTTTGGTGGTTCAGGCACAAGTATTTCGTTGCTATGAGGCATAGGCCTAATTTATTTATTTTTATTTATTTATTTACATTCTCTTATATACCGCGCTATTCTGCATCAGTGCGGTTTACATTGAACAAACTGAAATTACATTGAACAGGGCATTATAACTTGGAGATAACTATTTTACAGGGAACATGGGCTATGGAGGGTTAAGTGGCTTGCCCAAGACCACAAGGAGCACCTGTGGGACTAGAAACCCCAGTCCTTCCGGCCCAAGGTTGCTGTCCTCTAGTGGGATTTGAACCCCCGACCTTCCGGCCTGAAGTACCTTGCCCCAACCACTAGGCCACTCCTCCACTTGCTGAGGGAAGGTTGGGGTAACTTATTACGTTCTTATTTTTTAAGTTGTATCCCTTCACAATGCAAGAGCAAAAATAGCAGTCACTGCTGTGGTCTCTTTGTTCATGCCACATCATAGGTATTCCGAAATGAAATGCTTGTTTTTTACCTTTCATCCATAAGCGTAGATCTTCCTCACATGTCTTGCACACTTTGTGAGGAGCCCACGGTTTGTCTTGATCGCCTAACTTCAAACCGAAATAGGCGAAATATACTTTTTTAATAAATGCAGAAATGTTCCTCTGCCGCTTTTTCACGGTATATTCCCCACAAATAAAACAAAAACTGTCCGGAGAGTTGACGCAACCTCTGGCTCTGTGAGCCATCACAAATACACAGCACTGCAAACTACAACTGTAGTGAACCACTTCGGAATAAAGCTGGATTACGACTGAGCAAACAAAAGGTAATAATGAACTTGCAAGAAACTGAAATTTGACAGGAACGTTCATGTCGCAACCACCGTGTTTGAGCGAGCGAACGAGGCGAGGCGAACAGGAAAGAACATGCGCCAACGCGAGTACTGGATTTAGCCCCCCGCCTCCCAATTGTCCTGTTAATGTATAAAATGAATACAAAACACTCTAAAATATCATGAGGGAGTGTTTCTAGTTAGTTAACCATTACAACCTCTATTTTGGGCCAAGAAAATAAACTGCAGTCGGCTAAAAAGAAATTATGTGAACATTCCTTATATGGGTAAGAAATCTAATTTTGCAAGAAAACGTTACGTGATGGAACATTTTGGCTATTTTTCCTGGATTCAGCACCCCAAAATCTATAGGAATCAGTTGCAAAACTGGAGGCAGTTTTTTGGTAGTGTACCTGTGTTATTAAAGGGGACCCAGAATATCCACTGCTTGCCCCAATAGAAACATTGTGGAACCTATGACTTTTGGGGAAACTGCTAGGTACTTAAGACCTAGAATGGCCACTGTTAGAAACAGGATATTGGGCTTGATGGACCTTGGTCTGACCTAGTATGGCATATCTTAACATAGTAACATAATAAAATAGCATCTGATGGCAGATAAAGAACAGTATGATCTATGTAGTCTGCCCAGCAAGATGGCAAGAGCAGGTGCACCTGCCGTTCCGTGCAGTTCACGCCTCCGCATGCCTTTGTTTATGGGTCTACCCACCACTCTGTGTAGGTCACCCCTATTTGTTGAAATAATTAGTTATGTTTATTTTGATTTTATTCTGTTATAAAGGGATCCAAAGTGTCTGTCCCATTCCATTTTGAATTCTGTCACCATCTTTGGCCCCACCACTTCCATCAGGAGGGCATCCCAAGCATCCACCACCCTTTCAGTGAAAAAGTATTTTCTGACATTGCCTCTCAGTTTACCCCCTTGCAGCCCTCATGTTATGCCCTCTAGTTTTACAGCTCCCCTGTCTTTGGAAGAGGTTTGTTTGTTCATGAATGCTCTTTAACTATTTAAAGGCCTGAATCATATCTCCCCTGTCTCTCCTCTCCTCTAGAGTGTACATATTTAGGTCTTCATGTCTCTTCTCATACGTCTCCTGATGCAGGCTCCAAATCATTTTGGTCGCATTCCTCTGAACCTTTTTCAGGCATTTTATATCCTTTGTGGTCTCCAAAACTGAACACAATATTCCAAGTGAGGCCTCACCAATGACTTGTACAGTGGCATTAGTAGCTCTTCCTTTCTCCTGGTAATTCCTCTTTGTATGCAACCCAGCATCCTTCTGGTTTTTGCCACCGCCTTGTCACACTGTAGCAAAAGCCAATGTGACAAGGCAGTATCTTATGTTCTTATGTTCAGATGTTTTTTGCCTATTTATTCCTGGTATGCATTTTGACACAGATCGGGACGAGCAGGTCATTTCTGAAATCGAGTGATGACGTCCAAGATCTTAGGAACACCTTGGACACAGCTATGTCATGTCCCCAGGGCTGACCCAAGGATGTCTGCCATCCTAGGCAGACCCCCCTGTGCTGCTCCTCCAGGCCACCATACTGTTGTGCCCCTGCCCCATCAGCTCACCATGCTGCGGCTGCCTTCAGACTTGCCGTGGCATGGAAGGGAGGAATCGCCATGCAGTCCCCCTGGCATCCATTGTCTCATCTGGAGGAGAAGGGTAGCATGGCAAATCCTCTCTTTCTTGCTTCAGAGAGCTTTCAGACAGCAGCACACATGCTCACTACATGCCGCTCCTATGCCCCCGACAGGAAGTTGCATTGCAGGGGGGCAGGTTGGAATGCCATGACTACACGCATGTGTGCCACTGCTTTAAGGTCCCACACAGCACTGGTGCTGTGCTTGGAGGGAGGGTGGGATGGATTGATCAGCCAGCATGTCACCCACCAGGGTCTGCTGCCCTAGAGGACTGCCTAGTTCGCCCAGTGGGCGGGATGGCCCTGCATGCCTCATTCCTATTTGGATCTCCTTGCACTAGGGATGTTTTTGAAACTGCTTTCTAAAATGTCTCTGTGGATGTCTCTATCCTTTAGACATCTGTATGCCAATTTTCAGATGTCAAAGGCATGAACAGGGCTTCTAAAATGGCCTCATAGTCATTTGGAGATTGATATTAAACTGCAGCAGTCAACATTTTTTTTAAATGTTATCTGCCATGGCTGGCTATATGTAAGCAGGATATTCATTGCCTATTTGCAGGTAGTAGCCAGTATTGAATATCTGGAGCAGCTGGAGTGGTCACTATCCAGTTAGTGATGATAGTCAGCCGCTATCCAAATAGCCAATCTGTCTAGCACTACATATATAAGTTGCTATGAAGTATACAATATGGTGGTCTAAACACGTTTTGAAAGAATAATTGTTATGTGGCTTGTTACCTGGATAGCAGCACTGGAAATCGCGACTAACTAGATGACATCCAACTCTGCGCATGGACTGCACTGCACTGTCTATATAGTGTCAAGGTGGTCGGAGGGAATATTCAGCAGTACAAACCAGACGGTTCCACTAAATAATGCTCTCATTGGTACTTATCTGGTTACCAAGTGCTGCTAACCAGATAATTGCTTTTGAATATTAGCCCTTATGTTTTTTACCATTTTCTAAGGAACTGACATAAGGCTCACTTATCTATAGTTTCCCAGATCTGCCCCTTTATAAAAATGTGCTTTCCATCAGACATTTTCCATTTCTCAGGTGCTGTGGCTGTTTTAAATGATATTTGACAGATTAGTACTAATGCAACCCTCTTTAGTTGGTCATGCAAGCCCAGTTCCCCTGCCTTCATGCCTCTCGCCTATTCCCCCTCCCATTTGCATAAATGATTATGAGGCAGAGGCCTGAGATGCTGGCAGATGGGCATGGCTGCAGCTTTATTTATCTGGAACAACTTTCCATCTTTTCTCATTTTCTGGACTCATCCAGGATCTTCTCATTTCCTGCACCACTACTAGAATTATAATTTAGCATAGTTACTGCCTTCTTGCTGGGGCTGTGCTCTCCTAACTCACCACGGAGCAAGGAATGGATTCAACCTCCCAGAAATGTTCTTAAATTGATCAGTGTTGATTTCTTGAGTAAGGAGGTACTATCCAGCTGTGTGAGCCCTACCTACTCCCACTTGAAGTTGTCATAGGATATTAAAGCCCCCACCCCCACCATGCGGGTGAGTGGTAGCCTGACCCTCCATCACATAAACTCCAAAATTTTCACCTTGTTCACCTCAGTGGTGCATGGTGGGATGTGTCCTTACCATACCAGCCCTTGAGTGTACCATCCCAGCCTTAAGTTGTCATAAATAAATAAGTGAATTAGGCAGGCCTTAACAGAAAATGTAACAGAGACTAGCATAATACTTTGTGTAACGGTGCATGCAAACCTGGATGTACTCCCCAGTTTCCAGCATATGCAGATAAAGTGTAAGGAAGAAGTAGACCTCCCCTCCCCCATGCCTGCCTCTCTTATTTGGTTATCTCCTTTGCAAACTTGCACTCTTTGGCATAGGGTCAGATCCCAACACCATGAGTGAGCTGGTAAGTAATACAGGTGGCCGGAAAGCAAAAAAAGGGCAGCTTTGAGCTTAGTGGACCTCTTTAAAGCGTGCTGCTGGATCCACCCCATTATTCACTCTCTTAGCCCCTGATGGTTCTCTTTGAGTTTGACCTTTGGCCTTTGGCCATCCCAGGGGTGGGTCAGCTGCTATGAGTTTTGTTTTGACCCCCTATCTCCTCTATCGACCCAGGTTCACCCAGGGGTCCAGAGGTATTCTGTCATAGCCTGGTTGTACCCTTGGCTGCATGACTGGGCAGTCTTTAGAGTTTATTTTTTTTTTTAGGATTTCTATACCGCTTTTTCCAATAGATCAAATGCGTTTTACATTGAACAACGTTTGAAATGTACAATATAGAGTACAAAATCAATCACATAAAACAATTGAACTATGTACAGTTTTTTTAAACAAATGTGGATTATCTAGTTATAGTTGTGAACTATGTACATTGCCCATCGATTGGGCTGGAAAGTAGGCAGTACAACATGAATCACATGAAATAAATTGAACTATATATAGTATGTTTTAGCAGAGCAACAATTGATTCTAGCCTAAGTAGTGAACTGTGTAGAGTGTCTAGTATGTATGGATCTTGGATTTGATGTCATAAACCTGTAGAAGATTATGCATGTGTAATCATAAATTTAATTTGGGTGGTGCTCGGACAGGTGGGGAGGAATAGAGAGGGGGTTAAAAATATCTTGTTTGAGCTCTTTCAGACTTCTGGGATAAACGTTCATCCAGTAGTCATGATTTTCTACTCCTTAGTTTGTCAATTTGCCCTAGTATGTCTCTGGAGGAGTAGCCTAATGGCTAGCAGAGCAGACTGAGAAGTAGGGAAACCAAACTTTAAATCCCACGGCTGCTCCTTGTGATCCTGGGCATGTCACATAACCCTCTAGTGCCTCAGGTGCAAATTTAGATTGTAAGCCTTCCTGGGACAGAAAAATCCTACTGAAAGTAACTCGCCATGAGCTAAATCCAAAATCCCTTCCTTTTCCCTTCTGCATTAACAGTGATTTGCTTTAGTCCTTCCAAATCAACACTGACAATGTTTCCAGTGTGGATGTAACTCCAACATCCTCCTCTATAAAGACCGAGATGAAAAAAAATTCATTTTGTTTTTCTACTATTTCCTTATGGTCCCTTTGCACTCCTTTACCCCTTGATCATCTCACTCCTTCATGAGCTTTTCGCTTCACATATATCTGACAATATTTATTATTAATTTTCCTCTATTGAAAATGAATTTTACAATTACATCTTGTCCTGCCTTATTACAGTTTTACATTTAACTTCCTATATTGGTATCATCAAATACATAGTATGTATATGCTTCCGAGGCAGACCCTCTTCATGTCCCTTATCTCGCATACTAATTAACATGCAAACTCTTTTGTACTCCCAATTGCAGTTTCCTTTTAAAACTGGTTTGTGTTCCTAACGCTTCTTGTATGCATGCAATTTAAGCTTTTATGCACCTATACCAAACATAAGCCTTTTAAAAAATAATTAATTAATGGATTTTGTTTTTTAAGAAAGAGGGCAGAAGGAGGAAAGAGTAGCTTCTAAATCTGTGATGCTAAAATGATATTCCAACATTTTCCTTTTAATCTAAATAAGATACTTCACCAATTGTCTGTGGTGATTATGCTCTTTTTTTATAATAGTTTCAAATTGTTGAATATTTTTGTAGCCATTTTAAGACTGCCTACATTGCTGCAGAGTGTGCAATTTTTACCCCTCTAATTTGCAGTAGCTTTCAAACTGAAAAGGCATGCATACTTTCACTTTGAAAATCTTCTAAGAAGCACCTGCTAGACATTATCGATCTTGCTTTTTCATTGCTCAGAGAGCAATGAATATCGGCAGCAGAAACAACTTTCACACTCTGCAGATATCTTTTCTGTAGTTTGGAAATATGTTGATATTTCTATTACTAAGCTCTCCCCACCTCCTGTGAAAAGGGAAAAGAATTTCAGACAAGGTTTGGTCTATTGATGCTTCAGCTGGTATGGATTTGTTGGCCTCCAAGTTCTCTGTGTCTGCCCTGAAATAAGAGACCTTTTTCCTTGTTACTTTGTCTCAGGCAGGGCCGGCCCGTCCACTAGGGAGTAGCAGTATTTCAAAAAGTGGCAGCGTTTTGCCGCTGTGGGGAAGAAAGCGGTGCCAAAAAGCTGCCACTTTTTTGAAATATTGCTGCTGCCTCTGCCCCCCCCCCCCCGCCGAGATGGAATCTTTGGCAGCAACTGGGGGGGGGGGGGGGAGCAGCGATATGGCTTGGCGGGAGCTGCACGGCCAGGGCCTCTGCCAATGGCGGCAGAAACCCTTGGGCCGGCCCTGTCTCAAGTGTTGGGTTATCTCTCCTCCATAAGTGGTGCAACATGTATTCTAGATCCCCATCTGACCTGGGTGGTAAAATTAGTGAAGGACAAGATAGGGCATGCACTGGATGGTGTTATGAATGCCTCTCTGTCTACACAAGTTTTTTCTGCTATAGTTTGTCCTATTCTGAAATTGTCTTAATTTAAATGCCGCTGATTTGGTGAGCTATCATCCCATCTCAAATTAAGATAACATAATTAGAAAACTATCTTAAAACAGTTGAGATTTTTAGAAGATACTGGCTTTTTGAACAGTTTTAGTGTGGATTTTAGGGTCGACCCAACCACCGGACAAACTAGGTGGACACCTAGTGTGGCAACCTCTGGGGGGGGGGGAGGGGGAATGGCAAAGAGCAGGGCATTCAAAGCTAAACCATACTGTAGCTGTTACATGCAATCAATTCCAGGTTTCACCTTTGGAATGCATTGCTCCCTGAGATAAGATTAGAGGGTAAAAAGTCATCTTTCTCAATTAGCCAATCTTGAATGATATGTTGATTTGTTTCTGTCTGTTTTTGTATGTTTGTGTGATTTTACTACATATATTTTATTGTAATCCACACTAAAAAAACACTTTTGGATTTGTGGACTAGAAGCTTTTGTAAATAAAATAAAATAAAATGTATAGCTGCTAATCTGTAAAAAAAAATACATTGGCATATAATTTCAAACCTTGCACCAATATTTCTCCTTACTATGTGAAAATACACATGTAATGGATCTCCACACATATTTATACATGTTTACAGAGTGGGCAATTTTCTAAATGCCCAGCCCTGCTTGTGAAGTACTGTTGTACCCATGAACATGGCATTAAAATTTACCCTTCCTGTGCATATCTTATGTATATATGATGTGAACACAATTAACATCCTTATATAAACTAATGGAAAGTTTGATGTTGGACAGAGGAAATATATACTGTGTTGAACTTCCTGTTATACAGGAAGTAAACAAAGAATAAAAGGCAGTTGTAGAAGTCTATCTACTGACATGTTAACATTAAAGATTTAATGTTCTGCCGTATAATGCTACCATATAATAGTTCACCCAAGTTCATATGTTATATGTATACTTATCCAAGTTAGTCCACCTGTTCAGTGTAAAAAAATGTTCAAGTTGTAATGTAAACCGCCTTGAACGGAAGATAGGGAAGTATAAAAACCTGTTAAATAACATAAACGGATAAATAAATAATATTATACCTAAGAGACTCATTAATGTGTGTGGAAATGTTCAGTGTGGGTTTTTCATAGTGCAAGTTTGCTAACACAACATTCCGTTCCCTAATACAGCATTCCTGCCCCTTACATAACTATGCTAAAAATAACTGCATTAAAATGGGAAGCAATTACAGTAATGTAATTGCTTCACATTTTAATGCAATTGTCAATTAAAATATACAAATACTGTGACAATGAGCTCATTAATCATTCCCATAGTATTGGCAAAGCTGTGTTAAATTTGGCCATATTGCCAAAGTAAATTTAAATATGCAATTGGGTTGATGCAGTAGCTGTTAGCTAATAGTATGCATAGAGGAGAAGGATGACAGTGTTTTGACTTCTATTAGCTTGCAAGTCAAGCATGTCTTCCCTTCCCTAGTAAATCACCTACCAAGAAGAAGATGCAAGATCCCCATGTCAACTACAACAGTTCTTACTGAGGAAGTCTTCAGTACTCCAAATCCACTCACCATCCATCTATAGAAGTCCCACAGCCTTCTCCAACTGTGATCTCTAATTCCACTAGGTCCAGGGAAGTGGCAGGAGCAGGAAGAGAGTGCATACAGGATTCTTGATGCTTGCAATTCGTACATTAAAGGGCAGTTTTTCCACCTTATAATTTGACCTACATATTTGTGCAGGCCAAAATATAAGGCAACAAAGTCATCTTTAAATCAAAGACCAGCACAGTTATAGCAGCAAGATAGACTGCTCTCCTCTTGCTCATCCTATTGATTGCCTAGTACTAGAGAGGAGATGTATTGTCGCGACTCTTGGACCTTTGTGGGTGGGGTATATCTGTTTGTGGATGGCACCAAAATCTGCAATAGAGTAGACACCCAGGAAGGACTAGATAACATGAGGAGGGTTCTAGCTAAGTTTGAAGAATAGTCAAGAATTTGGCAGCTGAGATTTCATGCTAAAAAATGTAGGGTCATGCACTTGGGCTGCAAAAATCCAAGGGGGTGGTACAGTACAGCGGGCAAAGTACTTATGTCCACTAAAGAAGAGAAGGACCTGGGTGTGATTGTTTCTGATGATCTTATAGTGGCTAAACAGGTAAAAAAGGCAATAGTGAAAGCTAAAAGGATACTTGGGTGCATAGGGAGAATAATGGCCAGCAGAAAAAAAGAGGTGTAAGTCTCTGGATGCGACCTCATTTGGAGTATTGTATGCAATTCTGGAGATTGCACCTTCAAAAGTATATAAACAGGATGGAATCATGCAGAAGGTGGCTGCTAAAATGGTTAGTGGTCTTCATTATAAAGCATATGAGGACAGACTTAAAGAATACAGACTACCAAAAGGGACTGCTTTATCTGGAAATAGATCTGCATTTGTAAGTATTTATCCTCTGGAATATACTTCAAATCTCAGGGGAAAAGAAAATTATTTGGGTTAAAGCTGATAAATCTATATATTTTAGAATTCAGTGTTTTTGCTGAGTCAATCGGGTCTTATTACTACCAGAGAGCTTTTCATTTAAATCAAATCAGAGTATAGCTTAGCATACAAGTAGAATAAACAGTTTCTGAGTAGAAAGAAATAAACTTGTTTCTAGTGACCTTTACAAAGAGGCCTTCCAGTTAGAAGGCAAAAGATCTGTGAAGTTGCTTTAAATAGGTGTTAAAGGCAAGTGACACATCAAAGGGGCAATTTCAAAGCCCCCCTCTATCAAACCAAGGGCTGTGTGAATCACCCAGGAAATTAGTAAGACTTTATCTTAGAAGCACAGGTCAGGGAACTGTATAGCAAGCCAGATTTTATTAAGTCTTCTTTCCCTCACACCTATCCCAGGGATGATCTTAGCTTTATAAACTGTTTAATTTATTAAAGGAAAGGAGGTGCCTGTATTCACTTTTACATGCAGCTTGTTAGCCTTATCGGGAATGCATTAATTAAGGACCTGAGATGAACTAATCTTGAGGTGAACACAGTCCATTAAACATATTAGGTTTAGTTGTATTAGTATAAGTATTTGCAGCAAGCCTAAGTAAGTAAACAACTTAAATATCTAAACAAAACCTTAAAACTAAGATGGAGACAGCAGTTCAGCAGCGAGATGGGTGTTTTTCAGTCTTTTGCATTAAGTGTCACATGTATGATTTTCTCCCAGTTGGTGAAGGGTTTTATGTGTGCACTAGGTGCAAGGAGCTCTTTGCTCTCAGGGAATGAGTCTGATCTCTGGAGACTAGAGTAGCAGACTTGGAGGACATAAGGAAGACAGAGAAATACATAGATGAAAACTACAGGAATGTAGTACTGAAGTGCCACCTCCAGTCTGGCAGCCTCCCTGTTCCCATGGAGGAGAGAGGTCACATGACAGGAGAGCATCACCCTGGTATGACAGGCAATGATCCTGTAGCTAGGACCTGTCTTCCAGGTGATGTAAAACCCTCTCACACTAAGGAGATTTCTCCAGGGCAATGTGCCCATGAAGGAAAGGATAGGATAGGATAGGATAGGATTGGTGTGTGGCTGATGGATGTGAGGATCGCCTGGTAACATGCCTGTCTGGTGCAAAGGTAGCACACCTCATGCGCCACCTAGACAAGGTTTTAGATAGCGCTGGAGAGGAGTCTGCTGTCTTGGTACATGTTGATAAAAATGCCATAGGAAAGTGTGGTAGGGAGGTTCTAGAGGCCAAATTTAGGCACTTAGGTAGGAAGTTGAAATCCAGAACTTCCAGGGTAGCATTCTCAGAAATGCTCCCTGTTCCATGCGCAGGACTTAAAAGGCAGGCAGAGCTTTGGAGTCTCAAAGCATGGATGAGACAATGGTGCAAGGAAGAGGGTTTTGGATTTGTTAGGAATTGGGCAACATTCTCGGGAAAGGAGGGATGGGTGTCACCTTAACCTGGATGGTACAAAGCTGCTGGCATTAACCTTTGAAAAGGAGATACAGCAGCATTTAAACTAGGGGAAAGTCAACAGTTGCCCAAGAGTGCATGGTTCAGGACAATGTATCCTTGAAGGATATTAGCAAAAGACTGAAATCAGGGCATATCAATAGAGAGGTTCCAATAAAGACAAAAGTAACACAAATGATCTTAAGAACAGAGCAGACAGAGCTTAAAGATTCCAAATTACTACTGCCTACTGATAACCAGATTAATATGAATAAAATACAGCCTCTAAAATGCTTGTATGAAAATGCTAGAAGTCTAAAAAATAAGATGGGAGAGTTAGAATATATCGCACTAAATGAGAGGTTAGATATGATTGATATCTCAGAGACCTGGAGGAAGGAGGACAACCAATGGGACACTGTGATACCAGGGTACAAATTAAATCACAATGATAGAGTAGATCAAATTGGTGGAGGGACTGCACCAATGTTAGAGAGTGCATTGAGTTACACAGGATTCATGTTTTACAGGAAGCAAAATACACTGTAGAATCTCTGTGGATTGAAATTCCATGTAAAAAAAGGAAGGTGATGGCAGTGGAGGTGTGCTACTGACCGCCTGGCCAGAATGAACAAATGGATGATGAAATGCTCAAAGAAATCAGGAAAGTTAACACAATTTACAATGTTCAAATGGCAAATGACATTTAGGGGTTTGTTTCTATTTGTCCCCTTAATGTGGACAAATGGAAAGTTATCTACCTAAGAAAGAACAAACCAAACTGTGGTTACACAATGAAAGATTCCACATTAGGAACCACCACCCAGAAAAAAGATTTAGGCATCATCGTGGATAACACATTGAAACTCTCCACCCAGTCAAGTGGCAGTCAAGAAGGCAAAGAGAATGCTAGGAATTATAAGGAAAGGAATGGAGAATAAGACAAAGGATATTATAATGCCTCTATATTGTTCCATGGTGCAACGCCACCTTGAATATTGTGTGTAATTCTGGTCACCGTATCTTAAAAAGGATATAGTGGAATTAGAAAATGTACAAAAAAGAGCCACCAAAATGGTAAAGGGGATGGAAGGATACCCCTATGAGGAGAGGCTTAAACGATTAGGGCTCTTCAACCTGGAAAAGAGACAGCTGAGCGGAGATATGAGATCTATAAATTAATGAATGGCGTGGAATGGGTAAATGTAGAGTCATTGTTTACACTATTAAAAAATAGAAAAACTAGGGGACATACAATGAAGCTACAGTGTAACCTTTTTAAGACTAATAAGAGAAAATATTTTTTTTACTCAATGCATAATCAAACTCTGGAATTCATTACTGGAGGATGCCATAAAAGTTGTTGGTGTAGCTGGGTTTAAAAAAGGTTTGGACAAGTTCCTGGAGGAAAGATTCATAAACCATTATTAAAGAAGACCCAGGAAATCCATTGCTTGCCCCTTTAGAAGCATTGTGGAACCTGTGTGTCTTTTTGGGAAAATGCCAGGTGCTTGTGACTTGGATTGGCCACTGATGGAAACAGGATACTGGGCATGATGGACCCTGGTCTGACCCAGTACGGCATTTCTTATGTTCTTATATGTTAGATGAAAGGCAGGACAGAGGAGATAAGATAGAGTTGCTTAAATACCTCTATGACATAAATTCACAAGTGGCGAGCCTCTTTCGATTGAAAGCAAACTCTGCTACGAGGGGACATAAGATGAGGGTGAAAGGTGATAAACTCAGAAACATAGAAACATGATGGCAGAAAAAGATCACATGGCCTATCCAGTTTGCCCCTCCATATCAACCACTACAACAGTCCCCTTTTTACCTTCAGAGATCTGTCCCATGATTTTTTAATTCAGACAATGTCCTCATCTCTACCATCTCCACTGGGAAACTATTCCACACATCTTCCACTCTTTCTGTAAAGAAATATTTCCGCATATTACTCCTGAGTCTATCCTCTTTCACCCTTATCCTATGTCCCCTCATAGCAGAGCTTGCTTTCCATTGAAAGAGGCTCTCCTCCTGTGCATTTATGACATGGAGGTATTTAAATGTCTCAGTCATATCACCTCTGTCCTGCCTTTCCTCTAAGGTGTACATATTAAGCTCCTTACGTCTGTCCTCATATGCTGTATAACGAAGACCACTAACCATTTTAGTAGCAACCCTCTGCACCAACTCCAACTTGTCAATATCCTTTTGAAGGTGCGGTCTCCAGAATTGCACACAATACTCCAAATGAGGTTGCACCAAAACTAATATACAGGCACTATCACTTCCTTTTTCTGCTGACCATTCCTCTCCCTATGCACCCAAGCATTCTTCTAGCTTTCACCATCACCTTTTCTACCTGTTTAGCTACTTTAAAATCATCAGACACAATCACACCTAGGTCCCTCTCTTCATTTGTGGACAGAAGTACTTCACTCCCTATACCATATCGCTCCCTAGGATTGCTGCAGCCCAAATGCATGACCTTGAATTTTTTAACATTAAATCTCAGCTGCCAAATTCTAGACCATTCTTCAAGCTTAGCTAGATCTCTCCTCATGTTATCTACACCTTCCTAGGTGTCTACTCTATTGCAGATTTTGGTATCATCCACAAAGAAGCGAACCTTATCTGACAGCCCTTCTGCAATATCACCACCAAAGATGTTAAAAAATATCGGACCATGGACAGATCCCTGGGGCACACCACTGGTAACCTCCTTCTACTCAGAGTGTGCTCCATTTAACTGTACCCTTTTATGCCTCCCAACTAATTTCTAACCCAAGCTGTTAGGGTCCATCCCTAGGGTGCTCAGTTTGTATATAAGTCACCTGTGCGGAACGGTGTCAAAGGCTTTATGAAATCTAAATACACCACATCTAGAGCTCTCCCTCGGTCCAACTCCCTGGTCACCCAATCAAAGAAATCAATCGGATTTGTCTGACAAGTCCTGCCTCTGGTGAATCCATGCTTCCTTGGATTCGGTAATTCACTGGTCTGAAACCTCACTATTTTCTCTATTAGCAGTGTTTCTATTAATTTACTCATCACAGAGGTTAGACTACCCGGCCTGTAGTTTTCAATCATATCCTTACTTCCGCTTTTGTGTAAAGGGACCACAAGTGCCTCTCTCTTGTCCTCTGGCACCAAAGAGGCATTGAAAAGGTCAGTCAGTGGAGCTGCTAGAATGCTCAGGAGTAATACGTGTAAATATTTATTTACGGAAAGAGTTGTAGATGCATGGAATAGTCTCCAGGGGAGGTAGTACAGATGAGGACAGTATCCAAATTCAAAAAAGCATGGGACAAACACAGAAGATCTCTTAAGGAAAAAAGGGGACTATTGTAGTTGAAATGGAAGGGCAGACTAGATCGGCCATGTGGTCTTTCTGCCGTCATTTTCTGTGAGACTTCAGCAGGTAGGTGGTTTGGTATACTGGTGATGCTTGATGAGGGAATAGGGTCTCTTTATCATATGGCAATACTTGACTGTATGTAGAACAGAGGATTTCAGAAGATTCCTTTGTTAATGTTCCCTCTTCTAGCCATGATCATTTGTTTCTAATCTGTCATATGCATTTTCCATAAGTTTACTTGTAGTCTCAGTGCTAGAACTCTTGTCTGGTTCTTATCTTATGCTTGGGTGCATACAGAGAGGAATGGCTAGCAGAAAAAGGAGGTGATAGTGCCTCTGTTTAAGTCTTTGGTGCGACCTCATTTGGAGTATAGTGTGCAATTCCGGAGACCACACCTTCAAAAGGATGTGAACAGGATGGAGTCGGTGCAGAGGGTGGCTACTAAAATGGTTAGTGGTCTTCATTATAAAGCATATAAGGACAGACTTAAGGATCTTAATATGTACACCTTAGAGGAAAGACGGGATAGAGGTGATATGATTGAGATGTTTAAATACCTCCGTGGCATATATGTTCAGGGAGAGAGCCTCTTTCAATTGAAAGCAAGTTCTGCTATGAGGGGACATGGGATGAGTGTGAAGGGAGATAGATTCAGGAATGGTATGCAGAAATATTTCTTTACGGAACGAGTAGTGGATCCATGGAATAGTCTCCCAGTGGAGGTGGTAGAGATGAGGACAGTAATTGAATTCAAAAAAGCATGGGACCAACACAGAGGATCTCTAAAGGTAAAAAGTGGACTGTTGTAGTTGATATTGAAGGACAGACTAGATAGGCCATGTGCTCTTTTTTCTGTCATCATATTTCTATGTTTCTATGTTTCTATCCACTGCTACTGAAGATGTTATAGATTCTTCAGCAAAGATATTTAAAAACAAGAATATGCTATAGTCTATAGAAACCTATGATTCTCCTCTGTATGCAAAGTGTTTAAAAGAAATGTGAACCGTTATACTATAGAAAATGTAATTGTCCTCAAAGGCATGGGCCACTACATATTTTTTAAGCAAATGATACAATTTAAAATGCTAACTCTTACTGTGAAGCAATTAGACTGCATTGATTTAATTTTTGTTAGCATTACTTAGGGGTATGTTTACTAAACCGTCTTAACGTCGCAGCGGTGGTATTATTGCGTGAAAAGTGATGTTATCACGCGATAATGTAACGGCGGCGTTAAGGCACCCTAACACTGTGAAATCCGGGTCTGAAGGGTGGAGTAAGGCTTCCCAGATGGCAGAGAGAAGGGGTCAGTGGGCAGGGAGAGGCTCCATGCACACTAATGCTGTGAAATCAGGATCTGAAAATTAGCGCCAGTGAAAACCTCACGCTAGAGGTACATTTGCAGGAGAGAGAAACCATTTAAGTCAGCAATGTGCAGCAAAGACAGGGAAACCCAGAAAAGTGATAGTTGTGATGCATGTGCAGGAACCAAAAAGGCAAATAAACATATAAAAGGACCAGAACCACATCTAAAATCCCAATAACCAAGCTAAGAACATAAGATATGCCATACTGGGTCAGACCAAGGTCCATCAAGCCCAGTATCCTGTTTCCAACAGTGGCCAATCTAGGTCATACGTACCTAGCACTTTCCCCAAGAGACACAGGTTCCGCAATGCTTGTACTGGGTCAAGCACTGATATCCTGGGTCCCTTCTTAATAATGGTTTATGGACCTTTCCTCCAGGAACTTGTCCAAACCTTTTTTAAACCCAGCTACACTAACAGCCTTTACAACATCCTCCGGTAACAAATTCCAGAGTTTGATTACACATTGAGTGAAAAAATATTTTCTTTTATTAGTCTTAAATAGTTTACCCTGTAGCTTCATTGCATGTCCCCTAATTTTTCTATATTCTGATAAGGTAAACAACTGATCTACGTTTACCCGTTCCATTCTGTTCATTAATTTATAGACTTCTATCATATCTCCCCTCAGCCGTCTCTTTTCCAGGTTAAAGAGCCCTAACCTTTTTAGCCTTTCTTCATAGAAGTATCCTTCCATCCCCTTTACCATTTTGGTGGCTCTTCTTGGAACCTTTTCTAATAGCTCTATATCTTTTTTAAGATATGGCGACCAGAATTGCACACAATATTCAAGGTGCGGTCTCACCATGGAACGATATAGAGGCATTATAATATCTTTTGTTTTATTTTCTATTCCTTTCCTTATGATACCTAGCATTCTATTTGCTCTCTTGGCAGCGGCTGCACACTGGGCCGAGGATTTTAACATGTTATCCACAATGATGCCTAAATCTTTTTTCTGGGTGGTGGTTCCTAATGTGGAACCTTGCATCGTGTAACCATAGTTTGGGTTGTTCTTCCCTAGGTGCATAACTTTGCACTTGTCCACATTAAATTTCATCTGCAATTTTGATGCCCAGTCTTCTAATTTATCAAGATCCTCTTGCAATTTTCCACAATCCTCTTGGGTTTCAAGGTGCATAACTTTGCATGTGTCCACATTAAATTGAATCTGCCATTTGAACATCCAGTCTCCCAATTTTTCAAGGTCCTCTTGCAATTTTTCACAATCCTCTTGGGTTTTAACAACTTTGAATAATTTTGTGTCATCTGCAAATTTGATAACCTCACTCATTATTCCCATTTCCAGGTCATTTATGAATATGTCAAAAAGCAGCGGACCCAGCTCAGATCCCTGGGGTACACCACTATTCACCTTTCTCCATTGGGAAAATTGGCCATTTAGCCCAACCCTCTGCTTTCTATCTTTTAACCAGTTCTTGATCCACAGTAGTACACTGCCTCCTATCCCATGATTCTTTAGTTTTGCCAAAAGTCTCTGATGAGGGACCTTGTCAAAGGCTTTCTGAAAGTCCAGATACACTATATCAACTGACTTACCTTTGTCCACCTGTTTATTCACACTTTCAAAAAAACACAACAGATTAGTAAGACAAGATCTTCCTTGTCTAAAGCCATATTGGCTGTCTCCCATTAGGCCATGACTATCTACATGCTAAGTAATTTTATTCTTTATGATGGTTTCTACCATTTTTCCCGGTACTGACGTGAGGCTCACCAGTCTGTAGTTTCCCGGATCACCCCTGGAACCCTTTTTAAAAATTGGTGTTACATTGGCGATCCTCCAATCTTCAGGTATTAGAGATGATTTTAATGATAGTTCACAGATTACTAATAGCAGGTCTGCAATCTCATATTTCAGTTCTTTCAACACCCTTGGATGTATACCATCTGGCCCAGGTGATTTGCTACTCTTCAGTTTATCTAATAGTTGTAATACATCTTCTCGATGTATCAATATTTCCTTCAATTCTTCTGCACCTTTAAATACCACTTCAGTCATGGATAACATCCCTACATCTTCCTCAGTAAAGACCCTTTGCCTGCTTTATCAATGCCTTGCATTTGACTTGCCAGTGCTTGTGCTGTTTCCAGGTTTCGTCATTTGGCTTTTTTTTCCATTTCCTGAAAGATGCTTTTTTGGCAACAACAGCCTCTCTGACCTCACCTTTAAACCATGCTGGCAGTTTTTTGGACTTCCTTCCACTTTTCTTAAAGCGTGGAATACAGCTGGTCTGGGCTGCCAAGATAGTATTTTTCAACAACACCCAAGCTTGATGTAAGTCTTTAACCTTTGCAACTGCTCCTTTTAGTTTTTTCTTAACTATTTTCCTCATTTTATCATAGTCTCCCTTTCGAAAGTTAAAAGGTGGTACTGTGGATTTCCATACTATCCCTCCTCCACTAATTAAATCAAAGGCGATAATGCTATGATCACTATTGCCAAGGGGCACCAACACCCTTATCTCTTGCACTAGATCTGGTGTTCCACTAAGGACTAGGTCTAATATGGCTTCCCCTCTGGTCAGTTCATGAACCAGCTACTCCAAGAAGCAGTCATTTATGTCATCTAGGAACTTTATCTCCCTAGCATGTCCTGCCGTGACACTGACCCAGTCGATACCGGGGTAATTGAAATCACCCATTATTATTACTGCGCTGTAACTTTTGTTAGCTTCCTTGATTTCTTTGAGCATTTCATCATCCATTTGTTCATTCTGGCTGTCCAATAGTGATATTAATGATAAACATAAAGCAACACTACTGACAAAGCGTATACATTAAGATATCATGTTTGGAAGGGTCTATGCTCTGTCCCCCTACAAAGTGAATGATCCCACATTGAAATAGCGCCGATCAGGGTTTCTGTCATTTAGATTGGGCAGGTTTGTTATGGCGTGCACATGTGCAGCAACAGCAGAGTGGGCACATGGGAAACAGCAACTGTACTGATGCTTTAAATGGGATACAAGGGGCTGTAGGCGGCACATGCTGTGGTCCAGTGTGCACATGCTGTGGTCCAGTGTGCACATGCTGTGGCACAGTGCGGGCTAGGCAGATGCCTAGGTGGCACAAAGGAATGCCGAAACTGTAAAGCAGCAAGACAGCAACTGATGAGGGTCCAACCTGGGCATGAGTGTGTGTCCCACAGTGTCACAGGGGATATTACCCTGCAGGTAACCCCAAGGGCACATAACATTGGCAGGTGGTGCGGGGGGGGGGGGGGAAAGCATGCATGTCCATGTAGGCACCCCTACCCGAGAACCCCCACCATAGGCAGCTGCCTACCGGCATACTGGATGGCCTGGGACTGCGCCCCACCAGCACCACCGGCATAATGCATGGCAGCAGAGGGGTGCTGGTGGTGGAGGGGGAAGTGGCATCTGCCCACAGCAGACCATGGCCTAGCCCCGTTTAGGTGGGTGCCATTCACTGCAACAGACAGGGTCTGTCTGACGAACAGTCATGTTATCCCCAGGGAATGAACTGTCCCTGTGGCAACAGTGTGGCACAGTACACACAGCCAGTGTGTTCATGAGCAGAAGGTCACAAATTTAAGTCCCAGCTGTGGCTCCTGCCAACCCTGTCCCCATATTTTACCTAGTACTAAACCATGGTAATAAAGACGGAACCTTTATTGCAGATAAAATAAACATGCCTAAAACACATATATTTTACCCTACAGAGCACAGACACCATAAGCATGTGCAATCCCTAGAGCAGTTTCCCCAACTGCAGTCCTGCAGGGCCAAACACCATTCAGGTTTCATTTATTTTATTTATTTATTTTTATTTAGCATACATTTGTATACCGCTACTTCCAGCGATCAGTAGCGGAATTAGATTACACATTGGAAACAGTCAAATCAGGACAGAAAATTTAAAGTATATACAAACTGATTTGTAAGGTAAGCACAACACACATTAGTTATGGAGGAGTGGTTTACATATGTACATTTTTACATATATACATCTTTGATTCTCTGGGTGGCACAGTTTGTGCCATGTGGGCTAAATCAAGTTGTACTGAATCTGAAATAGGTGAGTCTTGAGTTTTATTCTAAAGTCCATCAGGTCTTTGCTAGCTCGTAGCTCCAGCGGTAGTTGGTTCCAGAGTGTCGGTGCTGTGTAAGAGTATGCTCTGTTACTAGTACCGGCTTTGACAGATCTTATGTCTACCGATAGGCAGAGGGTGTTGGAGGTGGTGGTTCTTCTGCTTCTGTTGGGTGGTTGTGTGCAGATTAGGCTGGAGAGGAAGGATGGTGCTATGTTTATGTATGAGCTTGAAAGTGGTTATTAGTGTTTTATATTTTATACGAGCTGTAATGGGGAGCCAGTGTAGTTCAATCAACACGGGTGTGATGTATTCAGCAAAACATTTCTACATAATGATTCTAGCTGCCACATTCTGTGCCATTTGTAGTATTTTTAGGGTTTTCTTTGGCTGGCCCTGTAGAATGGCTTTGCAATAGTCAAAGTGTGGTATGATGAGAGCTTGTGCCACGGACCTGAAATCATGAGGCTCAATAATGCTTCGTAGGGGTTGCAGGACTCTTAGTTTGTGGAAAATGGCCCTGTTTGTTAAGCGGAGGTGTTTTTCCATCTTTAGGTCACTGTCGAACGTTACCCCGAGATATTTTATTTCTTTCTTTCTTTGGTAGGTATTGTTGCATGCTGTAGGTATTATTTCATGCTGTCCCTAATAAATATGCCTGTGCTGCATTTGTATGCACCGCCCCCATTGTATGCAAATGTATCTCATGCATATTAATTAGGGACAGCATGAAAACCTGAACAGGGTTTGGCCCACCAGGACCGGAGTTGGGAACCTCTGTCCTACAGCAGCTGCCAACAGGTGCATAAGCACCCACACCCACAGGCTCCACCATCCAAAGCCTCATGGAGAGTCAGGCTGTTGGGCCCTGCGCGCAACAGCATCTCCCAATACTAGCACTTGCATACCTTAGCAATGCTGCTCTAAACTTGGGAATACGTTACACATATATCAAAAGGTTGCTATGATTAATGGCAGATAACAATTCCTAAGTTAATCACAATTTGCTGATAGAGCTGCATCATAGCAACCTTTTTGATATATGTGGAGTGTGTTTCAGTTTTGGTTTCTGACAGTGTTTACCACCCCGGGGAGTGACCCCAACAGTATTGCGTACCATAGCCATGCCTGCACTGTACCCAGGACTGGTGTGGTGGCCAGGGATGCCAAAAGCCTCTATATTTGCACAATGCTGGCATAGGTGTGCGAGTGTATGTCTGTCTATCCAGTGTGTTGTGGCTGCCTACACCTTACTCAGCCCCCACTGCTTGCACTGTTTCCAGTGTTAGCCTGCTAATGTGCATAATGAGGAGCAAGGTACTGTGGGTATGGCCCGGCAGGGTGGCCTGGGCAGGATGCATCTGCACAGGGCATAGGGCAATGGCTGGGACATTGTAGTGCCCGGCCACCACCTGCACAGACAGGGTGGCCACAGCATGTCCTGCCTGGAGGTCACTCTCACCCTGACTGAGCAGTGACCACGGCATGGCTAGTTTCCCCCATAGTGCTATATAGTTTTTCTCTCAAGTGATATTTATGGGTTCTCTTTTTTGGGGCCCAATCACTGACTTACCTGCTTGGTATGTGTACTCACATCCCAGTTTTGGGTGCACACATCTTCTCCAGGAACATGCACTATGCACTAGCTAGCAGACTGTCTGCAGTTAGTATGTGTAGGGCTGGAACACCTTACAGGGTGCAGCGGCTGGATGCTCACTGTGCTCACTGCTAGAGAATGTCAGATAGTGGTGGGGGGCACCTGAGCATTTCCAGGTCTACTGTCTGTCTGCCATTGCTTACTGGATGTGTACAGATCTGCATTGACTGCCCTGTAGGGTGCCTGTTCTCAAGCAGGACTGGGGTTGATGGTCCCCTCTACTGCCACCATTGCAGCGATGTAGAATGTGGATCTGTTGGTGGGAGACCCTGTCCCTCCAACCCTGAGCCACAGAGGGTGGGTTGGGTGGTGCTACATAATCCACTTTTGGGTCCAAACACCCCCCTTCACTTATAACATGTGACCATGGCACCCAAACATGATATGCACTGTTTTGGGTGCATCATAGTCCACAAGGGCTAGACGTGACTGGGAAATACAGATGGACACAGGTGTATCCTAGTTGTGTCTGCAAGCACTACCTATCACACACTGGCACTGATGGCGACCTGCAGCATAGCCTATCTCAGCTAAGCCAGGTGCTGAGGGCCTGGTGCTGGGTGCCCCACCTCGCCCTCAGGGTGAGCACAGTACCCTCACAATGTGACGGTCTGTAGCTACTCTGTGCCAGTAACACACATGGTCAGTTCCCCCTACCAGGCCGAGATGCAGTGGGGGTGCATACCCCATCTTGTGATCATCTGTAGACTGCTGATCTGCATGTGCAGTGCATCATGGGTACAGATGGGTTTACCCTATCATGGTAACCACAGCAAACAGTTTGTGTGGTGGCCTGCAGTCTTTCTGTAGCCAGCCAGGGGTTTGTTAGTAGCTATAGAGATGTAGCCTACTGGTTCCTTCACTGACTGTGGAGGCAGAGGTCATGGGTTTGATTCTGCAGTGGGGTTATGTAAGAAGGCTGTCTGAGGTGTTTCCTTTTTTAATTTAAATTAGTGCTGCCAGCAAAAACACCCTCACAGTGCTGTAACCTTAAGGTGCCTCATAAAGTGCCCTATAAAATGCCGTATAAGGTGCCCTATAGGGAACATTATAAGGTGCCTTGGCAGACAGTGCACTTTATAATGTGCCCTCTGGAGTGCCTTATAGGGCGCCTTATGCAGCACCTTAGGTTACGGCACTGTGAGGGTGTTTTTGCTGGCAGCACTAATTTGAATTAAAAAAGAAAATGCCTTAGACAGCCTTCTTACATAGATCCACTGCAGAACTGAACCCATAACCTCTGCCTCTGCAGTCATTGCCCTTACCAGTGGGCTACATCTTTATTCCTTCTGACGCTGCGCTGGCATTAGCTTAGGGTTAATGCGCGTTAACATGCCATGGCGCTCACTATCGCACAATACCGATTCTTGCTACCTTAGGACCGGAATGCCCACTCCTTATATAGCATTCTTCACATTATCGCTGGAGCTAGCGCCAGGAACATTAAGACGGTTTAGTAAACATACCCCTTAGTTTTCTTAATTAACACTATAGCATTTAATGATGGCTTTGGCTTTGTAAAATATGAAACAGCTGCCTTTCGTTTCTCTCCATTCCAACAGTGCCATTACTAAACTTTTCTTAACTACTGTAGCATGCGAAACTTGTCTTCTGGAAAGAAGCTGTGCTGAAGTTGTGATTTCATGCTTACTGGCAATGTCAGCTTAAAAGGAGTGTGTAACCAAGATCTGTGCTGGTTTCTTTCATGGATAATTAAAATATTTTCTTACAGTGATGCATTTCTCTATTTGTATGGATAAAGGACTTTTAAAACTTTCTATCCTTTTCTTTTTTTTAATCCTCACGTTACCCTCTTTTTGTAGAGCTCCCCACTATTTCATATGGGAATACTTGGCTATGTTACTGTTACGTCCATTTCCAGCTGAAGGCTAAAGAAATGTCTAAGACTTGGTTTAAATGATTTTTCTTTGGTCACGTGAGGTCACCATTGCAGTGGCAACTGTTTTCTATCCCTCCCTGGACTAGGGCATATCTTTCCTACAACAGTCCTGATTTGTAACCTAACCAAATCCCTTTAACAAATATTTCTCTTGGACTATTGCAATTTATTATATGTAGGTTTATCAAATTGGTAAGGAAGCTATAAGTGGCCAAAAATATGGAAGTAATGGTGATCATGTGGGGTAGTAGGTGGGAAAGTTCTAAAACCCCTATTGGCCAAATTACACTGGCTGCCCGTGGAAGATTATTTATTATTTATTTATTTATTTATTATTTATTACAGGCTCTTATATACCGCTCTATTCAGCATCAGCGCGGTTTACAATATAACAACATACCATAATGAACAAACTGTTTGGTTTTACAGAGAACAAGGTCAGAGAACTTGGATAAAACATGGGAAGTCATTACTGCAACTATTTACAAGAGTATTTACAAGTATACATGACAGGATTTGTTCTTAGTTTGGGTAGTGATCAAGATTGGTTAGTTGGTTAAGTAATAATGGGGGAAGAGGTGGGATTTGAGTGCCTTTCTAAAAAGGGATAGATCAGTGATAGCACGAATTTCTGGGGGTAGAGCGTTCCAGCATTTAGGGGCATAGAATCTGAAAGCCCTGTTGGATGTCACTGATAGGCATTTTGTCGCTGCTTTAGGGATGATTAGAATATTTGTTGATATCGTTCTCCTGGATCTGTTGGGTGGAGCGGCCTGAATGAGGTCTATTAGAGAGGAGGAGGTGATGCTTTTAGTGGCCTTAAAGGTTAGTAATAATGTTTTGAACAATATTCTGCCATGTATGGGGAGCCAGTGGAGTTGCTCTAGGATGGGTGTTACATGGTCCCTTCTTGATGCTCCGTAGAGGACTCTAGCAGCGGTGTTCATGGCGAGTTGCAGAGGGTTTAATGTGGAGTGTGGGAGGCCTTGAAGAATGGCATTGGCATAGTCAAGGTGTGGTAAGGTTAAGGCTTGAAATATAGTTCTGAAGTCATCAGGATCAAGCAGGGGGCGAAGATGTCGAAGAGTCCGGATCTTGAGGTAGATTGCCCTGACTATGTTGGATATGTGTAGTTTCAGATCCATGCGTTGGTCAAAAGTGACTCCAAGGTAACGAATGGAAGGTTTTGATTGGAGCTCGGCTTCTTTCACCTTTATATGGGATGGGGGGGAGAAAAGTGGGTCCCTGGTGATGAAGAGAACCTCGGTCTTTTTATGTTGAATTCGGAGGTTCTGGGATTGCAGCCATTCGGATACTGCATCAAAACATTTAGCTAGCGGGGAAAGGTTCATGTGAACTGTGGAGAAAGGCATGTATAGGAGGATGTCATCTGCGTATATCAAGCATTCAACCTTGAAGGACTTGATGATATTGCAAACCGGTTGTATGTATATATTGAAAAAGAGTGAGGATAGGGATGATCCTTGCGGTACGCCTTGCTTTTGGTGGTAAGGTGTAGATGTTGCGGTCCCTGAGGTAACGTACTGCCATCTCTGATCGAGGTATGACTTGCACCACTCTAGGGCAGTGTTATTGATGCCTTTTTCTTTTAGTCGCGCTATTAACAGATCGTGATGTACAGAGTCAAAAGCCGCAGCAATGTCTAAGAAGATAAGAGCAAAGCCTTGGCGGATGTTATCAATGCCTGTGATGATGTTGTTGCAGAGAGTGGTAAGGAGGGTTTCAACACCGTGGAACTCTCTGAAGCCATGTTGGCAGTGGTCCAGAGGGGAGACGGTGTCAATGTGGTCCTGTAACTGTCTTTGAGCTTCCTTTTCAATTATTTTCGCTAGTAGGGGTATGCTAGCTATGGGTCTATAAGATTCAACCTTTTGTGGGTCGAGTTTATGGTTTTTCAAGAGTGGTCTTATGGATGTTCTCTTGAGGGCTGGTGGGAAGGAGCCGGTTGTAAAGGATAAATTCATCATTTTAGTGATGATGGGGCTGAGATCTTGGCGTAGTTCCTTTATCCAGTGGGCTGGGCAAGGGTCAGTTTGTGCAGTAGTCGTGTTAAGAGCAGCGATGGTGTCCTCAACATGTTTTCTGGATGGTGTGGAGAACATGGATAGGTTTGATATGCATATGGTGACTTGAGAAGAGATAGTTGCAATGTTGTTGGTTTGAAGCAATTTGGATTGCAGGAAATCGGCGAAAACTTGGGGATGAATGGGTTCAGGATGTTTTGGTGAAGGTTCTTTAGATAAGGTTTTGACTAAGTTGAAAAGATCGCGTGGTTTATTTAGTGATCTTTTCAACGTATCGGTATGGAATTGTTTCATCTTGGCCATGACTGACTCTCTGTGCACAGATAGATGTGCTTTGTAGGCTGCTTGGTCTTCTGAAGAGTGTGAGCGACGCCATCGTTTCTCCAGTCTTCTTAGGTGTGTGAGGGAGGCTCGTAGGTCAGGGGAGAACCAAGAAGAAGATTTTCTTTTCTTTGGGTTGTTACCCTGGACTGGTTGCAGTGCAATGGTACTGATAGTGCTGTTCCAGGATGTGATCAGATTTTCCAGATTGAGAGAGGTGTCATGTAGGAGAGGGAGGGTTTCTGTAACTATGTGTTCTTTGTTGAAGGTTTTGAATTTCCGAGATGTTACTCTTGTCGAGTCAATGGAGTTTTTGTTTCTGTGTGGTGACTGTTTGCCATTGATGAGGATGGAGAAGGTGATTAAATTATGGTCTGACCAAGGTACTGGGGTTACAGAGTTGTCAAGTTTATTGTTGGAGTCAAGAGCTGTGAGAGGGGCAAAGATCATGTCCAGGATGTTTCCTCTCTCGTGCGTGGGGGTGTCGACAATTTGCTTGTATCCCAGCTCGTTGATTGCTTCAAGGAGGGCTGAGGAGTGGCTGGGATGTAGTGTTGGGAGATTGAGGTCTCCTAATATCCAGTTGGGAATGTTGGGCTTGCGTGAGTTAGTTGCTAGGTCCAGAATGTAAGGCAGGTCGTCCGTGGAGGGTGAGGGTGCTCTGTAAATCAGATTGATGAGGCATTGTTCATTTGTGATAGTTAAGACGTCCATGCTGTTTGAGCTTGTGGAGTCCACGGTGTGGAAGTTTAGGTCATTCTTGGTAAGTATGAGAATGCCTCCTCCTCTCTTGCTCTCTCTATGTTGGGAATGGGCAGAGAAGTTGGGGGGTATGAGTTGGTTAAGGATTACATTATCCGCGTCAGATAACCAGGTTTCGGTTATCATGAGGACATCTAGATTATGAGAAGAAATTGTGTCAGTGATGACTGGCCATTTCTTGCGGATAGACCGTGCATTTATGAGAGCACAGTTTAAGTAAGAGGGTTGAGGGGGTTCCTCTTGTTTATTTTTCTTTGGTTGTTGAAGGGCTATATGTATTAGGTGCGAGTGGCGTGTGGGGGTCCATATTCTTGAGTTGGGATAGGGAGATTCTGCCCTTCTTTTTCCATGACTTAGAAGTATTGGAATTTGGTGAGATGTGTGATATAAGGCAAGGGCTTCGTTGAGACAGCTTATAAGCAGGAAGAGGCAGATAGCCAGGGTATTTAATGGTAGAGCCATTGGGGTTTTTGTTGAGGTGGATGAGGTACTTTCTATGAGGAATTCTGTGATTCTGGTGGTTCTGTGATTCTGGTACTTTCTGTGAGGCTACCGACCACAGTAGTAATTGAAAGCAACAGTGATAATTGAATGGTACTGGCAATAGTAAAACTGATGCAACAATGATATTTGAATGGTACTGGCGACAGTAACAATAACTGCAACACTGATAAATGGATCCTACTGGCAACAGTAATAATTGGAGGTAATGGATCCTACTGGCAACAGTAATAATTGGAGGTAACAGTGATAATTGAATGGTACAGGCAATGGTAAAATTGAATGCAACAATGATAAATGGATACTATTGGTAACAGTATAAGTGAAAGCAATAGTAATAATATAATGTAATAATTATTATGGTATGTTACTGACAACATTACTAGTATCTTCCTATATAGTGTAGCCGTTGGTATTGGTGAGCCTATTCAACATTACAAGATTGAGCAGGAGATAGACAAAAAACAAAACTTATGCTGTATAGTATTATCAATCAGTGTCTGGGAGAAAAAAGTCAGTTGAGACAGATATGCAGCATGTATACTTGCTGTGGTTGAGGTTATGTGGTTGAGGTTTGGCGGCTGGTCTCCAGGCGAGTGATTTCCAGGTGGCTGGTCTCCAGGAAGGTTGTTAGGAAAGGTGTTGTGACTCCTCGGTGCCCTGCTTGCTGGAATTCAGGGCTTTAAGGACTCAGGATCTTAGTGAGGCAGGACCGGATGGTGGCGGTGTTTTATTCGTCCTTGTTCCTAGGAGGTTGAGGGCTGTTATACCAATTGTTCCTAGGCTTCACTTGGGCCACCGCCTAAGGGCCACGCCAAAGGGCCCTCTGGCGAGGCCCTCAGGCGCGGGCCCGCAGAGGCGCGGGCGCGCCTGATGGCGCGAACTTTAAACAGGTCTTGCTGCGCCCTGATAGGGCGGAAGATCGCCGGTGTCTGCTCCCCTGCCGGAGGCTCTATCCCCGTGCTGGGGAGAGCTGTAGATGGTGGTGGGAGCAGGGAGGTGCACGCGCCCGATGGCGCGAACTTTAAACAGGTCTTGCTGTGCCCTGATAGGGCGGAAGATCGCCGGTGTCTGCTCCCCTGCCGGAGGCTCTATCCCCGTGCTGGGGAGAGCTGTAGATGGTGGTGGGAGCAGGGAGGTGCACGCGCCCGATGGCGCGAACTTTAAACAGGTCTTGCTGCGCCCTGATAGGGCGGAAGATCGCCGGTGTCTGCTCCCCTGCCGGAGGCTCTATCCCCGTGCTGGGGAGAGCTGTAGATGGTGGTGGGAGCAGGGAGGTGCACGCGCCCGATGGCGCGAACTTTAAACAGGTCTTGCTGCGCCCTGATAGGGCGGAAGATCGCCGGTGTCTGCTCCCCTGCCGGAGGCTCTATCCCCGTGCTGGGGAGAGCTGTAGATGGTGGTGGGAGCAGGGAGGTGCACGCGCCCGATGGCGCGAACTTTAAACAGGTCTTGCTGCGCCCTGATAGGGCGGAAGATCGCCGGTGTCTGCTCCCCTGCCGGAGGCTCTATCCCCGTGCTGGGGAGAGCTGTAGATGGTGGTGGGAGCAGGGAGGTGCACGCGCCCGATGGCGCGAACTTTAAACAGGTCTTGCTGCGCCCTGATAGGGCGGAAGATCGCCGGTGTCTGCTCCCCTGCCGGAGGCTCTATCCCCGTGCTGGGGAGAGCTGTAGATGGTGGTGGGAGCAGGGAGGTGCACGCGCCCGATGGCGCGAACTTTAAACAGGTCTTGCTGCGCCCTGATAGGGCGGAAGATCGCCGGTGTCTGCTCCCCTGCCGGAGGCTCTATCCCCGTGCTGGGGAGAGCTGTAGATGGTGGTGGGAGCAGGGAGGTGCACGCGCCCGATGGCGCGAACTTTAAACAGGTCTTGCTGCGCCCTGATAGGGCGGAAGATCGCCGGTGTCTGCTCCCCTGCCGGAGGCTCTATCCCCGTGCTGGGGAGAGCTGTAGATGGTGGTGGGAGCAGGGAGGTGCACGCGCCCGATGGCGCGAACTTTAAACAGGTCTTGCTGCGCCCTGATAGGGCGGAAGATCGCCGGTGTCTGCTCCCCTGCCGGAGGCTTTATCCCCGTGCTGGGGAGAGCTGTAGATGGTGGTGGGAGCAGGGAGGTGCACGCGCCCGATGGCGCGAACTTTAAACAGGTCTTGCTGCGCCCTGATAGGGCGGAAGATCGCCGGTGTCTAGATTTAAGATGTTAGTTATAGCTTACAAGGTGAATTTTACCAAGAGACCTAAATATTTGGAGGCAGATATGTTTAATTATGTACTGAAAAGATAACTGCATTTCCCAGAAACATAGTAACATAGAGGCCTATTCCATTCAGGCCAAGCTGCCCTTTACGGCCGGGGAGAATCAGACTGTGCAAAATTAGACCCGATTTTGATCCTGTGGTCCCCACGGAGTCAGAATTGGGTCTAGCGCTTTGGTGTGCAAGCCAGGACATAATTCTGCCCAACTGTTTTTCCTGGCGACTGCCTGGCTAACTCAGCCGGGCTCGTGTATGAAGCCGCAGTGCCATGGCACCATAGCTTCATTCACGAGCCACGATTGCCGGTCGCCCCAGAGGGAATCCTGTTCCCCACAGCCCGACCCCGATCTTTCCTTTCAAGGCCTGGGTCGGGCTGCTAGGGACCCCCTAAGCCCTCTCAGCTGCCTGCCTGTGTCCTGTGCCGCAGTTCCTCAGCATCCAAGTAGACTTATTCCACCTTTGAGGTGGAATAAGTTCCTCGTCTAGTCTGAAGGCTCTGGACATACAGGGCAGACCTCGGAATTGCCTATGTACATCCAGGGTCAAGGGCTTCCCACGTCACACCTTTGCTATGTCTCCAGAATGCCCCCTCCTGCCCCCTCCACTGCTGTCTAGGCTTCGTCATACAAAACCTGTGTTCATATGGGGAGGTTAGGGATGGGGATGGCAGGGGCATGAATAGCGAGGATGGACATCCCATCCCCTCTATTCTCAGGACAGAATGACTCCTATAGTATATGATGGCACATAAAGACCAGTATGGTGAATTTAGTCTGCCCAGCAAGGCGGCACGAGTAGGTGCACCTGCCACTCGGTGCAGGTCACACCTCCCCATGCTTTTGTTTAGGGGTATACTCACTGCTCTCTGCACATCACCTCTATTTGTTGAGATATAAGCGATAGTTATATTTATTTTGATTGTATCCTGTTGCTATAACGAGATCCACTGTGTCTGTCCCATGTCATTTTGAATTCTGTCACACCACTTCCCCCCACCACTTCCATCGAGAGGTCATTCCAAGTGTCCACCACTCTTTCAGTGAAAAATAATTCCCTGACATTGCCTTTCAGTTTACCCCCTTGCAGCTTCATGTTATGCCCTCTAGTTTTACAGCGTCCACGTCTTTGGAAGAGGTTTGTTTGTTCATTAGTACTCTTTAAGTATTTAAAGGTCTGAATCATATCTCCCCTGCCCCTCCTCTCCTCTAGAGTGTATATATTTAGGTCTTCAAGTCTCTTCTCATACGTCTTCTGGCACAGGCTCCAAATCTTTTGGGTCGCCTTCCTCTGAATCGTTACCAGTCTTTTTATATCCTGTGTCAATGGTGAAAAAAGTAAAATAGAGGAGTAGAGCATTAAGGGCCCCTTTTTGTAATGCCCAAGGACTGTTTAACATGTGTTTTAACACACGGCAACTGGCCACTGGGAACACTAACACACAAGCATGCCAGCCACCACAAGTTAAAATGCACAGTAATTGGCCATCGAGGGATGAGACAGGAAAGAGGCTGTGTGTGGGCATGGAGAGTGCATTACTGCTAGCATCAGGGTGATGTCTGCTCAGTGGGAGTTGTTAGGTGAACCTGTCTTACTGGAGTGCACATTAGGATAGCCTGTTGCATGTTATTTGCTGGGAACATTGATTGAACTCTAACATGGACGCTTTATTTATTTATCTGGTTTTATATACTGCACTTTTACAATCAGCGCGGTTTACATGGTAACAACATAATACATTGAAAAGGTACAATTAATACACATAACAGATACAAATAATTAACGGGATTGGCTAACAATAGAACATTTCAAAAGATGGCTAGTTAACATAGGACCTGGGTAGGTAAATATTTAAAGGCTGAGAATATACATCTGCATTGATGTCTAGGTACTCCCTCAGTTTAAAGATCACTGCGGCGGCGTTTCGCGCCGCTCCTGGATTCTGCTGTTACCTGTTGCCTCCCTTGCTTGTTTGCTGCTACCTGTGTACCTGCTTATTGCTGTTCTTCTGTTTCTCAGGTGCCTCTGCCTGCCCATCAGTTGGAAACCACTGCCTCCTCATCCCTGGAAGTGACACGGACGTGTGAAACGCGTCCGCGTTGACGTCTAGGTACTCCCTTAGTTTAAAGATCAGCGCGGTGGCGTTTCATGCCGTGGGCGCGCGCCAAAGGAGCACGCCCAAGGAGCACTTTATGCTCCTTGGGCGAGTTCCTTGGGGCGACAATGGGGGCGCTCAGTGCCATCATCTCCCTGGCTTGTCCTGCTCGTTCGCTCTCCTCACTATCCTTGTGGTAAGTTTCCTATCTCTGTCTGGTCCCTTTTTCGCCCTCCTCTGTCCTTCCACTCGATTTGTCAACTTCCTCCCCGCCCTCAGCATGTTTGCTATCCCTGTTTTTTGGGGACACCGCCCGCTCATGTCTGGATCCTTCCCACCAGGGCCCGTCGCCGGTGACTCGCTCAACCTTCTCTCATGCCGTTCCTGCCAACCGCTCCCAAGTTCCTCTCTCCTGCCTTCTTCATGCACGCTCTGGCTGGCGCTGTCACTTGCCCTCCTTAACTGCCCTTCTCTACGTGCAAAGACTCATTTAATCCACGATCTTGTCACACAACATTCCCTCGATGCCCTCTTTATCACTGAATCTTGGTTACACGAGGGGGAAGACGCTTTGCTCCACCATTGTCTCCCCCCGGGCTACTCAGCTTTACACACACCCCGCCTCCGTCGGATGGGCAGCGGTGTAGCCTTCATTTATAAGTCCTCTCTTCCTTTTTCCCTGGCTACTCTTCCCCCTCACTATCCAGAATCTCTCTCTCTTCGCTTTGGATCCTCCACCCCCTTTCACTTCCTTCTCATCTATGCCCCTCCCTCGCTTCGCACCTATCTATGGAACTCCTTGCTTCTATCCTTATTGGATGCTGCCCTTCTGTCCCCCCATCTGGTCCTGCTGGGCTACTTCAATGCTCATCTCAGCTCTCCATCCAAGCCCCGTGACAAGACCTTAGCTTCCCTCTTTCATGATCTCTCCTTTACCCAACACGTAACCTGTCTGACTCATATATCCGGCCACACTTTGGACCTTGTCCTCACCAGCACCTCCTCCCCCTCTTTGCCCTCTGACATCCGCTCACTTCCTCTTCCCTGGTCTGATCACTACTGTCTGCTGTTCTCCCTCTCCCTTCCTTCACCAGTCTCCCCTTCTTCTGCTTCCACAAAAATTTCCATACAGACTCTTAGGCGCCACCTCACCCCCCGCACTCTCGACTGTTTCCCCTCAGCCGACTCCCTTCTTCCTCCCGACTTTACCTCCTTCACAGTTGACCAGCAGGTAGATTCCTGGACTTCCACCCTCTCTACTGTGTATGATACTCTTGCTCCACTGCATCCTGTCACACTCTGCCCTTCCTCTCTTCATCCCTGGTACCATCCCGGACTCTTTCTACTTCGCACACATCTTCGCCATGCTGAGCGTCACTGGCGGAGGAAGCCCTCCCCTTCCTCTATCTCAGCGTTTTGCCAGGCCCAACTCCACTATAGCTCCATGATCTCTTCCGTTAAGAAAAATTACTATTCACATCTCATTACCTCCTCTTCCAACTCCTCCAGGCGACTATTTCAAGTTCTTAAGTCCATTTCTTCTCTCTCCACTGCCCCTTCTTCTGCCTCTCCCTCTCCGGCCCCCAGCCCAACCACGCTTGCCTCCTTCTTCTCTGATAAGGTCTCCTCTCTCCGTTCGTCCTTCCAAGACTGCCCCTTACCCCTTTCCCCTCCCCCCACCCCTCCCGCCTTCCCCCTCCTTGATTCTCCGCCCATATCCAACACTTTTCCCCATACCTGGGGCACCTTTGGTCCCATTGCCTCTCCTGAACTTATCAAGGCTATTTCCTCTTCCCATCAAACTACCTGTCCTCTTGACCCATTCCCTTCTTCCTGGCTTCTTAACCCGTCACTTCATCTTATTCCATATGTTCTCTCCATTCTTAAAACTAGTCTCGCTACTGGATGCTTTTCCTCCAGATGGAAGCACGCTATCGTTCGGCCCCTCCTTAAGAAACCCACCCTAGACCCAACTGTCCCTGGTAACTGGCGTCCAGTTACCAATCTCTCATTTCTCTCTAAGGTCCTCAAAAAAAGTTTTTTTCCCAGCTTTCCGCCCACCTTGATGCCACAATCTCTCTCCACCCCCGCCAATCAGGATTTCGCACCAGCCACAGCACAGAGACTATTCTTCTGGCACTTCTCTCTGAGATACACCGCTCTCATGACCATGGTGACCTTTCCCTTGTTGTCTCCCTGGACCTCTCTGCTGCCTTTGATGTTGTTGACCACCGTACACTCCTATCACATTTGTCCGGCCTGGGTATTTATGGTACAGTCCTGCGTTGGTTTCGGTCTTTCCTCTCCTCCCGCTTCTTCACTGTTCACATGGGCCCCGATGTCTCCCCGTCCCTCCCATTACAATGTGGGGTTCCCCAGGGCTCTATCCTTGCCCCCTTCTTTTCAACGTTTTTCTTGCTCCCTTCCCATCCCCTTGGTCTCTTCCCTCTGCTATTTGGGTGTCACTTTAGATTCTTCTCTTTCCTTCCACCAGCACATTTCCTCCATTGTGCGCTCTTGTTTTTTTCACCTCCGCCAAATCAGATCAATCCGTCCGTTTATTTCATCTTCTGCCGTCACTACTCTTGTTATGTCCCTTATAATCACCCGCTTGGACTACTGCAACTCTATCTTTGCGGGTCTCCCCTGTCACCAGCTATGCCGTCTCCAGTTAGTTCAGAACACCGCTGCCCGCCTTATCACTTTTTCCCCTGTCTCCGCTCACATCACTCCTTCTCTTCTTTCTCTTCATTGGCTTCCAATCAAAGTCTGGTTCATCTATAAAATCCTCACTGTCACTCATAAGGTTCTCTTCACCAGCACCCCACAATACCTGGCGGACACCATTCACCTCCAACCCGTCCCTCGTCTCCTCTGTTCCGTGCATGGTAACCGTCTTTTCCTTCCCTCTCCCTCCCAGGCCCATCTTGAAAGTACCTGTCACTCCGCCTTTTTCTTTCTTGGTCCTGCTTTATGAAACTCGCTCCCCCATTCTCTCCGCACTGAACTTTCCTTCCCTCGCTTTAAAGCCCTCCTTAAAACGCACCTTTTCTGCCAGGTCTTTGACCTCCCTCCTCCCACTGATGGCTCTGGTTTCCCTTCGTCTGACCTCCCCCCATCGGTCACTTAGTCGCCCCCATTCTTGGAACACTCTCTCCCCTAGTTACTAACTATTCCCTCTTTCTTTCTCTTCTTTCCTGTCCTCCATTGGCATTCTGTGTCCTTGCAGCCATTTTATTGTATTATTGTACACCGCCCTGATGGCTTGCCCTGGGCAGTATATCAAAATCTGCAAATAAAGTATAAAGTAGGGAGGCAATAAGCAGCTACGGAACATGATCGAATGATAGCTGGAAGATATGTGTCTTAATTGCTTTGTGGAAGGTTGCCAGGTCGGTGATGAGGTGGATAGGAGGAGGGAGAGAATTCCAGAGTAGTGGGGCAAAATATGAGAAGGCTCTGCTTCTGGCATATTGAGAGCTTTTTCTCGCCACAGTTGGAATGATAAGTGTATTAGTGAAATTTGATCTCCTGGATCTGGTTTCAGGTGTCCAATGAAGGAGGTTTTCCAGTGATGAAGCTGAGATCTGATGAAGGATTTTGAATGAAAGCAAGAGGACTTTGTATTTGAGTTGACTGTTAATTGGCAACCAATGTAGCTGTATTAGGAGAGGTGAAACATGATCATATCTGGACGCTCCATAGATGGTTTTGGCAGCAGTATCTAAAGCCATTTGTAAAGGATGGAGTGTATATGCTGGTAGACCATGAAGTATGATATTAGCATAATCAAAGAGTGGAGTGACCAGGGCTTGGAATATAGTGCGGAAGTCAGTAGGTTCAAGTAAGGGTCGGAGCTGGTGGAGTGATTTTATTTTGAGGTAGACAGACTTTGTGATGTTTCTTATGTGGGTTTCCATATTTAGATGTTGGTCCAGGGTGATACCAAGATATCTAACTTCTTTATTTGACTTCAGGTCAGCATTCTTAACCTGTAGGTGGGATGGAGGAATGAAGATTGTATCTTTTGTGATGAATAACACTTTTGTTTTTTTTTATTGTTTACTTTCAGGTTGCGTGAATGTAACCAGGAAGATACAGCATTAAAGCAGTATGTGATTCCAGTGAAGTTGGGGTTATCTAATGAGAATGGGGTGTAAAGAAGCACATCATCTGTATAAATGTGGTAGAGTATACCAAATGATTGAATGACCGTGCATAGTGGTTGAATATATATATTGAACAGCAGGGCTGAAAGTGATGAGCCCTGAGGAACTCCTTGGGATTAGTGAAATGTTGTTGATGATTGCGTACCAATGCGTACTTGTTGTTGGCGGTCCGAAAGATAAGAACGACACCAATCCAGTGCTGAACTTTGAATGCCTTTGAGTTGCAGTTGGGTAAGCAGGAGGCTGTGTGCTACTGTGTCAAAGGCTGAGGCGATATCTAAGAAGATAAGGACGAAGCCTTGTTTTGTTTTGCTCATGCCTTTAATTAGATTATCAAAAAGGGAGGTAAGTAAGGTCTCAACACCGTGATGTTGATGGAAGCCATGCTGATAAGGATCGAGAGGAACATAGGTGTCTATGTGGTCTTGGATTTGCTGCTGCGCTATTTTCTCAATTATTTTGGTTAGGAAGGGAAGACTCAAAATTGGTCAGTAGGAGCTCAAATCACTAGGATCCAATTTGGGTTTTTTTAGGAGTGGTTTTATGGTTGCTGTTTTCAGCGGTGTTGGCATTGTACTCTTGGTGAAGGAAAGATGGACAATTTTGGATATGAAAGGACTGAGTTCAGCACAAGTAGTCTTGATCCAGTGGGTTGGGCATGGTTCAGTAGATGAGGTGGCGGTGTTAAGACCTTTTATTATGTTTTCGATTTGATTAGCAGTGTAAGGGAAGAATTCAGACAGTGCAGGTATATTTTCTATATTTGCTGAAGGGCTATCTATGCTGGGCTCCACTGGATGATTGGTGGTCATCTTGTTTTTATTATGAAAGTATTCAGCAAACTCTTGTGGGTGTGACAGGTTCTCTGTTCGGTGGACCAAGATATCTTTAGTAAGTGATTGGATTAGTCAAAAGAGTTGACAAGGCCTGTTGAGGGATATGATCAGGATTTTAGAGTGATATTCCTTCTTCCTTTCCATGATAGCAGCTCAGTGAACCTGTAAAGCCTTCATATAGTTATCTCTGTCATGTGGATGTCTTGAGTTGTGCCATTTATGTTCAAGTTTCCTGAGGCTGTGTAGAGAGTTTCGTAAGTCTGATGTAAACCAGATAGCTGAGTGAGGTATCTTTGATGAAGTAGATTCCTTGGTTAGGAGGAGTAGAGCTGCCTGGCTCAGGGTTGAATTCCAAGCATTTATACAATCATTTAAATCCAAGGAGAAGGATTCAAGTTGAGGTAATGTTTCATCTAGGAATGTATCTTTGTTGAAAGGTTTGAAGCGACGCTGTGGTGGTGAGGTAGTCTTGGTAGGTGAATCTGGGATGGAAGCAGGAATTTGGAATATAATGGCTTTGTGATCTGACTAAGGGACTGGAAGAATTTGAGGCTGGATGGAGACATTGGGGCCATATAAGAGTGAGGGAGCAAAGATTAGGTCCAGGATATTACCTCTAGAGTGTGCTGGAGCATGTATTAGTTGCTCGTATTTAAGAACAGCCATTGCATCCAGAAAGGCTGTGGAGTTTTTGCTTGATAAAGCTTAGAGATTAAAGTTTCCCATGATCCAGAGTGGTATTGAATTTGGAGAATGATTACAGGCAACATCAAGGGGTATGGAGAGGTCTTCAGTGCAGTTGGAGGGAGTCCGATAGATCAGTGCTATTGACAAGTACTTGTTTGCAATAATGATGGAGTCGAGGTTAGATGTGTTGTGGGAGTTAAGGAATTGAAATTTCAGGTCAGACCTAGCTAATATCAATGTACCTCCTCCTCTTCTATTGGATCTTGGACAGTTGCATAGATCATAGTTGGGGATCTTTAGTTGATTGGAGATAACTGTATCCATGTCTGTGAGCCATGATTCTATAATGAGGATTATGTCAAGTTTATGATTATCCACATAATCGCTAATAATAGGCCATTTATTCCGGAGAAACCTAGCATTTATCAGCATACATTTCAGGGCTTTATCTTCTGTAGACTTCCGTGTCAAAGTTTTTCCAGGGGGATGGCATAAGATATGAATGAGATAATTATTCCTTGACTGCCGAGGTGGTTTCGTTGTGTTAAAAATATTTTCTTGATTATTACGGCCGTAGCCATGGATTGTGGGAATTAGGCCCTGTTGGTAGGAAAAGGATCCAGCAGGTATGATAGATAGAGCTAAGCAAAATAGACAAACACTGTGGGTGAGCAGGTCATACATTGTGATATTAGGAGAGCATTTCTTTAAGGGGAGAAAGTAGTGAAGTGGCAGGTTAGGCTATCTGTAAACTGGGAGGATTGTATTGTAACAATATATAATATAGAGAGTAATATAGAGAGTGTGGATTAACCTGAAAAGTCTGACCTTCCATAGATAATCACTAATGGACAAAGCTATAGGGTGTTGACAAAGAATTCAAAGCTAATGCAGAGACAGTATACAGTACAACAGTCATGGAATAAATCTATGTATGGATTAGGCAGAGGATATCACGGGCATTAAGTAATCAGATTGTATTTTGCCATATAATTTTCTTCAAGTCACTTTAGGACCACACCTAAGGGCCACGCCAAAGGGCCCTCAGGTGTGGGCCTGCCAGGCACGGGACCGCCGGAGTAGATGTAAAATTTAAAGTCCTGCAGGGGGTTGTTCTTCGGCCTGATTGGCCTCAGTGCAGGGGAGCAGGGAGGAGCTTACCTGCCCGCTCCCTCTTACCGACGCTGATTGGGCCGGCCGCTGCGATCCTCTTTGCACTTAATGTATATGTTTAGTGGGTTAAGTGCAAAGCCTTAGCAGGCTTTAGCAAAAGGGGCTCTTGGAGAAGCAGCTCCTGAATTTTAGAACAAATTATCTGATGAATAAAGAGAGGAATCTTGGCTATTGGCCATTAGGAAGGGATTGAAGCTTCACCATTTTCCTTAGTAGATGAATCATAAAAAGCAGTTGGGAAGGCATTGGCCCTAAATAAATATATATCCTGTATGTTCCTTGAGCTTTTAATATTTTTATATATTTTCTAAACCATGTTGAGTCAAATTTTATCCATGAAAATGGTATATGAATGTTTTATAATTAAATCAATCATGTACTGCCTTCTATGTCAGCCTTTTAGGCCTCAATTCCATTCCAGACATAGATCCCCTCTGTGCGTCCGGTCTGAAGAGCCGTGATGCTTGCTGCCTGAGAATAAAGTTACTTCCCTGCAGCCTGACCCCCGATCTGGCCTCCTAAGGACAGGGTCTGGCTGTGGGGAATGTCCTCCGGCCCCCCTGCCCCATTCACGCCCCGGAAGAAAAAAACCCTCAAAATCCCACATCCTTGTAGGTGGAATAACTTCTCTGGACATTTTGCCGGCCCTGGACATAGAGGGCCGACATTAAAATCGGCCCTGTTCATCCAGGACCAGTGACCGCCCACTGGCCGCCCAGACCCCACCCCGGGCTGCCCATTCCCCGCCCCTGTCTAATTCCCCGCACGTCCATCCCCACTATTCGTGGCTCAGAATAACCACCTGTCTACTTCTACAACTCGCTCGGTTTGTTTATCAGAGCCAGATATTTCACTTTTGTATAACTTTATTTAAAATAATGTCAATATGGTGATGGTGTGTTAGTAACAATTAAGTTTACTATAACAATATAGAATTTGCAAAAGATATAAAGGAAAAGTGCTTAAGAAAATATTTGCAATGAAATTTAAAATTCTGACATACTGAGTCCTGAAGTGAGTATTTAACAATTCCAGTGACATTTTAATGAAGGATTTTGGGAGCCTACATTTTTAAAATTGACAGCATCATCTTCAGCATTTTATTTTTGGCAGGGCCGCCATTAGAGGGTAACATACAAGGCAATTGCCCTGGGTCCCCATGCCACAAGGAGCCCCAAGCATACCTCAATTTGAAGGAGGAATAGCTTGAAGGTGGGTTTTGGGGCCCCTTTCACAGTTTCTACCCTGAGCCCCTGTATATCTTACACTTGCCCTGATTTTTGGCATGAACTCTATATTAAGGGGCAAGTTTACTAAAGGGTGGACTGGTAGCATGCATTGGAGGGGCATGTGCCTTCTTCCCCCTGCTGAGAAGCAGGTGCATTAAGGTGTCGTTAAATGCATTCACACTAATGGCAACAGGCATGGTTTTCATGTCCAAAATTCCTGTGCTAATGGTGACGAACCATGAATGCTCACGTTCCACCCCTAACCCACTCCGTTCCTGCCCAATTGCACAAACATGTTAGTAAACATGTCCCTAAGTGTCAGCATCCAATGTACCAACCTAAAGGACTATGTAAGACACTTAACATGTGAAAGTGTTGCATATCATAGCTGTTTTTCTACAATAACCAATCCACAAGAAAACAAAGCTTAGTTCAAAGTAATATCTCTACCTCGACATGTGAAAAGTCACTGATCCCTTTTATTTTCCAACCTCCATCCACACAGAACAGTGCACTCAGCACTCCTTCCGATATATCCAACACAGCAGAAAATTCTGATCCCTCTCCTTCACCTCTTCTACCTGCAGATCTCTTCTGCTAACTGGCAGATTGTGCAATTTAAAGAGTCACTGGAGCCAAAAGGAGATGTCTGTTTTTTTCCACCAGTTAGTGGTAGAGGGGTGGATCAATAACAGGAAAAGGAGATCAGTGATGTTTGCCATGTTACAAGGGTAGATATTTGAAGTGGTGAAAGGATGAGGGTGCCTATTTTTCTTAGGAGGGACCAAAGGTGTGATAGGATTTGTATTCTCTTTTGATCAGGGGATCAGAAGGAGTTTCAGGGAAAGGGATGCCCTGGACATGGTTCCCCTATTTTCTCTAAGTGCCAGCCTGTCAATCCTGTGATGCTGAGTTGTACTCTAACACTTGATGACAGACAGAAGCTAAATTTCCTGTGCAAAAATGCTCAATTTTATTTCTAGTATTACAAGTTTAGTAAGTTTCAATGTAATTGCTAATTTGGCTCATGAATGTGTAGCAAATTTTAAACTTCTCCTCTGAGGTAAACAGCACCTCTTCTACCCCATATTTGTGGCTTGCCTCATCGTGTGCTGCTTAGTATGCATGCTGAACCTTATTAGCACATGCTCCAAATTAAATACATCAAAATTTTGCTTTAATGAACCCTAGTCACAAAAAATGTTTTATAGTATCCTATTTCCCCTTTGAGTTTACTATTAGTACCTCATAGGCATTAAGCCTATGACCATAATCATATTCCTTTTAAATGGAATCAAACATCTTCTTTAGCGGTCACTTTTTTCATTAGAGTTGCCAAAAAACCTCTGGACATTTTGCTATTCTGTGGGAAGTTCTTCCAGGAAGCTTCAGTTAACGTGGAGGCATATTTCACAATGGGACGTCCAAGTACAATCTGGAATGACAAAGCCAGAACGTCTGAAAAAAATGCAGGCACGTGCAAGTTCAGGCATGATTTCGGAAACGTGTATGTGCCCAATATGCATGTTTATCAAACTCCTATATAGACGTCTTCAGGATAGCATTTCAGAACCATGACCTTCATAATAATGTAGTAACACAGTAAGGTAGTAAATGACAACAGATACAGACTAGTCTGACCCAGCAAGCTGTTTAGGGTTGTAATTGTTATTCTGTACTGGTTAGCCCCGCTCTCTGCTTTTTTCCGTTGGGTTGTAACTGCTGCATTTTGATATCTACCCCTGCAATGCTTTTTCAGTGTGAAAGTCATTTGTTTTGAGCAGGAATGTTCCTCTTCTTATATAGGAATCTCCTCTGTCTGTCCCATGCTTTTTTGAATTCTGTCACTGTTTTTGTCTCTACCATCTCCAATGGGAGGACATTCCAGGTGTCCACCACCCTTTAAGTGAACAAGTATTTCCTGATGATGTTTTAAATTTTCCTTTTTTCAGCTTAATTTTATGTCTTATGTCCTCTACTTTTATAGCTTCCTTGTCTTTGGAAAAGATTTATTTGCTCATTAATCTCTGTTCAAGTATTTAAATGTCAGTATCATATATCCCCATTTGTTTCAAGACCTGAATATGAGGAAAGAAGTATCTTCTCATATGGCTTTTGATGCAAATCCCATACCATTTTGGTCATTCTGAACCGCTTTAAGTCTTTTTATCTTTAGAGAGATATGGCCTCCAAAACTGAATGCAGTACTCCAAGTGAGGCCTCACCAATGACTTGTGTAGGGACATTAATACCTCCTCCTTTCGGCTAGTTGTGCCTCTCTCCATGTAGCCTAGAATCCTGCTGGCTTTGTCTACTGCCTAGTCACATTGTTTTGCAATCCTGAGATATTCAGACACTATGACCCTGAGGTCCCTCTCCTGTTCAGTGCACATCATCCTCTCACCGTCTGACATATACCGCTCTTTTGGATTTCTGCACCCCAAGTGCATGATTTTGCTCTTCTTCACAATAATCTTAGTTGCAAGCATTAGACCATTCTTCATATTTTGGAAGATAATTTCTCATTTTGTTAAATCCCTTCAGAGTTCCACTCTGTTGCAAATCTTTGTCATCCACAAAAAGGCAAACTTTCCTTTTTAACCCTTTCACCATGTCACTTACAAAAATAACTGAACAGAATCAGTCCCAATACAGCTCCTTGAGACACTCCACTACTCACCTTTCTTTCTTCCGAGCAAATTCCATTTACCCACATCCTCTGTTGTCTGTCAGTCAACCAGTTTCTAATCCACTTCACTATCTTGGGTCCTAGTTATAGGCTGCTTGGTTTATTTATGAACCTCCTATGAGGAACGATATCAAAAGCGTTGCTGAAGTCTAAAGAGACCACATCAAATTCATGCCCTTGATCAAGTTCTGTGGCCACCCAGTCAAAAAAATCAATCAGATTCATTTGGCACATAACATCCATCACATGGGAAAGTACAGTATTATAATTCAAACTTTCCCTTTACTGTGGGTGTTTATTAGAGGACTGAGAAACAATTAATGCAGATTTTAACAATGAATGCAATGTTATTAGTTAAGAAAAAAAATGAAAAAGATACTGACATAACTATAGTTTGGAAAAAAAAGAATTAGGGTAACACACCTCTGGAAGTCTTCATCCATCAATGAGTGCCTTCCTCTTTTATAATTTACAGACTACCTTGGACTCCATTAGCACCTTCTTCTTGGTTTGTAGGTTAGAATGGGGTATCATGGAGGCTGAAGTGAAGGTTATGAAAGCCCAGAGAACCAGCTATGCTAGCTGCAGCCCATCTTCCCAAGAATATTTCCTTTTACTTGCCTGTTGTACTCCATCATTGGGCCTGGTTTGTATTTACAGTACATGTACAGTTGTGGTCAACATTTTTGGCACCCTTGCATTTAGGTATGTTGTGTACAATATCTAGAGAAATAATTGGAAATATTTAATCTGTATGTCATCATAATATTTTAATAGTACGATAAAAAGTATACAACAACAGAAAAGATGTCTGTACAACATAGATGTTGTAATTTCTGAGAAAAAAAAACAAAATTTGACCTGGACAGGATTAATGACACTCTTCACTAATATTTGGTTGCACAACCCTTGGCAGTGATGACAATCTTCAAACATTTCTTGTAGCCATCTATAAGTTTCACATATCTGTCTGCTGGAAGTTTCTCCCACTCTTCAACTGCTGATTTGTTCCAGCTCATGAATGTTTCCAAGATTCCTTTTACCAATGGCAGATTTCAGCTCTTTCCAAAGGTTCTCAATTGGCTTCAGATCAAGATTTTTTGCTGGCCAGTTTAAAACTCTTCATTTATTCCTTTTTAACCATTCTTTTGTACTTTTGGATATATGTTTTGGGTTATTGTCCTGCTGGAAGACCCAGAACTAGCTTTCTGTCCCTAGGTAGCACATTTTGCTCCAAAATACCTTGATAGTCCTCTGACTTCATGATTTTCTTAATACATTCTAGGCCTCCAGTTTTTGAGGCAGCAAAGCAGCCCCACATTATATAACCTCCAGCATATTTAACTGTAGAAAAGGTGTTTATTTTTTTCCTTATAAGCTTAATTTCATCATCTGTAAATGTATCGCTGGTCTGCATTACCAAAGAGTTCAGGTTTGGTTTCATTTGTCCACAGAACATTTTCCCAGAAGGATTGTGGCTTCTCAAGGTGGGTTTGGGCAAACATCAGGCATGCCTTTTTATGTCTGTCTTTGAGCAGTAGATTTCTCCTTGGCCTTCGCCCATGAAGTCCTTCTTTATTTAGTGTGCAACATATGGTGAAAATTGAAACCAGCATTCCAGGTCAGCCTTAAGCTCTTTGAATGTTGTACATGATGTTTTTCCAACAGTTCACACTAATCTTTGAAGACTTCTTAGATTAATTTTCTTCTTCCTACCATGTCCCAGGAGGTTCTTGACAGTCCCATAACGTCTTGTGAACTGTAGGAATCCCAAGGTCTTTGGAGATGTCCTTGTATCCCTTTGAAGTTTGATGATTGGTGATAATGGCTCTTATGACATCTCAGGCAACTCTATCTTCACCATTGGCCATTTTAAACATTGCAGCCATCATTCATTTGTTGATTCAAGTCATGTGAGTACTGACAATTGATCACAAGTGCATCTAATTTTACTGCAGTGGGAATGTGATTCTTCTGTTCAAACTGATTTGAATTGTTTATAAGGATGCCAATGATCATGTCCTAACTTATTCACTTAAAGACTAAAGAGGTTCACTACTGTGTTATCCCAAAAATAAAGTGAAAACCCCTTTCAACATACCTAATCATATCACCTCAACCAAAGCTAATAAACTTAAACAGTATTACTTTTTTTCTGGGTTCACTTGCCTGGAAAGGTTACCCTCTCTTGTAGCAAGTCCTCCCTTTTTCTTTTAAAGAGTGGCTAAAAATCCTAAAAAAGCAATCTAAGGGGTAACACAAAAATGTGATTCCTCAGATATACTTAGCTTTTCTGACAAACTTCTTCAAGATGCAACAACGCTACGAGCATTGCCAGACATTCCACTCTGCAGAGTATACTCTTATTGTTCTATTCCCTCCTTGTGAAGACCGCGTTGTTTTCAATTCAGCTTGACTGACATCAATTCCTTTACAAGGAGGCTGTTACCACTCTCCACCTCTATTCCAAAAAAATTGGCTGGGCACCGTGACACGAGACTACATCGAGGTTTACCCTTAAGCCAGTTTCTAAGAATTAGCCGGTTGTGTACATCCATTACTGAATTTCACAAGCATGCAAGAGAATTAAGTCATCAATTAAGTTATAGGGGCTATCCAATAGCATTAAGACATAAGGCTTATAAAAGAGCACTTTATAATCATCCGGAATGGTGGCGGGATCAACAAATACTGATTGTAAGAAAGGGGGATTTTGAGAACTTTGTAGGCGTACTTCCTTATATGCTGAATGTGCTCAAATATTAAAGAGGCATTGGCACATTTTAGTCTTCCACGCTTGCTTTCAAAGACCCCTTATGATGGCTTATAAGCAAGGGTGTAACATAGGGAATTTAATTGTTCACACCACCCTGAAACAGATTAATGCTGGATCGCTCAATCAGGATCGAGGACATTTTGCATGTTAGTCATGTGAATTTTGCAGTAACATTATGACTAGAATGGGCAGATCCGGGGGATACATATAACATATAGGAGACAGTATGGCACTTCGTGTTTATCTGCTTTTGTGATTTATTTGATTTTCTGTCCCTGTTGATTTAAATATATTGGGAAGACTACACAAATTATAAAGAAGCGATTACAGGAACATAGATCTTGAATTAATCTGAAGGTCTTATCAGCTCCCATGGTTTCATATTATGTACAAAGTGGACATACATTTGAGAATTTGAGATGGACAGTCATTGATCATGTACCTACAGTTTAACCAGGGGGGGGGGGGAGATAAAGCCTCAAAATTGCATTATCTTGAACAACAATGGATTTTTAAATTGCATTCGATGTCACCTCATGGCCTTAATTTAGAGATTGATTGGTGGGACTTATTATGAGGAAAACCATGTAGCTCTTAAAGTATTTAATATTATCCAGCTTAATAGCGGCTCTGAGAGTGTCCTTCACATAACCTAGATTTTGGTGCCATTTTTTGGTTTGTGTCACCTGATGAGCAGAGTAAGAAGGAGGATCATAAAAAGGAAATGGAATTAGGTTGGGGCAGATCGCTTGATTAAGAGCCGAGAACAACCAAAAGCTTGAAACATAACGTTGTGTCGCGGTGCCCATCCAATTTTTTGGAATAGAGTTGGAGAGCGGTAACAGCCTCCTTGTAAAGGAATTAATGTCAGTCGAGCTGATCTGAAAACAACGCGGTCTTCACAAGGACGAAGTGGAACAAAAAGAGTTTTCTCCACAGAGAGGAATGGCATGCAATGCTCATAGTGTTCTTGCATCTTGAAGAAGTTTGTCAGAAAAGCTGAGAGATCACATTTTTGTGTTACCCCTTAGATTGCTTTTTTTAGGCTTTGTAGCCACACTTTAAAAGAAAAAAAAGGGAGGACTTGCCTCAAGATAGGGCAAGTGATCTGACAAAAATGTAATATTGCTTAAGTTTATTAGCTTTGGTTCAGGTAATACGATTAGAAATGTTGGGTGGGGTTTTCACTTTATTTTTGGAATAATCATGCCCTAGCAAGATCCCAGTTTTCATACTCTTTCCTACTATGTCATTTTTTAATTAATCTTGTTTTATTTGATTCTTTTATGTGTCAAATATGTGTGTATATATAGTCCAGAGTCATTTCAGTGGCCACTTTCTTTTAGGAGATATTGGACATTAGGGTCAGTACTGCAAGGGGAGGCAATAATGTTGACCACAACTGTGTCTTTCTTTGTCATGCTGCTGTGAGACCTTTTAAACTTTCTGGTAGTGTATTTATCTACCAATTATTTCAGCTTTTACACTGGGAGGTGGTTGTTTCCTCAAGGATTTTCAGTGCATACATGGTAGTACATGTGTGTAAAGGGCCTCTTATGAAATTACATCATATATAAAAGTACACATATTGCCATTAGGTGTGTTCAAGGGAGGAGCATGGATAGAGTTGGGATTTACCCAGTTCTTTTAAAATATATGCATACACATGTACTTTACTTGCTAATATTTATGCCTCGTCCTGAGCAAGTCTAAAGGCCTCTTTTACTAACACTTAGCATGTGCTATCTGCCTCAGGGTCCATAGGAATAAAGTGGGCCATGCAGCAGATAGCACATGCTAAGTGTTTAATAAAAGTGGCTTTAAATATCTGTGGTTTCAATCTAGCCATTATTTCTACTGGATTTGTTCTAGTATTTGTTTAAAATGCCTATGGGGCTTGTTTACAAAGCCGCGGTAGCAATTTCCGATTGTTATCGGAGCTTTGTAAACAAGCTCCTATGTGCCTTTATAAAATAGGTTAAATATAGGCATCTACATGGCCTGCATATGTTATAAAATGACCTTCTGAGTGCCTTATATTTGTGTCTTTCTTCTTCATTTTGCTGCAGTCTTGTGTGGCAAGGCAATTAGCATAGGTTGGTTTAAAACAAATTTAAACAAGTTCTAGAGGAAGAGTCCATAATCTATGGATATCAGGAAATGTTTTTTCATGGAAAGGGCAGTGGATGTTTGGAATGCCTTCCCACGGGAGGCACTGGGCACAAAAACAGTGGCAGAATTCAAAAAGGCTTGGAAAAGCCACCACTTATGTCTAGGTGAGCAACAAGGTACATGCGGTTTGGAATGACTACTGTCTGAGACAGGGGCTTGAAGAACCTTTGGTCTGACCCAGTATGACACATCTTAAGTTCTCTTGTGCTTTTATGCCCCTACACAGAGTCACATGCTGTTTTCTGCTTGAATGAGTTTTCTGACAAGTTTCATGTGGTTTTTTTTTTGTACACCAGCTGAGTTCTTTCTTTTTTTTTTACTTTATATGTATTCAAGATTAACAGATCACATAGAAATAAGGAAATATTACATCATTTAACCATATTCAACACCCCTCCCCCACAAATAGATAAGAAATAAAAAAGAAATGACATAAATAGGCTCCCTTATATTAATGCTTAGTTTGCACTAGCAAGATTTAGCGTTCATTATCTAACAAATGGCCCTTAGGAATAAAATAGGCAATACTGGCAGAAAGTCCATAATATGTGAGGAGGAATACAAAAGCACAAGATAGCCTCAGATGGATCCATTACAAAAAGCATCACCTTCCCCAACCTCAACTTTCTTCTGAGTGAGCAGCTATACTTTTCCTACTCAAGAACTGTCTCAAATACAGTGGATCTTAGAAAACACATCTATGTGTCTCATAATACACAATACATTTTGCGGAGAATTTAAAAAAGAAAGGTCATCTTATATTCCTGACCTGAGATATACATTCTAGGAAAGATGCTGGGCTAGGTGGATATGTGAAGGTCCATTTTAAATAGGTCAGGATGTGCATAATTCCCCCAGCAATTTACAAAGGCTCTGCCAAATATCTAGCCTTTTGTGGCAAATGCTAGAGTATTTCCCAGCACATCCCGAGGGAGCAGCAATTTTAAAAAAGCTGCACATAGGAAAAAAGAAGCATCTTGCATTCTCCCAATTGTGCGTGGGAACAGGGTTTTGTTTTTTTTTAAATTGCACCTCCTCACCTGTATCCTCTCTTACATCAGTCTGGAACCCACCTCCCACAGAATTACTATCACTCCTGATCCCCCTTGAACTTCTCAGAAGTAGTTTGGTAACTCCACCATCAAACTTGACCCCACTCCCATCCAATTCCCAATACCTATCAAGTGCTTTCTCTGGCACTCAAGAAGGAGCAGGAACAATCTATGTGATACTCTGAATTCAAAATGGCGCTTATGATCCCTAGTGGTAGTCTCACAGTCAAGATACCAATAAGGGATCTTTGCCCTTATTTGGCAGCTTGACCCCTAGTGGGAACACCATGAAGCTACCACTAGGGATTGATGGTGCCATTTTAAACCCAGAGCACTGAGCAGGAGCAACTGAGAATTGTTTCTGCTCCCACTAGACCACCAGAGGGAAGACCCAGTTAGCACCGGAGATTGGATAAAAAGGTGGAGTGATTAGACCTGGCAGGGAAGTTGGGGGTTATTGGACTGTTTCGGGAGGATTTGGACGTTGGTGCTGAACTGAAGTGGGTGAGTAGTGATGCTGTTGGGGGATGTGTATTGCTGTCACCCTTTGCATCTGCTTCTTCATGATGGCACATGTGTGAGCCCTGGGGTAGATGTATTGTAAATGCTGGCAAAGAAATTTCTAGGTCTGCAGATGTGTTCTCCTTGTACACAACTAGATTTTTTGGCTCATTAAAGCAATGTCCTATGCACTCCCAAACTACTTCCCCTTATAATCTATAGAGGGTATATGTAGATCTCCATGTGTAAACTGTGGCTTTCTAAAATCACTATTTGCACATGTAGCCAATCTACATGAGTAAATACCACCATTGACATGTAACGATTCTTCTAAAATAACCCCCTTAGTCTGACCCAGTAGGGCATTGTTGATCTCCTTAACTGGAATTTGCCTCTTGAACAGTCCATAGCTATGGTACGAGTCAAGTGACCGAGCTGCATGACTACATGCTTTGTGTAAAAATTGTTCCATTTTTCCTAGACTGAAAGAAAAAAAAACAACCTACATTCCTACAATATAGTCATGAATCACTAAGACAGGTCAGATTAGGACAGTATTTCTTAAATTTGCCAAAGGCATTTAGGAGCTTGTTCATTGTTTTTCACCATATACTTATTTGTTGCTAAATCCAGCATGAAATAGCAGAAACACGTGATAACACCACGGTAAAATGGCAGCAAGGCATTACCATTTGTAAAATTAAAAGCGCTTTGGTGCCCTTAGAATATTTCTTTGCTCTTTTTTCCTTTCTGTGTGTCCTCAGCTATTTGAGCAAACAATGAATAAAAGGACTAAAAAGCGCTGAGTGGATTTCTCTAGCATCGGGTGGATCCATACTCTATTGTACTTTTGTTTTACGATTGGCAGGTTTAGGACTTGCCAGTAAGAAATAGCCGAATATTGCTATGAAAGATAGAGGCAGCATTAAGTGCGCTCATGCTAACCGTAGCATTGACAGGTAGTACCTGTTGCTAATCCCCCTCACTAACTTCAATGTGCAACCTCACTCTTTGCCCCTCACTGCCCTATTTTCTGCCCCATCATGGGTCCAGCAGTTAGTGTGGGATTTTTATGGCACTGGCTGGTTTAGGATGCGGTGGAATTTGCAGCATTCCTGTGCTGGCTGCTAGTGTATTTTAGTAAACCTGTCCCTAATTATAATAATACACACTATCACTGAATGAAACAAAATCATTAAAAGATGTCCAGCCCTACAATGTCATCACAAAAAGAAGCAACGCATGGGGCTACATGAAGGACAGTTCTCACTTGCGCGGTGCTATACAGTATTTATGGAATAGGTTCCCATGTAAAGTTCTATTATCCTTTTGGAGATGAGAGGGAGCTACTTTTATAATGGGGCATGTATGTTAAAAGTGGGGGAAAGGAGCTAGCCTAAGCCTATTTTAAACAGAAAAAAGGTGCCTATATGTCTTAATAAAAGGAGCACACAGAGCCAGGCCTAGCAGCATAAAAATACTCTCGCACAAACTTGCACCTGTCTGAAGATGATGTGAATTTGTGCTTGTCCTGTATATGTGTGTATGCATATTTCATAAAATACAATATACATTGCAACTCCATCTCAGCTCCATGCAGACCATGCATAGATCATGTACAAGCAGATTCACTCTTTCTGTGTGCCTACCTTGTATGAATACATACCATTGTGCAATTTTAATAAATTTGTTTCATGCATTGAAAATGTTTCATAAAATTACCCCCTTTATAGACCTAGATGTTTCAAGCTACCCTCGATCTTTGGCCCTTCTGTAGATGGAAGGAGTACAGTAGGCCTTCCACTATATTTTTTAGAGGTCCCAGAAGGTTGGCCAGGGGAGTCGTAGGAGGCCTTTAGTGATACAGGTTAATTTCAGGTTTTGCTGTAGAAATATTCGAGTTTCAAGGTTCAGCTTATTTGATATATTGCTCGTCTCTATTGATAGGGGAGCCATACTGGATTGTAGTAGTAGAGGGTGAAGAAATAATGCCTCCGTGCATTTCTACGTAACAGGGATTGTTTATTTTTTTTAGAAAATATATTGCTGTCAATTGTTTAGAATGTGCTAACATGCTTTAGGCAATAATATATAGGTTAGATACAATTATGAAGGGAGGAGTAGCCTAGTGGTTGGGGCAAGGTACTTCAGGCCAGAAGGTCAAGGGTTCAAATCCCACTAGAGGACAACAACCTTGGACCAGAAGGACTGGGGTTTCTAGTCCCACAGATGCTCCTTGTGGTCTTGGGCAAGCCACTTAACCCTCCATTGCCCATGTTCCCTGTAAGTATTAGTGTATGTGTCTCATATCCCCATGTGTTAAATGTATCCCCCACTTGTGTTGTGACTGCCTTGATTGAAGGATAAGGCAGTATACAAACTGTCTAAATAAATAAAATAAATAAATGCTTTTATTGATTCTTACCATGAAGTATATTAAATAAATAAATAAATTAATTATTTAATTAATGGATCCGCTCTCGAGACTTTTGTGAGAAACAGTATTGGGCTCATGTCTGGGCTTAGATGGGGAGAGTAGTCATGATTTAGACATAGATGTATTCAGTATGCATGCATATACATATAGGCACATACTTATAAATGCCTATATAATTTTTCATTATTCTTGAAAGTTTCCATTTTCCTTTTCAAAGAGAAACATTGAGGATGAAACCATATTTGTTTTTAGTACACAGAACTCTAGAGGCTCTTGTGGCTTGCATTAAAAGTGATGGCAAGTAAAAAGAACTAGAAAAGGATCTTATAGCTTTAATTATGAGCTCAAAGCGGTGCACTGGATTTATAATAGGCATGTTTCATATTGCTCCTTAATGAGTAAATGATCCATTAGTGTGTGCAAGCAGATATCAGAAGCACATGGCAGTGAAGAGCCTTGACTAGCAGTAAGTTTGATCAAAGTTTGTCAAATCTGACTCCAAGTTTTGATGAGGAAGATTAAAACTGAGACCATTTACCAAATGGATATAGTACTACAAGCCAAGAGACTGACTGAGTGGCACCAGTTTACCCACATTAAGAATATCATTAAGAAATAAGTAAATGAACAAAAGCCATAGAAACTTTGCGCCAAGATCCATGAAGAAACCAAACTGTATTTGCGCATATGCCTAATAATTACATTTTATTTAAAATATGAAAATGTTTTCTGTGTTTCTACAGGGAAGAGCCGCTTTTGACCTGACTTGTAACGATATTACTCTAAGTGATTTAGAAGATTTCCAGAGTAGAATTAGTTAATTAAGGCTTTGTGATACACTGTGTTACATATGACCTAACCAGCGATAAAAAGGTTTAAAGGTCTCTTGTAACCCTGCAATGCCATTTGTAACACAAAATGACCCTCTTTCATTGCTGGCATGCCACAGTAGCACGCAGGTTATTTTTTTCCCTTCTCTGCAATAAGGGCAGCTTTCGCATCAGAAGAATTCTTGGCAAATTAATGCGCTACCTCTTGGGCTAATTAAATTAGAAAGGATCAAAAATACAGAGCTGCTTTTGTGGTGGACACAATGTTGTGCTTCATGCGCCTTGCTCAGAGTGGAATTTCTGCCATTTAGCCCCTTTTTGCCTCTAGCAGCATTTTGGACTCTCTAACACAGTCAAGTTCCTAATTTGCTTCAATGAGGAAGAATTATTAACTGATAATAAGAAAAGGAGCATTCACAGCTCCAGGCCGGACTGTGTGGAAAAGGGTGAGCTAAACAGCACCTGAAGCACATGCAATTTTTATTAATTTCTGCCTAAAACTAGGCATTCAGGAGTAAAATTGCTGTGCAAATGACAAAAGCAATTATAGTTTTGATTCTTCCATTCTGCGATTGTGGACTACTTCATTTTAAATATAAATAGATTAACAGCTAAGAATGTCAGACTCCTTTAAGTCTTCTGAAAGCAGCTTTTGTTGTTGGAAGATCAGTGAATGCAGAAGTTGTATTATTATTACTGGTGGGAGTGGAGAAAGGGAATGATATAGTGTAGAACATATAATAAAAGTGAACAAGCCCAAATATTTTCAAATTGCTTGCAAACCAAGGGCTCTCTCCTTCAGCCCTTGAGAGCTATAAAGAGGTTTGGGTTTCAAAGTGACCAAAATGTGCAAATGGAACCCAGTTTTTAGGCCAAATATATTCAAAGGTATCCGTTGAATAGTCTTTATGGGCATCTTGTGGCCCAAGAGAACCAGAGTTGAGAACCAGTGTCAAGCTAGCATTCTCAGGGGGCAATAGGCAAAAGATTCTATGCTGGTAAACTTGGTCTTTATTGGGGCAAATGTTTTTTTTCTTATGCAACAGCAATTTCATAGACAAATTAGCATTAACTTTTTCCATGAGTATAATACAAAGGGAATACTGCTCACCCATTTGACAATCTAAGGTTGAGTTAGACTAGAGGTGAGTCCTCTCTACTAGTTTTGTTGGCTTTGATTGCCTCCTTTGACACCATGGATCATGACATTAGTTAACTAGGTTAAGTCACTTTGGTTTTGGAGGCGCAGTTGTCCAATGGTTTGTTTCCTCTGTTTGTTTGTTTTATTTTTGTTTTTGGAAAGGAAATATATCCGCTCCCTCTAATTTGAATTGTAGTGTACTGCAGGGGGCATTTTTGTCTCCAATTTTATTTCATATTTATCGTCAGCCTTTTGGAAATTGTAAGGTCTTACAGTGTCAGCTTTTAGTGCTATGATGATGATTTCTAGCTACTATTCACAATCAGAATAGTTGTCTAGTCTCTTTTTGAGGGTTAATAGATATTTCTTTAGAAGGCTCCTGCTGAATGAAGTTAAAATAACTCTCGATTTTGATAGAACTGAGATTCTTTGGTTCAGTAAATCTGATGTCTCAACTCTGGCTAATTATCCTCCTATCTTAAATGGGACTTTGCTTATGTCTAGGCTATTCCGGAAGAATCTGGAAAATCATATCAAATTAGAAGCTGATATTCCGGTTACTTTGTGAGCCACCCAAACAAACCATTCAATGTGACAATCCTCCCTGCGGCCACTGATTGGAGGATGGTATGGATGATCGGGCAGTTAATTTCCTGTCTAGAATGCTAACCATTGGTTTAGAGCTGGCAAATTTTGGTCCAGTTAATCAAGCAAGTCTTGTACACTAGATACAATTTTCCTCTCCAGCCAGGAACTGAAGCTGGTTGATTTGTTCTGCTGTTCTTCTGCCTTGTTAATTTGCTCTGACCATTTTATCATTCAGTTTCTCTACACTGCTGTAGACAAGTGAGGAATTTGGTATATTGTAACAAGAAAATTCTTAACAAAAGGAGGATAGATTGGGAGACATTTGCTAAAGTGATTACTCTCAAACATTTAAGATGTGCAGTCTATGGATACTACTACTACTATTAATTATTTATATAGTGCCACAAGGGGTATGCAGCGCTGTACAAAAACATATAGAAGACAGTCCCTACTCGTAGAGCTTACAATCTAATCAAGACAGACAGAACAATAAAAGAGACGCAAGGGGGGGGGGGGGGTTCAAAAGGGAGAGGAGGCACAAGGGAACAAGAGATTCAGATCCAAAAGCGGCCTCAAAGAGTCTTTAGCATGAATTTAAAGAGGGAGAGAGATGAGACTTGACGTAAAGCTACAGGAAGTTTGTTCCAGGCATAAGGAGCAGCAAGGTGAAAACATCAAAATCTGGAGTTTGCAGTAGAAGAAAAGGGCATAGAGAGAAGGAAGCCAGAGGAGGAGGAGTGGAGTTCACGAGGAGGGGTGTGAGGAGAGAGGGAAGATAATGAGGGGCAGTAGAGGGAATGCATTTATAGGTTAGAAGGAGAAGTTTGAAATGGACACAGAAACAGAAGGGGAGCCAGTGAAGTGATTTGAGAAGAGGGGTTATGTGAGTGTATCGGGGATGGGGGAAGGCGAACTGTGCAGCAGAGTTCTGAATAGATTGAAGAGGAGAGAGATGATTCTGAGGGAGACCAGCAAGGAGGAGGTTGCAGTAGTCAAGGTGAGAGTTAGCTAGAGAGTGAACAAGAGCTTGTGTGTTCAGAGAGGAAGGGGCAAATTTTTCTAATGTTATAGAGAAATAAATGACATTTTTTAGCAATCTGTTGAATATGTGTGGAGAAGGAAAAGGAGGAGTCAAAGATGACCCCAAGAATGCAAGCTAAGGAAACAGGAAGAAGAAGAGTAAGATAGAGAAAGGAGGAAAGGGGAGGAGGATTTATGTGGAAAGATAAGACGTTTGGTTTCAGCCATGTTCAATTTCAAATGGCAATGAGACATCCAGGCAGCAATGTCAGATAAGCAAGCAGAGATAAATAGATTTGAGCAGAGCCGTACCGAGGGAAGATTGCGCGCTGTGTGGCTTGCACATCAGGCGCCCCCCATGGCGGGAGAGAAGAGGCGCACCCGATGTGCAAATCGCCGGCATGCTAAGCAGATCTTTCCCTCCACAGGAAGGCTTAAGGGGTGCATTTTAGCTTTCTTCCGTTGCCTGCCACCGCTGAGAGAAGAAAAAGTGGCAGCGGCAGGCAACGGAAGAAAGCTAAAATGCACCCCTTAAGCCTCTGCGCCCTGTGCGGCTGCACCTCTCACACAGGGCTAGGTACGGCCCTGGATTTGAGAGTCATCAGCATAAAAATGATACTGAAAGTCATGGGAAGAGATAAGGGCACCAAGGGACTGGGTGTAGAAAGAGGAAAAGAGAGGGCCTAGAACTGACCCTTGAAGTACTCCAACTGAAAGAGGGATGGCAATAGAGGAGGAGCCATCAGAACAAATACTGAAAGAGCGATTGGAGGGGTAAGAAGAGGACCAAGACAGCACAGAGCCCCTAAAACCAAGATAGTGTAATGTGTCAAGGAGGAGGAGGAGGTGGTCAATAGTATCAAAAGCAGCAGAAAGGTCAAGAAGAATGAGAATTGAGTAAAGGATTTTTGCACTTGGCCAGGAACAAGTCACTGGAGACTTTGACGAGAGTCGTTTCAGAAGAATGAAATGGATGAAAACCAGACTGAAGAGGATCAAGGAGTGCATGAGAGGATATAAATTCACAATCAAAATATTTTCCTAGTCTTTTTGAGGGTTAATAAATATTTTTTTAGAAAGCTCATGCCAGATGAAGTTAAAATAACTCCTTCTCAATTTTGATAGAACTTATGTTCTACAGCCAGTTTGATCAGTTGATGCTCTAGAGAGTGACTGGGATAACAGCTAAGTGTTACTCAATTGTTTTAAATGCATTTAAAAATTTAACATCTTTGTTAGTGATATAGCGGAAGGGCTGTCGGGTAAGGTTTGCCTCTTTGCGGATGATACCAAAATCTGCAATAGAGTAGACACCCAGGAAGGGGTAGATAACATGAGGAGGGATCTAGCTAAGCTTGAAGAATGGTCTAGAATTTGGCAGCTGGGATTTAATGTTAAAAAATGTAAGGTCATGCATTTGGGCTGCAGCAATCCAGGGGAGCAATACAGTATAGGAGGTGAAGTACTTCTGTCCACTAAAGAAGAGCGGGACCTAGGCGTGGTTGTGTCTGATGATCTTAAAGTAGCTAAACAGGTGGAAAAGGCGACAGCAAAAGCTAGAAGGATGCTTGGGTGCATACGGAGAGGAATGGCTAGCAGAAAAAAGGAGGTGATAATGCCTCTGTATAAGTCTTTGGTGCGACCTCATTTGGAGTATGGTGTGCAATTTTGGAGACCGCACCTTCAAAAGGATGTGAACAGGATGGAGTTGGTGCAGAGGGTTGCTAACAAAATGATTAATGGGCTTCATTATAAAGCATATGAGGACAGACTTAAGGATCTTAATATGTACACCTTAGAGGAAAGGCGGGATAGAGGTGATATGATTGAGATGTTTAAATACCTCCGTGGCATAAATGTTCAGGGAGAGGGCCTCTTTCAATTGAAAGCAAGTTCTGCTACGAGGGGACATGGGATGAGGGTGAAGGGAGATAGATTCAGGAGTGATATGCGGAAATATTTCTTTACGGAAAGAGTAGTGGATCCGTGGAATAGTCTCCCAGTGGAGGTGGTAGAGATGAGGACAGTAACTGAATTCAAGAAAGCATGGGACCAACACAGAGGATCTCTAAAGGCAAAAAGTGGACTGTTGTAGTTGTTATGGAAGGACAGACTAGATAGGCCATGTGGTCTTTTTCTGTCGTCATATTTCTATGTTTCTATGTTTCTAAAACAGAATAGTTAACATTGAAGCCTATGAATGAGATATCGGGGTAAGTTTGGTTGTACTATTTGTGGTACTTAAATATCTACCTCAAACCAGCCATGGGTCCTGCTTCTGAGGCTTCTTCCCTCTCCTCTCCAAAAAAGGGTCAAGTGATTTATCCTTTTGTAGGTTTCCATTTTAATTGCAGTGGGAAGTACTGAGCATTTTTTCAGGGTTTTTACCTTTGGGTGATATTTATTATTATTTTTTTCTCCCTTGTTTTTCTTTGTGGTTATGTATAGGCAGGTGGTATTTTTCTTGTCTTCTTCACAAGCCCTGACCTTGCACTGCTTAATCAGTGTCTGACTGTGGTGTCGGACTGGCTTCACCAAACTCCTTGCAGCTCATTCCTGATATGTCTACAGCTTCTTGGATAACAGGGGGTCTTTCTGCCCCCAGTATTGCACCCATAATTTGGGGACATTCTATCATTTTAACCTCTTCTTTCAAATACCTAGATGTTCTCCTGGACTCCAGTCTCTCTTTTTCTCAGCACATTAGCCATATGGTAAAGTTGTTCTTCAATTCTTTGTGTTACCTTTGTGCAATCCGCTCACCTCTCGATGTCTCTGCACAAACTACTGTCATTCTTGGTCTGGTAATCTCTCAGTTTGATTACTGCAACTCTATATATGCTGGTCTACCTAAGACTGAAATTGAGTGACTACAAACTGTACAGAACACTGCCATCCACATCCTCACACATGCCAACAAACATTCCATTGCTTATTCATCATCCCTGGCTCCTGATCAAAGCACACACACATTATGAGATCCTTACCTTAACTTAAAGGGCCCTTTATCAAACAGCCCCAGAAAATTTGCCTTCTCTCATTATCTCTTATTGGCCAGTCTGTTTCCTGTGTTTTATTCATGGCAATTGGCTGTGCCTTTTTTTTTTTTTAGTACCATCAAGTCAGTGTTGACTCATAGTGACCCATCTACCTCTGGGTTTTCTTGATAATGTATCACTGGAAGTAGATTGCCAGCCTTTTCTTCTGAGGCAATGGAGGGTAAAGTGACTTGCTCAAAGTCACAAGGAGTGCTAGTGGGAATTGAACCCTTGATCTTCTGGGTACTAGGCAGTTACTCTAACCACTAGGCTACTCCTCCAAATAAGGCTCACTAGGAGTCCAGAAGGCACTCAGACTTCTTTTTCTTGGCCCCCCTGCTGTGGAATTGGTTACCTGTTCAGCTTTGCCTGCAGGTCACATTTCCATGTTTAAGTCTGAACTGAAGATGCACCTGTTCAGACACATATTTGAGCTGCCAGACTAGCAGAATTAGCAGGACACACTGCAATCCCACCTGAAAAAAAACGGGAATAGCTTGCCTGACTCCTCTTGAATGTACTCTGCTGTGAGTATCTGAATGCATGTTCATTTCATTCTTTACTCGCCTTCCTCTTGCTGTCCTACTCACTGATTGGCATTCCTTTCTAGCCTCCACTAGTATTTTAAATTGTTGTAAACCACTTTGCATTTGTCTAAAAAAAAAAACAGTTTAGTAAATAAAGTAAACTATAAACCATAGCAGTAGTAGCACACAGTACTCTAAATGAGGGACTTGTGAAAAGACCGTGTCATAGGTAATCATAAACCATGTGGGAGATGGTGAAGAGGGAGAATGTACGAGTTTATTTTAATCCTGGGAATGAAGAGATTGTCTGGGGATGTAAGGAGAAATTAAATTGCATAGATATTCTGGTTCATGCCTAGCTGCCACCTCTTTAATTGGAACTGGATATTCAGTGGTAGAACGTATCTAGTTTCTGCTGCTGAATATTCAAGTTGGCCAGCCACCAGACACACTATCCAGTAAATGGCGATATTCAGCCACTAACCTCATAGCGCTAAATGCTTAAAGTTAGGATAGACACTTTTAAAGTTAAGACAGTTGTCACCACCTCCGTTCTGCCCACAGACCACTCTGGTTTTAACCAAGCATTTTTTCTGTGGTCTGTGGGTATATTCAGCGGCCCTAACTGGTTAGAGCCGTGAATATCACAGGGACTGCATTTTTGCCAGCAGCAGGTCTGCTAACCTGGAGGAGTAGTCTGTTGGTTAGAGCACTGGCTTGAAAAACAAAAGACCATGGCTCAGTTCCCACTAGCACTCCTTGTGGCCTTGGGCAAGTCACTTAACCCTCCATTGCCTCAGAAGAATCCAAGTAACCAATGTACATTTTCAGGTTTGTTACAATGTACACCACTTTAACTAACAATAAAGTGATATAAAAACATATTAAATATATAACATTTTGAATGCAATGCAATGTGTGCCTTTGAGTCATTCCTGACTCCTGGTGACCCAGAAGCTTGTGGGTTTTCTTAGCAGTGTCACCAGGCCTTTCTTCCAAGGCAATGGAGGGTTAAGTGATTTACCCAAGGCCACAAGGAGTGCTAGTGGGACTGGAACCCTGGTTGCTTGATTACTAAGCCAGTGTTCTAACCACTAGGCTACTCCTCCACTTTTGAATGTTTTGAATATTCTCCCCAAAAATGTTAGTTTTTCCTATATATGTTATTTATTTATTTATTCATTCATTCATTTTATTTAACTGTTTTTCTCTATCGCTCTTAGTCAAAAAAATCAAAGCACTTTACATAAAACAATATAACTTGAATTTTTTTACGTAGAACTTTGAACACAGAATAACTTCAGATACAATTGAACATATCCCATTTAAGAACCTATATACAGTTGGGGCTATTCACTAGGGCTAGAGGTGGAGTGGGAAATATTTAGTCTTTGAAGTGGTCCCTGAATAAATGGGCTTTCAATTATTTTTGGAAGATTGAGAGATCAGTGATACTTCTGAATTTTGTGCATACATGGAGAAGGTCTGGTGCATACATGGAGAAGGCTCTTTTTCGTGTCTCCTGCTTACGTTACGCTAATTCTACAGGTAGGACTAGCATGTTCTGCATGCATTTTCTTTTCTCTCTGTTATTGGTTGTGTCTTGTATTGTGGATTTCAAGCATAGTGCCGATAGGTTGTGCATGATCTTGAATATGATAATTAGTATTTTGTACTGAATTTGACTTGTTAGCAGTAACCAATGTGTTTGAGTAATGGCGTGATGTGGTCAGATTTCTTTTGCTCCCATTATAATTCTTGCTGCCATGTGCTGCATCAGTTGTAACTATGTAAAGTATATATTGGACGACCTTGGAGTAAGTTATTAAAAAAATTTAGATGTGAGAAAATCAGGGCCCGGAATACTGTTCAGAAGTGCTTTGATATTAAGAGAGGTGGTAGATTCTGTAGGATCCTTATTTTTCTTTAAATGGTTCTGGTCATCTTGTTGATGTGCGATGTGAAGTTCAAATTCTGGTCCAAATGTTATGCTCAGGTATCGTACTTCTTGTTTGACCTCCAATTCTGCGTTGTTGACCTTTAGAGTTTTAGGCGGTGTAAATGATTTGTTTTTGACAGTATAGAGTACTTCAGTCTTCTTGATGTGAGCTTGTGGTCTGAAATTCATTGTGAGATCTCATTAAAGCAGTTTATAATCTTGGTTTGGTTTGGGTTGGATACATTGTAGGGTGTGTATAGCATAATATTGTCAGCATAAATATGTTTTTGTAATATGTTGCATATTTTATTTATTTATTTATTTATTTTATTTATTCACTCTTATATACCGCGCTTTTCAGTATCAGTGCGGTTTACAGATAACAAAAAACTCTGCATCAGAACAAGAGATCATAATGCTTACATTGTAACAGGATAGCTAAACTTGGTCTGAAAAACAGGGAAACTATATACACATCAATAACAAGGTTATTGGAAACTATTTACAGTTTATATTACAAGCTAGTATTCATAATGCAGTGGTTATTTGATTAAGAGGTCTGTGAAGTAAGCCTGACATGGAGAGCTATTGTGGGCTTCATCAAAGTCAGGTTGTGGGAGAGGCAGAGTTTGGGTGAGAGAGTTGAGGTGTGATGGGTGGTTGTTTAGGGTTAGGATGGGCAAAATGAAGGAGAAATAAGTGATGCTTTAGGGCTTTTCTAAATTGTGAAAGGTCGCTAATTGATCGAATGTGTGAGGGGAGGTCGTTCCAGCATCTCGGGGCGTAGAATGCAAAGGATCTGTTCCTGGTTGAATGATTGCATTTTGTAGATTTAAGGGGTACAGTAAGCATGTTGGAGGCTGCTGACCTTCTCAACCTGTTATTGGGGGTGATGGTGAGGAGAGCGGAGAGGGGTGAAGGAGATAACAGGTTAATTGCTTTAAAAGGTTAGGAGTAGTGTCTTGTAGGAGAGTCTGCTGTGCAGCGGTAGCCAGTGTAATTCCATAAGTATGGGCGTGATGTGATCATTTCTGGAGATGCCGCAGAGAATGCGAGCTGCTGCATTCATGGCCATCTGAAGAGGGTTGAGGGTGCTCTTAGGGAGGCCATGCAGGATGATGTTTGCATAGTCGAAATGTGGAATTACGAGCGTCTGGAAAATAGTTCTGAAGTCGTCCGGGGCTAGTAGTGGTATTAGGTGCCTTAATGTCATGATTTTATTGTAGATGGACTTGGTGGTGTTCTTTATGTGTTCTTTGAAGTCAAAATGATTGTCAAGTGTGATGCCCAGGTAACGAATCGCAGATTTACATGTGAGATCTGCATCTCGTACCTTGAAGGTAGTGGGGGGGGGGGGGGAGAAGCTCTTGTTCCTAGAGATGAATAAGACCTCGGTTTTCTTGAAGTTTATCCTTAGATTCTGAGATAGGAGCCAGTCGGTGATTGCGTTGAAACACTTGACTAGTGGGGAGAAGTCAGGATGCATGATTTTGAATGGGGTGAAGAGTAGGACGTCATCTGCGTAGATAAGGCTGGATATATTGAATGAGCGGATGATATTGCAAATTGGTTGCATATAAATATTGAAGAGTAGAGCCGATAGGGATGAGCCTTGGGGATCTCCCTGCTGTTGGTGGAAAGGCTCCAATGTTGAATATCCTATCCGAACATGTTGCCAGCGGTCGGTTAGATAAGATTTACACCACTCCCAGGCCAATCCCTGAATTCCTTTCTCCTGGAGTCTGGCAAGGAGCAGTTCGTGGTTAACAGAATCGAAGGCAGCAGCTATATCGAGGAAAATGAGTACAAACCCGTCTTCTATTTTGTCTATACTTCTTGGATATTGTATTGGAAAGTATGGTAAGAAGGGCTGCATATGGGCTGCATTTATATGTTGAATAGTACTGCTGAGCATGCCAATACTTGTGGCACTCCTTGATGTTTCTTGTATGATGCAGATTTCCTTGGCCCTAGTTTCATGTGTTGGTAGCGGTCAGATAGGTATGAATGGAACCATTTACGTGTAATGTTTCCATTTCCAATAGATCTTAGTCTTGCTAGAAGTAGATTGTGTGGGATGGAGTCAAATGTTGCCACTATATCAAGGAATATTAGTATAAATCTATGGTTGGTTTTGGCAGTGCTTTTTATTAGGGTCGGAAGGTCGGGGGTTCAAATCCCACTAGAGGACAGCAACCTTGGGCCAGAAGGACTGGGGTTTCTACTCCCACAGGTGTTCCTTGTGGTCTTGGGCAAGCCACTTAACCCTCCATAGCCCATGTTCCCTGTAAAATAGTTATCTCCAAGTTATAATGCCCTGTTCAATGTAATTTCAGTTTGTTCAATGTAAACCGCACTGATGCAGAATAGCGCGGTATATAAGAGAATGTAAATAAATAAATAAAATAAATAAATAAATAAATAAATAGGGTGTCCATGAGTGAGGTTAGTAAGGTTTTGACTCCATGCTAATGCTTAAAGCCATGTTGTTGCTGGTCCACTGGGGTATAAAAATCAAGATGGTTCTATATATGACTGAGAATCAGTGTTCAGTAATAAGCAATGGTGTAAGATGATCAATTTTTTCACGTTATGTAGTAAATTTTTATAGAGGACAATTTAAGGCCATTTAAAAGGGAATTGCAATAATCCCTTTTTGGGATAAAATGGAGGAATATGCTTTAGTATACAAATTAGTTGGTTTCAGTAAAGACCTGATATATCTCAGATTGCAAAATTTATAGAATGACTTAGTAATTGTGAAATATGATTATCAAAAGAAAAATGACAATATATAGTCATTTTCAGTTTTAGTATTTTCAGTTTTATGGAATAAGCTATTGGGTGACCAATGAATGTCAGTTGAAGATCAGGAGCAGAATAGTTCTTATTAATTCACATAGCTTGTGACTTGTTAGGGTTTAATTTCAATTTATGATTGAATAGCCATCTGGAAATAATATCCAGAATTATATTTTGTAAAGTACGCATGTGAAGATTTTGAGTCTTTGCTGTATCTTGAATAATTTAGGGGTATGTTTTCAAAAGGGCGTTAAGGTAGCAGGCATTAACGGCAGTGATAAGGGGTTTTACATGCATAAAGGGTGCTGGGTGCATAGGGGGCGTTTCAGTGTTAAGGATATAATGGGACATTTAATGTGTGTTAACAGGATATCAGGCATTAAGGTGTCAAGTATGCACCTTAACATCCGAAAAGGGCTGTCACCCTAATGCTGGATAATGGAACACCAAGGCAAGACAATGTGAGGGTGATGGATGGAAGGACAGGCGGGAGCCAATGGACCTGCCAGATCCGTGGGCACCCTACATGGCAGCCAGTAATTTGGACAAGCATGTGGGAGGCAGCTGTCTGATGCACTGTGGGGTGCCAATGTAAAATGGCACAATGTCAGTGTGTGGCATAGGATGGGGAAGGAGTGTCCCCCAGCGGAATTAGAAATGTCAGTATGTGCGCAGCATGTCGAATATCCGGGTGGGTGCGCATGTGATCAACACATGGTGTGGTTTGAGATAAAAGTCAAGGTGGAGTCTAATCACAGCAAGCTCAAAATCCTAGACTTCAAAAACACTTCAATAAAATGGCCAAGTTCCTGAAGGAGGAGTTGGAAGGGTGAGGGGGGGGGGGTGAATTAAGGGAAGTTGAATTGAAATGAGCTAAACTAAAGGAGGCAACAGATACATATGTAAGGAGAGTATATAAAAACAAGAGGAAGAGGAAATCTATTTCATTCTCCAAAGAAGTGGCTGCACAAATAAAGGCAAAAAACACAGCTTTCACAAAATTCAGAAGTTCGCAAACAGAGGAACACAGAAAAGAATACAGGATCAAACTAAAAGAGACAAAAAGAGAAATAAGGATAGCAAAATCAAAGGCAGAAGAAAAGCTGGCTAAAAATGTGAATTGTGGCGACAAAACGTTTTTCAGGTATATTTGGGAGAAGAGGAAAATCAGAGGTGGAATTGCAGGACTTAAAAATATGGAAAGTGAAATTAAAGAAGCAAAAATGCTAAACAAATTCTTCTGCTCTGGTTTTTACTTATGAAAATCCTGGAGAAGGACCACCTGTGTTGACAAATATACAAATGGGAATGGAGTAGATACTACACCATTTACAGAAGATGATGTGTTCAAACAGCATGCAAAACTGAAAGTGGACAAGGCCATGGGACCGGATGGGATACATCCCATAATACTGAAAGAGCTCAGAGATGTTCTTGCAGGGCCTTTAAAGGATGTTTTTAATAGATCTTTGGAGGCAAGAGAAGTTCCACAGGACTGGAGAAAGGCTGATGTGGTACCTCTTCAGAAAAGTGGTAAAAGAGAAGAAATGACAAACTATAGGCCAGCAAGCCTTACCTCGGTGGCAGGAAAAGTAATGGAGGCATTCCTGAAAGAGCAAATAGTGGACTTTCTCGAAACAAATAGGTTGATCTGAGGCAACATGGTTTTACCAAAGGACGATCTTGCCAAACAAATCTGATTGAGTTCTTTGACTAGATGACCAAAGAACTAGATCAAGAGCATACGATGGATGTGATCTACCTAGATTTCAGCAAAGCCTTTGATACTGTTCCTCATAGGAGGCGTAACAATAAACTCAACAGCTTTGGAATGAATCCCAAGGTGGTGAACTGGATTAGAAATTGATTGACTGACAGACGACAGAAGGTGATGGTAAATGGAATTCATTTGGATGAAAGGAAGGTGATTAGCAGTGTGCCCCAGGGTTCGATCCTGTTCAGTACTATTCAATGTATTTGTGAGTGATATTGCTGAGGGACTGAAAGGATGCGATAGGGGGTGAGACGTTGGTGTGCTTGGACCAGGAGAAGGACCTTGGAGTGATTGTTTCTGAGGATCTCAAGGTGGCGAAACAGTGTGACAAGGCAGTGGTAAAGCCAAAAAGGATGCTGGGTTGCATACAAAGAGGAATTACCAGCAGAAAAGAAGACATACTAATGCCACTGTACAAGTTGCTGGGGAGGCTTCACTTGGAATATTGTGTTCAGTTTTGGAGACCATATCTCGCAAAGGATATAAAAAGACTGAAAATGTTTCAGAGGAAGGCGACCAAAATGGTTTAGAACCTGCATCCGAAGACTTATGAGAAGAGACTTGAAGACTTAAATATGTATACTCTGGAGCAGAGGAGGGACAGGGGAGATATGATTCAGATCTTTAGATACTCAGAGTATTAATGAACAAACAAACCTCTTCCAAAGAGAGGGAATCTGTAAAACTAGAGGGCATAACATGAAGCTGAAAGGGGGTAATCGGAAAGGCAATGTCAGGAAATACTTTTTCACTGAAATGGTGGTGGATGCTTGGCATGCCCTCACGATGGAAGTAGTGAGGGCAAATACAGTGACAGAATTCAAAATAGCATGGGACAGGCACAGTGGATCCCTTTATAGCAACAGGATAAAATCTAAATAAACCTATCTCTTATATCTGAACAAATAAGGGTGACCTACACAGAGCGGTGGGTATACCCTTAAACAAAAGCATAGGAAGGGGTGACCTGCACAAAGCTGCAAGTGCACCTACTCTTGCCACCTTGCTGGGCAAACTAGATGGACCATACTGGTCTTTAACTGCCGTCGTATACAATGTTACTATGTTAGCAAAAGGCAGATGGAATGGTGACATGCAGATCAGCTATGCTTAAACAGCTGAAATGCAGGAAAGAGTACCTGTATAGTCCATGGTATAGCAGCTTGCACAAGAAGACATGACTGCACACAGCTGATAGAGGTGGATGGATGGGCTGAAGGAAGGATGGCAGCAGAGGAGAAGATGTATATGAGTGGAGGGTCACAAACATGTGCTGCTCCCAATGAATCAGCCCGCAAGGGTCCAAATACCCATCAGCCACACAGACAGGCTGAAAGGCACACTGAGCAGGCATTCACAATGGATGTGAATGTCAGAGCATGCTACTAGCACCTGCACAATGAAGACAAGTTAACAAAGCCAAAGTGGTACTCAGGAATGCCAACCATCCCCACTTTTGCACAGTGCAGCAATGTGAGTGTGTGTGTGTGTCTCTCCAGAGCTCTGTGGCCTTCTGCACTGTGCTCCACATTGCCTAGACTATTCCCAGCATTAATCTGTATATGTGCATGATGAGGAGCAGAGGATTGTGGGTATGGCCTGAAATAGAGCAGCTTGCTCAGGATGTGTCTGCATTGGAGGTTGGATCAATGACTGAGACTTTGTAGCACTTGTCTGCCATGTATATGGCCCTTAGGGACATGCAAGATATGATTCATAGCCAGGTCTTGAACCTGTGACCATCCACTCATATACACACTGATTTTGTGTGTTGACTCTATGTGGAGCTGTAGCCATTGACATTGCTGTGATCTCTGCATGCCCTGTGCCATACCTGTCTGACATGTTGTGTTTGGTGGGTGTTGGAGGGGGACATGTTGTCCAGTCTATATGTTGCCATGGCTCTGTATGCTGCTGGCGGTGGATGCTGCACCCTCTGCAAATACCCTGACACCATGCTGACATGGCAGCATGCTATCAGTGGGGGTGAGGTGCAGTCCCAACCTGTCCACCATGTGGTTTAGTCGTGCACCTAGGATGCCAGTTCCGGAAGGGCAGCCATGTTGCCCCCCACCCAAACAACTGCTGCCAGCATAACCCCATCCCTGCCAGCTGCAGATACATCTCAGGGTGAGGCGGACAGCCCCAGCAGTGATATTTCTCTGGGTGGCTGCTTTTTGCAGCCCCCTGTAGAGCTACAGCTACTGGTGCTAACAGCCTTTTCCTCTGGAGCCAGCATCAGTAGCAGCAGGGGGGGGGGGCAGCCAAGATCTCTGCCTAGGGTGCCAGGGACAGACTGTCCCATGTGGTGCATCACCTTTTTGCAGCAGCAGCATGTTTATGTGCTGCCACTATCACTGTGGTATCATGGTGGACATCACAGATGTGCAACCTGGGCAGCTGCCTGATCTGCCTTGCGCACCAGCCACCCCCACTGCATGACCCATGTGCCACCCCCTTTGCCCCATTTGCACCATAAATATAGTGCCCTTTCATACTTGGGCATTATGCTGTTGCTGCTAATGGAGCACTACTCTCATCTTGAGCTTACCTGTCTGTGGATCACATTGCAGACATTAAAATTGACTCTCTTCCCTCAAAATACCCCTTTCCTTGAGGTTTTACTTGGCGTTTGGGTTCCCAGTGTTAAAGGGCGCTAAGGGAGCACCCGCTGTTAACACCCACTCTCCACCCTGTTAATTCCCATTTTCCGCCTACTGTTCCCTTAACCCTGCAGGAGCCTTTAACACTCGTTAATGCAGCTTTTTCGCAGCGTTAAGCAAGGGTGCCAATAACAGGCATTAAAAGCACACTTGCTCCCTTAATTCCCTTTAGTAAACATACCCCTTAGTTTTCCTGAAATCTAGGGCCCTAATTTTTGAATGAACCATCTCCACCCATGTACTAATATTGAAATACACTATGGTTATCACTGGAATCCAGATGAACAGTCACTATAACATTAGAAGCACCCTCTCCATTTGTAAACACCAGGCCAGTAGAAAATCCAAAATCTCCCCTACTTCTAGATGACCAATCAACTTCCAGCGTATTGAAATTTATCTATCTGCAACTCTCCTGCTTTCATAGTAATATTATGAATGTTTTCAATTAAATCTCTATCCACTTCTTCTGCTTAGGAAGGCGATCTGTATAATTAAACTAATGTAAATAGATGTTGCATTCCCTCTTTCCAGATTAAGCAAAAGGTCCGCCTCTTTACCTTGTAAGTCCTGCAATTCTGATTCTTAGATATTTTTTTTTTTTTACAAATAATGACATTCCTCCTCCCTTTCTTCATACCCTGTCCTTCCTGAATTAATTGGGATGCATGATGTCATGTTTGATGCATTCAGAGGGATACCTAGCAATAAAAGTTGTGCCAACATGGATGAATAGTATCAGAAAATAGTCAATAGACTTGATGAGCCTCAGTAAATGTTCCATAACATCTCAGATTTTGGCACCTGGCAGACAGCACACATTTATTTAGCTGTGCTTATATACCGCTTTTCACCGGGTCAAAGAGGTTTACAATAAACAAGAGGGGATACATAAATACAGGGAGGGGGGGGGGTTGAGGTTTGTACCATCACCAGGAAAGTTCAGACATATTTACATTCCTGAAATTGGTATGTATCAGGGTTTCATATCTTATCTACAGCTCTCATTTGTCTCTCAGTCTCAGTTTGTTTAATGATCATCATGGGCATGACTTCAATGGGTGTTGCTCTGTTCTGATCCCAGGTGTTCCTTAAATAAATAGGTTTTTAGCTGCTTTCTAAATGAGGAGAGCTCCTTGTTGCTCCGGATTTTGGCTGGAAGAGAGTTCCATAATGAGGGGGCGTACAAGTCAAATGTGTGGTGGTTAAACTTAATCATTTCCTATGGCACAGTCAGTAAATTGCTTGTGACCTGCCGTGTTGGTCTTCTAGAGTTTGGTCATGTTAGTAGGGTATGAAGGTGTGAAGCTTGTTGTTGGTGAAGCACTTTATGGATCAGAACCAGTGTTTTATGTTTGATCCATGCTTCTAAAGGGAGGATGTGGTGATCTCTCAGGATCGGTGTGATATGATCATATTTCTTCCCCCTTTGGATGTTCCTGGCTGTTATGTTGAGGATTGTCCATAGTGGGTTGAGTGTGGTGGCCGGGAGTCCTTGGTATATTGCATTACAATAATCCAGGTGGGGGAGCATCATTGCTTGTGTGACTGATCTGAAGTCCTGTGGGTCTATGAGTGGTCTGAGGCACTGTAACATCTTAGCTTTGAAGAATATTGTCCTTGCTGTTTTTGAATCTGTTGCTTAAAAGATAGTGTTTGATCAAGAATGATTCCTAGGTACTTTACATGCATCTGGACTTTTATTCGGGTTGTTCCTAGGGTGAGGTGTGTTGGGGGGTGGGGTGGGGTGAAGGTTTGATCCTTTGTAACAAATAAGGCTTCTGTATTTTTGAGGTTTATCATGAGGTTGTTTTCCTGGTGCTATCTGGAGACATCATTGAAGCAGTTTATTAACTATGGGATCATTGGATTTGTGGTTGTGATGGGTCCATGAAGCATAATGTCATCTCCGTATATATGGAAGTTGGCACATGACAGGCCATCATGTCATCTGTGTATATGTGGAAGTTGACACATGACAGTACATCATTTTTGTTGGCAGATGGACACCTCTGTACCCCTCAGAAGTGAATCTTCAACCACTACTACCATTCATTTCCTAGCGGTTACTGATCTGATAACTTTGTGGATTTTGTGTTCTAGTTCCTCATGTTTCTGAGATGTTCTCACCTCCCCCATCTTTAGGGCTGCATAGTGGTACGGGAGAGTAGAATTTGTGTGCTGATTCTGCAGGCTCTGGTGATCTGTGCCAACATATCCTCTTTCAGTAACATTTCACCTTCCTCTCTGCTGGAAATCTATGATGCCTCAAGAAACATTTCATAAATGTAGTTCTTGCTTTCACAGATGCTTCTCAGCCTCTCCAACTGTTCTCTCAGCTCCTCTACTGCTTCATTAGGGCTTCATAAGGGAGGGGTGGCCTAGTAGTTAGGACATGGTACTTCAGGCTGGAGAGCAGGGGGCTCAAGTCCTACCTGGGGACAGCAATCTCAGGCCAGAGGGTCTGAGGTTTCTAGTCCTATAGGCACTTCTTATGCCTTGGGCAAACCACTTAACTCTCAGTTGCCTTAGGTACACATAGATTGTGAGCCCTTTGTGGACAAGGGAATGTATCCATACTGTAAACCACTTTGATTGAAGGATAAGCCGGTATAGAAAACTGATTAAATAAAGTCAGCCTGCAGCATCTTGCACATAGAACCAGTCTTTCATCTTGGATCACCAGATCTGTATGGATAAAGGCAGAAGATGTAATGGAAGCAACAACTTTGTCAATATGAGGTTGGCCAGCTATATTTCTGTTGTAGGAACTTTGGTACCTATTGAAAGACATGAAAAAGACCCACCAAAGCCTTAATCTTTTCCTCAATTGTCCTTTAAGTTTTAGAAGCAGCAGCTAGCCTCTTTTATGTGAGAAGTAATACCTCTGTCTTGATTCCCTTTGTGTAGTCCCACTTGCTTGCTTACCTGTTAATGGTGCATGCAGCAGTTTATCTGATCACTTCAAACTACAAAGTGAGTTTTAAATACCTGAGGTGCGTAATCTAGTGTGTTCCTTTTGTGGAATTACCTCAAAGATGTTATAAGATAATACTGATCGATGCCCTCTGAAATATAATTTATTGTTCTCCTTTAACAGATTACAAAATCCTGTACTTCCCTTTTACACAATATCAGACTCTTCTATATTAAGCAGTTAAATAGTAAGTGGTTTACTAAAGCAACAAAAAAAATTATACCACAGCAAACACGGCATTATAAATGTATAATTTAAAAAAACCCCTCTTTTGTAAAGAAACCAGACAGTGCACCTGATATAAAAAATCCAGAAAAATGACCTCAGTTTGCAATGAGTTCCACATTTTCTGAAGCTTTTTCTCTGTATAAAACTTGTTTTAAACATGCAAATTTTTTTTATAAGATTACCTGACCTCATTCTCTTGTAAATGGTATGCTCATGGAAACTGTGTGCCTACAGTTATATGATCTGCACATTAATATTCCCAGAGGTATACTTTGGGTAGAGAAGAGGTGGAATTGTACATGTATTTTATAAAATATACAAGTACTCATTTAGAGTACACACACACACATTTTACACATTTTTCAGCACAGGTGTAAATTTGTACTTCAGTATATGGGGTTGGTTCTGGGAGCCTATTTTATGAAGTCTTGTAGACACCTACATTGCCTTTATAAAACAGGCATCTTTCTCTCATAGGCATCCTGTTAAAGAAAATAGAAATGTAATATATGCCATGCTAGTCAGACCAAAGGTCCATCGAGTCCAGTATCCTGTTTCCAACAGTGACACATTCCAGGTCACAAGTACCTGTCAGTTTCCCAAAAGGTAGAATCAAGCCCCTATATTTAGAACATTGTCACAATGCTATTGTCTACTTTTATAAATGTGACTATCATCCCAAAGTTGTCTCTCTTTAAGCTCACATGTTAATAATGTTTCTTTTCCATAATTCCACCATATCAAATTTGGTCAAGTTTCATTAAATTTTCAGAAAGTTATTTTATCCACAGACAAATGGCTAGAAAGACAGATGGAGACTTTCAACCCCTCCGGTAAAATTTCTTCCCGAAATTCCACTGGGTTGGAAAACATCCTCCTACAGAACTTAAAAAATCTTACAGTACCTTATTACTGCAACTACTAAGAATACAGCTATTTAGCATTTCTATAGCAGTACAAGGCATATGTAGCACTGTATATACACACAGGAGACAATCTCTTCTCAATTGAATTTATAACCTATTCAAGACAAACACGACAAACAGGGGACCAGGGTAAACCAAGAGGAAATGGTTGCAACACACAGGGCAGTAAACAGAAAAAAGGGTCAGGATCCAAAGGTAGCCTCAAAGAGGTGGGTTTGTTTTGTCTGAAATTGAATAGCACTAGGAACCAGCACCTCTTATGTCCCCATCTCTATCATTCAACTTGTTTAAAAAAAATTGTCTCTACATTCTGAGCACCCCCCCCCCCATCTATGACACCCAATCGCCTTCCCCAAGCTGAACAAGAGGCGAACAGATTCTTGCCTCTTTCACATTAGTGAATATTAAGGGTTGGTAGCTAAGACAGAAACTAGGGGTATGTTTACTAATAAGTATTTAGTCCAAGTTTTACCATGCACTAACCATTAGCACAGGCCATGGTAATGGTTACTACACACTAAAAATAGTGTGAGATTTTTAGCATAGAACTAAGTGTGGTTTGGGTGGGATCAGGTAAGTTTGGGGCAGAGATTAGGCATGATGACTGGTGAGAGTGCACAGGATGTTACAAGCGAACTAGCTATCATGACTGTTGATTGATTGGCCGCATGTAATGGCACTTCAAAAGTTGGTATTAAGTGTGATCAGGCTACCGGCAGTCTGGTAGCATGGTTGCTGTCGAAATTATCAGTCCATAAAAATCCCCTTTGAATTCACATCCTCCCTCATCCAATCCCCCTCTCAAAGACCCTACCCAGGCCAATCTGCCCACATACTCCTCCACATTGAAGCAGTCTCAGGGGTTGACCAGAAGGGGACTGCTCCTGCCCCATTCACTAACAAAACAATGAACCACTCCATGGGAGGTCTTAGGAGGTGGGGGGAATGTGGGGGTCTGGTCTTCGGAACCGGGGTTCTTTGGAGGAATTTTCCTTGGAGAAGGGGGCTTGCCTTGTAGGGGGGCTTTCTCAGTTGGGGAGAACTTGAATGATTATACTGGGGGGAGGATATGGTTGGCCAGAAGTTGAGTGCTGAAGTGGGGTGGGAGAAGTTGAGTGCAGGGCAGGGGATCAGACTGAGGGGCTCTTTGAGGGTCATATCAAATTGAGGGTGTTGTGTTGGAGGGGGGGGGGGATGGCAAGCGCTGCCCTGGGAACAGCTATTTGTTATTGAATTTTTGGAGGTGCCAGGGCCTGCATTTCATGCCGCAGTATCTGGTGAGACATTTAGCCTGGACTCGTACAATAACTGCCCTTCCGGTGTGCTAAATGCAGGATATATGCTGTGCATACCCCCTACATTCTTTTTGCAGGCTTTTCACTTACTACTCCCAAAGGTTTGCAATTAAGGTACAATTCCTGCAAAACCTTACCACACTTTAGTAAACTTTAATGTTTATTTATTCATGGCACTGTCAAGAAGGGACCAATCCCCATTCAGAATTTAGCGTATGTTCTAAGACATGTATTTCATATGTTTGATTGGTGTTTTATACACCTAGATATCTGAGAGTTAACTTCTCCAGAAACATGCTTGTCTTAATTAGGAAAGCCAACAGACTTCTAAATAGAAGAAATGGGTATTTTTCTCTGTGGTATCTAAAACATCAAAGACTTAGTTCTCATGCCAAACCAATCTTCCTTCCTGCTTTCCTTTCAAGACCAGGTGATTGCAGACAGCTGAGCAGACATTTTCCCAAAAGATTCTGCTGACCTGGCTCCAAACTTTTTTTTTTTTTGCTTTTGCTTCCTGCCTCTGTCTCTTTCTCTTTTCCTTACAATTTTTTTTTCCATAGCTCTTTTTTTTTTTCTGTAGAAAGCCGAGGGATATTTATGACACCATGGCATATACTCTGGAATAAAAAGATAAAATTCTTCAGGCCTTATACTAGCAAAAGGACTATTACCATCTGTTGAAAAGACAGGATTTCATTATCAGCTGAATTCTGCATACATCCAATCTTTCACCGGCAAAGGACAACCACTGCTTTTTTTAAGAAATGCATTCATCCCCAAAGTCAGTATAAACAGATCATTATATTGAAGGTGCCTATATACTTATATAGATATAATAGATATGGTAGGAGGCAATCTCCAGAAAAGCCTCTACTTTTGGAAACTATGCAGGAGGTTGTACTGTATGCAAATTTTCAAAGAGTAACTACCTGTGTTTTTGGTTTTTGATAATTAACAAGTGCAGGTACACAGTCCACTCACACCTGCTATTTGCATGGACAGTGGAGCCAGAGGGGATGCAAAATAATATTAGCATGTTTGAAAATCAAATGTCCACTGGCTATATTTCTGACTTCACCCCTCATACAGGCCTCTATAAGTAGGCTAAAGGTACGTATTTTATGCTAGTCAGGCATATTTTTAGTCACATGTGAAGAGGGCAGGTTTCAATCACGCCCTTTTAAATAGTCAAATTATTTTTCCCTCTATATTGCATTCACTATTGGATCCTGCACACGCCTTTCTCGGGTGTTCAAGGTGAGTTACATTCTGGTACAGTAGGTATTTTCCCGTCCTCGGAGGGTTTATAATCTAAGGACCTCATATTCAGTGGCAGCGGCTAGCCAAGGTATTCAGTGCTGGGGTCATATCCAGCCCCGGCATTGAATATCCAGGTTGACTGGATTAGCAGGAAGCTTCCAGGCCCTGGCACTGAATATCTAGGTTGACTGGTGGATTAGCAGGAATCTTAATGGCAGTGGTGCTAGACACTGCTTGAATTAGCCTCTGTGGCCAAAGGCCAGCCTTTGCTGCACCTTACTTTTGCCGCTTAACCATAAACAGACAGTGGCTCAATATTTCTACTGTCTGGTTATAGCTGAGTAATGCCCCAGGAGTGCCCAGATGCTAACAGGGGCAGCACCCACTGATAGCAGCTCTAACCATGTTAGTGCTGCTGAATATCCAGAATAAGGGGGGTAACATGGTTAGCGGGTCTGCTAACCATGTTACTCCCTTTGAATATTGGGTCCTTGGTTTGCAGCTGAGGCAGTGGAAGGTTAAGTGACTTGCACAAGATCACTGCTACTACTATTGCTACTACTACTGAGCATTTGTATAGCACTACAAGTCGTACGCAGCGCTGCACAGACATCCCTGCTTATCAGAGCTTACAAGCTAGTCAAGGCAGACAACACAGAAGGTGTAGACAGGGATACAACAAGGGGGGAAGGTAAAGAAAGAAGGAGATCAGGTGAGCCAAGATCCAAAAGCAGCAGTGAAGAGGTGAGTTTTCAGCCTGGATTTGAAGAGGGTCAGAGAAGGTGCCTAGCGTACAGACACAGGTAGTTTGTTCCAGGCATAAGATGTAGCAAGGTGAAAGGAGTGGTCTGGAGTAAACAATAGAAGATAAGGGCACAGATATAAGCAGTTTGCCAGAAGAGCGGAGTTCCCGAGGTGGGTGTAATGAGAGATAAGAGAAGAAAGGTAGTGAGGAGCCACAGAGTGAATGCATTTATAGGTCAGCAAGAGAAGTTTGAACTGGATGCAGAAATGGATAGGGAGCCATTGAAGTAACTTGAGAAGAGGGATAATATGGGCATGACGAGGCTGGTGGAAGATTAGCCGTGCAGAAGAGTGCTGAACGATTGAAGGGGAGAGAGATGATTCAAAGGAAGACCAGCAAGGAGTAGGTTGCAGTAGTCAAGACGAGAGGTGATTAAGGAGTGGATAAGCATCTTAGCAGTGTGCTCAGAAAGGACAGGGAGGATTTTGTTGATCTTATAGAGAAAGAAATGGCAGGTCTTAGCTATCAGATGAATGTGTGTGGAGAAGGAGAGAGAGGAGTCAAAGACAACCCCAAGGTTGCGAGCCAAGGAAACAGGAAGGAGTAGAGAGTTGTCCCCAGAGACTGAGAAGGAAGGAAGGAAGAAAGAGGAGAGGAGGTTTTAGGGGGAAAGATAAGAAGCTCAGTCTTGGCCAAGTTCAATTTCAAGCAGCAGTGAGACATCCAAGCAGCAATGTCAGAAAGTCAGGCAGAGATCCTAATATGGATTGCCTGCGAGATTTCAGGCATAGAGAGGTAGATCTGGGAGTCATTGGCATAAAGATGGTACTGAAAGCCATGGGAAGTGCACCAAGGGACTGGGTATAGAGAGAGAAAAGGAGCATACCCAAGACAGATCCCTGGGGTACATCAACTGAGAGTGGGATAGCAGCAGAGGAGGATAAACCAGAACTAACACTGAAAGAGCCACTGGCCCCGGACGTACAGGGCCAACATTGGAATCTGCCTTGTACGTCTGCGGCCAATGACCCCCCACTACCCGCCCTAACGTCTCTCCCAATCCACCCCTTTCCCGCCCCCAGCTATCTTCTGCGTATAATGCGCAGGGAAGGTAGATGGGATCAGGAAAGGGCCTGAATAGCGGGAATGGATGTCCCAATGAGACGTCCATCCACGCTATTCGTGCCTTGGAATTACCCCATAAGTGTGCTAATCAGCTTTACATGTGTAAATTTGTAAGATAGCATATTAAATCAATTTTGCATGCACTAACATTGATATTCAGAAACACTTATTCGAATAGGAGCACCTGCTATCCATATTAGTACCATTAGCCAGCATTTTCAGAGGCACTACTGTATATAGATAGTGCCATTGATTGTCCTTATGAGCTACCCCAGTACTGCTGGTGTGGCCCGTGGGCAGAGTAAGGATGGAATGTTGAGTTATCTGGATAGTAGTGATATATCCAGATAACTATTCACATAACTGAGGATAACAAAAAATGCCGTCCTGAGAGGGGCGGAGCTTGATGCTGAGCAGAGTAGACGCTTAGAGCGTGGGCTCCAGGGAGATTCAGATAGAATCCTGATAAAAGGGCCTTTTAACCTGTCTTAACCTGACTCACTCATTGCCATAACACCAGGCACCTCGCTGATGGCGGGTCCTAAACCGCAACGGCTGGATTATGCGACTGTACTGAACAGCAATGCGAAGCGATCCAAACCGGAGCCCATCTCCCCTCATAAAATGGCGGCTACGCGTGATGGAGCAGATGCTTTGCAGGAACTTCTCACAGAGATACGAGGGGTTAAAAAACTGGTCAAAGCTAATGGTGAGGCGTTATGTACGGTGCAGGAAGAAATCGCTGCGCTACATAGCAAGATGGAAGGCCTTTCTCTGCGGCAGGATAAAGTTGAGGCAGTCCTCTCCACCCACGGGGCCTGGCTGGAAAAACGTTGATAGACTTGAGAAACAGCTCCGTGCGCTCCAAAGAGAGGTGGAAGATAGCAATAATCGGGCGCGACGCAATAACATCCATGTGATCGGCCTCCCAGAAGGAGTTGAAGGTAAAGACATGCGGGCCTTTCTGATTAAAATGATTCCTGAGGTCCTGCGTTGCGCCTTTGAAAAGGACTTTGAGATTGACCGAGCTCACCGAGTTCCCTCGTATACTACCCTGCAGAGTTCCAGGCCGCGGCCAGTTATCTTTCGTGTTCTACATTTCCAACATGCTACACAGATTATGGATTTAGCGCGAGCACGTGCACCGGTGGAATATGAGGGGCATAAACTCTCCTTTTTTCAAGATCTGGCCAAGTATACAGTGAATCGGCGTAAGAAATTTTTGGAGTTTAGACCCCGGTTACAACAGCTACAAGCGCGCTTTGGACTGTTATATCCTGCAAAAATGCGTGTCACCCTACATAACCAGACCAAGACTTTTGAGGAGCCTGACTCGCTGGCAGCTTTCTTGGATGAGAAGGAAGCTGCCCAGATGCGGTGAACAGATGAATAAAGTCGACGTGGTCAAGATTGATGAAGTACAATCTGATGTACCCTATTTTAGACAAGGGACTCTAAACTATTAGCACTGGGGTTACAGAAGCTTTCTTTGAAAATAACGCTTTCTAAATAGGAGCTTATTTTTCTACAGTAATTGAGGAGATGGGTTTGGGGCTATGAGTCTTGGCACAGTCAGACCGAGTCCTAGCAAGGGCTCGTTTTCTCTGGATCTCCCGAGCCAGCCCAGCCGGCCCGAGCTTCCCGATATTTCATAAGGGTTTTATTTCTCCTCCAGGGTTTCACTTAGAATGTTTGGAAAAGGCCTTTGTTATTTTCTTGATGGTCACAGATAAGCTATCTTTGGTGTGTGTTTTGTTTCAGTTATGCATATCAACTTTTGCTCAGACCCGCAGGGGTCTATTGATAAATATAGGTTTCAATGGCTCCTTGTAAAGTTCTTTCTCTAAATGTTCAGGGGGTTAATAACCCGGTCAAAAGATGAAAGATCATGGATTATGCGCGTCGAGAACGCGCTGATTTATTGTTATTACAGAAAACTCACTTAAATCAAAAGGAGTCCTTGAAGCTTGGGGTGCGGCCATATGAGGTAATAGCGTATTCTCCGGCTGCTAAAAAACGCAACGGGGTCGCTATACTAGCTCATAAATCTCTTCAAGTTACTGTGATATGCCATCGCTCCGATACAGCGGGGCGGTGGACTAAAGTTGCATTAAACCTGAAAGGGATGGAAATAGTTGTCATGTGTGTATACGCTCCCACCACCGACCACCCTGATTTCTTTATTAATATAGCGAAGGAATTAGCTTTAGATGCTGGGAAATCTATCATTTTAGGGGGGACTTTAACCAAGTTTTAGACCCTTTGATAGATCAACAACCGCCTCGATCGCTTAAAGTGTCTAAGGGGCAGCTCTTTCTTGCATCCATGATTAAAGAGCTGGCTTTAGTTGATATCTGGAGATTACAGCACCCTCGCGACTTAGAATTCACTTTTTTTTCTGCTCCCCATGCGTCACAATCCCAAATTGATTTCCTTTTAATCTCCAAGGCACTAGTCTCGAATATTGGTGTTACCAACATTCACTCTATTCATATCTCGGACCATGCGGCTATCTCATTGGTCCTTAATGCTAATTCCTTACCCAATAAATCGGCTGATTGGTCTTTTGACAGGTCCTTGCTTGATGTTCCTGAGTTTTGTACAGAAGTTAAAGCGGCCATTGCTGACTACTTTCAATTGAACTCTCCGCAAGACACCTCCGGCTGGGCCTGGTGGGAGGGATTTAAGGCCTCAATCAGGGCGACCATAACCAGTTTTAGTATACGCCGGAAAAAACAGCGGCAACAAGTGTTAGCGGATCTAGAGCAACAGATCAAAATTGGGGAGCGGGTTTTTACACGGCGGACAGATCCGTGTATTTTACTCAGACTCCAACGGCTAATATTTCAGTACAATACCCTGGTAAATGCTGAGGCCTCCCAGAGCATTAGGAGACAACAAGGGAATTATTACCGGGAGGGCAATAAAGCTAGCAAGATGTTGGCAACGGTCCTGAAAGGAAAGCGGGAAGCCCAACGGGTTAGCGCCTTGAAGGAACCCCAGGAGGCCAATATGATTGTCGGGGACCCTGAGATAGCCGCCGTGTTTCGCGAATATTATATTCACCTATACCGTTCGGAGCGGGAATTCTCACAGGCAGGTTTTGATCAGTTAACGGCAGGCGTACAACGGCCACTTCTGTTGACAGAGCAATGGGAAAGTTTAGACAGGCAAATTACTG